>CM074737.1:116588545-117188545 GCA_037367245.1 Phrynocephalus guinanensis | reverse complement strand
GCAACCCATTTGAATTCATGATGTGGCCTTTTGTGTACCATTTGGGGAGTAATTAGAGCACAATGATATTATCTTTAAAAACAGCATCATGACTGGTAACATAGCTACTTTTCCAGAATGCTTTTTCAGTTTTACTGATTACCCCTGACACATTGTTGTTGAGGAGTAACTTATGGATATATAAACATCTGGGAACCAATTTGTTTTTGTTTTTAAATGCATTTTAAGGGAAAGGAAGTAGTATGGGGGCCCATTCCATATTCTGAATGCAAGCCGCACCATTCATCAGTCATTTCTCAAAAAATAGCAAACAATAAATCACGCTTTGACACTCAGAATTCCAAGCTGTGTTCCTCACCACAGTCTCTGAAATAATAATTTTAAATAACAGGAAAAGTTATAATCTTAGAATCATAGAAAAATGGAGTTGGTAAGGGCCTATAAGGCCATTGTCTCCAACTACTTGATCAACACAGGAATCCAAATCAAAGCAGATCCGACAAATAGTCGACCAGTGTTTTTCTTGAATTCCTACATCATCGGAGTACTCACCACCTCCTGTGGTAATTGGTTCCACCGCTGTACCACTCTAACATTTAAGTTTTTCCCCTGGCATTCAGGAATTAAATAGAAGTTAAATATCTGGTATGTTACATCCCTGGATTGCTTTGACAGTTTCACATTCCAGTGGGGAAGCATGCGAATGTGCTACCATTTAGTAAAAGCTACAAGAGCTGCAGAACAAGGATGAAATGTCCCAGAATGCTCAGCCAGCATATAGCTGAGCAATAGTGGCTTCATCACCAGCCTGGCAAGCCTCATCATGGACAAGGAGCAACCAGGAGCTCTAGGCAACAACATCGGCAAGGATGGATGGATGAAGAACTAGGGTCTGAACAGCAGAAATGTTCCCGTGAGCAATAGCGAGGAAGAAAGTCAGGTCTAAGATTCACAGAAGACACTAGTAACTCTTGATTTCATAGCACACTGGCACAGTTAATTAGCTCTGTACTTTTTAGGAGCTCTCCAAGGAGCTATCATCTCAAATCTATTCGGAGCTTTCAACAGCTCCTGCAAAGGCCAAGTGAATATCCAAAACCCACTCACTGATCTTGCAAAACCAGGTAGCATAAGATCCTAGGTGGGCAACAGCCATGCATTAGACAAGGCAGGACTTTCCACGCAGAAGGAAATGCACCTAGTTGATGGTGGAACAGGTAATCAAGTTCTGTCCCCAATTGCACCCTGCTCCATCTCCACTTTTGAGATACAGGAACATTTGCAGAGCTTTGGCAGCAAGAAAACAGATGGTGAAATACAAAAGACATATTGTCACTGTTGTCATCCTTTGGGCCAAGACTGACCAAGCACCATATTTAATTTTCACAAAGCATAGCCCCAGCGGTGAGCTCCTTTAAAGAGGATCCCCAGAAACTGAACCAATGTTAGAGATTTTCCAGCTGCTTTGTTTCCAAGGCCCAAAAACTTCCCTGAGAATGCCAATTGACTCTCATAAAATCCAGTGTTTATTGATGTGAGACTTTGGGGGAACTGTACACAATGCCATATTTTAGATCAATATGTAGGAGGCATTCAAAGCCACATGAAAATGGTGGTGGGTGGGTGGAGATGAACTCATACAACACATATACAAAAAACAAAACTGAGGGTGATTACAACTCAATGGGCACACTGATTAAAAAAAAGGCAATGTTGTCCTTACTGGTACAAGATGTTAAAGTTGGGGATGTTCAACACATCAACCCAGACTGCAATCTGCTTTATGAATGCCACAAATAATACAAAAATTGGAGGCAAATGCACCCATCTGGTACAGAACGAGTAGGTCCAAAGACTAAGAACACAGAGTCTTCTCGCCCTCCTCCTTTACAGCCACTGAGCCATTTTTAAAGTGTGCTTTTGTCAGAATACAGAGGCACTTTTATCCTCTTTAGAGCACAGCTTGGGCTGATGCTGAACAATGCCGGGTCATTCAATCGGTGTTCCTGAGCTGTATTTAAGAACTGGCCATCGCAACACAAACCAAGCAATCTTGAAGATAGGCCATCACTGTGCCAGAAGAGAGGCACCAGCCTAGTCTACCTTAGGCAAGACCAGGTTCAAAACCACAGGTGCCCGTGTTCATTCAGTACTAATGTAAGAGTGCTCGGTATAGGTCTGCTGCTTATATACTGCCCCACAGTGCTTAAAGCATTATCTGAGTAGTTTACAATTTAATTGTGTAAGGTACACATTCCCCAACTGTCCCTAGCAAGCTGGGTATTCAATTTGCTGACTTTGGAAGGCTGAGTGAATCTTGAACACCCTCCAAGTTAAGCAGGATGTGTGTGTTTTTAAAAAAATGAAAATAATAATAAAAAAGCAATGTGCTATTTAGTGGGTATGCAATACTATAAAGATGTGTATCTTGTTTTTCGTGTTTTATACCTTCCCACAGATGTTTTTAAATGTTTGGGAGGATGTTTGGAGAGCTGAAATAACTCTCTGACTTTGTTGAGAGAGAGAGAGAGATGGCAAACATGCAAAGATAATCAGAACTTGCATTTTACCCCCAATGGAAAAAAAAGAATATCAGCACAGATTGAGATATTTAGATAGGTTTTTAAGTGTCATCGGTGCCCACACCTATAAGGTTGCGGTAAAGCCGATTATAAAACAATTTTGCAGACAAGAGCTACTAAATAAATTATTGGCAAGACTCCAAGATCTCAAGCCACTTATTCTGAAGTGTTCCTGCAGATCTGAGTAGCACTGTTCGGCAGCTACACATTTTGGAAATGTCATGTTACAGGTCTTTCTAGATTTTATCCCTTAAAGTTCCTGGTAAGGGATTACCTTCATAAAGGTTTACGTCTAAGTCCTAGAGGAGACATATGTGCACTTTTGATTATGTAAAAAGGTTCTCCCTGGGCTTGGTGAATATGCACGAAGAAACTGGAAAATAAAACCAAAAACCATGACTTTCCTACTGATTTGGGGAAGGAGTTTGGTTTTTTGGGGGTGGGGGTGTTATCCACTGATTAATTTTTGACATATCTCTTTGTCAACTGAGTTTGATGAGTTTCTTAGCCTTGCACAATCTTGTTTTGTTCATGCTACATTTTTCATTGTAAGATTTACTAGAGATGGGCACGAATCAAAAAAATTGCATTTCATTTGTCGTTTGTCATTTGTAGGGTCCGTTTCGGTTCGTTTCCGTTTTTCGCGATTTTTTTGCAAAAAATTCATTTTCGTTTTCGTTCGTTTCGTTACCATTTCATTACCATTTATTTCATTTGTTTGTGATTTTTTAAAGGATTTTAAGCAATTCACTCATATTGCAGTAACGGAAACGAAACGCACGACAAAATTTCCGGTGTTTCTGTTCATTTTGTTTCATTTTAGAGACAAAATTCATTTGTCGTTTTGTTATGTAACAAAACAAAAAAATGAAAACGAAAACGAAAAATTGTTCGTTTTGTACCCATCTCTAAGATTTACTATAAAACAGTAAAAAGTTGGACACACACCCCATATCTACAGAATGGGTACCCACGGTCTGAGTTATCCACCGCTGCCACCCAGCCTTCAGTTCCCAAGTGGACTTACTTCCTCTGCCCCTCCACTGCAGTAAGCAGCAAACGGGCTCACTACTACCCATGGTTTCAGGCATCTTCAGAAACAGGCGTAAATCCTATCCCCCAATACACTGAGAGAAGGCTCTTTCCAGCATAATAGGATTAGCAAAAAAAACAAACAAAAGTGGCCTTGTGTATCTTAACTAGCAGGGGAAGGTTTGTTTTGTTTTGTTATTTGGTTTAGAGATGGGCTCAAACCAAAAACAACAACATGCTGTCTCATCATTTCGTAAGGTTACAAAACGTTACAAAACAAAATGAAACGCAAGCACGTGTTCCGTCTAGTAACAAAACAAAATGCCATTTTCTGTTTCGGAAAGGAAATGTGTCACTCTCCCTTGAGAGGGCCGGACTTGGGCAGGCCTGGTTTAAGCCTTGTGGGGTGGTATATAAGCTGCACGTTTTATTCTAGCCAAGGAATGAGGGAGTTATAATCTTGCAATGTAACTCGTGCAATATAACATGTGCTTAAAAAACAAGTGGATCTAGTAGCTACTTTGCTTCCTCTCTCAGCTCTTTACATTCAACCCATTCCAACTCCCCCCCCCCAATGAACTTCATACAAGACAGGTGCCCTTTCCCCTTTTCAGTTTCCTTCATGGTGGATGTAACATACCACCTATTGTGCCATTTCTCACTTTCTTAGCAATCAAAAGGCAAATCATTTTATGCAAGAAGAAATCACGGTGAACATCAGTTGCACAGTACACTAGCCAAACAGATCATCGCAGTGAACACAAGGTGTTTGCTTCCTTTAGGCACTAACAGCAAATGGCACAGGTGTCTTATCAGAAAGAGTTAGAAGCAAAAGCTGACTCTCGGGAACAGATGTTAGAGCACAACTCCAATAAGAGTTTGCCAGCAGATCACCATATTCATGGCCTGCCTGTGAGTTTATAATCCAGTGGGGGAATTCTCAATTTGCATCTCTCTCCCTCACTGAAAGACGACTGATGGGTCTGTAAAAAAGTATGAGCTTCAAGTCTGGTTGTGAAAATAGGTTACAGGTGATATCTTTAGAGGCCACTAATAAAAATAAAAAAGCAAAGAACATTTCAAGCTTTCGAGTGTAAATCAATCTTCTTCAAAGCAGGTCCCAGAAGTTCAGACATGGTAAAATATGTGCTTTTTACCAGGAGGTTACTTTTAAAGTCCTTGGTTAGAGCAGTGTTTTTCAACCACTGTTCCGCGGCACACTGGTGTGCCACAAGATGTTGCCTGGTGTGCCGTTGGAAAAATTGTCACCTCGGGATCCGTTATTCGGTACGAAAGGAGGAGGGCACGTGACTCCCGGGGTGTGTGGGGATCAAAGCCCTTAAAAGGGCCGCCCGCACACCAGTCCTCCTCTTTCGTGCCGGGCAGCACTGACAGGAACTCCGGAGTACCTCCGGCAACGTTGGATGCCTTTTGGGGCTCGCACTTCAGCCGAGCCCCGGGTGACAGTGGGTTTCGCCGGGGGGGGTGGTCGGGAGCTTCTCCGGGGCCCTGAGGGCTTGTTTGCCGCAGCCACCCGCCCTCACCGAGCCCCGGGTGACAGCGGGTTTCACCGGGGGGGTGGTCGGGAGCTTCTCCGGGGCCCTGAGGGCTTATTTGCCGCAGCCCACCCACCCTCAACTGCCACTTAGCAGCCCGACCTGACCTGTTCATCGGGTACTTTTGTTAAAAAAAAAACTCCACCGCTACCCACCCCCTACCCTCCTATCCTTGCTTGCCTGCCAGCTGGAGAGGCTTCGGGTGTTGGGTGGTGCTGGCTGCGGCCGCAGGGCGGGGGCCCACGGCGTTTACTCCAGCTGACTGGCGGTTCCTCGCCGGAGTGCGCCCACCCACTGGGGCTTAGCCGGCTTTCCGGGCTTCCTGCCGGCTCGTCCTTAGGCAGCTGCTCGGGCGGCCTTTTTAAATCCGCCTATCAAGTCCTAGGGGCGATCGTCCTCGCTCGTGTGGGGTCGAGCTTCGCCCTGTCAGTTTCCCTGGCCCGCTTAGGGGGCCTTGCTCAGGCCTTTGAGCTCCCTGGACGCGTGGAACTCTCGCCGCGGCATTTTCTTTGGTGGAGGGTGGCTGTCCTGCCCCCCTGCCACTTAGGGGTTCGACCTGACCTGTTGCGCCCCCCCCCCCACTGCTTCTTCCTTATCCAGCCTTTACCCGTTCATCGGGTCCTTCTATAAAACAAAAAACAAAAACCCCAAAAGGAGTAGAGAATTACTTTATATATAGTCAATATAGGCACAGAGTTAAAATTTTTAACATTTTCTAATGGTGGTGTGCCTCGTGATTTTTTTCATGAAACAAGTGTGCCTTTGCCCAAAAAAGGTTGAAAAATGTTCTTAAAGTCCATGGCTAGTTGATGTTGCAGCCAGGGCAGGAGTCGTGTTACAGGCAGGAAATTGGAAGGCAGTTGAAAAAGCTGCTTAAGCATTGGGCTTCACACCCCCATTCTTCAAACAAAGGAACATGGGTCATACACCACCCCCATTCCCTCACCCATCTTCATATGGATTCTACAAGACATACAAATTCCCGTTGGCCAGAGATTTGGGGGGGGGGGGCAGGAGAAAGAAAAGGGTTGATGCAGGGGACCCACATGCTTCATTCTGGGATTGGAGTAAAATTTAGTAAATCCACTAGGTTCGCCAGTTGGAACCAGATTGAAGAAAAGTGATATTACCTAGTGGTTGCAATCTTTCCCTTTGGTGTTGAGAGTCCCTGTGCTTCATTCCAGGTTCATGGGGGAATGCCAGCTCCGACTGTAAACGTGTAAACTTAATGCAAGAACCTGCTTTATCAAGCCATTATTCTGTCTGGGTCGAGTTTATTCTAGTATGGCTTCTTGGTCTCAAACAGTGACTTGTCAATGCGATTTCCCCCTCATTTTTAAAAAAAAAACACGATATGAGGAATACATTATTAACTTTATACATTATGAACTTTAGTGGAAGCAATACTCTAGGCAGCTTACAAGTTATAACAGAAAACTTCACAAGACTACACATAACAACGTACATTCAAACAGCAGAACTAACCTTGGGACCTGCTGCATGCAACCAGTTCACCTCACTCACAGGCCCTTCTTTTAAACCAGATGATGATACTTGTGTGTTTCTTCCAAGCTTATTCTTTTAGTTTGATCCTTAGTTAAACAGAACATGAAACCTCATACTTCACATAACATCTATTTAATCTTTATGTTGGAGGCAAATTTCAGTAAACCTGAACTACTCTCTGATATTTCAGGTCCTCCTGGAATGTTCCGAGCTCTGATCGTGGCAGGTGACAAAATTCTGGGCAAGACAATTATTAATCATCAACTGGAAGTTGAATCATGGCTACTGGACTTCTTTTTGAGAGACAGAAACATTTCGCTGCTCATCCAAACAGCTTCATTAGACTGATGAAGCTGTTTGGATGAGCAACGAAACATTTCTATCTCTCAAAAACAAATCCAATAGCCATGACTCAAGTTCCATGTAAACTCACCTGGATGACTGAGAATCTTCACAGACATTAATCATCAACTGCTGCTGAAACTTGTTTGGGAGAACGTCACAGTAGCTAAGATTTGCCTACTGTGCAGGTAGGGAAGACAAAGTTTCTGGAATATGACAACTTCATTAGATGTGCCTGCTGTGTATCTGGACCACTGTTTTTGCAGGCTTGGTACCCACAGTTCCACTTACCTGCTGCCTGAAAATCTTAAATACGAAACTCTAGAAATGTGTGTTTCCAAGATGCATTACTCTTTTTGGCTTATATAGGGAACCAGCAGATCTCCTACTGTAGTGTGAATCCCAAGAACTAATGACTGGGGCACAAGATGAAATTGAAGATGGAGGTTACTGTCCCAAGGTCAGATTAAATTATCTAATTATTTCAAAGGGTTGGATAATTGACTTGAAAGGGGCGTACAAGGCCACTGAGCCCAACTCTAAGCTCAACGCAGTAGTCCAAATCAAAGCAGATCTGACAGACGGTCGTCTAAATTTCTCTTGAATGCCTCCAGTGTTTGAGTTCTCACCACCTCCGAAGGTCACTGGGTTCATTGTTGTAAACAAAAGCAAAGTGTTCTGCTTATATACCGCCCCATGCCACTTCAAGTAGTCTCTGGGCATTTTCCAGTTTAATTTCAAGCTGGGTACTCATTTTACTGACCTCGGAAGTACGGAAGGCTGAGTCAACCATGAGCTGGCTACCTGGGATTGAACCCCAGGTTGTGAGCACAGTTTTACCTGCAGTACAGGCATTTAACCACTGTGACACATTGCTATACAATGTAGCAGTATAAAGGTTTATTTCCTAATATTCAGACTTATTCTACCTTCCTGTAGCTTGAGCCCACTGTTACATGCTCTGCACTCTGGGATGATCAAGAACAGAGCCTTATTTATTAAGCATGATTTGTAAGCCACCTTTCTCCTAACGAGGAGATGCAAGGCAGCTCACAGCATTAAAACAACTAACAAAAGCAGAAACATCAACCACTGGACAACTGCTATGCCATGAAATATAAAAAGGGTGAAAGGACATGACAGCCCCTGTTGTCAACGCCACTCGCTGTCACCTAAGAATGACAAAGAGGCTGGCAGCCAGTGGATAGCAATTAGCAATCCAGGACAAGTAAACACCTCTCCCATCAAAAGGAGAAGCAGACAATAATCTGCAGTTAGACTGGCATGCTGCTAGTCAACATCAGCAAGACACTGAGAGTTTAAAAAAAAACAGCTGGGACCACCATTTCCATTCCAGAATGACTGAGTAGTCCAGGGGTAGGAGACCATCGTTGAGTTAAAACAACACATGCCAAAATACACAAGGAGTGGCGAACTAGTGGCTGTTCATTTACTCTTGGACTACAAGTCCCATCATCTGAGTAGAGCAGACGGAGCTGATGCAAGTTTTAGTGTACCAGCCTCTGGAGAGATTTGGCCTCCCCACTAATCAGATGTTAAAGTCTCTTTCCATAAGAAAATAAAAAAAGGTCTGGGTTTTTCAAAGTGACTGCTATTCTTCAGGATTCTTATACCTAGCAATCACATTCCAAGGATAATTTTTCCATCATGCTTCTCTTTTTGTTCTTTCATTTTGGGGGCTAGTGAGGGTTGATGCCACACACACACACACACACACACAAATTAGGTCCTTGGATGCCAGAAGTTTCCCATGCTCTTACCACTACAATAAATATTTCCTCTGGTTGGAGAATGAAAGATGGGAGGAAGCAGTGAATGTGCTTCCTGCAGATGGTTCGCAAACTGTTCAGGGGGTTCCAAGGTATTTCCAAGAATTCTTGTTTCTGCATTTCTCCTGTGCTTTCCATTCTCTCACACCTGGAATTTTGTTGCACAAAACACATCTAGGCACCGTTTCACTGCCCAGAGTGGCTCTTGGCTGGACGGGTGGTATATAATCTCCAGACTTAGAACCAGGGTACTTCAAGGGCTAGATGCAGGGAAGTGGTATCAGGAGACAGATATCTAGTCTTGTGCATTCCTAGCATCTGGTGGGGCCACTGTGAGATACAGAAAGCTGGACTAGATGGGCCTTTGGCCTGATCCAGCATGGCTCTTCTTATGTTCTTATGTTGGTGGGAACTATAAGCATAGAAACAGACTGAACCTCACATTCCGAAGTTACAGAAATATTTGCCAGAACAAATGCTTATCTAGGTAACATGCTATCCTGATCAGAAGAGTTTCCTCCACTCATTCCAAAGCCATTTCTGCCCCCAATTCAGGAGTCTTCTATTCCTCCCTGCTGATTTTAATGTACAGAGACAAAATTAAAAATCCCCTTTGTTGCCCAGTGGTAGCCACACTCTGCTGTGGAAGTGAGGAGTGGCTATCAGTTGTGGTATGTGGTTTGAAAGATCAACAACCAGCTGGACTTTGGGGGCTATCCAGCAATATGGACTTATCACGTGTATCAGAAATGTTTTACGTAGCTCTGTCATCATCATAAACTCATTGGGATTTTGGCTAGTCCAAAATTTCCAATTAGCGCAGAAAGCAACTGTCGCATTTTCCTTCATGTGGTGCGTGCATTTTTGAATTTTAAATTGTCCTCACTCTGACTGGGACACATTCTTCATAAAACTTTTATTTCCCTATATTAAGCATGCTGGCTCTTCCAAAAAATAATAATAATTCCCAACCTGTTCTCTGTACTTTTGGAACCTATTTTTACAAAGAGTCACAAACAGCAACCATAGTGGTATTTAATAATAAGCAAGGAAACATTAAAGCCTGTGGCAGAAATGAATTCTGCTCAGCTCACATTTTTATGTGCAGCACAAGAAGCCACTGGGGAATGATCCTCGCTTAAGGAAATGAAGCAGCCAGCATTTCTGACAAATATTTTGAAGGGAAAACAGATGTTTTCTTTTCTTTTCTTTATTCTTTTCAAAGTAAGAAAAAGCAGACTACACAGTCTTGACTGGGCTTGATACATGTCTTCTGTCTGATCTTCATCTCCATCCCATGAAATCCAAAATGCTAACCCTACCAGAAGGACAGCAGCTACAAACCTCTGTGGGGTATGCATTACACAAAGTCACCTACTTCATTATGAGAACTTGGAATAAGAAGCAATATCAACTTACTTACTTACTTACTTACTTACTTACTTACTTACTTACTTACTTACTTACTTACTTACTTACTTACTTAGGCTGCTTTTACACTACCCCTAAAATCCGAGGCAAAGAGCTCCCAGATGCGGAGATTAACATTGTTTCCCCACCAGCTGTGGACTTTTAAAACAATTAAGTACGCCCACCTAAGTGAGCCCCAGTGCATTTTAGAAGTACCTGGTCTCCGGAGGTAAAAAAAAATTCTGATGCGGATTATAACGCTGTGGATGCTGGCTCTCCTCGCCTTCTGTTTGTTTTTTTGTCCCTGCCGCCCCTTTAACAGCCTGGAATCCTAAGGGGCCTGCTCCGACCAGCAGACAAGGTGAGTGGAAGTGAGCCTGCATTCTGTTGTCCCTTTTTTTCTTCCTCCCCTCATGCAGACAGGAGCAATTGAGTGCGGAAGGTTAGGAACACAGAAAGCAGAACAACCCCCACATTGCCAGCGGATTTTAGAGGTTGTGTAAAAGCACCCTTACTTACTTACTTACTTACTTACTTACTTGCTTACTTACTTACTTGCTTACTTACTTACTTACTTACTTACTCATCTAACTAAAGGTTACTTTAGGAATTTTATAATGTGCAATTAAAAATAAGTAGAACTGTACATATACAAAGCACACTGATTATATAAACCTGATAATAATGAAAACAGTCAAAAATATTGATAAGCATAGTCCAATCATTCAAAAACAACACAATAGTGAGCCAAAATCAAAAATAATATTAAAAAGCAAGAGGCAAGAATAGAAACTCAGGGCCACGATCAGCAAAATAATTGTCAGAGGTCAGGGAAAGCCTGTCTGAACAGCCAAGTCTTCTGTTGTTTTTTAAAGACATACAAGGTGGCTGCCAGACAGATTTCAAAGGGCAGTTGATTCCATAAACGTGGCACAACCACTGAAAATGCCCAATCCCTTGGAGATGTTTTATGGACTTCCCTCGGGGTCAGAACCCTCAAATGAACTGCCTGGGAGGAGTGAGTGTTACAGGCAGCATTCTGTAGAAGGAGCTGTTCTGCCAGATAACAAGACTCTAAACCAGTGATGGCAAACCTATGGCACAGGTGCCAAAGGTGGCACTTGGGGCCCTTTCTGTGGGCACCCAGCATTGCCCCTTCATAACCACCTGTATACAGGATAAATTACTGTATTCGTACTTTGCAAAAAATATAGTGGGTTTTGAATCGCAGTTTGGGCACTCAGTCTCTAAAAGGTTCGCCATCACTGCCCTAAACCATTTAGGGCTTTGTATATCATCATAAGAATATTGAAGTCCATGTGGAATTGGATTGGCAATGTGGCCAGCATGGGGGTGATATGTTACTAATCTGGCCACAGCATCTGCACTAGCTGCAGCCTCCACATTCACCTAAAAGGCAGCCCTGCATAGAGAGCACTACAGTAATCTAATCTTGAGACAAGTGCATGGACCAACATGGTGAGGGCCCCCAGATTGAGGAAGGCACATAGCTGGGCAATCTGGTGCTGATGGTAGCATAAAGACCAGAAAACCGATGTCACCTGGGTCTCCACAGTGAGTGCCAGCTCCATCCAAACACCCATACTACATTCCCAAAAAAATTGAGGGACTTTCCCAACCTGCCAACAACGGAAGCCCCCACCCGGAGACTTCTGTGTTGCCCAGGTTCAACCTCAGTCTATTCACTCTCATCCATCCCAGAACAGAGTCCAGGCAGTGCTCAAGGGATGCAATGCCACCCACTGCAGCTGGGAAAAAAGGAGATAAAGAGCTGGGTGTCAACAGCATACTGATGACATGAAACCCCATACCACCTGATGACCTCACCCAGCAGCCACATACAGATATTAAATTGCATGGGGGAGATGACCAACCCTTGAGGAACCCCACCATTGAGGGACCAAGGGATTGAGGACATCTCTCCCAGCTGGACTCTCTGGGGACAGTCCTCAAGAAGGAGCAGAACCAGTGCAAAGCAGTGGCTCTAATCCTCAACCCAGAAAGCCTCACCAGGAGGATACCATTGTCGATGGTATCAAAGGCCGCTGAAATATCAAGGAAGATGAACAATCATCCACCACCCTCTCCACTACCATGCACATAAATGGAATATTAGTGACAGGCCTGTAGTTGTCAATTTGGTCTACCGCACCATTTATTTTCTTCTAAATGGGCCTAATGGGTGTCTCCTTGAGGGCAGAGGGGACCCTGCCCTCCTGGAGAGACCCATTAATTATTGGAGTGGCCCATTCAGTAGTCACTGGCCAGGCTGCTTTGATGAGCCAGGCCAGGAAAGGATCAAGGGAGGTGGTGGCGGCACAGCAGCAGTCAAGGACCCTGTCCACTTTGGATGATACCATGGGTTGAAAGGCATCCACGTTATGGACAAAAGTAGTTCCAACTCTTGTCATGGTGAGATCTTGCTCAAATACAAAGTGGATTTAAAAATATCAGTGGTTTTAAAAATTAAATTGATTTAAAGCATGGTTTACATAAAAGAAGTTTTTTTTAAATGTAAATTATCAAAAACATTCAATATTTGACCTAATTATTTAAATCATGATTTGATTTAAATGTCATTATTTAAATCATTATTTAAATCAAATGCACCTGTCAAATACTCTGATCAGCTTTAATCAAAGGCAGAAAATACTAAGCTGACAAATACATTTAAAAGAGAACTACAAAAATGAATGAACATGTAGGAAGGCAGTTGCAAGTCAGAAGTAGGGATGTGAAATGCTCTCATTGTTCATTTCTCCTGAGATTTACATAAAGTTCGTTGGCACGATGACATCTCATTACAAGTATCCACAATCCCCACCAGAAATCTCTTATGGCCAAGATACTGCCTGTTTTTTCCCCATTAAGTTTTTCCTTGTTCAGAAAATAATAATAATAATAATTTAGATAAAATTCCTATCTCTGTGACAGGAAATGTGTCTCTTTTTTCTTGGCAAGCAGTTGGCAAGCACACACACACACGAGAGAGAGAGAGAGAGAGAGAGAGAGAGAGAGAGAGAGAGAGAGCACAGCATGGCCAGCCGATTGATCATAAAACCAAGCAATGCCACTGAACTTAGTAGCTCATGTCACAATGCAACAGCTCACACGCTTCACCATGTCACATGTAGAGATGGGCACAAAATGATTTTTTTTAATTTTGTTATTTATTTTTCATTTCATTACGTAATGAAACAGAAAACAAAATGACCCATCAAAGGAAAAACAAAACAAAACAAAACAAAACAAAATGAAAATTTTCATTTCGTTCCATTTCATTTTTCTTTTCCCCATAGGAATGCACTGAAACAATGCATTCCTATGGGAAAAAGCTGGTGGCTTTCCCCCAATGCACCTGATCGGATGCAGGGGGAAACCGTGGGCTTTTTCAATATTTTTCCCCCTGCCCAGCTGGAACGTGGGGCTTCAGTGGGAAAAAAATGTTTTAAAAGCCCACCCTTTATCCAACCTGATCTGTCCCAAACTGTCCACCCAACCATTTTCAGAAGGCTCCTGATGAGCTGTCATTGGCAGGACCCATGGGGGAGGGGAAGTTGTATAAGCCACCCCCCCACACACACAGAGTACACTTGTTAAAAAAATGAAAAATTAAACAAAACAAAAAAACCCAAACTGAATGAATTGTTTTTTAAAAAATCATTTAAAAAGAAACAAAATGAAACAAATAACAAAACAAACCGCTATTTTAGTGGTTGGTGCCCATCTCTAGTCACATGTTTTATAGAAACTTATGAAAACCACAAGTCAGAAACCAGGGTCTCACAGCAGCTTGTGTAAAGGGAAAAAAATTTGATGGTTTACTGTTCACCACTTAAAGTGGAGTCAAAGATGTGCCTTCCCACTCAGCAGTAGATCACATGCTTTGCATTCATAGAAAGGAGTAAGATAGTGAGTTATCAATGAGACCTCTGCCTCAGACCTTGGACAGCTCCGACTTGGCAGAATAAGCCATCCTGGGCTAGATGGACAACTGGTCTGCCCTAGTGTAAGATGATTGTGGTTAATATGATTTAGAGGCATGCAATTTAGCACTTTAGACTAACTCCGCTGTCAAGCCCAATCAACGCTGCGCAGTATGGATTATTTTCCTTTCAGAAGAGTAATAAGGGACACATCTGTTTCTCCTTCAAAAAAATTGTCAGTAATGCTGGCTGCTTCATTTCCTTCCCTTGAATTCTTCCCCAAATAGACTGCTGTGCTATGCATAAAAATATTTCACCCTAAAGAGAAGGAGAAGAAAAGGCACCCTTGTGGTGTTCAACGGCAGAAGATCTTTGAAAGAAGAGAGGCATTGGGGGGGATCTCTCCTCCCCCTCGAACTTGCTCTGTTTCTTCAATAAAAACCTTAAATCCTTAACCAGATACCTCAGCTATCGAAGATCAGTGGACATCAAACAGCAAGAAAGTCTTCTATATCCTGGCACCCCATATTTAGAAAAGTTCTCCCAGTGAGTGCATAATGGTTTCTGGGCAGCAAGCCAGCACACACACACACACACACACACACACACACACACCGTATTTCTCATGGACCTTGTAAAGAAGTTTAAGATCCCATTCTAGTTACTCTGGGAACTTTTCCCATGGCTGCTCAAAATGTCAGAAATGTTTTCCTTAAAAAAATCTATCCTTCTAAAATTTAGTTTTTGATTTTTCTTTACAAGCCATCCCAAATATTAAAAATCTTAAATTCCAGGACAGCATTTTTTTGGCACTGCACTTGGTGAGGCGGGGGGATCCTATGCATGGAACAAGGACAACAGAGAAGCAGAAACTCCTAAACTACACATTTGGGGAGATGCTCTTTAACGTATTGATAATGCCAGAGGCACAAAAACCTTCATTTCTTAAAAGGCTATAACTCTACTCTATAATACATCTGTCACTGAAGACAACCTGTGTTTAGGAAACTCCAGAGCTCACCTACACTCTATGCCCATGTTTACACAGCTCTCTCCCCACTTACTTAACCTGTTTTTCTAACCTAAAAGGCTCCACATACTGTTAACTTTTCCTGATAATGCCAAGTCCTTTAAACGTTTTGGTTGTCCTTTTCACCCCATTCCATCTTCAGAATGTTGTTTTTTTCAGGTGCAGTGTGCAGAACTAGACAGAGTGTTCCAAAGATGGCAACACCGTTAACCGACAATGAGGCATTACTATACTGGCAGTTTTTAATTTTTGTTTACAGTTGTTAACAGGCATGGGCATTTGGCTTCTTCACAGCTGTCATGCTCAGCCAAAAATTTCACTGTAGCATCGATCATGACTCCACCACCTCTTTCCTCCTCAATCACCAACACTCATCCCTCACAGTGAATGTAGCAAATTGGGATTGATTCTATTTGGTTGCACTGTGCCTAAATCTACTTTGCACGTTGTTGTTGTTGTTGTTGTTGTTGTTGTTGTTGTTGTTGTTGTTGTTGTTGTTGTTGTTGTTACAGTTGTGATGAACCCTTTGTGACCCCATGTCCATGGAGTTTCTTGGCAGGAATACTGGAATGGCTTGCCGGTTCCTACTCCAGGCACCTACAGCACCTGGTATTCCTATCCAAGTACAGTGGACCCTTGTATAACAAACAGCTTGTATAACATAGAATCTGTACAACATAAAAATTCCAGAGATAGGGGAAATTTGCTTAACATAATTGCCTATGGGGCAAATCCGTACAACATAAAGATGGGATTACTCCGTTTTCAATGCATTCCTATGGGAAATTTCTATAAAGGAAAATTTGCTTAACATAATTTCATTTGGAACGAATTAATTCCTTTATACAAGGTACCACTGTACTAGCCAGGCCTGACCCTGGTTAACTTCCAAAATTAGGCAAGATCGGATGTGCTTACAGCATCTAGGCATGTACTAACATTGAAATGAATTTATGAGTTCAGTGCCCATTATCTGAATTTGGGCACAGTGATGTGTGTTGTTTTCCACCCACTTTTATTTTTACCCTCCTGGATAAAAACACTGCCTGGTAGTGTGGCTAAGGCCAACCTCACAGTGCAGCCTCAAGGCCTGATCAGTTATGAACAAGGTACAAATGATCCTCAGAGGAATTCCTTTTTCTTCTTTGTTTCCACTGGATGAGTTGCCCATTTATTCCCTGGCTGCTATCTTCCTGTCCTTTAAACCATCCGTAAGGTTTGTTCAGGTACCTTCTTATAAACCTTGCTAAAACCTTTTGAAAGGTTACAGAAATATGATATACTACTACCTCATCCACATGCATGCTCACGGGTCAAATTTCTGGTAGTTTCTGTGTACACACACACATACATTGCAATTTCCATCCATCCATCCGTCCGTCCAACTTTTATACCACCCATCTGACCAATGGTGACTTTGGGTGGCTGACAAACAATAACAGAAGCAATATAAAAATAAATTATCGAAATGCATTATACAGTCCTAACAAAACTAAACCTAGAAATAAGCATGTAAAACAAAGTTAAAACTGGATGCAATTGAACAGAAAGTTCTTCTTCAGAAAATGGGTAGGTAACTCGTGATGGCCCCTGCTTTTAAGTTCTTTTTTACAAAGGCCAGAAAACCAATCATGATTGTTTGAGCACATGTAGGCCACTTTAATGAGTGCAGGGAGATGACTTGGTACTCCCAGCTGTATGTGACAGCCATGGAAACTACTAGAAATGTTTTAAAAAAAACACAAAAGGAAGAAAAGAGATAAACTAGAGATGTTCCAAACTTCCTTTCCAGTTTTGAAAAATTGGCATTTGGAGATGTGAACAATGCACATGAGTCTGCCTTTCGTTTTGGAACCAGTAGGTTACAAAATGAACCACGCGAGTCCAGGTGGTCCTCAGAACAGACTGATGCACACAGATCCAATTGCTTTACCTTTCTCTGTTTCATGCAGGGTTAAAATCCAACAACGAAGCATGCTACAATGTCATCTGTGCTAAATCTGTGATGTTGGCCAATCAGGAGCTGTGCAGGGACAGGCATCATCCCGCCTCCCTCTCTGATTGGCCAGCAGCATGAACCAGGAAAGATGATGTCGTAGTGTGCTTCCTCGTTGGATTTTAACCCTGGCCAAGATCTGCATGTCTCAGCCGGTTCCAAGGACCAAGTGGGCTCGCATGGTTCGTTTCATAACCTGCCGGTTCCAAAATGAAATGCCCATCCTTAGTCTGCAACTTAAAAGGCAATTCAGTCATTGGAGCTTCTCAGAATTGCAGTTCACACTCCTCCCTGAAAAGGAAGGATCAGCAAAAGGCTGTGGAATTAGGCTCAGAAGAAACTGTACTAGTGGCCTACAAAAAGCACCAGGGTTGAACTTTGGCCACACTCTTGGGTTAGAATGTTGGACTGGGATTGTGAGGGTGCGTGCACAACTTCTCATTTAACCAGAGGTTCACTGAGTCACTCTGGATCATTAATGCATGGGGTTGCTATGAGAGCCAAGCTGCCTAGATAGCTCCATGGTTGAGGTGTCTGGCCGAGGAGCCAGAGGTTGGCAGTTCAATTCTCCAATGTGTTTAGTCCCAGGATGCCCCAAGAGGAGGGTAATGGTAAGCCACATCTAAGTAATCTCTCCCTGGAAAACGCTAAAAGAGTCAACATAAAATAGAATTGACTTAGTGGCACATGAATATTATTCATTATTGCAGGTGCCAATGTGATATAGTATTTGGAGTCTTGGACAAAAGTGAAGGAGAGTTGAATGCAAAACTGATTGGGTGACTTTGGTAAAGGTCAGATATATGCGTAATTCACTACAAGCTGAGTGGGTTAGGTATCTGGTTGGGAAGCCTTGTGGTGCAGTGGTTAAATGCCTGCACTGCAAGTAAAACTGTGCTCACGGCCTGGGGTTCAATCCCAGGTAGCAGGCTCAAGGTTCACTCAGCCTTCCATCCTTCCGAGGTCAGTAAAATGAGTACCCAACTTGCTGAGGGCCCAATGTGTAGCCTGCATACTATAATTAAAACTGTAAACTGCCCAGAGACTACTTGAAGTAGTATGGGGCAGTATTAGAGATGGGCACGAATCAAAAAATGGTGTTTCGGTTTTTCGTTTGTCGTTGAGAGGCCTGTTTCGTTTTGTTTCCGTTTTTCATGAATTTTTGGAAAAATTTCATTTTCATTTTATGTTTCTACCCGCTTTTTGCATGATTTTTAAAGCATTTCCATGCGTGGGTGTCCCCCAATGCCCCCAGACCAGAGGGAAAACACTACAAAAATTTGATACTGGCAGAGACACAGTACAGACTAGGTACGCAGGGAGGCTGCAAAGACAGCGGCGGGCGTTGCCCAGGGTGCAAGGCAAACACAGAGTGACTGCACTGCGGGGCAGGGGAGGGTACTCACGGAGAGGTACGCACACACACACACACAGGGAGGCTGCAGGACTGAAGCTAGAGTCGCAGAGATAGCAATCCCTCCCTAACTCCCACCAGGGACTGCAAGGAGGACGGGGGACTGCCAGAGCTTTTTATGCCCTCTGTGGCTGCCAGACCTGCCCAGTCTGCAACCTGGGCATGCTGTTGGTTGAAGTTGTCTAAGAATTTACATGATCCCATCACATGGCTTGCCTCCATGTTGTGGCTGGAGTGGCGACATCCATTAAAGGGAAAAGAAAAATACATCGCAATGGGAGAAGACAAAAACAAACTTTTTAAGGACCCCAACCCCCTGGTAGGTAATAATTTCAAATAATTATCGCATTATCACTGCATTTTTATGGATGTCCAGGGCGTTTTAATACCCAAGAAATCAATATTAGGCATCTGGGAGGCATTTTGGGTCGATGTCCCCTAACTCCCCTTAAATGAAAAAAATACAGCAATCTGAGAAAAGACATAAATGCACGTTTTAAGGACCCCCCCCCAGTAGTATAAATAATTATCGCTGCATTTTATGGATGTCCAGGGCATTTTTTAACATTTAAAACAGCTCATTTATTGTGTGTCGCCATTAACGAAAATGAAACGTAGCGAACACAATTTTCTTGGTTCTGTTCATTTCTTTCCATTTTCATCACAATTTTTGTTAGTCCTTTTGTTACATAATGAAACGAATAACGGAAACAAAAATGTTCGTTTCGTGCCCACCTCTGGGCAGTATAGAAGCAGAACACTTTGCTTTGCTTTGCTTTTGCTTTGGTTGTGGAAGTAGAAGTTGGGAATTCTATTACCCCCTGTGTCTCCTATGAGTACAGCCAGCCTACAAGCTACACAGTCCGACGATCACCCCAGAAAGGAGGAAACATACACTATGTCTGGGTATTCTTTATCTGGAAAACACTGAAAAGGGTCATCATAAGTCAGAATCGATTTGAAGGCACATGGTTATTCATAAATAATAAGATCAGTCCATATTTCGAGAAACCATTTGATTCTCCTTCAACAAGAACAACAAACTTTTACAGTGACCCCCCCCACCTATTGCAGGGGTTAGGGACCCAACCCGACCCGCAATATTTGAAATCCGCAATATGCAGGTGCAGGTTGGGCTTGGGGGGCCTAAATGGGGGCTCTTGTACTTACCCCCAGCCTGGTGCTGGCCCAAAAAGGCCTGTGAGAAGGCCCAGGAAGGTCTTTGCAGGCCCGTTCAGGATAGCGCCAGTCCTGAGGTAAGTACAGGAGGTCTGAAACAGGCCTTTCCTCCCTTACCCCAGGGGGCCTTATTTCATATACTGTGGTCCCACGATATCGCAGGACCGCGTTATATGAACCGCGAAATGGCGGGGTTCCACTGTATATGCTTTGTGATTCTAACTGTTAAAATGTTTCCCATCTATCTGCCTGGAAAAGACATTATATGCTGATCACTTGTCCAATAGGATTCCACAAATACGTTCACTCTCCTTTCTTGTAGGCATCCCTTCCATAGATCTCTCCCACATGCTTGAATCACAATAAAGCCACTGATCATCGACACAGAAACCCAGGAATAGTGCTAAAGATTCAATAGCCCTTTATTGCATGAGATCACTGACTTAGAAGCCACCAGCTCTTCTCACATGCACCCATGATTTAAAAATTAGCCACTAAATTTCCTGGCAGTGTTTTCGGTCTGAACAGACGGATACAGTAACTTTGAATTCCACCCATGACCATGGAGGCTGCCTCTGGGGCAAATGGAACCCGAAGTAAAATTCATCTTAAATTGGGGGGGAAATGCTTCAAACTGTGGAACATCTCATCTATCATAGTGACACAAGATCATGCCCCAGTGGTGTACACGCTGAAAACTACGATGTCATCAGCTGGATAACTGACCTACATTTGGACAGGGAAGGTTGCTGGCATCTTCCCCTAACCTCAAGAAGATGGCTGTAGTATCTTGATAAATTGTTGCTACAAACATCTTAGCAAGGGCCAGCATAGTCATTATCTTTACATTCCAGAAGAGCAATGAAAACCCAGAGAAATCACAGGGTAATCATAAGGTTTTGTGCTAGTTACAGAGGGATGTGGCCTGTCACTCCCCTCCAACAATGCAAACAAGGTCTTCTGCTCTCTATCTCTGATCAATTTCAGGGAAGAATACATATTCTCCCCCTCGATTTCAACCCACAGAATAGATTCCTTCACAGCTGTAATTACTAACATAATACACGCATTGTTGCAGAAGACTAAGCAATAATGTAATGGCTAAAATTTGGTTACTTAGCATAGCAAATTGTAGCAGAGTAAATCCATCAATTTTAGTGAGGGGTTTAGTGAGTCAATTCTTCCATAAGTTCCATTGGTTCAAATGGGCCTACTCTATCTGTGACTTATTATGACAGTTGCCGATACAGCTCACCCACTTGAATCAACAGAGACTGGACTCATATCCTACAGACAGATTAGAGCACGATTTACTAAATCATGATTTACAAAATGTTAACCACTGAATACAGTAATCCCACATTTATTGTGGGGGTTAGGGATCTGACCTGACCGACGATAAAGGAAAATCTACATTATGCAGGTGCTGGGTCAGGTTGGGATTGGGGGGCCTGTTTGGGGCCTCCTACACTTACTCCAGGACTGGTGCTGCCCCGAATGAGCCTCCAACAGGCTTCCCAGGCCTGTTGAAGGCCCCAGTAGTGGTTTCGGGCTATTCTGAAGTCACTTCCGGTTTTCAGAAGTCCCTTCGGGTTTACCAGAAAACACTTCTGGGGCCTCAGGCCTGGGAAGCCCTTTGGAGGATGGCTTGGGGCAGCGTCAGGCCTGGGGTAAGTGCATGAGGCCCCAACAGGCCCACACAGCTTGCCCTAGGAGCCCTTGCATTCATATACTGCAGTCCCACAATATACTGGGACCGCAGTATATGAGACCCAATATAGGAGGGGATGACTATACAACAAAAGTGAAATTGGAATGGAATACCAGATAGCGCTTAAATCAAGTTGAGAATCCATTTTTCTTTCAGGCAACTATTCTAATGAAATACGGGGGAGGGAGAAGCATGCTAAAATTAGGATGTGAACAGTTATAGCGGTGTGATTTTTCTTCTCACTTCCTAAAACCGAATAAATTCAGGGAAGTTTATATGGAGCTGACATCTTTTATAATACTTAGACATGTTCCACCAAAAGCAATTTTCAAATAAAGCTCTGAACATAACATTTCAGAGGCATAAAGTGCACCTTATTGAGTTTTTTTCTTTAATAAAAAATGTCAGTACAAATATGCTTGACTGCTGGTTATGTTGAGATATTTCCCCAAATTTATATATTTTTAAAGGTTTTGTTTGCTAAATGTCAAATAAATGCAGCATAACAGATCATAACTGATTAAGGGCAGCAGATGAATTTCTAAGCTCTGTTTTGAATATTCAAGCTGACCATCCAGAAAACTTGACCGTGGAAAGGTCTTCTGGCTCAGTAACAGACCAGCATTTTCAAAACTGAAATTCTGGGACCATCTCTAGGAAGAAGAGTGGAAGAGAAATAACTCATTCCACGTGGATCCAGAATAGAGAGCAATCATTGCTCACGTGCCCACTTGCTGTCTGCAAGGACTTGTCCCTATGCAAAAATATTCAAGCACAACAGCACCTAAACCTCATTCTCATAAATTGGGGCTTTCAAGGTACTACCAGCCACCTTATTCCACTTAAGATTTATCAGTGGTTTCCAACCTTGAGTAACCAAGGCGTTCTTGACTACAACTCCCAGAAACCTTGACCAGCACAGCTGGGGTCAGGAAGGCTTCTAGGAACTTCAGTCTAAGAACACCTGGGTTACCCCAACATTGGGGACCGCTAAACTTTAAATAACATTTGTCAAAGCAATATTAGGGAAAAAGCCTTCCGATTGAATCTCATCCAGGAAATCCAACGGAGAGGAGGAAGAACAGCATTAATTATCATGTAAATGGCTACAGATTTCAAGTCCCTGTGGGTAAGCTCTTGTATTTACACAGTCAAGTGAGGAGTCACAACTAGGAATGGGCACAAAATGAAACAGTTGTGTTTCATTTTGTTTTAGCTCCCATTTCATTTGATTTGAAACAATTTTTTAAAAAACTTGTTATGAAACAAAACATTATCAGTTTTGTAACTCTAAAAAAAACACCTCTCCTGGGTCCTAGAGACACCAAATTTGGACCCAGGGGAGGCATTTTACATAGTAATGAAACTTCATTGAAAACAAACAAAAATGAAGTTTCATTTCGTTTCATTACTAAATGCTGCCTGGTGTTTTTGTAAGCTTACGAAACAATGCATAAATATGTGAAACGAAGAAACCGCATTTTGATATTCGTAAGGTGCCCCTCCTTAGTCACAACAGCTGTGGCAAGATTCAGCAGGGCCCTGAATAGAAGGAAAGAGTTCAGCCTCAGCCTCTTTGTTGTAAACCGCCCAGAGTTCCTCCTGGAAGACGGGTGGTACATAAGCACTAAAATAAATAAAATAAATAAATCATCAAAATCAGCACAATGCATTCTGATACCTGAGACAGACCAGAAAATGGCACACCATCCTGTATTCAAGTAAAAGCCAATCAATTTATTTTGGACCCTGAGGTAGAATAACATGCTAATGTCCATCTGCCTCCCTCTAATTAAACAAGGCATGGAACAACAAAGCAAACTATTAACTACTTCCCTGGAAATTGAGTCATGGCAGCTGGACTCCTTATATTGTGAGATTGAAATGAGAGATTTTTTTTTCACTGTACACATGATGTGTATTGAAAATCCCTCTCTCAAAGGGGGGTAATATGTCTGTCTCCCATTTATCATGCTGCCCTTTCATCAATCCTTAGACAAATCAGAAGCACTTCACACCTTCACCAGGAAGGCTGACATCCCATACTTAATGAGTGTTGAGAACTGTTGCACAGGTGGGACTTTCACATATCCCATGACATGATACATCTAATGAGCCTTTACAGACCATTCCCACTTAACAAGCCTATTCAAACCACTGTCCAGTTAACAAGCCTATTCAGGCCAGGGTGATGTGGAACCAAGTTGAACTATAAACTGGAAGCCTTGCACCAACTTTCCTCAGACTGCCAAAGCTACTTGGATGAGTTGAGAAACATTTCGATCTCAGAAAAGAAGTCCAGTTGCCATGACTCAGCTTCCAGATAACCTCAACTGGATGACTGAGAATCTTCACAGACAACTAACTGACACTGAAAATCTGTGCCTGATGGTAGGGCTGACCTTGGCATCAGTGAAGCTGTTCATTCACTGGATGGAAGTGGAATCAGGAGCCCTTTCTGTCCACATGCTCCTAATGTGAAAATCATATCAGGGACTCCTTCAGACCTGGAAATTGCATTGACATCTGATAATAGTAAAAAATAAACCAATCCTAATTCTTGGAAATTCTCTCCAACCTTACAAGTTCTGACTCATTTGAAAGAACAATGCAACTCCCGCTGATGCTCTACAAAGTATTCGGAAACAGGGGGTTAATAGAATCCTGATCTTGTGTGCTTTCATTATCACATCTTCTGAAGCTTAACTATGAAAACCTTGACAAGTATAATCTTACCAGCACCCATTCCTCCACCCCCAAGCTATTACAGTTCTTCATACTAAGAGATATTTGATCTATAACCAAGCTTTCTGCAAATTCATCACTTTGTGTCTCTTTTCCTGCTTTATTATATAGTGAGCCTATACCTGGAGGGGTTCAAGGAAACATTGTTAATGTATCCATCATACTGTGACAAAAGTCCAGACGCTGCATGATTTATCTATAAAACCACTTTTTGATGTCTAAGGTATAAACGGAAAGGGTGAACACAGCACTCTTTTGGTCCCTGAGAATCTGAGGGAGAAATACAGCAGCTGTGGTCTAGGTGGCGGATTGGGCAACTAGAAAATTATATCCTGGCTTTCATTGCAAAATGAACTTGGCTGGACCAAATATAAAAATGTTTGCCAAGTCAATCAGTCTGTTTCCAACAAATACAAACGGAGATGCTACAGGAATTGTGCTGTGCAACAAGAGTTTTTACAATTCAACTTCTACGCCAGTCATCCCAGGATCAGCAAGAATTGGCATGGCAATTTTGCAAGGGTAGAACAATAATTGTGTGCTGTTCAGATGATTCTGACTTACTGTGACCCCCTTCTGGAGCTTCCTGGGTAAAGAGGATTCAGAAGTAGTTTTATTGCTATATATTGGATAACAAAGCCTCTAAAGTAGGGCTTTGAGGCATCTCATACTGTTTTCAGTGGAACATCCTTGGTTAAATTCATTTCAAAATATAAGCTCAAATCCTTGGCTGCATCTAAGAGGAATACTTTGTCAGTCCAAAGAGCAGAGTTAACTTTCCAGTGTCTGGGTTTGATATTCATAGAGAGATCTTTGAAGATTAAGTTAGAGCTTAGACCAGAACTTTTCTGATTGAATATAGTGGACATAAATATCTCTTATAATCAAAAATATGTACTCCATCATGTAATAGTTGCAGCAAGGATATTATATGCAAAATTTGGGGGAAAAACTGAACTGCCTACAGAGAGAAACCTCTATGAACAGATAAGATAATGTATCGAAATTGACAGACTCTCTGGATTTTTGAAAGGAAAATATGAAGAGCTCTCCAAAAAAGGTGGCAAGAAGTAGTTAATTTACTAGTAATCTGATATGTTTATCTGATTTTGACATGTATAATCGCTATTTTTGGACTTGATATATTCAATGTAACCTTTTATATTGTATTCCCCATCCTGTTTCCCCCTCTTCTCCCTTCCTTCTTCCCTCAAAATCAATAAAAATTTATAATAATAAAAAAAAGAAATAGTTTTATTGCTTCCTCTTTGGGGGGGGGGTGGATCCACTGACTGTGCAGCTTTCCCAAGGATTCAAAGGATGGCTCTTCTAGAAAGCATGGCACGCTGCTCTGAAGAGAAGAATGACTAGCCTGAGGCCTTGAAAGAAGGCAGAAATTCTAAACTATTCAAGTTCTGATCAGCTCATTTTTAGTCACTTGGACGGCTACTGCACTTTAGATTTGAAACGCCTTGTCCTGAAAGACAAATTGCCTTAAAAATCACTGGCGCTTTTCAAATCGCTTTTTCTGAAGAGGCCCCTTGGCCACGCCCATTTTTGATCGCTGGTTCGTTTTTTCTTGCGACAACCATTGGGGGGGGTGTTTTTTTTAATCGCTTCCTGCACCCTCTTTTAAAGCGATTTGGTTGTATTTGCGGACATACTACACCGCCTTTTTTCAGTTTCCCCCCAGTTTCTGCCGTTTCCCTGTCGTCGTTTAAAGTGGTTCAGCCAAGTGCGAATGGGGAAGCCGATTGCTAAGCAACCGCTGAAATGCAGACAGCCAAACCACTGTAGCAATCACGTGACCGCGGGAGGAGATAAGGCGATGGAAAATAAAAGGCGGCTGCTCAAGAGAGTGAGGTAGCAGCCCCTTATCACCTCAACACTGATCTCTTGCTCTGCTTAGGCATTTATTTTCAGTTCAGTCCTTCACCTCATCCAAAGACAACTAGCCTTCTCCAATCATCTTTGGACTAAAGCTCCGATTATCGCCAGACTGCACCTATCAGGGCCAGCAGTGAAGGGCAATATTGTCCAACCATTCTGGAGACTAGAAGGCTTAATTTCTTCATAGCCAAGGCTTGGTAAAGTCAACATTAGAATCATGAATCATGACCTGTGTATGCCACTGGAAGGTATAATAAGGGGAATTCTTATTTAAGTTCTGCTTCCCCATCAGTAAGACTATTTATATGGAAGCTTAGCTATATTCATAGAGGAAAAAAAGGCCTCCAAAATCAGTCTCTTCATATTACAGAACTATGTGAAAATTGTGTCCCCAAATTTAAGAGTTTCAGAGAGGGCAGCCAAGTTAGTCTTTTCAAGAATTTCAGGCTAAAATCAAATCAAAACAAAACAAAACAAAAGACAAAAAAATGTGGCACCTTAAAGGCTTACTTTCATATTTTAATGTAACTTTTGTGGACCACACGTCCACTTCTTCAGACATATAGCAGCAGAATGAGGTGTGCAATATAATATGGGATGGGATATACTTTTCATACCAAATAGTCATTGGCTGCAGGATATAGAGTTGGGGGTGGATAGGGGAGGGGGGAGAGGAGAAAATAGGGGGAGAAGAGGAGGGGGAGTTGGTTAGTAGAAATGGTGGGAATTTAAGAGAATTGCCGATATTCACTGCTGCTTTCCTTTTCCTTTCTCAACACCAAAGTGCATTATGGAGCTCGAACGTAATATGCAGACCCACTAAAACTCTGTCACTGCAGAGATCAAGAATTCAACCAAGGACACCATCCAGGGCGAGACTTGTGCACAAAACTAGTTTCCTGGCATGCTAGTTTTCTATGTGCAGGGATATAACTTGAGAGTCATAAAGAGTCCTTTCTGGAAGCCCCCAGAAATAACGATTCACCTTTCAAACGAGTCAGCAACACTCTTCCCTCACATCATTCTGCATGGAAAATACCATTTTGCAAGATGGGAAGCAATGCTTCAGCTGCATTTTCAGACAAAAGAAAATATATTTTTACCCATCGTGTTGTTATTCTGTGGAACTCCCTGCCACCGGATGTGGTGATGGCATCTGGCCTGGATGCCTTCAAAAGGGGAGGAAAAGGCCATCACAGGTTACAAACCATGATGATGTGTAATCTCCAGGCTTAAAACCGGGGTACTTCAACGGCCAGATGCAAGGGAGTGGTATCAGGGGACAAATATCTAGTCTTGTGCGCTCCCAGATGCATTTGTCAGGGCCACTGTGAGATACAGGAAGCTGGACTAGATGGGCCTTTGGCCTGATTCAGCATGGTTCTTCTTATGTTCTTATGTTATTTGGATTTGCTGTGTTTTTTGTCAGTCTTGGTAGCCTATGCAGCCCCCAGCGAAGGAGCGCCGAATGCATCCCTGTCACTTCCCAAACTCACCGAACCCTCATCTAAACAGAGATCTGTTGCCTCAGCAAGAATTGAGCACCAAAGACTTATCTCAACTTTTGTGCATTATTTAAACACAAAATCCAATTCTCTGTATATCCTTTTCTGAGGGGAAATTAAAAGCTGATCATAATTCAAGAAGAGGCAGGAGACGAATCGCAGTTGAAACTGGTTTTGAGAGACTGTGTCTGCTATCCTTTCACTGGACAGATTTCTAAAAGAGCCTCCGGTAAAAAGTAATTAATCTGAGTCCCTCAGAAGAAAAACTTGTAGTCTAGGGACTCAGTTAAGAAGCAGAGTCCTTTAAATGTTAAACATTGCTTGGTTTATGGAATACTTGAGCTTTGGCCCTTATCGCTTATTACTTCTTGGGCAGAACCAAGATGCAATAGATAGAGACTGTTCAGAAAAAAGAAAGGAAGAATTTTAAAACCAGATTAGGGCAAAGCAAAAGGAACGTTATCCAGATTATGAAATATAAAATGAAATAAGAATAGCTGAGGTCACTCCTGGCACATTGTTTTGACTTTTAACCTTTCTACAAGCCACAATTTTACAAGTGAGAGAAAAATGGCAGCAGCTCTTACAAGGTAGATTTGCTTTCAAGAAAGGCACACTGGAGATTCATGCAATCTTCTCTTCATTTATAGAGTGAACAGGCTGAGTAGATATTAGAGGGATATAGAATCAACCACACAGGGAGCATCAGACTCACAATAGGGTCCCACAGACTCAGGAAAGGCACTTTTGCAACCCTTTCTTTAGACATGCTGATGACGTTTGCAAGGAACTGACTTCTAAGACATTTCCCTGCTCCTAATACTGAGAAAATGGGCACACTGCTCTGAAATCTTAGATTTTCTTTCATTGAACCTAATTGTTAATTAAGTGCAAGGAGTTACTTTGGCCCTTCTGATGCTTTTGACCACAACTCTGAGAATTCTAAGATTAGATTGCCAATGACAAAGGACTATGGGAGTTGTGGTCCAAAACATCTGGAGGGCTGAAATGTGGATGTGCCTGAGTTACTGTCTTCTTGTTGACGGTTCATGCATTCCGTGCATTCTATGGCATTTGGAAAAGATGGCCAAGTGCAGTAGGGTAAGATCACAGAAAGCTATATGCCTCCCTTGAATCCTGCATACAGTACTGTGATCCCCAGTAAATCCCCTTGTGAGATGAGACCAAGGTGCTTTTCTAGAAACCCAAGAGGCTCACTCCGTAGAATGTACTATCTCTCCCCCTAAGAAACCAACAGGAGTCAAGACCCACAATGCCGTTGTACCTTAGGGCCAGCTAAGTTTAAGCTTCTGAAGATCACTTGTGTGGACACACCTCGACCTACATCAAGAAGTAGAGGGTGAACAAATAACCACGCCCCAGCCAATATGAAGAACTAATGGTGAACCACAAAATATATCTTTAAATGGCACACATGAAAATCAGCAATGCCAATAATGGGTTAAGAGCCAGAATATGAGACAAGAGACAATAATTCCAGCAGACAACATTATATGAAACTCACAGTCAGAAACAGATACCTCCAATTCAATATCATGGTCTTCCAGGTGCTTTTTAAAAAACCCTCCATTTGTCCAGTTTCAGAATTAGGGTTAGGGTTCTGCTCAAGTGGGTTGCTATTGTTGTATTTAATCTGTTGATTAAAAACCATGGCTGGGGGGTGGGGGGATCTGCAGAAAGGACTTCTAGAACTACCTAGAAGCTGCCATTTTTGCACCATAAGGAAAGCATACTGTGTGACAAGAATGTCAGCTCCACAGCTGCACCAGCGGAGCTCCCTTGCCCCCTCCCATGTGAAGTAGTGTGAGATGGGAGAGGGCAAAATCTGGAGCAGTGGGTGGGGTGGGCCTATAAAGGAGGCTCCCCGCCCAGATGCAGGCCTTTTTGCCTGCTGTGTATCGCCCAACCACCCACTGCTTTTATAGTGCTAGTGACTGGTCGCAGCTTGGGCCGAATAGGAATTTTTGACCCACAATTGGCCAACAGGACCGGGGATTTTTTGCCTATCCCGCACTGGGACTCGGGGGTGGGAGTTAGGCATCATCATCAAGAATAATATTGGTCAGAAGTGCCAACAGAGAGAAATCTCCACGAAAAGTTAAGAGAATGTATTGAAATCGACAAGCTCTCTGGTTTTTTTAAAGGAGACTATGAAGAGATTTCCAAAAAAAGATGGCAAGAAGTAACAAACTTATTAGTATTGTAATACTATTTGGTGATTTGTAAATATGTTAAATTGTTATTTTAGGATTGATATACTCAATGGAATTTTTATAATGTATTCCCCCTTCCTTCCCCTCATTCCCCTCTTCTTCTCCCCAAAAACCCAATAAAATTACTTAAATGGAAAAAGAATAATACTGGTCACACTGGCGGCAGGAATGAGGGTTAGAGCCGGTGAGTCAAATTCAAACAGCCCCTCAGGGCCCATCCAATCTCCATATGCCGAGGATCCAGAGATTACAGTGGTGGGGAAAGATACACCCCGAAGCCTCGCATGGGCCACGGGGGGGGGGGGGAGTAAAGCACCCCATGGACCTGGGCTAGGAAAGGGAATTTGCTAGTCCTGGGTGTCTGAGGATGGCAAAGACCCCCAGGGGGTGTGACTCGCCCTATGGCTTTTCAGCCGGAGGGGTCCTGGGACAGCCCGGGTACCTGTATAACCTGCATGGCAGCAGGCCCTCACAAGTTGGGATGTTGACGTATTACAGTTGCTTCTGTTTGGTTAATAAAGTGTGGCCCTTGTTTATACCCCAAGAAGCTGTCTCGAATGGTTATTTCACCATGGGTTGGGGGGCAAAATCTATGTTCCAATTTAAAAAAATGTAGTAAATGGCAATTCTCTGAATTCCACACAAACTATGGAATTGTCCTGCATTAAGCTAGAATTTCATGGCCATGCTTCTCCAGAGAAGGACTCTGGTCAGCATAGACCAAAGTTCAGAAGGGTGGCATTTAACTGAGGCAAAGCTTATTTATTTATTTATTTATTTATTTATTTATTTAAAAGCTTATATCCCGCCCATCTTCCCTGGCGGGAACTCTGGGCAGCTAACAATATCAAGGAAAAAAAAACACACACACATAAGATAAGTAAAAGAACCACCGGGCAAGAAGCAACGGAGGACGACATGGCGGCAGAAAGTAGGGACGGGGAAGGGAAGAAAAAAAAGCAAAAAGAAAGAAAAAAACTAACTGATAAGGTCACCATAAGCCTCTTTGAAGAGGAAGGCCTTCAAGGCCCTCTTAAAGGCAGGCAGAGACTCGAGCAGGCGCAGCTCAGAGGGGAGATGATTCCAGAGTGAAGGCCCCACCACAGAGAAGGTGCGGTTTCGCGTGAGCATTTTCCGCGCCTCTCTGGGTGTGGCCACTCTCAATGAGCGCGCCTGCGATGATCTCGTGGGTCTGGAACCGGATGCTCTCTGGGAGATACGCTCCGCCAGATACCCTGGTCCCAAGCCGTGGAGGGCTTTGAAAGTCAAAACCAGGACCATGAACCTGATCCGGAAGACCACGGGGAGCCAATGCAGGCGGACCAGGACTGGGGTGACGTGCTCGTATCTACGAACACCCACCACCAGCCTGGCCGCCGCATTTTGCACCTGCTGTAACCTCCGGACCAGGGTCAAGGGCAACCCCACGTAGAGGCCATTGCAATAGTCGAGCCTAGAGATCACCAGGGCCTGCACGACTGTTCTCAGGGAAGACTCGTCAAGGTACTGGCGGATCTGGGCGATCCTGCGGAGATGGAAAAAAGCGGCCCTGGAAACGGCCGTCACCTGGGCTTCCAGGGAGAGGGCCGAGTCCAGGACCACGCCCAGATTCCTGGCCCTGTCTGTAAGCAATGAAATCCTTTGTTCTGCAAATACAAAATGTCCTGGACAACCATAAAACATAATAAAAAAACCTGCAGCCTAGAATGCAACAGAAAGGAAAAACGTTTGCATATAACCTTCAATATTGAAATGGTACCCCATAGGGCCTAGAACAGCTTCCTCAGCCATGCTTTGAATATTCAGGAATTACATGAGAATATTCAGGGATACCAATCAAGAGAACCTGATTTGATAAATCATTTTCAAAGTAAACCTGAGAATCTGCAGGCTATCGTGTGGAATGGGACACATAACTTTTTCAGATTCCGGTACATGTGCATAAAAGTAATCCTCATCCCTCCAGCTTTCCCATTCCAGAATGACATCTTCTTGCCACTTGGCCTTGTCACTTCAACGAAGAGGAGCTCCATGCTAAAGAAGGCCAGATGGACTTTCAAAACTTTTGTCCTGTCATCAAGCAAAGACATTTTTTTATCAGCAAGACTTGGGCAAGTTACAAATTGTCAAGAACAAACTGGCATGGGCCTTGAGTTTTCAATGGGTAAGATAAAGGTAAACGTTCCCCCCGCATATGCATGCTAGTTGTGTCCAACTCTAGGGGCGGTGCTCATCTCCATATTCAAGCCAAAGAGCCATTGTTGTGCAAGTCCATGGCCATGTGGCCAGCATGGCTGCAAGGAAGCACTGTTCTACCTTCCCACTTTTTATGGCAGTACCTGTTTATCTACTTGCATTTACATGCTTTCAAACTGCTAGGTTGCCAGGAGATGGGGTTATCTGCAGGAGCTTGCTCCACAGCATGGCACCCGGGATTCGAACCACCGAACTGCCGACTCTGCAGCCAACAGATTTTGGAGCCTTAGTCCACTGAACTACCATGCCCCAACTCTTGCTAGAATACTCCCTCAAGCATCACTCGAACAGCTGAAATTTTGGAAGCAGAGCACCTCAGGTTAAGAATCACCATAGACATTACGTGTTGCTTACGGACTCATAGGATGTTAACCCAAATGAATTTTGGCCACTATTTTTTGTTATGTTTCCATCTGTACCTATGTTCATCTGTCACTTTTTAAGCTTCAGTTGTTTCCAGGAATTATTCTATACAATATCATCAATGTGGTCAAAGAAGAGCATGAATAAATAAATAAATTAATGAGCAAGCATAAATTAATTTATAAGCAAACTATGTTTTGAGACTATAAGAGCCCTTTGGCAGGTTAAGTTGCCAAACTACACAGATGTCCATGTTTTAGCAGAGGCAGAGAAAACGGCCTCCAAGCACAGAAGCTTTCATAATTGCTTCTCTTCCAATACATTGCAAACAACTAGCACAAGGACATTATAAACTATTTCATTCTCTATAGGCAGCAGGTGACTAACCCAATGAGAGGGCAAGCAGACTTGTGATTTTGGGTTTACTCTTTTACAACACCAACCACTTCAAACTTCCACTACTGTTTGACAAACAGGAAGAATGCACACATCTAGCCAACGTAAAATGACATAAGATGCACTAAAACAGGCCTGCCCAACAGGCAGACCGAGGGCTAAAGGTAGCCCGCGAAGGGTTCAAAAGTAGCCCACCAGACATCAATAAAAAGTGAGGGGACAAGGTCTCCCCCCTCCCTCCCCCATCCCAAGGACCACCACTGTCCCAGCAAAGTTCTGGGTCTGCCAGCCCACTGTCTCAGATGAGTGGGGCAGTTCAAGAGCCATGGTGCATTGAAATCTGTTCCCTCCAGAACAGATTAATTGGTTTTCAGTGCATTCCTACGGGAAACCGCTGCTCTTTACAAAAGTTTTCTTTTGAGCATGTGCTTGGAATGGATACAATTCGTAAGTAGAGGTTTTAGTGTAGTAGCCCTCAGGAACTTTGGGCTGGATAAAGTAGACCTTGGCCTGTTCAAAGTTGAACAGCCCTACACAGAAACATCAACAATTACAATGTATGGCAACTGTAACCTTCCAGGTCACACGTGCCGGAAACATACAGATACAAATCTAAGATCATAGAATCAAAGAACAAGGGACTTGGAAGGGACCTATAGGGCCATCACGTCCAACCCCAAGTTCAAGGCAGGAATCCGAAGCAAATTTGGCATATGGTTGTCCCAATTTCGCCTGGACGCCTCCAATGTAGTGTGCTCACCACATCGAAAGAGAATTGGTCCCGATGTTGTAATGATCTAAAAGCTACGCAAAGCAAAAAAACAAGTGTTCTGCTTATATACTGCCCCATACCACTTCAAGTAGTCTCTGGGTGGTTTACTGTTTAATTATGCAGGCTACAAACTGGGCCCCCCAGCAAGCTGGGTGCTCAATTTACCAAACTCGGAAGGATGGAAGGCTGAGTCAACCATGAGCCGGCTACTGGGGACTGAACCCCAGGTCGTGAGCACAGTTTTACCTGCAGTACAGGCATTTAACCACCGCATCACGAGGCCACTGAAGACATTTTTCCTGATTCATTTTCCCTATTCAGCATGAATCTAGCCTCCTGTAGTTTGTGCCCATTACTATATATCTTGCATTCTGCAACAATCAAGAACAAATCCTGCCCATCCTCTGTATATCTACCTTTTAAGTATTTAAAAAGCACATGGTGGCTCAGCGGGCTAGAGAGCTGAAACCATTGGCTGCAAAAGTCAGCAGCTCGGCAGTTCGAATCCTGGGTGCCACACAGCGGAGTGAGCTGTGAGCTCCTGTTGCTAACTCCAGCTCCTGCCAACCAAGCAGTTCGAAAGCATGTAAATGCAAGTAGATAAATAGGTACCACTGTAAAAAAAAAAGCAGGAAGGTAAACAGTGTTCCGTGTGCAGGAATGTGTTTGGCCATGCCGGCCACATGTCCATGGAGATAAGTGATGCCCCGAGAGTCCGACATGACTAGCATGCATGTGAGGGCGGAACCTTTACCTTTACCTATTAATTCTCTCCTCAGTCTTCTTTTCCGAAGGCTAAACATGCCTAATTCTTTCAGGCTTTCCTCATTCTCCAAGGATGGGCAAGTGGGATTTTCCCACTTTTGAACTGTAAAGTATAGAATATGTCATCAAACTTTATTGATCTAGAAGCTAAACTGTATATGAGAATGAGAACTCCATGACAGTGCTCCTGCACCGGTTTTTCCTTGCTCAAACAAACAAATCAAAGAAGCAATGGTCAAAAGAGTTCACTTTTTCCATGATACTGCATGAAGGAAGGAGTTAAATTCACTTCAGTTCCATCTTTCCCCAGTTCAAATGATATAGGCAAAGAAGATATCAAGGCATCAGATGTCCAAGAAGGAAATAGCACTTGGATAGATGGGGAAAGAAAAGCCAATTCCACTACTAGCTGTGTTGATCTTCTCTATCAATCAAACAAACAAACAGGAGAGCCACCCATTGATATTATTCATGACTGCTTTCATGCGATAGCCAAAGGGTGGGCTCCAAGTGCTTATATGAGTGCCTGAGATCTCCCCCAAAACTTACAAACAGTTGGCTCAAAATCTCATTGTGGGCCTTGGCTACTTCGAAGCATTTGAGTGGACTTGCCACTCAACCCATCACTCCCTGCAAAGAAAAAAACAAAATGAAGTGGACCTCATGAGCCTTGTGGCACAGTAGTTAAATCCCTCTACTGCAGCTAAAACTGTGCTCACAACCTGGGGCTCAATCCCAAGTAGCAGGCACAAGTTTCACTCAGCCTTCTATCCTTCCGAGGTTGGTAAAATGAGTAGCCAGCTTGCAGGGGGGGGGGGGAAGCAATGTGTAGCCTGCATACTGTAATGAAACCGTAAACCGCCTAGAGACTACTTGAAGTGGTATAGGGCGGTAAATAAGCAGAACACTTTGCTTACTGTTTTTAAATTTTTCTCTTAGGTTTGTTTTGTGTCTTGGAGGGTCCCCGAAGTAAAACTCTGGCTCCTAGATCTCTCCAAAACCTAGCCTGTCCCTCCTTAAAGGATGCTTCTGCACTTGATACAGGATGACATATCCACAATGGGGGGGGGGGTTATAACTACATCATTGAAGCACTGGAAATCTTCTCCATATGAAATTTGTGTGACTCTTCAACTAGTGCATGGCTTTCTGTAGCGATTTTAGCATTACTAATATTTTCCCCAGAAGGGGAAACTTTCAAAAACATGATGTGGACACTTACCTGCTGGGGTCTGAAATGGTGAATGCCAGAGTTCTACCATTTCAGATGACTGAACAGGTGGAATGGCTGTTAGTGCTTTAATCTCTTCGAATGAGAGCAGGGCTCCCTCCTGCACCAGCCGGACTAACTAGGCAAACTTCTGAGCACAAGTCTCCACGGAGTTCACTTATGTACCTTAGGAAAGACTCCTCTTGGCTGGATCCAGGATGCTCGATGCTATCTGGGCAGCTTTTAGTGCAGGGGCGTAGAATTCATTCTAGACCACAGCACTCATCAGCTCTGCCCATGATGCCTGGTGCCCATGGGCCTTTTTTTAGCCAAGCATCCGTTGAAGACAGATTCTTTCCACTGTCCTGCTTGAGAAACAGTAAGGAACATTTTCACCATGCAAGCTGGCAACTAGCTGGTATATTCCGAAATCTTCTCCATGCCTAAGTTATGAAACCACATGAAGAGATTTTTCTGAAAGGGCAGCAGGGAGGCTAGTGAAGAACCACCACACTTTTAAACAGTGTCATAAAACAGGTGTTAGAAAACACAACATAACCTCATTAAACACAGCCTGTTCTACCCCATATCTCCTTTTCTCTTAACTCTTGTGAGCATCACCAATGACAGCTGCTCATCATCTTGCTTAATGCGTGAAAGGCAGGTGTTCATAATTGCAGAGCTGATGTCACCAGCATGCCTACCCCAAAGGCAAACAACCCAAGCATTATAAGCACAGTTATCCAGTCCAAATGGAAGGTGCCAGAAGTCTACAAACAAGGACATTCCTTTCCTTCCCTAACACAAAAGTGCCTGCTTGCCAACTCTAAGCAACCAGATACATCTACAAAGCATTTCTTCTCCGCTATCTTTAAATATTTATAGACCTGACTCTGCTCATTGTGGATCTTGGCCATCCGTGCCTATGGTTCATCTTATTTTGCCCGTGGTAAGGAGTTTTCCTGCAAGCCTCCCCAATCCATCTCCTCCCTTCCCTCCCTCCCTCCCTCAGACCCTGCCTGCAGCTACGCTGTTCTCACCAGTTTAAGTTAACATTAATAATTAAACAAAGCAGTGAAAGAGATGCCAGTGCAGCAACTGTCCTCTGCTCCAACGGAGAACCCGCCCTCTGCCTCACCACCTACCCGAGAACTCTGTTCGATCCTTGCCTAAGGAAAACAGCTTCACCAGGTCCTTTCATGCATTACGATGTGTCCAAGCAATCATGATGCTAAGTTTATTATCTTGGTAAACAATAGCCACAAGGAAAACAAGAGTGGGGAGAATAACATAGAACTCCTGCTAATAAACAGAGGGGAAGTCAAGACATGCACAGCGACACAAAGCAGCTACAGAAAAACCCCTGTCAGCTCTACAAATCTCTTCTTCCAAAAAATAATAATAATGACCCAGTTCAACAGCAGTGCACGCATCGGCGTGCAAACCCTTGCTGGGTTTGCTACCTACAGGGGACGGCGCCACGATCTTAAGCCTAATTAATGCAAATTTGGGGAGAATGAAAATGGTATTTTATTTTATTGAGGCATAAACCAAAATGCCACACCACTTCTTGCCTCCATTTATCACAAACAAGTTAATTACTGTGTAACAAATGGGCGCCCGCTGAATTCTCAGTGTTTGGGGGATGTTAAGAGTGCTGAGTCAGGCAAAGAGAAGGAACCGCAAAGTAGTAGTTAATAGCTTATGGCGTACTTATAATAAAACAATGACTCGGGGAAAAGCTTTTGTTGCCAAATTAAGGCTAAGCCATTTCCACTGGAATAACTCAATTATAAAGTAGTCATTATCTGTTTAACTTCATTCCAACCCAGAAGAATGCTAGAAGCATGCTTTTAAAAAATCTTGATCCAATTTGAGGACAAGTCACACTAATCCAAAGATACCTAAGATATGACACACAGCCAAGTTTAAAGGTCGTGATGCTGTCGCAAACCACCAGGCACACTAGAATTTATTCACTCAAAAAAGTGACATTAGAACAATCTATCTCATGAGGAATGTAAAGAATATTTGATAAATTTGTCATTCTCAGTAATTTAGGATGCCTCTACCCCAAGAGGTAACTTAATGAGCTATTTCCAAGCCCTGCAAGATTCTATGCTTTGATAATCAAGGAGTGCTGAGTTTTCTTATCATGATACCCATTATTAATGGAAGCCTTTTCTTCACACCACAATTGCCTCTTCCCTTGGAGAAGCAAAATATACACACTGAACAACAAGCAAGAAATGACTGGCTAATTATTACAAAAAAAAATGCAAACAGTGCTTCTAATCCCCAGAAGTCCCTGCAGCAAAGGAAAAAGCCACTAGAATTTTGCAGAAATTGTGTGGCCTTCCTTCATTCGTAAACTGTGCCAACATGCTTCTTCTTGACAATGCTGCAAATCCATTTAACTTCTGTGGGATAAAGATAAAGGTAAAAGGTAAGGGTTCGCCCCGCACATGCATGCCAGTTGTGTCCAAATCTAGGGGCAGTGCTCACCTCCGTATTAAAGCAGAAGAGCCCGTTTTGTGCAAGTCCATGGCCAGGTAGCTGGCATGGCTGCAAGGAAACACTGTTTTTCTGCTTGCATTTACATGCTTTTGAACTGCTAGGTTGGCAGGAGCTGAGGTTATCAGCGGGAGCGCGCTCCGCTGTGTGGCACCTGGGATTTGAACTGCTGAGCTGCCGACTTTGCAGCCGACAGTTTTTGGAAGCCTTAGTCCACTAAGCCACCACACCCCTTCTGTGGGATAAGGATATTGATTGCCATTCTTGGTCCTCAAGTACAATGGACATAAATCTCTATTTGACACATGGGCCCAGAGGGGCAAAATAAGGCAGATATGTCAACCAGGAAAAGTTATGATAAAGCAAGAAATGCTGCGCTGTGTCATTTCCATGTACCTCCATATCTGAATTGATTTATAGCTACTATAACACAAATTAAGTGAGATATTTAAGCGCCGATTTTGCCGATTCCTCATCCCCAGTGAGTTTCCATGACTGAGCAAGAATTCAAACGGAGGATCCTGACTTATGTTCTTATGTTCTTAAGTACTCCTAGTCTATCCCAAATCCCAGTGGCTCCCAACAAGAGGTGTGAATGGACTGCCATTTCAGCAGTTTGTTCGGGTCCAGACGATGACCCAACCACATTAAATTCAGCTAAACTTTGAGCGAATGGGAAATACCAGTGTTGAATGTGTAACATGCATATTGTATAGGGACTGTGTAGTTGTTGGGTGAGAAAAGAAATAGGGTTGTGTGTCTATGGTTTGTCTTTAATTTGTAGTTTTTATGTATGGGGTATGAATTCTGTCATGTATGGGGTTGTAGGGTGGTGTGTGTGTACGTTTGGTTTTATGTCTTATAGTTTTGTAATGGATACAAGCGATCTTGGATGAGAGAACGTAGGATTATGTGTATGGTTGCTTGTTTTAAATGGTAGCTTTTATGTTTTGGAATTTTATACTTGGAATGAATGATGTACAGGCTGGATAGAACTTTTTAAATTTTGTTGTACTTGTACAATAAAAATAAAGTGCTATTCTATTCTATTCTATTCTATTCTATTCTATTCTATTCTATTCTATTCTATAGTTCAGGGCCACACCCCTTCCAGTGGGTGCCCACTCGGAGGCAGTACCGCCATCTCTCTGTCCTGCCTCCTCATGTAGGTGGGCACCGAACCACAGCACGAACCCCTGCACGAACCAGTGATTCCTGCCCATCTCTATCCTCAACCTTGGGCTCCCATATGTCCTAGGCTAGTGTTGGCAAACCTATGGCACAATTGCCAAAGGTGGCACTCAGAGCCCTTTCTGTAGGCACCCATCATCACCCCTTCTCAGCCATCTGTATTCAGGTTAAATTGCTGTATTGACACTTTGCGAAAAATTTGTGAGTTTTGAATCACAGTTTGGGTACTCAGTCTCTAAATGCTTCACCATCACTATCCTAGGCCTAAAACTCCCAGAAGCCTTCATAACTAATTTAATAGGTAGAATTTCTGGGAATTGCAGTCCCCTACATTCCTATGTTAATTAATTTTTTTTGATGTTCCAGAACCTGCAGAGTGCCATCTGGTGGAAACCCAGGAAGTGAAACTTTGAGTGATGGTTTCCCTGACCAAGATAAAAAAAAATCTCCTCATCATGATATATTTTCTCCCATGAGATCTTGCAGAAAACTTCCCCGCTTAGTCTAGTTTTTGTTCATTAGTTGATTGTATTTCCAGAATCACTACAATTCCTACCCTAAACTGCATTTTTCCTGCATAGAATTCACTCAGAAAGCACAATAGTAACAGCACGTTAGATGGGATTGCTACAGTTCTTGCAAGAAGAACTGTGCCACTTTCACGGGAAAGGTCATTATGCTGTGTAGACCTTGGCCATTTCTTTTGCACAGTGGAAGAAAAACAGGAGGCGATAAGGAACCTCAAAGGCTACCATTTTTGCAAGAAGCCAGGAAATCTCTCTGGTGCAGTAGAAAGTCTCAGTAGGGAATACTGGCTTACAGAGACTTGGAAACTCAACAGAAACGGGAAACTTTGCAAATACTCATCCCTATACCTTGCTATTCAGGAAGCATCTACCATGGTATATTTAGAAGCCTGTTGAAAGACTCACCAATTCACCCAGGCCTTTTCTTAGTGACAGTGCTACCCAGTTGGAAGCTGATTTTGAGCCTCTGGTTTTCAATATTCTAATCATCTAGAAACTTGATGCATAATTTCCAGGATTTTCCCTCTAATTCATACTTACTATACTTTAAATTACATGGTTTCTTTGCATGCTCACACACCTGCGCAAGAATATACGAGCTGCTGGATAACTAACTCAATGGTTTAGGTCTCTGGCTGCAGAGCAAGAGGTTGGGGGGGGAGTGAGATTCAGCCTCCTTGACAGGGGTCGGATTTAGTCATCCATAGGGTCTGTTCCAGCTCTGCAGAATATAGAAAGTGAATTAACCTCCAACCATGGCAAATGTATGACCCATTACCGCACAAAGAAACAATATGCTTACAGTAATTTTCTGGAATCCAGCTTTCACTTTAAGATGTTTCTTGAAGTGTCTGTGGAACCAGAGGTTAGGAGTTCAATTCCCCACTCTAGCCTGAGTGGCCTTGGGCAAGCTGCACAATCCCAGGGCACACACCCCTCCGTGTTGTTATTCTGTGGAACTCCCTGCCACATGATGTGGTGATGGCATCTGGCCTGGATGCCTTCAAAAGGGGACTGGACAGATTCCTGGAGGAAAAATCCATCACAGGTTAAAAACCATGATGGAGATGTGTAATCTCCAGGCCTAAAACCGGGTACTGCAAGGACCAGATGCAGGGGAGTGGTATCAGGAGACAGATATATAGTCTTGTGTGCTCCCAGACGCATCTGGTGGGGCCACTGTGAGATACAGGAAGCTGGACTAGGTGGGCCTTTGGCCTGATCCAGCATGGCTCTTCTTATGTTCTTATGTAAATGTAAAGTACTTCTGAATATTCACTGCTTAGGAAACCCTGGAAAGGGTTGCCATAAGTAAGAATTGACTTGACGGCACATGATAATGACAAGACGTGTGAACTGTGACTCCCTTTGAGTCTAATTACCATGAACTCTTACGAATGGCTTAGGTTAAGACAGCACTTCCAAACCACAGCTTATGCTCCTGGCTTGTTTTTCCCTCAACGAGAGTTCAGATTAAATGTACTCTGCCTGGCTTGACCATCACTAGCCATGGTTATTTGAAAATAGCTTGTGAAAGCTTATGGATTACTGCCTTGTGGCTATATGGCATGGTGACAGGACACCAGGCATATGCTGCAGACTGAAGCACAGTGCACAAAAATGTCACACAGATGTGAAAAAGGAGCATTTGACATCAGCCACGCCATGATTTGGGAAATAAAATTAGATAAAACCCAAGGGAATTAGCACTTTTATGTTACAGCATCCCCGAGCCTGACATATATATATACACAGAGAAAATATGTTCGTGCAGAGAAATTGTTTTTAAACCAGCAGATCTGTCCCAGTTATTTTACAAATTAATTACAGCAAAACGTCTTTTTTTAGTGTGCAAACTCCGAAAGGTGTAAAATGAATTCCCTGGCTTTTGGCAAACAAAAGAGCTACATTTGTTATAAAGTCATTTGCATTCCCATTGATAAAATGGCAACTCTCTTCGGACTAATGCTGGCAGGGGGGAAGGGGAGGTTTCCCAAACAAACAATGGGGATAATCCAGCCTGAATCTCCAAGGTCCAAGACCTTTGGAAATGAATGGGGAGGGCTGGCAGAGCCCTACCATTCATTTCACTGAATGGCAGCACTAGCAATACTTCAGGACTACTTTAGGCTCCAACTAGCAATACAGCACTTAAGAAGGAAAGGCTGGAGGAAGTGCAGAGGATGAATAGAGGTTGCAGCTGGTGTTTCGGCAGTACCTACCTGATTTTTCACCAAATACAACTATTCATTTCAGAATGGCAGAGGTCGCACTGGAAACTACTGAACTCCCTTTTAAAAAGCCTCTGGGCCCTCGACTGTGTGCATTTCTCCACTGGCTAAGCTGATCTTAGCAACGTTCTTCTTTTATAGCGAGTGAGTCACCAAATAGGCTATTTTGTTGGTTTTTAGAGCTACCTGGGGTTCTCCTGCAGCTCATGTTCCTTTCCAAACAACTTGCCAGTGAATCAAGCCTGTTGACATTTCTCCTAACAGAGATCGTATTTTGTTCAGATAAATCACTGGTAATGCTGCAGGAGCATTTCACACCCCTCCACTCTTTCCCACAAACACACTGCTCAAGTACTACCATTTGTGCTACAAATCATACAGCTACTTCCCCCCCCCCACTATTCTCGACATGGCAATATCGGCAACAAAACGGTCCAGTGCAGTGATCACCTAAAAGGAGTGATACTATTCAAGGTTCTAGACAGTCGTTCCACTGCAAGGAAAGCTTTGCTCCCAGCGTGTGCTTAGCGGCCAGTGCCATAATTCTACTGATTACACTAGCTCCTCGCAGATATTTTGTTACATTTCTGAAAACACTGGAATTCCCACAAGCACACTGAGATCATTACAGATTACCCTGATTTACCTATAGCCCAATGGTTCAGCCAATAACAGTTGTGTAATGGGAAAAGGGGCAGTCTGTTACAGTGGTCTCCCGCCCATTTGCGGTTCATATACTGTGGTCCCGCTATATCGCAGGACTGCAGTATATGAAAAAAGCCCCCTGGAGTAAACGGGGGAAAGGCCTGTTTCAGGCCTCCCTTACTTACCCCAAGACTGGTGCTGCCCCAAATGTGCCTGAGAAGGCCTTCCTGGGCCTTCTGGAGGCCCCAAAAGGCCCAGGATGGCCCTTGCAGGCTGGTTTGGGGCAGCACCAGGCTGGGGGTAAGTACAAGAGCCCCCAGCTAGGCCCCCCAGGCCCAACCTGACCTGCATCTGCATAATGCGGATTTTCAATTATCGCAGGTCAGGTCAGGTACCTAACCCCCGCAATAGGCGGCGGGGGGAGTGTCACTGTACAACGAGGCTGAAATCCTGCTAAAGTAAATTACAGGGCATAAAGGTGATGTCATCATCAGACAGAACAATTTTTTTTAATTAAAAATCCCCACCTCTCATTACAAAACCCCTACGGGCCCCGTGAGTAAGCCTTTTCATTACCAGAAACCTGAGATATTGGAGGGAGAAATCCCCCATTATTGAAAATTGCCACCATTGGGAAGATTTTTATCAGCTGCAGTGTTTCTCGGTAATTAAAGAAATGCATTCCTGCCCCCTCAGCCTCCATATGCTCCCGACAATGAAGGGATTACTCAAGACCTTCCATGCCCAGGAATAGGAGGAGAAAATGTTTAATTTCCAAAATATTTGCTGTGGCGGATGCCAGCATCAGCTTCAGACTGTTGAACTTAAAATAGGATTTCAGCCAGGGTTTTGAAGAATTTAGCCTGACTCTCACACTGCACTGCCTCCTTCCTGTGAAATTTTAGAAAGTATTTGAAACAGGGGAGACATATTCCAAAGCATAAGGCAAAGTTGTCTCCAAGGATCTCTGTCAGTAAGCTTCGGAAAAGGCTTTCCAAAGATTTCATACAGCCATTGAAGTCCAACCGCCTGGCCAGGAGGTACCTGCACATGTCTCTTGTGGCCAAACCATTTCCCATTCTCAACAGGATTCCTGTATACGTTTCCTCACATCTTAAACCAGGCATGTCCAAATTTCGCCCCTCCAGATGTTTTGGACCGCAGCTCCCACAGTTCTTTGCCATTGGCAGTCTAAGCTTAGAATTCTGGGAGTTGTGGTCCAAAACATCAGGAGGGCCGAAGTTTGGACATGCCTGTCTTAAACAAAGCTGACAGCTCCCCACCATGCCCTGAAATCAGAAGTCTCAGAGCAAACCAAGGCTGCCTGCTATGGAGATAAAGTCTTTCTCCATCAAGGCTGCTATTGCCAAAACTGACCATCAACATATTTCCAGGGTTCCAGCCAGGACAGACTTTTCTCCACCCAAGATTGGAAACCTCAAGGGCCAGCTCTGTGATGTTTTGGATGCAAATTCATTCTCTGCTACCAAGCCCCTGCCCCTTCCTCTTTCCACTAAGGTTGCATAGCCAACTGCAAGCGGGGACTGACTGAGTGCTAACTTTCTGCTCCAAGGACCCACCCGATAGTCCCCAAAAGGAACGACACGTATCAAAATTCAAAATCCAAGCTGTGGTGGCAGTCCACTTTACTGTATTTTGATGGGGGTGAATTTGGGAGGATGGACAACTCTGCACCCCATTTTGTTGGAAAATCCCCATAGCTTCCAAAAGCAGCAAATGATCCTTTCTAAACAGAATATTTCCGAGTGACGGCTATCTCCTCTGAGGCACTTCATCCACTCCTGCACTCAAGTGTTATGGAAGAAAAGTCTTATTTACTGAATTTAGTTAACTGGCTTCACTGGAAGAAAATTCTCATTTAGTGAATTTAGTTAACTGGCTTATTGTGGCATAATTTCCTATTTATTTAAAGATCACAATCAGCTGATGCTATAATTACATGACAGCTTCTCTTTAACTTCAGCTGGCAATGCTTCTGAACCCTCTTCACTAGGCCTTCTGTTCCATCCCTATTGTTTGGCCAACTGTAACTAGGCACAATGCATCAAACACCCAATTGTCATATATCCCCTTCCAAAAATGGCAGACGAATTACATTATTGCTTGAAAAGATAAAAGCCGTGAGATAAAACGCTAGGAAATGACACAATCAATCAGAATGAGATTCAAAAACAAGGGCAATCGAGAAACAAAACACAGACAAACAGAATTATCCCAATCAGGATAAGGACGGACCTAATTAAAAGAACACATGAAACTATTTCCCTTTCTCTACAAGAAGGAAAAAAATCTTCTGATTAATGGAAAAGGAAACATTTAAGATATCCAGTCATTCCATTTTTACCCTGGTTTTCAATCTGTACAGAGGCTCATGGCAGCTTACGAGCGATTAAAATAGATGAATTTAAAAATATCATAAACTACACTACTATAGCTATACCTATAATTATATGCATACATCATATTCCATTAAAGCAATTTAAGAAATATAGTTGGAAACATAAAAGTGGAGTTCTCTGTTTGAAGCCTCTTTCTTCCTCAGCAACTGTTGGCATGTATGTAAACACTCTTCCTGAAAACAAAGGCAGGAAGAGAGCAGGGACCAGGTCAGACTGGTCTCCTGTGGGAGGGATTGACACATGCTGGGAACAGTAAAAGGACAGTCCCTCTCTCATGTCCATACCAAGTGTGCCTGTGAGACTGTGGTAGGATTGAGGGAAAGGCCTCTCCCAAATATTGGTGAAACCCAGAAAGGCTGATACGAAGAGTTGATACCTTCAAATAATCCAGATCCACATCATTTTGGAGTTTATAGCTTAAAATCAGCACTTCTAATGGTGCCCAGAAACAGAAATTCTTTTAAGCATTTTCTCTCTATAACCAGTTCAGGTCAGGAAAGCAGCTGCAGCATCCTGGACCCACCAAAATTTCCAAACTCTTTCTAAAGGCAGTTCCACATACAGTGGACCCTTGTATAACAAACAGCTTGTATAACATAACATCTGTACAACATAAAAAATTCCGAAGAGAGGGGAAATTTGCTTAACATAATTGCCTATGGAGAAAATCCGTACAACATAAAAATGAGATTAATCCGTTTTCAATGCATTCCTATGGGAATTTGTATAAAGGAAAATTTGCTTACCATAATTTCATTTGGAACGAATTGCTTCCTTTATACAAGGTACCACTGTAGAACTCATTGCAATGGCCTCAACAGAACTTGATGATATCTCAATAGCAGGGCATGTTCTTTGCCCTCAGAGGGTCCTGCATGCAATCCACAATAACTCCACCAGAGATGACGGGAAACTCCTGTATGAGACTTGAGTCCGGCTGGCAGTGGGTCTCCAAACACTGGGCCAGATGGGGTAAATTAACTCTTTCCAAGGTGGCTTCCTTCCATATCACTATCCATGCTTCTCTTTCAAGTCAGAAGCCAAAGGGTACAGATGAGTGCAGACTGGGTGGTCAACACAACCTGGGAGGACCTTCAAAGCTATGGATTAACAATATGTCATCCCTCACAGAGACTGCTGTACCAATTACCACCAGATTTGTCTCCAGAATGCTGGATTCTCTCCGAACGGATACAATTTTGCTCATAAACGAGAAGAGCAGTAAGGGGAGGAGGCAAATTAAAATGGACTACAAAAATCAGCCCAGTTGAACTCACACCAAACTGAACAAAATCTCAGGACACCATAACACAGTTCTAAGAATGAACTGGCAAAGGCTCTATCCACTCCTCCTACCCCAGCTATACATTACCGTAAAGCAACAAAGGCAATCTATTCACTTTCCTAAATCAGTCAAGAGCGAAATTTGCTGCCGTGTCTGCCAGCCGGAAGAGGCAATGCCCTCCACCGTTCACATAATGGCTCCAACCAATACAAGAAATACTTATTGACATGTTATCAATTACAGTGCTGAACCAAAACAATTCGCACTCTTCTGGTTATATTTTAATAAACATCAATACATAAGTTCCTCTTTTCTGTTTATTTTGGGGGGATGAGACACTACTTGCAGAAATGACTGCCTCTCTTGCACTTTTGTACTGACTTCACCCATATATCTACTATAACATCATCCTAGTCGTGGTCAAAGCTCCTGATTGGTTGGGAAGGGGGAAAGAACATCTAGAGGACAGAAAAGGGGAAGATAAAGCAGGGAAGCAAACAGCATCCAACAAAATCAAAAAGGACAAACGTTTCCAAAGTTCTGCATAGTAAGAACCCAGATAAATCAATAACATCAATATCAGTAAACTTCTATGGGCAGAAGTACTGTATAAGTAGAATATTGACAGAAATCCAAGAATATTTTGCCATGTAAGGTTTTGCCACACAGGTAACAGAGCCATATCGTCTCTGTTAGATATATGCAATCAAGTCCAAACACACATGCACACGCATGCAAACACACACATGCACATGTGTGCACACACATGCACGCACACACGCACGCACACACACACACGCACACACACAAACAAACTCTGGCTTGCTTTTCAAAGAAGCCTCATGTCTCTGACAAAATACCGAAAACATGCGGTGAATTTTAACTGTTTTCTCAATTTTGCCAATTATCTTTTTCTTTGCGAGGCTATCCCTGTCCCGAGATCAAAATCCCACAACTTTTCATGAAACACTGCACCATCATCCCCATTCTCTATTTTCAACAGCAAACAAGAGGCTAAATGGAGCACGTTTAGAAAACAGAAGGATGAAGGCTGAAAGAACTCATTCAAGGCGCTCTTCTTAGGTTTCAGCTTGCCATCTTGCCATCTCGGTTACTGTGGGCCCTCAAGGTAACAAGCCAGGACGCTGCAAATCAAGCGCTGTTGGAATCTTGCTGCAAAAAAAGTCTGCCCATTCATTTCCACTGCCATCTCTTGTTTCTACTCCAAATTGACTTTGCTTCCACCCAAGGCATCCCACATTGCCATATCAGATTGGCCCGCAGCACAGTGACATCTACTGTGTATTAGCAATTAGGAAGCAAAGTACAGGCAAATGTTCCATTTTGGCTTTTTAAGATTCTCACTGGAAAAACAAAGGCTGCACTCCCCGTGCGGTGCAAACAGGACAGTTCATTATTTTAATAAGTGAGGAAGCAGAACAGGGGAAGGAGTTTTAAAAAGGAACAGTGTTCTGAATAACAGTGTTCTGAATAACAGTCAGGCAGACACAAAGTAATGGTTGCAATTCTACAGTTACTGTAGACCTAACTGGACAGTGCTCGGAGTGCTGTCGTGCTATCAGCAGGACAGCAACCAAAACGAAGGCCTATCTTTGACATCGAAATATCTGTAGAAACACATATTCATTAATGGCATCTAATTTATCTGACACGGCAGTGCAAGGATGATTTGAAATCTTGAGTCTTGTATGCGAGAGGAAACTCTGTGCAGTGCACAGTAATGCAAGACACAAAACCACACAAAACTCCCACCAACAGGGGGCAGAAATGAGGAACTCAAGGGTGTGGGTGAGGCACAATCCTCTGAAACCCTATCACCAGCACAGCAAAATGCACATTAGGTTTATGCCTAAGTTACTCAATGACACACCAGCCTGCAAGAATCATCTTCACACGGCTGTGCTAATAAAACTGGAGTGTGGAGCTTCCCACCAAAAAACATCAGTTAGTCCCATTCCGTAAGGAGAAACTCAAAATAACACATTCCGTTAAATCTCCAGGAATGCTTCCTACCTTTGAGTAACTTCTGACCCTCCATGATGTTTTGGGAAACCAGTGCCGTGTAATCGTCTTCTGAAAACCCTGGCTTGCAAGTGGATCTGACTGTAAGATCCCCATTGTGTGCCTGCAGAGAGCAAAGAAAAAACGAGAGCAACAGAATGCCATGAATTGGATTGTTTCTGGCAGGGACGGGGGGGGGGGCAGTTGGCAATCAGCATGCAGACAACCAGAAACGACACAAGCCTGAGATACAGAAGTAAAACTTATTTGTCAAACAAATAACCGGCTTCAAGACAGGATGAGAAAGGGGACACATTGCTTTTGTGGAAATAAACCGAGGCATGCTAGATCCAACTTGAAGCCTCACCCTGATTACAACTTGGCAAATACTATTTACACAAGGTTGCTCGGAATGTCTGAACAGTGCATCTCTCCGGTTCTATTAGAGGTACCCTACAGTCTCCAATCAATACCAATCAAGCCACAACTACGAAACCCCCGAATAACTGTGTACGAGCCGCCCCTCCAGGTTTTTGAGAAATCCAGCGGATTGCCATCTTTGGCGATATTTCCCTTGCAATCAAGATCTCCGGAGTTACGGTTAAAGCTACAGCGGGATGCTCAGTGTGCATATATACCCAGGCTGTGCCTCCCTTCACAAATCATGTAGAACTGCTGAGCAATCACCACCTGGCAGGCAGGGAGAAACCCAAGTGTAAGCTTGCAAGCAGCCTTGGCTGCACTATGCAGCAGAATCCAGGGAGCTTAAAACAGGGAAAGAGAAATACAGAAGCATATGCAGAGATCATCTCTTTCCTTGCCTCCAAACTCAGATAGTTTAGGAGCGTGACCCATCAATACTAATAAGTTACTTCCGTGTACCTTCCCAAGTGATCATCGGCCTGGCGCCAATGCTGATGACATGTCGGCGCCAGGTAAAAACCTTCCTGCTTCTGAAGTTTTTTAAACTGACATAACATACATTGTGGGTCCTGATGGCAATTTTAGTGTTTTGTGTTTACATGTTTTTATTGTTTTTAATTGTCCATTGTCATTTTAGTGATTTAACTGTTCATTTGAATAGTAAGCCGCCCAGAGACCTTCAGGTAATGGTCGGCATATAAGTTGTATAAATAAAGTAAATAAAATAAATGAACAGGCAAGTAAATCAGGAGTTTGTTTGCAGATGCAAGCAAGATGTAGATGAAGAGATGTATTTCGACCCCATACATGGAGGAACAGGATGGGGAAATAGGTTCTCCCTTTACCAATGAAGCTCCATTAATTTCCAGATGACTTTCACGTAACTTGCAGCCAGCCTTTGAAAAGCTTTCTATTCACCGACTGGTAAATTATAGGTCCCTATGACAAAGGAGGAGGTGAAGCACCACCATATTCTCCTATAATTACAGGCAAAGTATTTTCTCAAAGAGTCTTGCCCAATTTAATAACTTCCAAGTACGATCAAATAACTATCTCCAGTGCCCAGGCTGCCATGGCTAGCTAGGCTGGTTGGGGTAATGGGGATTACTGTACAGTGGACCCTTGTATAACAGCTTGTATAACATAAAATCTATACAACATAAAAATTCCGGAGATAGGAGAAATTTGCTTAACATAATCGCCTATAGGGAGAATCCATACAACATAAAAACAGGATTACTCTGTTTTCAATGCATTCCTATGGGAATTTGTATAAAGGAAAATTTGCTTAATTTCATTTGGAACGAATTAATTCCTTTCTACAAGGTACCACTGTACTCCCGAATATCTGCAGACTGTCAGCTTAGAGAAGGTACAGGATGCCCCCCATAGACTCAAAAGAGGTTCCTAACAGGTTCTACACACACACAAACCCACAACAAAGATGCAATTTATTAGAAGCAACCCCATTCATTCACCCATAACCCCCCCCCCCCAAGATCTGAACAGCTCGGAAACTGAGCAGGTGGTGCAAGAGTTGGATTTTGTTTTAAAAAATCCAAAATAATTGCAAACTAGACACCAGCGACATTAAATGTGCATGCGCACGGAAGAGAGAAAAGAGCACGCCGAGTCTGTCTCCCAGCTTCCAGAGGCGCTTACTAAGCAAAAAAGCAAGCCAATGCAATCTCGGGGAAAAATCACGCTTGAGAGAGAAATGCCAGTGACTGTCTCGGGGAAGTGCAGGAGAGGGATGTTTCCGTGCACACTGGCAGGCTCCTGGCAAGATGCTGCCGTTCGGAAACATTTCAGAGCCTGGCAGCAGAATATCGGGTTTGGGTTTCCAACTGCCTGTTACAATGGACCTAACACTAGCAGGGCCATTGCATTCTATCTCTGATAATGGATGCACAGCCAACTCATGCATCGCCCCCATCCACCCAAGGGTCTCTCAATGGGATCTTTTGTATTTCTCCCTCCTTCCACACCTAGGGTGAGCTCTTCAGGCTTTGGAACAAAGTACTGTAACTCCAATCCTTTTAAATATTTGAAAGGATGCCATATTGACGAGGGAACAGGTTTGTTTTCCGTGGCTTCAGAGACGAGGACTCAGGGCAATGGTTTCAAACTACAGGAAAAGAGATTCCATTTGAACATTAGGAAGAACTTCATGATGGTTAGAGCTGTTGAGCAGTGGAATATGCTGCCACAAAGGAGGGTGGTGGAGTCTCCTTCTTGGGAGGTTTTTAAGCAGAGGCTGGATGGCCATCTGTCGGACATACTATGATGTGGGTTCCTGCATGGCAGGGGGTTGGACTGGATGGCCCTGAAGTCTCTTCCAACTCTATCATTCTGTGATTGCATGATTCAATTTGTCTTTACAAATAGTGCCTAAACCATCACATGCCTAAAACCCAGATGCAGCCTGCTAGAAAGCTCTCAGTGCCAGAAGCTGGCAGACGCCCCACCCAAATCTGTGCAGGAGATCTTCCTGTGAGGTCTCTTCCCATCCCAGTCAAAACTGTGCTACTAAATAATGAACTTCAATAGGATTTTAAATTCCATCATGCAGAAGGGAAGGAAAAGTGATCTGGTCCATCTTCACTCTTAGAGAAAAAGAAATGATTGGCCACCTAGGTATTTGAAAGAATTTTGAAATTTTAGCAGGCTAAGCTAAGAAATAATCAAAATGCAGGAAAAAGGACCAGCACATTGGGGGGGGGGGAATCTTCCCCTCCTCCTATCAAGTTGACATTCTGCATCCATGTCCCGCAAATATGCACACATGGAAAATATGCACTGGATATACAGTAAAGCTCAACACACCAATTTTTATAAGAGCGAGTGAGAGTCTCAATTTCAAAGTCTTTCCCTAAAAGTGACCAAAACTACTTTATTTTGGGTGGGAATGCAAAATAAGAGGGGGAAAACTTTTTATAAGGCTCTTCAAATCCTTCACCATCCACCCTTCCCATATCTGGACTAGCCCATCAGTGGGTGTGGCAACCTGAAATGTGATGGGCTGTTTTTTTTTATTGAAGAAGCAACAACGGGAAGATACAGATACATCCAAAGTAGGGTACAAGGCTTTGCATCCGGAAGCACTGCTTACTTGGAAGTTAGTCCCGTTGACTTAAATGAGGCTCACTTCCCATCATGTACATGGGGGGGGGGTTGCCTTGTTATGGAGGGAAGGCAGGCACCCCACCATCCAGGACTTCCACTAAGCCATGTGGGTGAGGCAGATGGGTTGGACAAACTAGCAAGCCATAACCAACAATGCTGCCTCTTGTAAAAATACTATTGATTGCGTCCTTTCAAGCACCGTCTCCGATTGTGACCCTCCGAGGGCTCGATCCCCGCCTTAAAAACTACAACTTGGGCTGGAGTAACCGTATCTAGCACCTCTAGATCGCCTAAGAGAGAAAAAATGGGGTGGCAAACCAAGTTTCCTCCCCGCGGTGGCTTCGCATGGGGCCAAGCCCGGCGCGATTTCTCTCACTATCACTAAGCTCCTTCCCACCCCAACCAGGGCAAAATAAATAAATAAATAAATAAATAAATAAATAAATAAATTAGAATCTCTTTTTTATGGTCTCCCTATTATCAGCGAACAAATGGGTCTCCGCGGGAAGACAGGAGGGGGCTCTTGCAATGCACCCGATCTCCCCTCCGTCCCTCCTCCGACAAGAAGAATTAAAAATAAAAACTTGGAGGGCTTGTTGCGTGGTGGAGCCTCCGCACGAGCCAGCCGTGGTCGGAGCGAAGGGAGGGAGTCCCTCTGGGCACGGCGGCGCGGGGAGGAGAGGAGGGGATGGGGATGGAGATGGGGGGGGGCGAAGGCGAGAGAAGAGGCGAAAGCCGCATGGAGGTACCGAGGGAAGCTCCTTTCGAAACCTCGCATACACAGGCAGGCAGGCGGGCAGGGCAGGGTAGGATTTCATCCCGGGGAGCGCGAAGCGTGGCGGCTCCCGAGAAGCCGAGCGGAGGGAGAGAAGAGGAGATCGGCGCGGCTTCTCCCTCCGGCTCCCTCCGTTTCTTCTTCCTCGCAGGCAAGCTTCCAAGCTCCCGGACCTGGCACGGCACCCCCTCGTCCCCTCGCCATCCTTCTCCCCCCTCCTTCCCGGCTGGGGGAGGGGGTGTCACCTCCCTCCTTCTTCTCCCCCCCCCCCACGGGAGCAGCTGCTCCAACTTACCCCGGCCAAGCGCCAGGATCCCAAGAGGCAGAGAAGTAGCATCCCCGTGCCAACGGGCATCTTCGCGGATCCCGCGAGCCGGGCGGGCGTCTCGCTCGTCCTCTCCATCCTCGCCTCGGCTCCGGATGCTGCTGCCGCTGCAGCCGCCGAGCGCACCAAGGATGCTGCTGCTGCTGCCTTCGTCGCCCCGGGCTGGGCGAGCTCGTCTCCTCCGCGCCCCGGGCTGGCCGGCTCTTCCCTGGGAGGCGCCAAACTCGACTCCCCGCAGCCGCCGAAGACTCGCCGGCGCCCGGGTCCCCTTCGCTCACTCGCTTGCTCGCTCGCTGGCCCCCCTCGTTCCTCCCGTTCTCCCCCCGCTTAATTCCTCGCAGCCGCTCTGAACTGCAGGTGAAGCGCTCTCGGAGCCGGACTCGCGAGTCTCCGCCTCCCCAAGCCCGGCCCACAACGCGCGGAGGGGCAGGCGCGGAGGGGCAAGACGGCGCCCCCTTAAAGGAAACGCCGCCGCCGCAAGATGAGCTCCTCGCGAGTAAACGCTACCCCGCGCGGCTGCAGATCCCTGCGCCTGGCGCCTCTTGGTTCGCTTTCTCCGTCCGATCTGACTCGACACACACGCGCGCCGCCCAAGACGGAGGGCGCGCGCTTCTTGCGCGCTCCTCGCGAGGCATCCAAGCCCTGCGCCCGATCTCTCTCCGGAGAGGGGGGGAGAGGGACTCAGCTCCGCCGAGCTGGCCAAGGCTTGCTCTCGAGAAAGCCCGCCGGGAAGGAGAAACGGGAGTCCGCGACTCCCCACCTCCAGACGCTTGCTTCTTCCATGCGTTGAGGTGAGAAAGATGCTGGCTCACTTTTCCGGGCGACCCTTCCGAGGAGCAGGAAAGCGCTTCGCCTCCACGAGAAAGAAGCGAGCCCAGTTCGTCGCGAAGCCTGGATCGCAGCCAGCACCCCCGGAGGGAAGTCCCCCCCCTTCCAGCGCCGCTTGCCATCCCTAGAGCTGCACTGCCGCCTCCTGCATTCACCCCAAAAGCCGGCTTGTAAAAAGAGGAGCTTTCGTGCCTATATTTTTGGAACTCAAAAAGTGCTCTTTTTAGTCCTTATTATGCCTAGATGCCCTAAGCACATTGGATCTCGCCTGATTTCAGAAGCTAAGCAGGGTCAGCCCTGGTTAGTACTTGGATGGGAGACCACCAGGGAATACCAGGTGCTGTAGGCGCCTGGAGTGTGTGTGTTGTGTCGTTACAGTCCTGACTGACTCTTCCTGACTCCATGTCCATGGCGTTTTCTTGGCAGGAATACTGGAGTGGTTTGCCAGTTCCTACTCCAAGTAGGCAAGTGGAACTGGCAAACCACTCCAGTATTCCTGTCAAGAAAACTCCATGGACATGGAGTCAGGAAGAGTGGACACAACACACACATGCTTACTTGATAGGAAACTTATTGAATTCAGTAGGCAATGCTTCTGGGTGGCCAAGCGGGAATGGAGGAGGTTCCCAGTGTGTTGAATAAACTACTTGGTGCCCGCTTTGTTCAAAAGACAATCTGCCTCTCTTGCACGCACAGGATTCCCAAGGAAAACAATATTTTATTTTATTTTATTTTATTTTTGAGGATTTTTACCCTGCCTTTCTCCTTGGAAAAGGACCCAAGGTGGCTTACAGTATGGAAAGATTATACAGTCATAGGATTGTGGAGCTGAAGATCACAAGAGAGCTATAGGATGGCGCTTGGCAGATCTTTTTTTAGGTCTACCAAAACAGCACCCTTAGGTTAGGTACATGCTCCTGAATGCATCTACACTACTGTAAAGTGTGCACTCAACATCATGCCGTGCCACGTGGTAAGCAGAGAGGCCACTGTGAGTTAACCAAAACCATCATGCTTAATTCTTAACCAAGTGTTGAATTTGACATTTTAAGCGACAGAGACAAATATACTGTGCTGTTGCAAAAGCCAAAGCATTGTGGCCCCTTATTATAAATAAACTCCCTATCTAAACATGTGTGTACAGCTGATGTACCATGATATAGCTTTGTCTTACACCCCTACTCCCATCCAACCACCCAACCACCCACAGCAGAAAAAATAATTATTTGGACACAGGGGCCAAAGGCAAAGACCCATGCCTTTAACGGCTGTGCAGAAGAAATTTCAGCAGGTGCTGCTTGGACCACCCCAATGTAAAGGACATCAGTGCATGTCCTCCTGCATCTGGTCATCCCTGTCATACTTGTAACCAGTGTCCACTGATGCCCATTAGGGTTAGTGGGGCAGAAACACAATGGCCAATAGTGTGTGGGTGTTGGGTAAGGGATGTGCTCTCTGCAGTTGCATAGCCTCGAGGGGCAGCGGGGGTGGGGGAGGGTTCCCCAGGCACAACATTCTTAAGAGTGTCCCCACCTGGCATGCTGTCATGGCTGCTCCTTGCGATCCTATTCTGTCTCCCAGCAGTCTGAGCTACTAAGGGGCACCAGGACTGCCTCCACTTCTGCCGCCCCCAACACAAATCTTGAGTGACTCTGTGGCCACTTCACAGTGGCACCCTAGGGGCTCCTTCCAACCTCCCCCACACATGTGTGGGGCATGTGACCTGCATCCCATAATACTTGCCTTGACCTGGGTGGTGGAAACCTAAGCCGTGGCACTAGCTCTCTGTTATAAAACACAAGCAAGCCTTTACACATGTTGAGTTGAGTGTTCAATCAAGGTGGCATTCGGCAGGTAAGCAGGATCATGTTGGATGGCTTTGCTGAGTGTGATCTTGTTTAAAACTACCTCTAGTCCCTGTTGCTCCAGCCCAATTCCAATAGACAGAAAGGAAGGAAGGAAGGAAGGAAGGAAGGAAGGAAGGAAGGAAGGAAGGAAGAAAGAAAGAAAGAAAGAAAGAAAGAAAGAAAGAAAGAAAGAAAGAAAGAAAGAAAGAAAGAAAGAAAGAAAGAAAGAAAGAAAGAGGCCACACCCAGAGTAGCCCTGTAATACACCCTAAAAAAGGTCCAAGATCAAACCAGATCTTGCCAAAGGCAGATCAAAAATTTGAATGCAATCACCATCTAATCACATCTGCAAGCCTGCTTCACCCTGCCTGATTCATTTCCTCTACAGCAGGGGTGTCCAAACTTTTTGCAAAGAGGTCCAGATTTGGTGAGGTGAAAATGTGTGTGGGCCGACCATTCAGCCACATTTGGCCCCCGGGCCAGACTTTGGACAAGTCTCTATAACATGCAAGGAGGTAAGGAGGACACTGCAGGAACGGAGCCAGGGGCGGGTAGGCTGGGAAGGTGGCTGGGTGGTGGTGGACTGAGGCAGGGAGGGCAGGCAAAACATAAAATTGCAAGCTGATGCCTCCACCCAGTATGGGGAAGGGCCAGCTCGTGGGGATGCATGACAGGCTGAGCTGGCAGGGAGAAGAGGCCATGGGCCACTCGAAATTTGTAAATGGGCCACATTTGGCCCTTGGGCCTGACTTTGGACATGCCTGCTCTACAGGAACAGAAAAATACCTTGTCCTTAAGTTGGAAATCTTCCTGAATGCTTTCAGTTCCTTCTGGGTGATTCCAAAGCTAGGCACTCAACAACTGATTCGCTTCCTTGGCTTCATTTTTCTTCCCTACCCCAACCCCCATGCAAAGAAGTTGAAATCCTATAATAACTAGAAGAGGTCCATTGAAGCAGCATATAGTTGGTGAAATCAGGTCCCCATAGGTTCCGTGGATTCAGCGGGTGTCTGTGGCTTACTGCTGGATTATCAAGCACTGCGCAATGGATCTCAACAGGAGGGGGACACAGCCGTCCACCTCTGGCTGTAGACAGGTTGGGGCAGAAAGAGATGGGCAGCCAAGATGAGCCTGGTTGGATGGAGGGGCAAAGCAACAACAGCCAACGGCTGTAATGGAGAAGGAAAACGTGTCTTTTGAGTCCACTTCTAGCAGTCTTCTCGTGTAGATGCAGGTAATGTCCATCATTTCCTTACCTGGTCCCCCTCCCACCCTTCACCCAGGCAACACATTTAAAATTGTAAATGCAACATAAGAAGGGGCCCTGTTTCAGAAGCAGTGTGTAAGGTCTAATACAGGTATGTTCATAAGAATAGCTCATACACTTCTGCAGGGAAAGGCTTGTTGCTCACTCATACCGCTTCTTACCACAATACACTTGAACGCCAGCCTAGACAATGCATGAGCTGACACTCTTGCCTTGAGTCCTTTCACCAGCAACAAAGAACCCCCTATGAACCTCACTGTAGGACAACTAATGGGGGGATGAATGAGTGACTTCCAAGATGCACTAGCATTAGCATATTATGAATATTAAACCAGAAGAGGCTAGGCTAAACCAATGGAGAATAAGAACTTTGCATCAAGGATGAGTGCAGGAGAGCTGCTCCTACCAGGACAACACATGAGCTGGACTACCTGGAAGACACTTAAGAGGGCTTGAAGCCAAGTAGGAGGACCAAAGAATAATCAGTCAAAATGGGGTTACATATAGGACAAATGGTCCATGATTCTGGAGATATGTAGTCAAAGCAGCACTGATGGGGGAGCAGTTCATGTCCCACCAGATGTACAAAAGATCTAGCAAGCTGTTGAAGTAGTCCACTTCTACTCAAAACCAGCCTAGTTATCTTAATCATTTGTTTTTAATTTTACCTATGTTTCATATACAGTATATCCATAATTTTCAATTGTGCCATGCCCTGATGAATAAGGATTAGCAGCCTGTTCTGATCAAGGCGGTAATTTCCTTGACTGAAGCACCCTCTTTCATATTTGGTCTTCCTCTTTTCCTGGACCATACATTCAGCTCCATTTTATCCCTGCTGGTATGTCTCTCCAAGTGTATACTAGATGTGTGGAGAGAAGAGGCCCATAACAAATGGCTCTGTACCATTATCTCTAAACATTGTTGGCTTCAACCCGTCCATGGGCTGAGGATATGACTGCAAAAGAGCCCATGAGCTTGTTCAGCTTTTTCTCGCACTTGGTGACTGGGACAAAGGTCCTTTCAGATGGCCTTTGACACACTCCCATCTTTTCAGTGTCTTTTGATGTACCTCCAAGATACACATAAATAGGCTCTGATCTTGACTCTCATTGTATGAAGCATTCATTTGATCTAAGGATACAGTTACATAGAAACTCTATCTTTCTCTCCTGCTTGCCCTTAATCGCCATCTGTCTTCCCTCTGTCTTCCTGCACTGGTTACCCCTCTGATTTTCATCCCTGCAGGTTACCTATCCTAAGAACATAAGAAGAGCTATGCTGGATCAGGCCAAAGGCCCATCTAGTCCAGCTTCCTGTATCTCACAGTGGCCCCACCAGATGCCTCTGGGAGTGCATGACACTAGATCTCTGTCTCTTCATACCACTCCCCTGCATCTTGTCCTTGAAGTACCCCAGTTTTAAGCCTGCAGATTACACATCTCCATCATGGTTTGTAACCTGTGATGGACTTTTCCTCCAGGAATCTGTCCAATCCCCTTTTGAAGCCATCCAGGCCAGATGCCATCACCACATCTTGTGGCAGGGAGTTGCACAGATTAACAACACGCTGGGTAAAAAAAAATTCTTTTGCCTGTTTTCACTCTCCCAACCCTCAGTTTGAGTGGATTTCCCCTAGTTCTGGTATTTTGTGAGAGGGAGAAGAGCTTCCCTCTCTCCATTTTACGCACGCCCTGCATTATTTTGTACGTCTCAATCATATCCCCCCCCCCAGGTGCCTTTTTCATGTGTTCCAAAGGATGGTTTTCCTCTCGTGTGTGCTCAGGAAGGACGTGGTCCATAGGGTTTTTCCTTCTACCACATGATCTTTTGAAGACATCCCCTACAGTTCTAAATTTGAAGGGTGCAAATTAAATCATCCTGAGATTGTTGTAGCAGGTCCATGTTCCCCCTTGGTGAGAAACTGTCGTGACATCTTAACTGTCCAAAGTGAAGCACAGCCCCATTGTGTTTCACAGAAGTCAGGTTTTCATCTTGGAAGTGATTGAGTCAGCCCATTTTAGTTCTTATTTATGCACTGCACTGTCATGTTTTGTTCAAGAAATAGGAGAGGAGGGATGAAAACACACCTAACAGAGCTGGGGAAAAGCACAGCATGAGCCCAAGCTTGGAATAGCTTCCTTAACAATGCTGCTTGCTGACTAGAAGGCTAGGAGAGGCAACCATTTCGGCTGAATCCGAAACGTTTTGAATAGGAGAAGTGGAAGGGAGAAATGTTAACATAGTTTCTGGCAGGTTTTGCTCTGAAGCCCTGCCTGGAAATGCACGCAGAAGATGAGGCTGGGTTTTCAAAGGAGCGAGGGAGCCCTCATGCAATTTTTAAAATTATTTTGGGGGAAAAGAGTTTTCTAGAGGATATTTGGTGGTGATGCGGGCTAAACTGCTGAGCCACTGGGCTTCCCAATCAAACAGTTCACAGTTCGAATCCACACAGCACAGTGAGCTCTTGTTGCTTGTCCCAGTTCCTACCCACCTAGCAATTTGAAAGCAGATATGCCCTCACATCAGATCTCACCTGATTTTGGAAGCTAAGCAGGGTCAGCCCTGGTTACTACTTGGATGGGCGACCTGTAGGCACCTGGAGTAGGAACTGGCAAACCACTCCAGTATTCCTGCCAAGAAAATGCCATGGACATGGAGTCACAACTGTAACGACTAGACATGGGCACGACTTGGCGAAATTGTCGTTTCCGTTTTCGGATATCGTTTCCGTTACGTAACCGAAACGGTAACGACAATTAAGCTGTCAGAACTCAAACTCGAACCGAAAAAAGAAAAATTGGGTCTGATTTGTCGTTGTCGTTCCTGGCATCGCGCGGCGATCGCGCGATGCCAAGCGGCACAGAAAAAAAGTTTTAAAAATAAAAAAAACCCGATTCCCGGCCAAAAAAGCAGGCAAAAATATGCCTGCCTGAGGGGACCTACCAGAGGGGTGGTTTCTGGGGGGGGGGGTCCCCAGCCTTCCCCCCTCCTGTCCTGGGCTGCTGGTACCGGGCTGGGAGGGGGCATCCTCAGCGTCTCCATTAGCCATGCAGTGCAGGGGGATCCAAAATGGCGTCTGCAATATTTTTTTTTGAAATCGTGGTCCAAAAAACCACCAAAGCACCACAGAAACATGCGAAAATTAGCTATTTTAAATGCTTGAATTTTTACAGTAGCAGCAGTGGGTTTTTTTATAGCAGTAAAAGGTCGCACTGATTTTATTTTATTTTATTTTATTTTTATTTTTTTACACTTGCGCAATGATGGGCTGGCCATGGGATGGGACCATGCAAATTTTTGGACCCATTCTACCAATCACATGGCCAGGTTTTGACTGACACTTCTGGATGTGCAAGAGGGCATAAAAAGGTGAGGCACTCCCAGAAGAGTCGCAGTCCGGGCTTGGATGTGGGTGGGAGAGGGCTGTGTGTTACTGGCTGCTGTGCTAGACTAGTTTCGATTTCGCGGAGCTTTTAGATTTCAGTTAGGCAGGCAGGGAGGGAATTGATTCAATTGAATTTTTAGGAAATAATAATAATTCCTTTCATTCTCTGTCTGCTGTGGGGAATAGCAACACAGTTTATTCTTTTTTATTCTCCTGCAGTTTGTTAGGATTTCTTTTCTGATAGTGCTTCAAAGGGGGGGAGGTTTGAGTAGGAGGGGAGGTGTGGATTTATTTAAAAATTTCATTTGCTTGGTGGCAAGCCAAGGTCCTTTCATACCCTGTCTGCAGCTCTGCTGTGGGTGCACTGCCCACTTGGTTTGCAAAAATTGCAATTGCTTTATTCGATGCAGTCTTGTGCAGCAAGCCCTCCCCCTGCCGCTGCCGCTGCCCACCCGTGCCCCCCGCCACCCCGCCCGCCTACTAGGGCACAAAAACACCTAGCGCCGGCGGGACGCCACTCGCTGGGATGTCAAATCACGCAAAATCGTGGCGGTGGTAACGACAAATGACACGACAAAACGACAAAATTTAAAAAAATTTCACGAAAAATGGAAACGACCCAAAACGGACCCGTCCCGAAAAACGACAACTCGAAAAAAAAGTTCTGGTCGTGCCCATCTCTAGTAACGACACAATGGTAGATCAATAGGGCTCACTTTGGTGGGAAGGTAACAGCATTCTGTGTGCTTGCACATTTGGTCATGCTGGCCACATGACCACAAAAATATGTCTATGGGGAAACACTGGCCCTTTGGCTTACAAGCAGAGATAAGCACCACCCCCACCCCGACTGGGCTTAATTGTCAGGAGGGACCTTTAGCTTCAACAGCTTTCTTCCCAATCCAGATACAAGAGAGTGGGTGCTTTTTTTAGCACTAGATGTAAACACAAATAAGGGTCAAGGGTACCAGCACATTGTGGTTATAGAATAGCTTCAGGCAGGAGTGTATATACACACACACATGAAACACTGCTAAAATCCCATTTCCCTTTTGCTTTCCTTTGGTCTTAGGCTGCAGATACAGAATTAAAGGTTGTTGAATTTGATGGAAGTGCAAAAGGAATAAATCTGATTTTTTTAAAAAAACTCTCAACTCCCAACACAAAAGTCAATTTCAATTAATCCAGTACTTTTGGCTCCTAACAAGAAGTTCTCTTTGTCTCTACCACTGTGAAGCTCTAAAGCCGGAACAGTTAGAATGGGTTTTTCCATGTGTGACCGTCTCTTTCACACTTATTTATTTATTATTTATTTATTTTTATATTTATATACTGCAAACCAATTTTCCTCAAATGGGAACTCTGGGCAGTTTACAACAACAATTAAAAAATAAGAATAAGAATAAGAAAATAAAAAGGAAAACAAAACAAAGGAACAACAAATACTCGGCAAGAGACAAAACAACTCATAACAAACAAACAACAAACACAGGGAGCACAATGGATTCCCAGCCCCTCTTTGTGACTGCTTTGGGACACACCCCACCACCTCTTACTTGAGGCCGCACTGGGCATGTCACCTTGCAAGCTAGACATCCTCCAAGGGAACCTCTCCTTGGACTATGTATGATTTGCTTCAAATTCACACCCCCTGGCTCTATGCAGCCAGTCCTCCAACCCACTAAGCTACAGCAGCGATATAAAAGGAATACTAGCACTTGGGAAAACTCATTTTGAGGCTCATTTGACGACAATGGCAGGGGCAGATCTTAAGGACACTCGGAAAATTGGGGAAACAGCAACTGTTCTCCAGAAAAACATTTTTTTGAACTGTTGCCGTCTGGCAGGAGATTTAGGACTCTTAGGTCAAGGACAAATAGACTAAAGAACAGTTTTTATCCTAGAGTGTTATCTAAGTTAAATGCCATGGTTTTAGCATCATCCTAAGCAGTTTTCAAGTAGTGTTTTGAATTATGTAAGTGGCTTTAAGAGTTTTTAATATCTCAAAAGGAATGGAGGGGGATATGATTGTGGGTGATATTCTGATTACATATTATGCTTTGGGCAACAGAATCATCCACCCCCATGACTGTCCTCCCTGATCACTTGAAAGAATTTTTTAAAAAAACAAACTGTCAAGTTTAGTGCTAGATCACCATATTGATATACTACAAAGTGTAGATCATCTCTGCAAAGATGAGAGAGAGAGAGAGATCAATATGAAATAGAAACAACCTCAATAAAACATGGCAGAGCAGACTACTATATTTTTACAGCATGTGTGTGTGATTGTATATTGTGGCATCTTTGGAATACCATGCATCACTTTAAGCAACCCATTGGCTGTTAGAGTGAGGTGGAAAAGGAGAGCCAAGTGTTAGCAGAGGGTCAGTTCAAATGAGAAGGGTCTGTGGCATGGATCAAACTACATCGGATTGAGGAGCTTGTAGAATCATAGAAGGAAGAGACCTCAAGGGCCATCTAGTCCAACTCCCTGCCATGCAGGACCCCCTGTGTGCAACCAATAAACCCAAACAATGTATGACCACCTTGTAATAATCTAATCTGAACAGAAGCATAAAATAGGACAGAATCAGGCTACAACAAAGCCAAATTGCTCTCATTCATCTTGTTGGTATAGTACTCACAATATTACTTAAAGTTACTGAATTGCAGAAAGCTTTGACCACTCCATTAAGGAGCTGTGTTGCATAGCCTCAGAACTGAATCAGGAGAGAGGAAGTATAACACTGAAACTGGAGAATACGCTCTATGTTGCATGGATACATTTAGTTGACTCATTCCTAATCCCCACTGCCAGCGTTCCAGAGAAAGCATCTATAAATAAACTGCAGTAGTTCTCATTCAACCTTCGGCAATTCAGGTGTTTTCAGACCAAAACTCCTAGAAATCTTCACCATCAGCAGAGTTGGCCAGGGTTTACGGAGGCTTAAGTCCAAGAACAGCTAGGTTACTTGAGGTTGTAAACCACTGAGATATACAAAGATCTGCATAAAACCTCTCCCCACCCCCCAGCCATTCCCATTCAAATTGTTCTAAACAAATTCTCACATCTAAGATTTGAGGGTTTGTGCACTTACCTCATTGAGGCAAAGTTCTACTCTAGCCTTACTGTAGTCTCATTGGCATCAATAAAAGTTTCAGGGTACTCCATTCCTGCAAAAGCCAAAGGTGACCAGGTTCTGAAACTAAAATCAAGTTTTCTAGACCAGGCATCATCTAGAAAAAGTCACAACCAAGGCAGAAAGGTAGTCCAGTGTAGGAGTTTATAGATGATCTGAGAAGAGACACACACGGCTAAGAAGTTCTACTCAAGCATTAGTTTAACAACAGGCACCAGCTTTATAAACCTTATATCTCACAGTCTCACCCAGAACTCAGGTGCAGGTCATTACAAGCAGATGTATTACTCATGAGGAGGAATTCATGGCCAAGGAGTCATTTATCAGTGAGGAATCCTCATCAGAAAGCAGCCACTCCTTCTGAACAACCAGAAACTTGAGTATTTAGATTTTAGGAGGATTCTGATGGGTAAAGTGTGGCCCTCCAGATGATGCTGAACTGCAACTGCATTCCATTGGTGTTGCTAGTTAGACCTTATGGGAGTTGTAGTCCAACTACATTTCAGGAGAGCTTGCTCCAGGAGTATGCCTTCTTTAACTCAGAATCTCTTTCCTGATTCAATAAATGGTTTTCCTCCTCAAGTCAAGGGTGGGCAGTACGAAACATCTTGAGGACACTTCCCTGATAATTAAAATCTACAAGGAATTAAATGAGGAACAATTTGTTCACCTTTCAGTGTACCACTAGTCTGATTCCTGAGGTAGCCACTCACCGTGTCCAGTGGTAGAGCCAGCATTACCGTTACAGATCCAAGGGAGCAATGTAACTCATGATGTGTCTGAAGAGTGAACTAGGAGCCATGGAAGCTCAAACTGAAATAAAGATGTGAGGTGCTTAAGGTGATTCCTCTTTTTGTTGCCAATAAAACAGATTACAGTGGTACCCCGATGTAAGAGCAGCTCGACTTAAGACCAATTCAACTTAAGAGTGGAAAACTGCTGGCATTTTAACTGTCACCTTACAAATATTAGATATGGTCTGCTCAACTTACAAATATTTTTTTCAATTGTTTTTGATTTTTTAACTTATTATTTTCAATTTTTTAGATAGGTACCCTGACTTAAGAGTACTGTAGTTCGACTTAAGAGCATGCATTTGGAATGGATTAAATTCGTAAGTCGAGGTACCACTGTATTATGGCTACCATTCTGGAAATGTCTCTGCATTAGAATATGTTCTTGTAGTTTTTTTAAAAAACTATCTTTTCTGTTCAGTTTGTAGGAATTTGTTATCTGTCAGAGTGGCTTCTCCCAAATAGAACCATCCATGCCACCCAATCTCCTCGAGCTGGGCACCTGAGGGTGCCTGCACTGAGGGTGGCCTATAAGGCAACAACTAGAAATTGGGCCTTCTCGGTGGTGGCCCCTCAGCTCTAGAACAATCTGCCCCTTGAAATACGTACGGCTCCCTCACTCAAAATCTTTAAACACCAGTTGAAAACATGGCAGTTTAGAGCAGCTTTCCCTGATTCTCGATTCCCTGTGACCAGATATTTAAAAAAATCTTCTTCTGCCTCTGGTTGTGTTCATTTGTTTTGTGACTGACTCTTTTATATAATTTGCTAGTTTAATATAATTTGTCATTGGGTGTTATTAATTTTACATAATATTTTGTAGCTTTATATTAATTTGTAGTTTTATTTTTTGTTCTCTAGTTTTGGTTATTGTTTTGTTTGTAACTTGTGCATTTCTATTATTGTAAACTGCTCAGAGTGGCCTTGGGGCTAGATGTTGCCAGCGCTATATAAATCCAATCTATCTAAACTAGTGGATCTCTCTCTCTCTCTCTCTCTCTCTCTCTCTCTCTCTCTCTCTCTCACACACACACACACACACACACAGAGAGAGAGAGAGAGAGAGAGCTGTTATATCTGTGAAGATTCTCAGTCATCCAGGTGAGTCTATCTGGAAGTTGAGTAATGGCAACTGGGCTTCTTTTTCTTGAGAGACAGAAATGTTTCGTTGTTCATCCAAACAGCTTCCTCAGTCTGAATACAGCTAGTGCGAGTCCTCCATCTTATAGTCAGCCTTTGTCACCCTAGTCACCCTAGTCTGAAAGAGGCTCTTGAGATGAACAATGGCCTGAATAGGCTGTTAAGAACACAGGCGTTAAGAACTGTCTATATTCAGCAAAGAGTTAGCTATAATGTCTCTTTCTTCCTTTAATAGGACCAATGGCAGTAATGACAGGGAATTGTAGTCCACATAATAAGGATTGTGGCAAGTCTCATTGTACCAAGCATTAGGGTTGGGATTTTGGGAATGGTTTAGAATGGCTATGCTGGGAGTGACCTTAATGGATCATTAAGTCCAGTCCTAAACCCCTTCCCGGGCTGAATTATGGGAGTCCTTTACTTCTGAAAGCCCCAACCCTTACTGAGCTTATTCAGCCACGAGACATGTACAAGCCCGACAGAGAGCTGTAAAAGTTGTCCCTTTAGTTCTCTTCTTAAATGTACTTTTATTACCAGCCCTGTTTCCATACGTACAAAAAGAGGTCAGTGCGCAGTTTGACTTGAAGATGAATTGAAAGCTTTATCCATTTAATTTTGGTACATTCAACAGCCATCAAAGGTGAAGCAGGAGGGTCAGCAATGAGAAAAAGAATGACCCTGCTCTAAAAAACAGTGGAGAATACTGCTGACCTATTCTGAGTCCGGAGGATGTTCTGCATTAAATTCTGCTTGACGGCATAAAACTCAAGAGGGATGCATCCTTTTTAGGTGAAAGGGTCTAAATTAACGGTTTTGAAATTGAGGGGGGCAGGGATTCTGGCATTCCTCGGGAGCAGTTCAGGCTGAACAGCAGCACTTTGATGGACAGACAACCCAACAGGAGCTCAGAAGATAGGGAAACCGTAGGGGCTCGTTAAGTGATCCTAGGCTTTTTGGCCTGTTGAAATGTTACAGACACCGGTCTGATAATATATCTAACAAAATTAAGTTCAAAAGAAACTCATGGAGAAGGATAGGTGTCCCAACTGTGGTTTCTTTGGAGGGCCAGGGGCTGCTTCTGTATCTTTAAATAAGTACTGGGAAATTTACAGCCCTCCAGAAGTTGGAGAACTTTGGTTTCAGGCAGTATTTTCAATACTCAGTGAAATCCGGTTGACCGGATAGTTCCCCCTTCATGGCTTGGCATTGCTGCTTGTTTATGAAGCATCAGGTAGCTCATACCTGTATGGCAGGGCTGTTCAACTTTGAACAGGCCAAGATCTACTTTATCAGGTCGAAAGTGCCTGAGGGCTACTACACTAAAACCTCTACTTATGAATTTTATCCATTCTGAGCACATGCTATAAGTAAAAACTTTTGTAAGTAGAGCAGCAGTTTCCCATAGGAATGCATTGAAAACCAATTGATCTGTTCTGGAGGGAACAGATTTCAATGTGCCATGGCCCTTGAACTGCCCCGCTTGGCTGAGACAGTGGGCTGGCAGACCCAGAACTTTGCTGGGGCAGTGGTAGTCCTTAGGATGGGGGAGGGAGGGGTGGAGAACTTATCCCCTCCCTTTTTTTATTGATGTCTGGCGGGCTACTTTTGAACCCTTCGCAGGCTGCCAGTAGCAACGCAGTCTACCTGTTGGGCAGGCCTGCTGTATGGGAAGAGGGCAGAAGACCTTTTCTCTATTTCATGATTATTATTTTTCATGGATGTCTGGAGTGGTTGGAAATGGCTCTGGCTTCTTTTCTTCCAGCCACTGCCCAACGGTGACTTCTCATACACTTCTTCATTGATTATGTCAAGCAGCTCCTCCGACACTTGTGGTCTATCATGATCTAGAGCAGTGGTTCACAATCTTGGGTTCCCAAAATGTTCTTGGACCAAAACTCCCACAAGTGACATCACTAGCTATGATGGCCAGGATTTCTGGGAGTTGTAGTTCAAGACCATTGGGGGAGCCAGTGATCCAGAAACCCATACAATTGCCAACCCCTGCCATAAAAGTGAGGTGTTGGGCATTGGTATTCATCATTGATTTTGATAGGTGGGGTAGACAGCAGTTCAAGGCCATCAACATATAGAGAGCCATAGGATGTGTAGCCCGTACCATAAAAAACTAATGGGGTGCATAGTGTTTGAAGCCATGATACACATTGATGCTCTCTCAGGGATTCACTGTCTATAGATTAAATAAGTTTCAGGGTTAGCTTCCTGCTGTAAGCAGTCTGGAATGTTACTCAATGCACATAAAACCTCTGTCTATAACAGTGGGCCTTTTTACACGACCCCTAAGATCCTCTGGCCACTTAAATTCAGACCAGAGATCTTAGGGGTTCGTCGCTCTTCCTCTGTCCCCACCCCCCTCCGCACTTCCTGGTTGCTGGCTGCGTGAGGGAGGGAGAAAAAAGAAAGAAAAGAATGCCGGCTTACCTGCGTTCTGTTCCCGGCAGCATTCAGATCTCTTAAAGGGGTGGGGGGCAGAAAAACAACAAACAGAAGCCAGGAGAGCCCCGCACTCACTATCCTTACACCGGATCAAATATTTTTCACATCCAAAAAGCAGGTACCTGAAAGCTGCGCTGGGATGCACTAAAGTGGGCGGGGTCGCACTTAATTTCCTGTTAACTCCGGAGCTGGTGGGTAAACATTTTTAAGCTCCGGAACTCGGAGCAATTTGCCCCGGAGTTTAGGGGTCGTGTATAAACGCCCAGTCTGTCCCCAGATGGTCTTGAACCAAAACTCCCAGAAGGCTTAATCACAAGCTGTGCTGGACAGGATTGCTGGGAGTTGTAGTCCAAGAACATCTGGGTGGGAACCACTGATCTTTAACATCTGAGAATGCTTCCTAATTCCCGCCCCCAGCTGATTGGCCACCATGCCCACATGTTTCACACCCCATGGGAACTTATTCTCTAGCATGCACTCTCTCAATTAGTAATGGTTCCCAAAAGCAACTGTTTACCTCCAACTGCCAACTACATAAATAGAATATATTCACTTTGGAACTCAACAAAACAAGCTTGCAAGGTTGATGCTGCGGTGGTGATGGCAGTGGCTGCCCTGCTCCTGTATGCAACTGTGATACTGGCTCTCGTACCACCACCTGTCTAATCCAGGCCAAATGTACTTTGTTTTGGTCAAGCTGTTATTGTTGCTGCTGTTGCACAAAATATATATTTTAAAACAAACAAACAAAAATATCTGTGCAGAGCTAGGAAATGTTCCAGTGTTTTTGACTGTAGGTCAAAGAATCCAACAGCAATTCAGTGAATGATAGTTTATGCTGCCCCCCCCCCAAAAAAAACACAGCGACCACCTAGTAGCAATTTTCCTAGGACAATCTTGCATGAGTTCTTCTGGGTTTTGTGTGTGTATCTGTTTGTTTGTTTGAAAGGAAAGGTGATTTCTGTGAGCCAGGAGTAAGTAAGAATTCTCCAGTGAATACCTATGAATTGTTGACTCTAGCTGGACTACATCTGTTGCTCTGTTTGAATTCCCTCTCAAATGACTATTAACGTGACAAGTTTCACCGGTATTTTCAGAATAAAACTTGCACCGCAGGGTTCTGTGAAGAAAAAGGCAGAGCCAGGATGGAAAGGAAAGATATTTCTATGACATATTCTAAATAGGTGCCTAATCTGGCAATAAGGCATTCATTGCACTTTTACAGCTGTTTTGTTTATGTCACCAAGTAAAAGGAAATCCCCCCCCCCACTTTCAGTTTAGCATGTTTGCTGCTATTTTCAGTATATTTCAAACATATTCCTACCCCATTCCTTTGTGTTTTAGACACTGAAGAGAAAAGCCTTTTCCCTGTTCTGGCTTTTGACATTTTTGGCGCTCACAAAAGTTATTTTCTTTTCCTTGTGGCACAGTGTTTAAACTGTAGTACTGCAATCAAGACTCCGCTCATGTTCCGAGATGACTTCCTGTAACTTGAGCATTATATGTGTCTTGCACTCAGAGATGATCAACAACAGATTCTGCAGATTTCTCCTCTATGTGACAGGGGAGTGATATCAGGAGGTATCAGGAGACAGGTATCTCGTGTCATGTGCTCCCAGAGGCATCTGGTGGGGCCACTGTGAAATGTAGAAAGCTGGACTAGATGGACCCTTGGCCTGATCCAGCAGGGCTCTTCTTCTTATGAGTTTGATCCCTCAGGTAGCTGGCTGAAGTTGGATTCAGTCCTCCATCCTTCTGAGATCTATAAATGGAGTACCCAGCTAATGGGTGAAGGGGCAATGTAAATTGTAAACAGTTCCTAGAGGTCAAGGAGAGGTCAATAAGCAGAACCCTTTGCTTTTGCTTTACTTAGACTAAAACTCCTAGAATGCTTGCCAACACGATCAGTGGCCATCTTTAGTCTTGAGAAAAGAATGCTGAGGGGAGATACCAGTTTCCAAGCACTTGTAAAGCTGTCAAACAGCATCTGTTGCTGATCATCGAGTGCAGGGCATGTATAAATGGGCTCAAGTTATGGGAAGCCAGATTTAGACTGAATAGCAGGGAAAATGTCTTAACTGTTAGAGAAGTACGACAATGGATCCAGTTATCTTGGGAGATGGTGGGCACTCCAATGCTGGAGGCATTCAACAGAACACTGGACAACCACCCCTCGCCTCTTTGATTTGGAGTCCTGCACTGAGCAGGGGGGCAGGGACGTGGTGGCTCAGTGGGCTAGAGTGCTGAACACTGTCAGCTGCAAAGTCAGCAGCTTGGCGGTTTGAATCTCAGGTGCCACACAGCGGCGTGAACCCCCGTTGTTAACCCAGCTCCTCAATCCAGGATAGAATGAGAGGAATGGAGCACTTCACCCCATCCATTATCTATTTATAGAATATCATTAGAAGACCTGAGTTTATCTATACCACATCAAAGTGTCCCTTTGCATTGAGAACTAGCTGTGTTATCTACTCTTCCCAGGTAGGGCGATTGAGGACTTTGACCTCAAGGGAGGCCCAAAAGAGAAAACTAAGAACCAGGCCTTCTCAGCAGTAGCCCCTCACTTCTTGATTTCTCTACCTCCTGATATACACCTGGCTCCCTCACTGGGAATATTTAAACAATTTTTAAAAATCTGGTAGTTCAAGCAGGCTTTCCCAGAATCCAGGACATGGCTCAAGTTCAAGATCTTCTCGGCCATTGCCTCTTTTTAATGAATTGCTTATTTGTTTTCATGTATCGTACATGATACAGAGGTGTGGTGGCTCAGCGGACTAGAGCGCTGAAACGGCCAGCTGCAAAGTCGGCAGCTCGGCGGTCTGAACCCCGGGTGCCACACAGCAGAGTGAGCTCCCGCTGTTAACCCCAGCTCCTGCCAACCTAGCAGTTCGAAAGCATGTAAATGCAAGTAGATAAATAGGTACCGCCATTAAAAAAGCAGGAAGATATACAGTGTTCCGTGCAGCCATTGCCAGCCACATGGCCACGGACTTGCACAACACTGGCTCTTTGGCTTGGAAATGGAGATATGCACCGCCCCTAGAGTCGGACATGACTAGCACACATGTGGGTGGGGGACACATTTACCTTTACCTTACTGAGTAGGCTCCTTATAGGCTCCTTCCAACTCCATTATTCTGTGTTTCTCTGTTGTTGAGAAACTGTCTGCATTTGCAGTAAAAAATAACTTTTCTAACCATTAGTCTTTACATATTGTCTTATGAACAGTAAACATCTTTTTACGCTTTAATGTAAAGGCCATATTTACTTCTTGGTTTTATTTGTGGCCTTTCGGTGGCATATTTTAAACAATAGGTGCCATTTACATATTAGTTCATGGTACTTTGGGATCTATACCCTTGGGCTAGATACAGCTGGTTGCAAAATGTTTGATGCCAGAGACACACTAATAGTCCCAATACGTCATTCTGAGGCATTTGTAGTAGAAATAATAAAAACATTTGTTTACTTCCAGTTACTTGAAATTCAAGACTTGGGCGTACTGCTTTCCTCACTGCATACACACTGACAACTGACCCAATGGATCTACAGCAAACAAACAACTGCCACCAACAGGACAAAAGCACTCAGCACAGGTCTCTCTGCAATCAAAGGTTGAAGTGTACTTAGCTCTGGAGAAAGTCTTTCCAGCCAGAAAAGTCTCTTTCCTTCAGATAAAACACAGGCAGCAGTTGAAGGTGCAAACAAAACTTCAAAGTATTCCCCCACTCCCTTCATTTGGCTGCCCTAGGTAGAACCCTTCGAAGTGAAAGTACTCGCTCTTTCTTCATCAACAGCAGTTATTACTTGCTATGCAATGCATCTTGTTCACCTGCAAAGACCTTCCATTTCAGGCAGACTCTTAATATGTGCAGGTTGCAAGCATGCTGCCGAAGAAGAATTTTTAAAGGGGAGAAGTGTTCTCGTATCCTTTCAAAATGTGAGTTCTGAGCTGGGTTTTTATAGTCTGCCTTTTAATAATATGTCTATTGTACAATTATTTTTCAATAGCACAATTTTTATGCTTTATAACTGTTTTAATTTTTTTTTAAAAAAGCCAGTTTTCAACCACTTTGACAAAGAGAAATGCAGGGTGGAACTCAAATCAATCAATCAATCAATCAATCAATCAATCAATCCTGATTTAAACCCAATTAGATTATTGGGACTTTCTTTTTTTATTGAATAATTTTATTGGGTTTTTGAGGAGGGAACAAAGGGGAAGGGTATGGGGAAAAGGGGGTACAGTTTTTCTTTAAAAAATTACATTGAATATGTCAAGCAAAATAAAAGTAGTGGTTTAACATATTAATAGATTGCCAAATATTATCACAATACTAGTAGGTTTGTTACTTCTTGCCATCTTTTCCGAGAGGTCTCATCGTAGTCTCCCTTTAAATAGCCGGAGAGTCTGTCGATTTCGATACATTCTCTTATCTTTTCGTAGAGATTCTTCTCTGTTGGCACGTTAGGTTGTTTCCAGAATTTCGCATACAGTATCCTTGCAGCAACAATTACATGGTGAAGTACATATCTCTGATCATATGAAATATTTATGTCTACTATATTTAATAAGAAAAGTTCTGGACTAAGCTCTATCTTAATTTTCAAATATCTTTCTAGAAATAGTTTTACCATTTTCCAATATGCCTTTGCCTCTTTACATGTCCACCACATATGGTAAAAGGAACCACAGTCATATTTACATTTCCAAAATTTAGGTGAGCAATTGTACATCTTAGATAATCGGTGTGGTGAGAGATGCCATCTATAGAACATCTTATAGCAATTTTCCTTAAAAGAAATAGATTTAAAGATTTTGACTGTGTTCCACAGAGAGTCCCATTTATTTAGATGAATAGAGTAACCGAAGTTTTCTGCCCATCTTATCATAGTATCTTTGACCAGTGTATCAACCATTTTCTCATTTAACAAAATACTATAGAATTTACTAAGAAGCTTGGAGTCGCCAGAGGATAGTATTTTGTCAAGTGACGTATCAATAGTCGTAAATCCCCCCTCTTTAGTAAGATCTTTGAAGTGTGAGTATATTTGTTGATACTTCCACCAGTCTAAATTATAGCCTTCTGATACTAATTTCCCTAGTGGTTTTAATGAAAGGTCAGTGTTCAGAAGGTGTCTATATGTTAAGACATTTGGGATTTCACTTGTAGGGGAGCTGATGACCGCTCCCGGCGGAGATAGCCACAATGGTGCTTTGAAATAGAATTGTTTTTTAATCGATAACCATATTTTAACTAAGGCATTCCTTATCCAGTGCTTTTTAAAGAGGGTAGGTATATTACCCTTGTACCACATATAATGATGCCAACCCTTGTCTAGGCCATAACCCTCAAGCTTCAATATTCTTTTATTTGTCATCAAAATCCAGTCTTTAATCCAAGTCATGGCAGCAGCCTTGTAATATAACACTAGATTGGGCAGGGCAAAACCACCAGTTTTGGTTCTATCCTGTAAATAAACATTTTTAATCCTTGCTTTTTTCTTTTGCCATATAAATATACGTATACTTTTTTCCAGGTCTGTAATGATCTTAAAATTAGGTAATACAGGTAAAGATTGAAATAAGAAAAGCAGTTTAGGTAGAACATTCATTTTAACTGCAACAATTCTGCCCATTAAGGATAGCTGGAGTCTTGACCAAATTTCCAAGTCAGCTTTGATTGTTTTTATAGCATTAACATAGTTATCTTTATATAAAGAGTTACAGCGGTTAGATACAGTAATACCCAGGTATTTTACCTTACTAGCATTTTGAAAACCCGATTGGTTTACCAGTTTTTCAATCATGGATGAGGTCATATTTTTGGTAAGCAACAAAGTTTTTTCTCTGTTTACCTTTAATCCAGAGATTTTAGAGTAGGCCTCCAAAGTCTTTAGGAGTTCTAGAGAGGAGGTCTGGGGATTCTCCATAATTACCAACAAATCGTCTGCAAAGGCTTGTACCTTATAAACTTCTCCTTTGCTTTGTAGGCCTTGAATACCTGGAGTATTTCTTATGACATGAAGGAGCACCTCCAAAGTTAATATAAACAAGAGGGGAGAAAGGAGGCATCCTTGCCTGGTGCCTTTATGTATGTTGACTTTATCTGTAAGGTGGCCATTGACGACAAACCTGGTATTTTGGGTGGAGTAAATTTGTTCAATTGCTCGCAGCATTCTATGGCCACACTGTAGGTAATCTAACTGAGATTTGAGTAAAGACCAGGATACGTTGTCAAAAGCTTTCTCGGCATCAATAAATGCAAAAGCTACTTGCTTCTCAGGGTGGCATTCATAATATTCCAACACATTGAAGAAAGTTCTGATGTTGGATTGAAGATGCCTTTTCGGAAGAAAGCCAGTCTGATCGTGTGATATCAGAGAGGGTATAATCGTCCGCCATCTATTAGCCAAAATGGTTGCAAAAATTTTGTAATCCACATTTAGGAGAGCAATTGGCCTGTAGTTCTGTATCAAGTCTTTAGATTTCCCTTCTTTAGGAATCAGTGTTGTATATGATAATTTCCATGAGTCTGGTATATCTTCACCTTCCAAGATGGATGAAAAGAGATTTTTCATATTTTCAGAGACTATCTCAGAGAATTTTTTGTAAAATTGTGCCAGTATTGAGTCAGGTCCAGGAGCCCTATTCATTTTTTGATGATTGATAGCCTCTGTTATTTCCATCATTGTAATAGGAGCATTCGTTTGAGCTCTCTGTTCTTCAGTATAGATTATTGGGACTTTCAAAGAAGCAGGTACAGTATACCAAAAGATTTCGGCTTTACACATCACAAGTCTCTTCCTTTTTTAACTTGCTTATAATATATATTAATTGCTCAATGGGAAATAATGAATTCAAAAGGAAGTTAGGTGATACCTTTATTGGTCACTCCTAAAACAAAAAATGTGAGCTAAGCTTTCAATAGCAACTTGCTATCTTTATCAAAGCATTGTACCAGAGATGCAGTCTTGATAATAGGTGTTGTCTATCAGGCGCTGAGAATCTTTTGGTGAGATGGAAAACACCACATGATAGTATCAGGAAGCAGGCTGATGTTAGAGCAGCTTCAAAGTCCTGGGTATGGTTTCACACACACACACACACACACACACACACACACACACAAAGCTTCATAGTCCTTGATCACCCCCCCCCCTTCTCACCCTCAATTCGGCTGTATCACGACAAGTCCCTGCTTGCCTTGAGGAGGTTGGGGAGGGGGAGTGATTTCAGAACAACAAACTCCTGAGTAGAAACATAATAGGACAGCACTGCTAATGGGTTGGTTGTTCACCAATTCAATGAGCCGAGTGACTGCTATTTCCATTTTACAGGTGAAAAATAGAGACTGGAAAAGTGCCTCCTAAAGGATCTATGGTGGAAATGTGAGATGATCCCTGATTTTATCAGCTCTGTTGTGTATCTATTGGCCACTCTGGAGTTTAGCTTATAACAAAAGTTGCAAAATAGGAAGAGGTCTGGACCTTTAAGGGGCAGATATACTATTCCCACATGTATTTTACTTGCAAAGCACATGCAAGGCGAGAGGGGCAGCCCAAAGGAAATAGAAGATTGGAAGGATGTTCAATCGTTCCCTTCCCCTCTTTAAATAATTGTTCCTGAACAATTATTTAAACAGTTGCCTTGCAATGAGCTAAAATTTGCAGGTGAACGTTGGTATATGTAAAACGAATTTAGGATTAAAGTTCTTTTCTTGTTTCCCATTTGAATTCTCTCTTTCCAGTGCACTCTATACTCTGTTTTGCAGTACGTATCTCATAGGACTGAGACCTCAGTTTTGCCAAGATAAAAATCTAACCCTACCAAAAAATATTTGGGTGTTGCTAATTTAACTGAATAGTTCATTCATAGCTTGGTACACTGATGCTGCATCTGGAGGGAGGATTGAATCAGCTGGTGAGAAGAGTTTTATAAGTACTGGTGTGATGCACGGGTTAAAGTGGCAGATTTAGACTGAGGACATCTAAGTTTGACATCCTACTCTCAACAGCTAGACATTAGACATGGGCATGACTAGGTGAAATTGTTGTTTCCGTTTTCGGTTCTCATTCTCGTTATGTAACGGGTAACGGTAACGAGAATTACTCCGCTCCAACTCGAACTCGAACCGAAAAAGAAAAATTGGGTCTGATTTTTCGTTGTCGTTCATGGCATCACGGCGATTGTGCGATGCCAAGCGGCACAGAAAAAAAGTTTAAAAAAAAAACCCCGATTCCCGGCCATAAAAGCAGGCGAAAATATGCCTGCCTCAGTGAGGGCACCTACCGAGGGGTGGTTTCTGGGGGGGTCCCCGGCCTTCCCCCCCTCTCCTGTCCTGGGCTGCTGGTACCAGGCTGGAGGGGGCATCCTCGTCGTCTCCATTTGCCATGCGGTGGGGGGGATCCAAAATGGCGACTGCAATATTTATTTTTAAATCGTGGTCCAAAAAACCACCAAAGCACCACAGAAACATTTGAAAATTAGGTATTTTAAATGCCTGATTTTTTATAGTAGCAGCAGTGGGTTTTTCTTGCAATAAAACGTCTCCATTGATTTTATTTTATTTTTATTTTTATTTTTATTTTTTTACACCTGTGCATGCGCAATGATGGGCTGGCCATAGGATGGGACCATGCAAATTTTTGGACCCATTCTACCAATCGCATGGCCAGGTTTTGACTGAGACTTCTGGGTGTGCCAGAGAGGGCATTAAAAGCCCACAAACCCTAACCCTAACCCTAACCCTAACCCAACCCTAACCCATACGCCAGTACGCTGTCCTTCTTAGTGGGTCAGAGGCACCCAGAGGTGCAGCCCATTAACCCACCCTAACCTTAACCGTAACCGTAACCCTAGCCCTTACCCTAACCCCAACCCTAACCCAGATCAGTACGCAAGTACACTTTCCTTCTTAGTGGGTCCCAGGCACCCAGAGAGGTGCCTCGCAGAGCCCACTATCCCCTATCCCATTCCCTAACCTGTACGGCAGTACGCTACTATGCTTCCCTTCTTACTGAGTCAGAGGCACCCAGAGAGGTGCCTCTGCCACCCCACTCTAACATAATGTAATGTAAATGTATGGTACGCGGCGCCACCGCGAAACACTTCCCTTGCTTCCCTTCTTAGTGGGTCAGATGTCAGAGAAGCACCCAGAGAGGTGCCTCCCAGAGCCCACTTACCCCAACCCCAACCCCAACCCAAACGACAAACGGAAATGACAAATTTTTGAAAATTTCCTCGACAAATGGAAACGAGCCGAAACGGACCCGTCCTGACAATCGAAAACTCGAAACGTCATTTTTCCTGGTCGTGCCCATCTCTACTAGACATGATGTGAATGGCGTTCCCACAAGCTTTGGGTAATGAACGGCATCCACTTGGGGTCACTTAGACTGGGAAATGATAATGCTTTTGTATTACGCAGTTTTCCTTACTTGAAATGCCCTCCTTCTCTTTTAGCTGCTATTTGTCCCATGGAGGAAAATGTATGTGCCAGAGATGGACATGAAGTGATTCTTGACAAGTCATTAAAAAAAAATCATCAGCATGGCACCACAACTGCCACATGCTTACACACACACCTCTTGGGTGGCTCCTCTGCTCACTGGCCAGTGTGAGCTGCTCGGGTTCTCCTTGTCAAGTGACTGACCAATACCAGCAGGAGAACAGACTTCCTTCCCCACCTCTTCCCTGCCCTGCCTCCTTGTCTGAGTGAGGAGATGCTGGAGAAAGCCGAGAATGGAAGTCCATTAGATTTCTCCTCTAAATTGAATGGATGCAGATCATGCCCTGAAAAGCTACATAAACAATCACTGTTCAGGGCATGGTTTGCAATGGGAACAGGATGTCCCTTGTCCCTCACAAAACACTGCACCACAGTGAAGACTCCCTCTTCCTCTGTGTGTGTGTGTTGTCATTACAGTCATGACAGACTCTTCGTGACCACATGTCCAAGGAGTTTTCTTGGCAGGAATACTTGGAGGGGTTTGCCAGTTCCTATTCCAGGAGACTACAGCACCTGGTATTCCCTGGTCGTCTCCCATCCAAGTACCTGCTTAGCTTCAGAAATCAGGCGAGATCTGTTAACTATGTACAAGTCCTACATGGAAAACTGTTGGATAGGGATAAACTTTTTACAGACAACAACAACAACAACAACAACAACAACAACAACAACAACAACAACAACAACAACAACAACAACAACAACAACACATCTTGTAGTAACTTGCATGGATGTTAGTCCACTTCATGAGATACAACCCAAGTCATAAATAAAATTGGTTAAATAAGAAAGTGCTCCAAGATGCGTGCTGCAGTTTCCATTGGCCAGTAACGCATGGTGAAGGTTGTCCTGGGATTAGATTAGAACCCCAGCCATGACCTCTCCTCTGTGGGGCAGGCAAAATTGCACTGGGGCCTCAGTGTAGAATCAAACACCCCCTTGGAAGAGATGGCTGGCTTGGTTCTTACACCACACCACACCACGTCCCTTCTTCCTCAGAAACTGTGGTGCCGATTCCTTGGTCTTCCTCCTCTATGGCCAATGGCATGTCTTCCTTTTTCTTGGCAGCCCCCCCCCCAGTCTCCCTTTCTCCCACTTTTTCTTACACAGCTCTCTGCAAAGGATCACCCCTCCTACTTCCTCACTCAGGTGGCTCCCATCATCGGTCTTCTCCTCCCCAGTCTGGTCTGACCAGCCAAGTTCAGCACCTCCCTGAGGCATAGTAGATACTGCCTCCAACAGGCTTCCAAGGAGTCAGGGTGAGAGACGGCCTCATACCTGGTACCTTCAACTTTTCCTCATCATTCTCTCTCCCACTGTGACTCTTGCCTTCTTGTGACATGATGGGAAATAATAAATGGATTCAAATCTGACATCAAAACAGCTTCCATTTCTTAGACTTTCTCCAGCCAATACAGAGCTCAGTCATAAGTGTCCTGTTAGTACATATATGGATGTGTGAGTCTCATCCAGACATTTTGGGATAAAATAAACCAACTTGGACAACAGCGTGACTCTTACACCAACCACATGTATATACAGTGGTCCCCCACCCTTTCGCAGTTCATATACTGCGGTCCCACTATATCGCGGGACTACAGTATATGAAAAAAGGCCCCCTGAGTTAAGGGGGAAAGGCCAGTTTCAGGCCTCCCATAATTACCCCCAACCTGGCGCTGTCCCAAATGGGCATGCGAGGGCCTTCCAGGGCCTTCTGGAGGCCCCCAAAGGGCCTCCCTGTGAACCAGAAGTGACTTCCAGGAAACCAGAAGTGACTTCCAGATCACTGAAAATCATTTCTGAGGCCTCTGGTAAGTACAACAGCCCCCAGCTAGGCGACCCAAGGCCGACCTGACCTGCATCTGCATATCACAGATTTTCAATTATTGCGGGTCGGGTCGGGTCCCTATCCTCCGCAATCGGTGGGGGAGGGGTCACTGTATATGTAACTCTAGATGACACTTTATGCATCAGCTGAAACAGATATTAGTTGAAAAGACAAGCTTTGTAATAAAAAGCTATATAATACCAATTTTAATCTTTCAGCTGCCCCAAAACTGTACTGATTTTGCTACTACCAAATCATGTAACTGCTCCTTTGGAAAAGGATAATATATGGGGTTGACAAGTCTCCCCTGTGCTGGGATCTAGGACCTTAAACTGATAAGTTGGTCACAAGGTTGACATCATTTTAAAAAAAAATCAGTTTCTGCTTTTTGATCCTAAAATTAGGATCTAAATCTTAGGATGTCACAAGAACATTAGGATAAATCTTTGGAAATCTTCAGCTCTTTCCCCTGCCTTTTGAATGTCTGAATCAGTCCTAAAGTTTCAGCAGGAAAGGGAATAAGATGTGTCCCAGGTTGCCTCAGCTGTATCAAGATGTGCTGACAGCTTTTCAGGGAATGTACATGTGTGCATTAAATCAGCTTCGTAAATGTCCGAAGAACAAGGCTGTTTCTTTAGAGAGTCAACTTGTTACATTACACCACACTCAAGAGAATAGCGGGCTCAGAAAAGATGGGGAAACCATCTATCAGGCTGTGTTGAGGTAATGAATGGAATGCGAGGGGGGGGGAAATGAGGGAATGTTCTCCCCCTGGCTGAGCTCATGCAATTCTCATTGACAGCAATGGGAGCTATGTGTGTGCGTCAAGGGGGTAATAGATCTGTGAGTTCTGGGAAGAGAGGTATCAGATGTCAGGCAAGACACTCAAAAGAGAAAACAGGATAAAAGGACGGGTGAGCACCCAAAGAGGACTCCACTGTAAAGCTTCCTTTGTGGGCTTGAGAAGAAGCAAAAGAAAGGAAATAAGAGGGCCTATCAAGAGGGAGCAAAGCCATTGAAATACCAGGCTTCAGCCTATAAGGCCATCCTCAGCATCTAGTCACACTGTTGTATAACTGGCGAGCTGCAGCTTAGGGTACAGCAGATTCTCCCAAGCAGGAGACCCCACATCCAATATCGGGGGTGGTGTGAGGGTCCCCTGGACTGCAAGGAGATCAAACCTATCCATTCTGAAAGAAATCAACCCCGAATGTTCACTGGAAGGACAGATTTTGAAGCTGAGGCTCCAGTACTTTGGCCACCTCATGAGGAGAGAGGACTCCTTGGAAAAGTCCCTGATGCTGGGAAAAATCGAAGGCAGAAGGAAAAGAGGATGACAGAGAATGAGATGGTTGGACGGTGTCATCGATGCAACCAATATGAATTTGACAAAACTCCGGGAGGCAGTGGAGGATAGGAAGGCCTGGCGAGCTCTGGTCCATGGGGTCACGAAGAGTCGGACACGACTGAATGACTGAACAACAACAACAAGTGAGGGTCCTGCTGCATGAGCGATGGGAACTTGATTTCAAATTGGGTTCAGCATGCTTAAAATCAATTTGAAAAATCCCAGCAGCACAATTCGAGGCTATTTATTTTACCAGAATCGTGAGATCAAATCATTTTGAAACATTTTGGTCTTTGCAAAGTCCTGTGTCCTAGTAAATACTGCCTTTGGAAGATTGTGGTTTTCGGGTGGCAGCTCCTTGGCCATCCATAATAATAAAATAAGCCCCCCCCCGGTTCTGTCTGTGTGTTTAAAGTTATGTTGCCTCAGCCTGTATCAAGTGCAGAAGCATCCTTTAAGGTGGGGAAGGCCATGTTTTGGAGAGATCTAGGAGCCAAGGTTTTACTTTGGGGACCCTCCAGGACACATTGTCTCCCCCTAAACAAAGCAAAACTAAGAGAAAAATTTAAAAACAGTAAGAACCCTGATGTCCACTCCCAGTTTCGTGTTTTCTTTGCGGGGACCGATGGGTTGAGTGGCAACTCCACTCAAATGCTTCGAAGTAGAGATGGGCACGACTAGGGAAAATGACGTTTTCGAGTTGTCGTGTGTTGGAGGCAGTCCGTTTCGGCTCGTTTCCGTTTTTCGTGAAATTTCGCAAAAATTAGTCAGTTCGTTTTTTCGTTTTTTCGTTGTCGTTAGTACTGGTTTGGGGGGATAGCAGGCTCCTGGAGGGAGCTGCAGGAGTCAGCCAGAGCCACAAGTGACGGACTGGCAGACTCTTTGCACCCGCTGTGTCTCACGTACTTGCATGTAGTGCAATGCAAGTAGATCTGGCTTAGGGTTAAGATGGGTTAGCGCAAGGGCTAGGGTTAGGCTAGTTACGGGTGAGGTTAGGGTGAGTATTGGGGTGCACCTCTGGGTGCCTCTCTGACCCACTTAGAAGGACAGTGTACTGGCGTATGGGTTAGGCTTAGGGTTCGGGTTTGGGCTACGATTAGTGGGCTGTTTATGCCCGATTGGCACATCCCAGAAGTCTCTGTGGTCAACCTGGCCAAGTGGCCATGCGATTGGTGGAAAATTTGCATGGTCTACTCCCATGGGCGAGCCCATCATTGCAAATGTGCAGGTGTAATAAAATAAAATAAAATAAAATAAAATAAAATAAAATCAACAGAGACTTTTTTTTTGCAAGAAAAACCCACTGCTGCTACTGTAAAAATTCAAGCATTTAAAATAGCTAATTTTCGCATGTTTCTGTGGTGCTTTGGTGGGGTTTTGGGCAACGATTTCAAAAAATATATTGCGGTCGCCATTTTGGATCCCCCGCACTGCATGGCAAATGGATGCACCCTCCCAGCCTGGTACCAGCAGCGCAGCAGTAGCAATAGCCAAGGAGAGGGGGGGAACCCCCCCCCAAATAAAACACCCTTCTGGCCTGGTAGGTGCCCTCAGACGGTTTTTGCCTACTTTTAGGGCTGGGAATCGGGTTTTTTTTTTAACTTTTAAAAACTTTTTTTCTGTGCCGCTTGGCATTGCGCGATCGCCGCGATGTAAGTAACGAGCACGACAAATCAGACCAAATTGTTCGTTCGTTGGTTCGAGCTCGAATTCTGGCGGAGTAATTCCCGTTACCGTTTCCGTAGAGTAACGGATACGAGTAACGGAAACGGAAATGGGAATACCGCTAAAAAGCAAAGCAAAAAGCAAAGTGTTCTGCTTATATACCGCCCCATACCACTACAAGTAGTCTCTGGGCGGTTTACAATTTTTAATTATAGTGCGCAGGCTACACATTGCCCCCCCAGCAAGCTGGGTACTCATTTTACCGACCTCGGAAGGATGGAAGGCTGAGTGAACCTTGAGCCTGCTACCAGGGATTGAACCCAGGTCGTGAGCACAGTTTTACCTGCAGTACAGGCATTTAACCACTGCGCCACGAGGCTCCTCTCTACTTCGAAGTAGCCAAGGCCCACAATGAGATTTTGAGCCATCCATTTGTAAGTTTTGGGGGAGATCTCAGGCACTCATATAAGCACTTGGAGCCCACCCTTTGGCTATCGCATGAAAGCAGTCATGTTTGATTGGTAGAGATCAACACAGCTAGTAGTGGAACTGGTTTTTCTGTCCCCATCTATCCAAGTGCTATTTAATAATAATAATAATAATAATAATAATAATAATAATAATAATAATAATAATAATAATAATAATAATAATAATAATAAATCAATACTATCCAAAGGGTTAGAAAGGTATTAAAAAGTAAGCTGAATGGTGGTAACACCATCAAGGCCATTAATAGTTGTGCCATACCGGTCATCAGGTATGCCACAGGAATTATAAACTGGACTCAGATGGAACTAGATAGTCTGGATAGGAAAACAAGAAAACTTTTGACCATTCACTGTGCATTACATCCACGCAGTGATGTTGACAGGCTGTATTTACCTAGAAAATTGGGTGGTAGAGGTCTTCTGCAAGTGAAGCAGACAGCTGAAGAAGAGAAACATGCATTGACAGGTTATGTAAAAAATAGTACAGAGCCGGCATTATTGGAGGTTAAGAACAAGTAGGTGTTTAAAGTAAAGCAAACAAAGGGTCAATACAGGAAAACAATGATGTAAATACGAGCTGATAGTCGGCATAATAAAGCACTGCATGGACAGTTCCTCGGGAAAAAAAATCAAAGGAAAATTAGATAAAGAAAAGACTTCATTATGGCTCACAAATGGAACACTGAAAAAAGAAACAGAAGCCCTGATTTTTGCAGCTCAAGAACATGCTATTAGAACAAATGCAGTTAAGGCTAGAACAGAAAAATCAGCTAAGTTCCCCACATGTGGACTCTGTAAAGATGCGGATGAAACTATTGACCATATATTGAGTCATTGCAAGAAAATTGCTCAGACTGATTACAAACAGCACCATAATGTAGTTGCTCAAATGGTCCACTGGAATTTGTGTCACAACTATCATCTGCCTGTAGCAAAGAACTGGTGGGATCAAAACACCTGAAAAAGTAATTGAAAATGAGCATGCAAAATTACTTTGGGACTTCCGAATACAGACAGACAGGGTTTTGGAGCATAATTGTGATTGTGGAGAAGAAAAAAGTATGGATCAACAGTTAACTGTGAGCCACCTCTGCTTTAATACAGATTAGTTTGGAATGGCTTGGCCTTGAATTGATAGTCAAGATCCATTGGTTTTACAAAAGACCTGCTCTTGGTGGAGAATAGAGATGGGCACGGAACGAACATTTTTTCGTTTCCGTTACCGTTTGTCGTTTCCGTTACGTAATGAAATGACAAACGAAAATTGTGATGAAAATGCAATGAAACAAACAGAACCACGAAAATTGTGGTCGTTACGTTTCGTTTCCGTTAATGGTGACGCACAATGAAATGAGTTGTTTTAAATGTTAAAAAACGCCCTGGACATCGGTAAAAACACAGCTATAATTATTTATTTTGTCTGATAATACCTACCAGGGGGGTTGGGGTCCTTAAAACATTTGTTTTTGTCTTCTCCCATCGTGATGTATTTTTCTTTTCCCTTTAAAATGGATGTCGCCACCAGCCACAAAATGGAGGCAAGCCATGTGATGGGATCATGTTCAACCAATAGCATGCCCAGATTGCAGACTGGGCGGGCAGGTCTGGCAGCTACAGAGGGCATAAAAAGCTCTGGTAGCCCCCGTCCTCCTTACAGTCTCTGGTGGGAGTTAGGGTGGGATTGCTGTCTCTGCGACTCTAGCTTCAGTCCTGCAGCCTCCCTGTGTGCGTGCGTGCTGCGTACCTCTCGGTGAGTACCCTCCCCTGCCCCGCAGTGCAGTCACTCTGCGGCTGCCTTGCACCCTGGGCAACGCCCGCCGCTGCCTTTGGAGCCTCCCTGCATACCTAGTCTATACTGTGTCTCTGCCAGCATCCATTTTTTTTAGTGTTTTCCCTCTGGTCTGGGGCGTTGGGGGATGCCTGCGCACGGAAATGCATTTTTCAAAATATTCCCGACAACCGGAAATAAACCAAAACAGACCTCTCAACGACAAACGAAAAACCGAAACACCATTTTTCTGTTTCGTGCCCATCTCTAGTGGAGAATAAACAGCAACTACACTGCTTCCTGACTTACCGCTAAGAGTGACATGAATTTCAACTTGCCAATAATTTTGGGACTTTATATCTAAGAGGAATTTTCCTGAGAAAAAAACTCCACCTTGCCATAAATGTTCTGACTTTGAAGCTGATACAAACCTGATGAAGTGGATTTTTCATCCATAAAAGGTCATGTATTGTATGATGATTTTTAAATGGTCTATAAAAGTATTGCCTATTATGTCATTCTTGCAGGTGAAAATGAAGCATTTCAACAGTTTTGTTAGTTGAAGTTTTGTAAGAAGTTTTGTTCATTTTTTTTACATCTCATGCAAGTGAAAACTTCATTTTTGAATGAAAAATTTACTTTAAAAAATACAAGGTCTTTAAATATAACATACACATTTTCTGTGCAAAAATGTTTGTTATTCTTTTTGTTTTCTTTATCTTTTTCACTCATACTGGAAGGAAGTACTGTATCATGATTGTTGACCATTTTAATGGGATGTTTTATATTTAGATAGCTGTATTGTACAGGATGAGACATTTACAAGAACTGGTTGCATGTTAAATAGAAGAGTCATAGATATAGATTATTATTTTTTTAAAAACCCTAGTTTGCCTCATTTCTTAGATTCTTAGGCAAAGATAGGACCACACTTGTCTGTAATATTCAAAAAATGTACAAAAGACAGGATTATGAATTCTATATTCAAGCATTAAGCTCATTAATTCCACATTATGGCAGGATAAAGTGTGTTAGTTTAAACTATGTTTAACTTCACTGAAGGTGAAAAATGATTTTGAAATAGGGGTTTTTAATTGACTGTAATGTAGCTATTGTTGGATTTATGCCAGGCAGTGCTTGAAACAGTTCACGGAAGACATCCTAGCATGTCTTCTGTTGTGCGGTCTCACACACAGTGAAGTTGGCCTTTCTTGGCTAAAAGTCTTCACATATCTATGTCTTTCACAGTCAGATTAAACTTGTATGAGAGGATAAAGGGAGCCATCTTACCTGCTTCACAAAATATGTCCACATTTCGCTCTAGCATCACTATCACCCTATATTTATCCGAGGTATTTGCACCTGCCTATTAATCAAAGTTCTTGAGACAACATGCTATATGTTTTAAATATAAGCAGCCAGACCTAGTAGGAAGCAGAAAGGTGTTCAAATGTTCCCCAAATGTTCCACCTCCTATCCTGCTTTTGAAGTTTGGGCAACGATAGATATTGGAGCCCCGTGGTACAGTGGTTAAATGCCTGTACTGCAGGTAAAACTATGCTCACGACCTGGGGTTCAATCCCAGGTAGCCGGGTCATGGTTGACTCAGCCTTCCATCCTTCCGAGGTTGGTAAAATTAGTACCCAGATTGCTGGGGGTGGTGGTAATGTGTAGCCTGTATACTGTAATTAAACTGGAAACCACCCAGAGACTATTCGAAGTGGTATGGGGTGGTATATAAGCAGAACATTTTATGCAGGGATGAAGAGGAAATTCATTTAGTTCACACCTTGATATAAATGTCCCAGATTTTGTACATAAATTTTGCCATATAAGGGATACTGCTGTTTCAATTCTTAATAAACAGATACATGTAACCCTGTATATTTTTTTTCTCAGGTTCTCCCAATTTTATATCAGTATTTTTCCAACTCCACAGTCCCTCCCCCAACTTGACATTTTATATCAAGTGTGGTCTAGTGGATAGAGCAATTAACTAGGACTCTGGCAAACAAGAGATGGAATCCCCATTTGCCCCTAGAAGCTCACTAAGAAAGTAAAACTGGCAAAAGCACTTTGCACATAGGATATGCAGATGACACCATCGTACTGGCAGAAAGCAGGAATGACCGGACATGACTTTTAGTGGACACGAAAGAAGCAAATGTCACAGTAGGACTGCAACTGAACATTAAGACAAAGATAATGGCTATAGAAGAACTCATTGAGCGTTGACAATGAACAAATTGAAATAGTGATTTTCTGTACTTTGGTTCAATCATCAATCCAAATTGAGACTACAAGCAAGAAATCAGAAGATGACTGAGACTAAGAAAAGCAGCGAAGTAGAATAGATCACCAAGTGTAAGGGTGTGTCACTGGAGACCCCATGCTCATGTATTCCTGATCATCATGTGTGGGCATGAAAGATGGATAGTAAAGAAAGCAGATGGGGGGTGAATTCACTTATAATGTGGTGCTAATACCCTGGAGAGAAAAAAAGCAAGCATTCACTGCTCAAACTAAAATGTATACCGAGGGGCATTCCATTTACTTGCTTCAGCTCTCTGTGCCTAGCTGAGTGGATAGAAATAAGTACCGGTATTTTAAAGTATCATTCTGCCACTAAGTGGTGCTCTTTGCAGTACAGTGTGTTCGCGATGCTTATGATTTGCAAAAGAAGGGGACCTTTGTCAGAGTGATTAGATGCAGACTCTTAGGTAGCATTGACTATGAGTGCATTAACCCCATTTGCCCATTGAGATCAATCAGGGTAGAACAGAGCAAGACAGACAAAGGAAGACATGATTAGGCAGGCAGCTCAGAAAATCATAGGGGTGAAAGAATCTCACAGCTCTTCCTTTTGCAAGACATATGCTGCTAGTAGTAGAGCTGCCTTTCAGTGAATTTTGAAGTTTCTTGGAAGGGCGGGGGTTGGATGCAGCAATTCACCTGGTTTGATTTCAGTCTACCTAGAATGAATGAGGGCAATGGGGTGCATAATTATTTCAAATATTTTAAAAATCAAGTTCTGTTTGATTTACCATTGTTAGGAAGTATTAATCAATGGATCAGTCAGTCTGCGCATTAGCCAGTCAGTCAATGTTGCTTCAGAAAGTCAAAACAGTTTGGAGAAATGGTGCTTCAGTGTTATCAGAATCCACTCTGGAGACGGCATCCTAGAGTATCTCTTTTAGTACGCAACTATACATTAAAAGCACAACTAGACATGATACACATGTGGCCCCCAAGGCCAGCCTCTAAAGCCCTTGCCCTGATGGGAACTAATATGACAGAAAATCTGTCACTTCCCACCCATGAAAGTATCCAGGCATTGGGGTTTTGGAATAAAACAAGCTGCCATGCCTCCCAACCCAAGCAAAAGTCTCACATGTACAGAAATGAAAGAGAGTGACATTTGGTTTCTATTTTTACTATTGGGGAGTTAGTCCAGCAGGTCATGGGAGTGGTATGGGTTAGGGGTAGGGGTAGAGGTAGGGGTAGGGGTAGGGGTAGGGGTAGGGGTAGGGGTAGTCATTGCACCAGCAACTAGGAATTGTGGCATGCAATGATGTGTTTAGTTGCATGTCCCTGTTCTACCACTGGTGGTTCAGGGAGCCTACATCTGCCTTGACATGACTGTAGCAATCATACACACAGCCTCCAATTGTGCACAGGTAGTTGTGCTGCAGGATTTGGGCAGGTTTGAGGGATGTGACACATCTTCAGAATTTGGTCCTCCACCAGAAGAATTAAAGCAGGTCTCCAGGCAGCTACCCATTGCCTCAAAACACACCCTTGCATGCATTGCACATAGAAAGCATATGGATAATTGTTTTTTTAAAAAAAAAACATCTGCATCCTCTGCTAATAGGTGAGGAAGATGCAACATTTTTAGTGTCATTGTGGTGCTCACCACACCCAATACCTAATCACTGACCAAATGAAAATGCAAAGTGTATATTGGTGTTTAAATGCAAAGGATGCTGGAATGGTATTCCAGGAGCAGATTCAGAATCTAGACAAGGCTTGGATATGTCACATTTCTTAACACTATCTTTAATTGTTTTTGAAATTGGTGTGAGTCTTTGGAAGGGAGAATTATATGTAAATGAAGATCTGTAGCTTAAAAGAATTTTTTGGTAATTTAAAGCCACATATGAGATCATGTTTACAGTTAATTTTACCCAAAATGACTGTTGCTCAATTGTTTTGCCATTCTTCTTCATAGCTGTAGGAAATGTAGTGTCAAGCTACTAAATTAACTTGTCTCTATTTTGCATTTCTCCCCCAGAGCCCTATGAATTATTCTTTTAGTGTGAGTTGTAAAGTCCGTTTCTGAAATGATATCGACGTGCAGAGGTTCAGCTTCTCCTTGGGAATAAAGAATGATTTATTGACCAAAATAGGCTGATTAATATACCCACAAAATTAATGTTTCTTCCACTGTGCACACCAAAATATGGAGAGATGCCAGGAACAGACATGGATTTCCCAAGAGGAGAAGAAATATGGGGAGTTTATGCCAGGGACACTTACTTAGAAAGGATGGGGTGGGGAATGATACCTGAAAAAGAATAAACTCTTATTAAGCCCTAGCCTGTTGGATGGAGTGTCCTTTTTCAATTCTCTGATCTACAGACTCAAGATGAAGTCCTTCGAACACAACCAGGATTATTTGTGCCAGGATGGATGCTACAATCAAGCACATGTCCACACTCAGTAATGTTCTCAAAGCTAGTTAAATGCACTTGTGTGGTGTCCTTCCTAGTAACTTTGACTCTCCTGTCTGTGAAGATTCTCAGTCATCCAGGTGAGTTTATCTGGAAGTTGAGTCATAGCTACTGGATTTCTTTTTTTGAGAGATAGAAATGTTTCGCTGTTCATCCAAACAGCTTCATCGGTCTGAATACAGCTAGTGCAAATCCTCCATCTTATAGGCAGCTTTGACCTCTTTCACCAGGAAAGTCACATTTTCTTTTGTTCTCTTTAGTAACTGGCTACTGGAGAACATGGCAGCCTCTCCCTTTGGGTTTCCTTCCACCAGTATTGGAGTTGTGTCATGGTGGGTTCCCAAGGGTCTTGCATTTCACAATAGGATGGTAAAACCAGAGGATGGGGGTCCCGTTTTTAGAAACCCACAACTGCACTTATATCCCTGTCCAAAGGTCTTTCTTAAAGATGTCATCCCATTTTCCAGGGGCTCTTCCTCTGGTGACTCTTCCACCCAGTAAGATTTGGAAAACTCTTCAAGAGTGTCTCCCTCAAGCCCCTTCCATAGGGCTCTCTTCTTTCAGAACCTAGGCCAGGCGTGTCCAAACTTCAGCCCTCTTGATGTTTTGGACCACAACTCCCAGAATTCTAAGCTTAGATTGCCAATGACAAAGGACTTTCGGAACTGTGGTCCAAAAAATCAGTAGGGCCGAAGTTTGGACATGCCTGACCTAGGCCCTTCTTCTACACAATCCCATCCTTGGATTCCTTCTCCACCACTGCCAGAGCCTCCTTTACATCCTCCAGGCTCAAGGAGCAGACTACCTCTCCTCATTCTCCTCAGGGTCTCTGCCACCACCTCCATGAGTAAAGCCTCAGACCTCCCGGATGTGGGGCAGTGGGGAGCGATGTGATTGTTCCCCGCCCCCCCGTGGCTCCGAGGACTTCCGGACGGGTCTGGGGGGGTGGGGTGTGATCACATCGCTCCCTGCCACCCCCCGTGTGTCTTCGAGGCCTCCCTGATGGATCTGGGCGGGGGAGGCGGGGAGCGATAGGATCACTCCCTGCCACTCCTCCGCAGGTACTGTGATCCCGCGATATAGTGGAACTGCAGTACCTGAACCACGAAATGGCGGGGGGTGACTGTATAAGAAGCACTGGCCTATTGTTTAAGGTATCATCATCATGTCTTATCCAAGAATGCCAACAAACTGGAGCAAGTACAGAAGATGACGGCAAGGATGATCAGGGAACTGGAAATCAAGCCCTGAGAGGGAAGACTGAAATAACTGGATATGTTCAGCCTTGAGAAAAAAGACTGAGGGGACAGAGAGTGGCACTTTTCAAATATTTTAAAGTTTGTCCTATAGAGCAAATGCAGGATCTGTTCCCAATCATTGCAGTGTCCAGGACATGTAATAATAAGCTGAAGTCACTGGATGACAGATTTAGACTATCAGGAAAAACGTCTTAATTGTTAGAGCAGTAGAACAACGGAACCAATTGGGTCACCACCTTTGGAGGTGGTGAATGCTCCAGTGTTGGAGGGATTCCAGAGAAAATTGGAGAATCATCCATCAGATCTGTTTTGATTTAGATTCCTGCCTGGGGCAAGGTGTTGGGCTCAATGGCTTTATAGCCTCCTTGCAACTCAAATATTCTGTGATTCTATGATTATATTTATATACCTTGATGTAGAGGGGAAGAAATGCTTTCAGATAAGGGTTGCTCATTGGCCCATTGCCAAGCTCAAATTATCCAAGCATTTCCAGATGTTGTTGGATGGCACTCAATAGGCATCATTTGCTCTTGTTTACACTTGCCAGTTATGAGGAGCATTCCTCACTTGGACTACCCTTCCCCGAATCCCACAATCCCACAGTGGTCACATGGGCTACAGCATTTTGGAAACTGCCATCCAAGAGTGATTCCCTAATCTCATGCTGGCATTGTCCAGCAACATCTGGAGGCCACTGGGACTATCCCTGTTTAATATTTTCTGTGCTACAACCCATAAATAAGCAACAGAGGCTTCGTGTTTAAGCTCTGTACCTCCTGTGCTCAGAGGATGATGGAATATAGATATATGACAATGCACGGGAAGCAGTGATTTATATATTATGGAACTGCAGCTTGTAGCATCTCAAAACAAATTATAGTTCTGTCTTTGGGAAGCCGGGGCTACCAGACTGTTAGCATATTTATTGACAGACATTCTTGTTTAGAACTTAATAGTTAACCTCACAGCTGGATGGAAGAAGCTGTCAAGTCATTTTGGAAACTGTGAAAAATCATTTGAATGTAACCATGGTGTTTTGCTCCCCTATCCTTTCCTTAACAAATCCAACAGCAGGACATCAGCCAGTCTGCACAGATGCATAGATGATATCCAGCACCCAGGAAAAGAATGTGAAATAAAAAGATCCTTCAGCTTCCTTCCTTCCTTTATTTTATTTCTTATTTTTACTTTTATATCACCCCTTTAGATTGCTAATCTTTTAGTAGATCACAAAATACAATAAAAGCACCATGCAATAAATACAATCAAAATGCAGGAGGTTTTGCAACCTTGCATGTTGCCTTTAGCAGGTTTGGCTGGAGTGGGTCTTTCTGGGCGGGGGTGACTGTCAATCACTAGCAGCACTCACCAACATTTCCTACCCTGATTCTCTGATTGAAATACAGCCCCATCAGTTCACTCTGCCTTTTCTCGTCTGTTGAGGCCTGTCTGTCAGTCACGTTTGTCAGTTTGCTGCTTGATTTGTTCAGCTCTAATTAAAAAGAAGATTTTTATTATGTCTATTAATGTCTCAGAATGAGTTCTAGACATTATAAGTGCCAGTTAAGGAGATCAAAAGGTGGAGGAATAAACTGGGAAGCTATTCTGGTCCATGAATCACTCCACTTCTACTGTACAGCGAGAGGAACTTAACCAAAAATGCAACATTTTGCAACATACAAATACAGTGGACCCTCGTATAACAAACTGTTTGTATAACATAAAATCTGTACAGCATAAAAATTCCGGAGACAGGGGAAATTTGCTTAACAGAATTGCCTATGGGGCAAATCCGTTCAGCATAAAAATGGTAGTGATGAGGGATTATTCCGTTTTCATTGCATTCCTATGGGAAATTTGTACAAAGGAAAATTTGCTTAACCAAATTTCATTTGGAACGAATTAATTCCTTTATACAAGGTACCAGTGTACAACAGTTGGGGAGGTTGGTGGTTTTTTTCACGTTGTAGATGAGGGAGGTCCTGCCTATCAAAGGGTTGATAAGACACCCTTTCTGCCACTGAAAATGATATCTTAAACATTATTGTACAAACTGACAAACCCAGACTGACTTTTTAGTCAGTGAGTAACATGTCCCTGATACGGCACCTTGTTGAGCTGTTTCTTTGTTGCCCTGGTTATTTTCCTAGCTTTTCCTCACCTTGTGCACATCTGGTTGAAGTCTGACTTGTCCTTTGAGCCTCCTCAATGAGACTCTGACCTAGTTAACTACAGCAATTCTAATATGGTGAGCTGGAACAGAAATCACCCTCTCTTCTTGGTCCTACAACTTATCTCGGCTTCTGTTTCACCCCAGGTGAAACTGTCTTCATTTGTAGGCTTCTGCTGCCTTCTCCGGACAACACAGAGGTCTTAGGCTTAGCACATAGAGACTTTTCCTGCACCGGATCTACAGTGGTTACTGAGTGAGGAACCCAAAGTGAGGAGGCATTCAAGAGAAATTTGGACAACCACCTAGCAGATACTCTTTGATGTGACTTCCTGCATGGAACATGGGGCTGGACTTGATGGACTTGTATGCCCTGTCCAACTTTACGATTCAATGATTCTGCAACAGATGACTGATTATAAATATAGATAGAAAATAAATATTTTACCCCACCTTTCTCCTTAAAACAATCCAAGTAGTTTTATGACTGCCTGTGTTACTCTTAAAATATAACTTAGTTATACCAACATTTTTGCAAAAAAGGATTGCTAGGAAATAGATCTAGTATGTTTGCAAACTGGACCAGACAGAAACCCTTTCAGCTTAGTTTCATATGTTGGTACTGACTGTATGGGTGGCAGTGGATGGGTGGGTGTTAATTGGTGATTATGCAATATCATCTGAAGGACCAATCCTGGCATTACAAGCACACACCAACATGATAAAAGCATTTGGAAATGTGAAGGATAAATTTGCTGCATACTCTTCAACCTTGGACCAGTTTTCACATATTGTTGACTTGTGTAGTGTTAGGGCAAAGAAAAACATTTAAAATCAAAATGTATGGTAGCTCAAATCTACAACTCAAGCAACAACTTGTTGATTCAATAGGGGTAATTTTGTGACTGTTGTCTGGAGATGAGGATAGCCTTTGTGTCTATTGTTTGTACAGTACTCCCCCACTTATTGAGGGAGTTTGATGTCTGATCCACCTGCGATAAAGTAAAATCCCAAAAATGCAGATGCATTAGTAAACTGACCTTGGGCTGCTCCTGCCAGCTGCGTTTCCAAAGAGAGGTTTTTAACCCCCTCCTGACACCTCAGGAAACCTTGCTGCTAGGAGCTCAAGGTCTGTTTTCTGAGATGTCAGGAGGGGGTTAAAAACTTCTCTTTGGAAACAGCAACTGAGCAGCAGCCCAAGGTCAGTTTGATGAGGTGTTAGGTGTTTGTTAAAAACCTCTCTTTCCAAGTTCAGCTGGAAGGAGCAGCCCAAGGTCAGTTTGCTGAGGTGCCAGGAGGGGGTTAAAAACCTCTCTTTGGAAGCCTGCTTCTCTCAAGTAAAAAACCGTGATATACTTAGACTGTAATATATGAACCGTGTTGTGGCAGGGGACTACTGTATTCCCATGGGTCACTTGAAGTTTTCAAGCCAGGCTCATGGCCTGAAATCTCTTGAATTAAAACAATATCAAACTGGGTTTTGTAGCATTTGAAAAAGATCTCAGACCTCCTAGATACCCAGCTGGAGATGTTCCAATGAAACGAGGCTTGACAGTTCTGTGATAAGGTGGTGGTCAGTCCTTCTGTGAAATTTTTATTGTTGAAAAATAACCTTAGAACATGTGAGAAAATCTAGAGTTTGAACTTCAGGGAGTAAATGCTGATCTGGGGGTTGTTTAAGACGTACTTTGAAAACAATGTGAAAGAGACCACTGCCAGGCCCCACCACATCAAGATAAAGCAAGCAATCGACAACTATATCAACCCAACAAAACTGGGAGCTGCGGATGGTGGAGTCGATATAGCAGAGGGCAATACCTTCTGGAATTCCTGTTGGGCTTGTGGCAGTGTCCACTTCCTTATCGCAGGAAGATACTTAGCACCTTAATAATAAAGGAGTAGTGTAAAAATGAATGTCCAGTTTTGCTAAACTCTCGGTATTTTCCCTCTGCTGTCAATAGCTTCCACCACCATCAAAATTCCTTTCCCCAGTTCGGAGGGAAACATAGGCAATTATTTAATTTCTCAACATTTATTTCTGTAGTTTATATTAAGGGATGTTAATCTTGTTCCGTGTCGTGTAGCCATGCCGGCCACATGGTCACGGACTTGCACAACACTGGCTCTTTGGCTGGAAAAAGGAGATCAGCCCCTACAGTTGGACATGACTACTGCAGTCATGTGCGGGGGGAAACTTAACCTTTAATCTTGGTCAACTGATTGTTGTTTGAGAAAGGTTATATACATATATATTTAAAGAAATCTTGTACACGTGAACCTCTGCATTTTTGCATGATTTTTATGCACTTTGAATAAAATGTGAAATATTGAAGAATGCAATATATGTTGCCAGAAAGTATTAGCACTGGACATGTTTGTTTCCTTGCAATCTATTAGCCTTACATAGTGGTGTCTGTGTGTACACACTTAGCTTGTATTAACAAGATATTAAAGAATATTTGCTTTGTGCAGGGGGAAAAGTGTTATGCAAAGCATATCTACAGAGGAAACAGAAGAAACCTTGAAGTTCCATCTTGATGTTGGATTCATTTCAGCACCAGGTGAAAAGCTTCTGGGGCTTTGATGATTACGGTCCATTTTTGATCCGTTGAATTGTGGGTTTTGTTTGTTTAATTATGCCCAAATCAGTTTACATTGCTTTACCATTATGTTCAAGCTGTTTTTAACTGATTGTATTTCGGCCTGAAATGTTTGAAATGGGAGAGAATAGAAATACAGAAATAAGGAAAATTGCTGTATATAAGTTATTTATTATTATTATTATTAGACATGGGCACGACTGGGTGAAATGGTCATTTCCGTTTTCGGTTATCGTTTCCGTTATGTAACGGAAACGGTAATGATAATTAAGCCGTCAGAACTAGAACTCGAACCGAAAAAGAAAAATTTGGTCGGGTTTTTCGTTTCCGTTTGTGGCATCGCGGCGATCGCGCAATGCGAAGCACAGAAAAAGTTTTTAAAAGTTTTTTTAAAAAAACCCCGACTCCCGGCCAAAAAAGCAGGCGAAAATATGCCTGCCTGAGGCTTTGCCACCTACCAGATGGGTGGTTTCTGGGGGGTCCCCGGCCTTTCCCCCCCCCTCTTCTCCTGTCCTGGGCTGCTTGCACCAGCCTGGGGGGGTCATCCTCGGTGTCTCGCCATGCCATGCTGTGGGGGGGATCCAAAATGGCGGCCACAATTTTTCTTTTGAAATCGTGGTCAAAAAACACACCAAATCACCACAGAAACATGTGAAATTTATTTATTTTAAATGGCTGAATTTTAATAGTAGCAGCAGTGGTTTTTTTATAGCAATAAAATGTCATATTGATTTTATTTTATTTTATTTTATTTTATTTTTATTTTTTTTAGACCTGCCCATTTGGGCTGGGCATGGGATGGGACCATGCAAATTGTTTGAACCACCAATGGCATCACCAGGTTTTTGACTGACACTTCTGGATGTCTCGGAGGGCATAAAAAGCTGAGGCACCTTCCAGAAATCGCAGTCGGGTGTATGAATGTGGTTGAGGGAGGAGGGCTGGCTGCTGGTGCTGGTGTGATCCGATCGAGATTGAGGAGGGAGGCTGGAGGCTTTAGGATTTAAGTTAGGCAGGGAGGGAGGGAATTGAATTTAGAAAATAATTTCTTTGATTCCCTGCAGCTTTGTCTGCTGAAGGGAATAGCAGTTTATTATTTATTTCTTCTCTGGCAGTTTGTGAGGATTTTTTTTTATATTGAATAAAGGGGGAGGTTGGACTGGGAGTGGGAGGTGTGGATTTATTTTAAAAATATATTATATACTACCATTTATTTTCTATTTTCCCAACTTCAATTTGCTTGCACACACACACATTTGGGGTGCAAGCCAAGAACAGAACCCCTATCCTAAGTGATATGCTAACTGCCCACTCGCCCTTCCGCCCGCGCTGCCGCCCGCCCATTCGCCCCCGCCCACCGCCGCCGGCTGCCCGCTCGCCCCGCCCCCCCCCCCCCGCCCGCCCGCCGCCTAGGGCGCAAAAACACTTAGTGCCGGCCCTGATTGCGGGACGCTCCTATGCTCTGGGAAGTCAAATCGCGCTAAATCGCAGTGGAAATGACAAACGACCAACGGAAACGACAATTATTTGAAAAATTTCGCGACAAACGGAAACGACCCAAAACGGACCCGTTCTGACAAACTAAAACTCGAAACATCATTTTTTCTGGTCGTGCCCATGTCTTATTATTATTATTATATTATTATTATTATTATTATTATTATTATTATTATTATTATTATTATTATTATTATTATTATTATTATTATTATTATTATTATTATTATTGCTGTAAGGGCTGCCTTTAAATTATCATCTCTTTGCAAACTTGTAACTGTGAGTGTAACTGTGCAAATTCTATACAGCCCTATTGTTTGGCATGGTGTTGATTGTATGTACCACAACTTAAATTCAGAAAGACCTTGGGGTAAAGGACACAGAAAATCCACTATTATTGCAATGGGAGGCAGAATTCTCCATCCTTTTTACCTTCATTCTTCTTCTTTATGACTGCATTTAAAGACATCAGGGTTGGAACTAGCTTTTTGCAAAGGTAGCATGACCACCATTTTGAAACACCTGGATTTCTCACACTGACAGAGACATTTTGGGAGCTGTGGCCCAAAGCATTAATATCCATGAATTTTGTCTTTTCTCATTGCTGACATGTGCTGTAAAGTGGACTCTGACTTAAGATGACCCTATAAGTGATGTCTAAAAAGTCTTCAATTACCCTGCTCAGCTCTTGTAGACTCATGCCTGTGGGTTCCTTTAGGGTTTCAATGCATATCAGATTTGGTCTTCCTGTTTTCCTGCAGTCTTCCATCTTTCTCAGCCTTGTGGTCTTTTTCAGAGAATCTTGTCTTTTTGTGATGTGCCCAAAATAGAACAGTCTCAGGTTCATTATTTTTTGCATCCAGAGATAGTTCAGAGTTCAACTAATCTAGGACCCACTTGTTTGTCTTTTGGGTAGTCACTAGTAGAGATGGGCACGACTTAGCGGTATTCCCGTTTCCGTTTCCGTTACTCGGTTCTGTTACTCTACGGAAACGGTAACGGGAATTACTCCGCCAGACTTCGAGCTCGAACCAACGAACGAACAATTTTGGTCTGATTTGTCGTGCTCGTTCCTTGCATCGCGCGATGCCACGCGGCACAGAAAAAAAGTTTTTAAAAGTTAAAAAAACCCGGTTCCCGGCCAAAAAGCAGGCGGAAAAATGCCTGCCGTGCCTCAGGGCACCTACCAGAGGGGTTGTTTCTGGAGGTCCCCGGCCTCCCCCCCCCATCCCCCGTTCTGGGCTGCTCTGGTGGGACTCGCCGCAGGCTCGCAGCCAGCAAAAAGCCCAGTCTCGCCGCCGGCCGCCGCAATTAAAGCGCAAGCAAGCGGCACGGACGGCACAGGAAAAAACTTTTAAACTCTCCCCCCACCCATTCCCGGGCCAAAAAAGCAGGTGGAAAAATGCCTGCTTGACTAAGGGCGCAGGGCACCTACCGGAGGGGTGGTTTCTGGAGGGGGGGTTCCCGCCTCCCCCCCGTCCTGGGCAGCCGGACTCGCCATGCCATGCGGTGCGGGTGGGGGATCCAAAATGGGGCGGCGAACGCAATATTGTTTTTGAAATCGTGGTCCAAAAACACACAAGCACAACAGAAACACGCGAAAATTTATAAACTGCCAGATTTTTCACAGTAGCAGTGCGTTTTTTCTTGCAACAAAATGTCTCTCCTCTCCTCCTCTGTCCTCCATTGATTTTTTTTTATTTTTTTACACCTGCGCAATGATGGGCTGGCCGAGTGGCCAGCCATGTGGGAGTGGACGGCCATGCAAATTTTGGAGCCATCCCACCAATCGCATGGCCACTTGGCCATGGAGACTTCTGGGATGTGCCAAAAAGCCCCCTAAAACCTGCCCTAGCCCCCTAACCCTAACCCTAATCCTTGACTCCAGTCCTTACCCATACGTCACAGACTGTCTTCTTAGTGGGTCAGAGAGGCACCCAGAGGTGCAACCCACTAGCCCACCGTAACCTTACCCGTCACTAGCCTAACCCTAGCCCTTGCACTAACCCACCTTAACCCTAAGCCAGATCTACTTGCATTGCACTACACGCAAGTACAATTCCCTTCTGTGTGAGATATGGTGGTGCGAGCGAGAGCCTTAGGCATCACCTATGGCTCTGGGTTCACTGCCATCACTAGTCTCACTGTCTGCAACTGGTATGCATATCCATATGGCTATTGCATACCATTTTGCAGCAGCAGCAGGTGAGGAGGGGAGACCCCCATGTTGAGGGGTCTCTTGGAGCCTGCTTCCCTTTCCTAGTGGGTGAGGATAGGAGGCACCCACGGGTGCCTCCAGGAGCCCGCTTTCCCTTTATAGCGGGCCAGAGGAGGCACCCACCCCACAGAGGTGCCTCCAGGAGCCCGCTCCCCCCCAAAAAAACCAGTACTAACGAAAATGAAAAAACGAAAAAACGAACCGACTAATTTTTGCGAATTTTCACGAAAAACGGAAACGACCCGAAACGGAACCGGCCCGACTAACGACAACTCGAAAAAAATTTTTTTCAAGTCGTGCCCATCTCTAGTCACTAGGTATGCGTAAGCTCTCCTCCAACACCTTTCAAACAAATCAATATCCTGTTCAGCTTTCTTCACTGCCCAGCTTTCAAACCCAAGGTGAACAGAAATACGATAGAGCGGATCTTTTGTTTCCAGGGACACATCTTTACATATGATGATCTTTTCCAGTTCCTTCATTCTTACCATTCTGATTCTGATAGACTTCTGATAGCCGTCTTCTTCTGATTTCTTGGCTAGAGTTTTGGCTAGAGGTTTTCCAGATTTCCCATCCTGTTGCCAAATCACAATTAAGGCTTTTTGGAAATATGGGGAAGGTGAAACAAGAGAAGAAGCCTCTGTCCTGCCACACTTGGGAGCAAATTCTCCTGAAAATCCTTCTTCTCCCAATCGTATTATCTTTCTCTTTTTGTTGCATTGGTCCATCTGCAGATAATCCCTACATTCAGGTAAAAAACCAAAAACATGGCAACCTGCTTTAATTATGATTTCTCATAGGTTGGATATTTCTGTATGTTAGCTCACAGTGTGGACAACACAGTGACAAACTGCATATTTTGTAATTAAAATAAGACGATTAATCCTGGAAGTGGACACTTGCTTACAGCCCATGAATAAGTGGATAATTTAAGGTTAAGTTTATTGCTGCACATGATGTATTGAACATTTCTAGATAGCAATCAGACTCATTAATAATAACACATTTGATTGTGGAGTGTGTTTTTTCCATGAAAACAACCTATATCCATCCAACAACCAATCACTTTCAGATGAAAATAAGCACAGAAGATTAAACAACAACCCCTCTCCTTCATTACAGAACTCCAATTAAAGTAGCAAACAGAAAAGGTTAAGCGTTCCATCTCAAAATCATAAACAGACACATATTCAGAGAGAACTGTGGGGGGGGGGAGATTCATTACCTTTTGTTTAGGAATTGTTCAAGTGGAAACGCCTGCTGATTCATTGATAGAATTATCTTGAAAGCCTGCTGATGGCAGAGATGTGAAGAATACCTGCTAAATTCTTTGTTTTTAACAATTTCAGCTGTTTTGACTTGATGGAAAAACCTCAAAAAGGAATGTTCAGTTCCTATAAGTTACCTCATTCCTAGGCAAGAATGAAACAAACCATGTTCCCAACCACTCACATTTCTCATATTTTTTCCCCTTTCTATCCATTATGTGAACTTGCGAGTGTCTTCTTGGTCCCTGGGCAGAAAGGTAATCTCTGCCCAAATGCTAATGCCATGTCCCTGTGCACAATTGGAGGCTATATGAAAATGAATAGGGCTTGTGCTTACACAGGAGGTACTGAAGACCCTGTTGTGCAACCTGAAGAAAAAGTGTACTGCATGTGCATTTCAGGGCATGATAATATGTCATTTATTTATTTATTTATTTATTTATTTATTTATTTATTTATTTATTTATTTATTTTACTTTGTATAAGAACATAAGAACATAAGAGGAGCCATGCTGGATCAGGCCAAAGGCCCATCTAGTCCAGCTTCCTGTATCTCACAGTGGCCCCACCAGATGTGTCTGGGAGCACACGAAACTAGATATCTGTCTCCTGAGAGCATTCCCCTGCATCTGGTCCTTGAAGTACCTTGGTTTTAAGCCTGGAGATTACACATCTCCCTTATGGTTTGTAACCTGTGTTGGACTTTCCCTCAAGGAATCTGTCCAATTCCCTTTTGAAGGCATCCAGGTCAGATGCCATCACCACATCCTGTGGCAGGGAGTTCCATAGACTAACAACGCGCTGGGTGAAAAAAAAATCTTTTGTCTGTTCTTACTCCCCCAGCCCTCAATTTGAGTGTATGTCCCCTAGTTCTGCTAGTTTGTGAGAGGGAGAAGAGCATCCCTCTATCTACTTTACTCATGCCCTGCATTTACTCATGCCCTGCATGCCCTGTATACAGGATTAGCTTTGACCATGCTTGAAAACGTCACTTTACCAGGAGCAATCTCCCTTAAAATAACCCTTCTATATACACAGAAATTATTCCAGACCATCTCTAAATAAATAAATCAATAAAATAAAATAAAATAAAATAAAATAAAAGAGAGCGTGGCGCAGTGGTTAAATGCCTGTACTGCAGGTAAAACTGTGCTCTCGACCTGGGGCTCAATCCCAGGTAGCACGCTCAAGGTTTGCTCAGCCTTCTATCCTTCCGAGTTTGGTAAAATGAGTATCCAGCTTGCTGGGGGGAGGGGAATGTGTAGCCTGCATTATTGTAATTAAAACTGTAAACCGCCCAGAGACCACTTGAAGTGGTATGGGGCGGTAGTATATAAGCAGACCATTTTGCTTTCCTTTACTTTAGGGGGGGGGGGGCTGTGCTGCTGGACCAAAAGATCTGGTTTGGCACAGAGGAGGGTTGGGCTGAGTTGCAGTTTCTGGTACATTGTCTGATCACTGGAAAATAACTCATGCTGGACTGTGCCACAAACAGTCCAGAACGTGAGCTATTCTATGTGAGTGGATGGGACAAATAGAATTCTGCCCATTACTCTCTATAAAAAACGAGTGTCCTTTCCCATTGAAAAGCAAAGTGCTCCCCCATCCAGCAAGTTAAAAAAATGATGGACTGATGGTTCAATGTGATGCAAACAACCCTTCTAGTGATTCTGAACCACAAGTATCCATGCAACCATCATGCACATTTTGAGCAATCTACACGGTGTGCATCTGCAATGGTTTTTTTTTTGGGGGGGGTTGTTCCTGTTGTGCAATTGTGCTCAATTTGCATGAAAAGAAAATTGGTCCTGCTGTTCTCCACCTTCTCCTCCTCCTCACTTGCCAAGAAAGCCACAAAATACCTCACCATTCTGCAAGCCAAGGATAATAATTTTGTGTCTTGTCAAGCAAGGATTTGTATAAGGACAAGATAAGCCAGGATTTACATCCCTGGCTTATGCACACTAAATACGAGAATGCTGGAGATCTGAAGGCATAGTTAAACACTCACGGGCAGACATGTGTAGCAAAATCCAGATTTATGTCAAACTAGGAAATGTGCTGATGTGGATATTTTTAGCAGAGACGCAACGTGGGTGAGGAGATGTTTAACCCCCTGTTGGCTTCACCACTGTTGGCTTCTCCAACCCCCGTTGTACCAACACAGAGGAATTAAGCTTCTGTTTGTTCCTTCTTTTTTGCTTTTCTTTACACAAATTTTCATCAGCCTCTCTATTATGTAAGACAAAAGAGCAGAAAACAAAACAAACCCCCACGAAACCAAGAGCTGAGGAATTTGAAGTAGGGGAGAAACCTGCAACATGAAGGTGCAATGGTAGAACATGCGATTTTGGAATTACCATAGAATAAGGATCTTCTCCTTGGTTTCAATGACTCATAAGGATGGAAGGAAGGAGAAGATAAATGATTCCTTTCTCCCACTGTCTCTGATTACATGACCCAAGCGTCATTTCTGCTCCCAGTATAGAATCATGGAATAATGGAGTTGGAAGGGCCATATAAGGTCATTGGCTCCAACCCCCAGCTCAGTGCAGGAATCCAAGTCAAAGTGGATTGACAGTTGGTTGTTCAATTTTCTGTTGAATCCTTCTTTCAGCGGAGTGCCAGTCATCATCACCCAGGTAATTGGTTCCATTGTCATACTGCTCTGACACTTAAGAAGTTTTTCATGATATTCAGCCTAAATCTGGCTTCCATTGTTGAGCCTACTGTTACATGTCTTGCTGTCTGGGATGATGGAGAAAGGATCCTGCCCCTCCTCTGTATGACTACTGTCCAAGTATTTGGAATGTGCTATCATATAAATTTATTTATTTATTTTTACGTTTATATACTGCACCAATTTTCCCATAGGGAACTCTGGGTGGTATACAATCAGAACAACACAAACAAGACCGCCACAACCAAATAATACACAACAAAGGAAGGGGGGGAAAGAGGGGAGAATCCGGCAAGAGGCATAACAAATACAACGGACCCAATAAATCAGAAGTAATGCAAAACAAATATTAAACTTGAAACCCCACTTCGTTCCCATGCACATAGCTCAACCAACACTTGGTTCCAAGGATTCTGAATGGATAGGGAATGGAGGGGCCAGTATATGAAGATCTGATTGAATGAGAGGAACACTTTTCTGGTGGAAGCTGTCTTCCATTGTTAGCGTTGCCCTGGGTGGCAAAGCAACTAGCAATGTGGCCATGGCTTTGGTAGGAGGCAAAGCCAATGGTAGGTGAAAGTCAAGGAGGAAGTCTTTCTTATTTTCTTTCTATCACCTTCTCTCTCTGCTGAGGAACACTGGAGGTCAGTGTGATTTGGTGGCAGTCGTTGTCAAACATATTGAAAAACCAACACACAGACATACTAGTCCTACTTTCTTCTAGCCTGTTTTCTATTGGTCTTGTGTAGTGGATGAAGTGAGTTCAGAGGGGAGGTGAACTTTAAACTACATCTCAACATCCCATGATACTCAGTGGAAGCCTGGAAAAGAGGTCAGTGGTGTCAGAAACAAGAACTGTGTTGGATATCGCAAAGTGCAGACATAGCAAAAAAACAACAGCAGTCCTGAAGTGTCACTAGAAAAACACACACCAAGCAGATTGGTTGGAGGTTCTGATACAAAATCAACCTTCAGGAAACAAAAAGATTTATTCTGTCCAATTGGAGGTACCAGCATCTGTGAAACCTAGAGCTATGGGGAGAGTGATTCTTTCAGAAGGCCTGTCTTGGAATCGCTTTTTATGCAGCATGTGAAGGGTCTACCACTTCACACCTCCAGTAGGAAGGCCACTGCTAATGACCCATACTTAGTGGGTGTTGGGAAGGGTTGCCTAGGTGTGACATTTACACACCTCAGCCTATTCAGACTGGGTGGTGGGGTGGTGAAATCAAGGTGAACTAAAAAAAACTGTAAGCCACCCACCAACCTTCCTTAGACTAAATAAGCTATTTGGATGAGTAGTGAAACATATCAATCCTACAAGAAAAGAAGTCCAGTTGGCATGACTCAACTCCTGGATAACCTCATCTGGATGACAGAGAATCTCCACAGACATCACAGGTCTATGGAATTAGTGAGCCACAGACACATACAAGAAGAGAGATGGAGATGGACTCAAGCTAAGCAAGCACACTGCAAGTGATCTGAACATGCCCCAGAGTGGTACCGGGGATTAGGGAGACCCCAAATGGGAAAGAGGTTGTTGGCTTTGCAAGCCAGTGACTCCAGGGAGTCTTCTGTTCCTTCAGCAGTAGCTGGACAGAACTAAGGAAAGCAATTACACTGGTCCTATTGCACTGATATGTGGTATGTTTTGAAGGTGAGAAGCTGGAAGTGATTTTATGCCAGATGGTGCAGTATATTAGTCAAATAAATAAATAAATAAATAAATAAATAAATAAATAAATTTAAAAAAACTGTAAACTGCCCAGAGACTACTTAAAGTGGTATGGGGCGGTATATAAGCAGAACACTTTGCTTTAAATAAATAAATGAATAAATAAATAAATAAATAAATAAATAAATAAATAAAGACCCAATAGCCACTCATAAGAGAAGGGTAGTAGAAAAACACAAACATCTAGACTGGTCCATGTAAAAAAAAATTTAAGGAAGAACATTACATTCCATTCAAGACCAAACTACCCTCAAATACATTACGGCAGGGCTGTAATGTCCAAAAGGATTCTACTATTCCTGGGAAAATCCATTTGTCTTCTCAGCTATTTGGTGAGTGTGGCAAAGGTCAGAAGATTGAAAGGGTGACAAGTGATGCAATAGTTGTCCTCATAAGCAGAAGGTCAAAGGGCTTGAGCCATGAGCAGCAGGGCTCCACTAAACTTCATATGGCACCAGCAGCTGTTGTTCCATGCTATCAAAATCCTCACCAGATTCATAGCTACTTGCCATGGAGCTTCCAAGACTTAACAGAGGAACAAGTAGGCTGTCAACCCCATGGAAGAAAACCTGGGAAACTCCTGATGGGTGCTGGTGTTCCCGATGTGGAGCTGACTTCTGAGTAAAAGCCATTATCTGTGCTGTAGGTTTTATTTCCTGCTTACTGGGTGCATGTCATTATTTTATTTCATGCTTTTTTTGTTCCTTTTCACATTCATGCTGTGTTATGTGCTTCTAAATCACCTGCCTTTTTTCTTATTAAAACTTCTTTACGAGCATATAGTAAAAAGGGAGGAGAAGACACTGTAATTAGAAGAGGGAGATATAATGTCAGGGCCGCAGCAGCCATGGGGAAACAAGAGCTGTGAAGAAGAAGAGGGGGTTGGGGTGGGGTGGAGAAAGAGAACATTCTCACAATTAAGATTCCACCTAAAATTAATTCCGGTGCTACTAAGAGCATTATTTTTATCTGAAAATTGAAATAGAAGAACATACAGTACAGAAAGCAAGGAATGGTGTGTGCATTTTTATACAGGAACACAGACCTGCTGAATAAATTAAACTAAACTAATAAAAGCTGGACAGTGAAGAAAATGACAGGGGAAAAAAACTGAATTCATTTGAAATGTGGTGCTGGAGACAGAATTTTTGTGGATACCACAGACTTCTAGAAACACTAACAAGATAGTCCTAGATCAAATTGATACTGGTTGAACTAGTGTTAAGTGAGTCTGGAACCATGCTTCTTGAGTGTCAAAAACTGCAGAAAAGCTTGCAAAGCAAAGACAAAGAAATATCAATCTTAAAGGAACACCAGCATTGAGTATTAAATTCTCCTCAACAATATCCCATGCTCTTCCCCCTTATCTTATACTACAGTAATATGTTGATTTATTAGCATAATCCATTCCAGAAACATGCTTGTAAAACGGGATGGGCACAAAACAGAAAAATAACGCTTCGTTTTGTTTCATTTCATGTTCACCCCGTTTTGTTTTGTTTAGTTTCGTGCAATTTTTTTAAAAAAAAATCATACAAAATGAAATGAAATGAAACAAAATGGCTCCCCTGAGTCTTAGAGGCACCAGATTTGGTGCCCTGGACTTTGGGAGCCATTTTAAAGGGCTCCTGCTGAGCTGTCAATGACTGGAGCACTTTAAACCTAGCATGGGGGGGCTGGTGCTGAGTGGGCCAGGTTTAAAGAGCTCCAGCCATTGATAGATCAGCAGGAGCCCTCTGAAAATGGTGCGGAGGTCAGTTCCAGGCAACAATCTCACTGCCCTCCCCACCATTTTCTGTGGACTCCTGCCGATCTATCAATGACTGGAGCCCTTTAAACCTGCTCCACTTGGCACCAGGGGGCCTCCCTGGTACCAACTGGGCAAGGTTTAAAGGGCTCCAGCCAATGACAGCACGGCAGAAGCCCGAAAATGATAGAACAAAACAGTTCATTTCAATGGGAAAATGACCGTTCCATTTCAGCTATAACGAAATGCTGCTTTGTTGTTTTGTTTCGTTTCATTATATAACGAAATGATGAAACAGCATTTCAGTTTTTTGTTTCCTGCCCATCCCTACTTGTAAACCAAAACACTCTTATTTCAAAGCAAATTTCCCCATATGAAATAATGGAAACTCTGATGATTCGTTCTGTGGTCCCATAGACCACATACTGTACACACAAAATGCCACAACTCACAAGAGAAGTTGGCTAGAAGCCCGCTGCAGTATCTGCTCTGCTTGCTACTAAGAATTGGATTTTATTCTGTTTCTAATGTGACAATAATAAAATGCAATTTGTAGCTCTATACATACCTGACTAGCTGCCCCATGACTAGAAATGGTTTAAAAATAAGAAAGAATGGTAAAAAACAAAATAAATAAAATATAAATATAAAGAAAAATAAAACAAAGCCCTAACCTAAACTCATCTTTGAAAACCTTCATGGCTGGTGCAAGAGAGACTGCCCTTCCTCTCTCCTCTCTCTGCTTTTGAGGCTTGCCTGAGATGGAACGTTCCAGACAATTGCCCACAACCCAGCAGGGAGTCACCACTGGCTCACTTGTGATCAAGTGACCTACGCCAGTGCTCGTATTGCAAGACATTGCTCACTGATCAAGGCAAAATTTTAGAAGAAATGTTTTCCCATGTAAACCAAGATATTACTGTATTAATTGTAACTTGTGAGTTTTTCGGGCTGTTTGGCCATGTTCTGGAGGTTTTTCCCCCCTGACATTTCACCAGACTCTGTAGCTGGCATCTTCAGAGGGCAAGGAGTTTAGAGAACTAGGAGTTCTCGCTGTGCTCTGGGTGTTTCTTCTTTAACTCATTGCTGGTGCTTTTTTTAAGAGGACAGAGAGAACTCCTAGTTCCCTGAACTCCTTGCCCTCTGAAAGATGCCAGTCATAGAGTCTGGTGAAAACACCAGGAAAAAAAACTTCCAGAATGCAGCCAAACAGCTCAAAAACTCACAACTATCGGATCTTGGCTGTGAAGGCCTTTGAGAATACATTGTTACTGCATGCTACTGCAATTTCATTTGATCATCTTTTGAAACTGAGTTGTGGGGTATTGAGATTGGATAATGAAAGTTTTCACACAGTGAATACTTGAACTGTGCAATTCACTTCCAAAGGCTGTAGAGATAGAGCCAACTTGCATAATTTTACAAAGGATGGATAAATAACTCGATGCTGGATGGATAGGTCAGTGATTTAGGTATCTGACTACAGAGTCAGAGGGTGGGTATTCCGTTCTCCACTGTGCATCTGGAGAGTAGAGCCATCCTGTGTAACCCTTAGGCAAGCTGTACAGTCCCAGGGTGCTCTCAGAAGAAGAGAGCAGTTGTCTCTAATTGGAAAGGGTCACCATAAGTGAGAATTGATTTGATGCCACATTATTATTATTATTATTATTATTATTATTATTATTATTATTATTATTATTATTATTATTATTATTATTATTATTATTATTATTATTATTATTATTATTATATAAATTGATGGAGATTAGGTCATTAATTAGCTGCCTAGATGCCCTAAGCACATCCAATCTCGCCTGATTTTGGAAGCTAAGCAGGGTCGGCCCTGGTTAGTACTTGGATGGGAGACCACCAGGGAATACGAGGTGCTGTAGGCACCTGGATTAGGAACTGGCAAGCCACTCCAGTATTCCTGCCAAGAAAACCCTATGGACATGGGGTCACGAAGAGTTGGTCACGACTGTAACAACTCAAAACACACACACACACACACACACACACACACACACACACACACACACACACACACACACACACACACACACACACACACACACACATGCCAAAAGCATTAATTGCACCTCACCAGGATAGCTCCACCCAACTTCTAGGAGTAGAGGCTACTATATCACGCCAGTTGTTGAAGAACAAGAGCTGGAGGTACAGTTGCTAGTGGACATCTGGTTGGCATCTGGGGGAACAGAATGATGTGTGCAAGACAGGCCTGTGGTCTGGTGGCCCTCCTTGCATTCTGTAGTTTGAATGTAACCCTGGCTGAGACACAACAATGAATGCAAATGTCTCATCTGCATCCAAATAAAAGGCAAGAGTATCAGCATAAACACAGAGTTGGCAAATATATAATTCATGCTTTTGAAAGCTTTGCAGGCACAATTAAGGATCTTGGGCCGACCTTTGGCCTACAATATTTCCCTTCTCTGTCTTACTAATGTTTTAGTAAATTGCAGGCAAGAAATATTATTTATGAGCTTCTGCCTGAATCAATTGATTTTTTATTTATTTATAAAGATTTGTTTTCAGAGCGTGGCCCAAAGCCTGACATTTAGCCACAAGCAGGCTGTTTGCTTTACTCACTTTATGAGGAAGCAAAAACGCTTCTTATATTTATATACATAATAAACAGTCCAGGACGGATAATGAAAATTGCAGAGCCACAAGAATTTTGACACATGCTTAATTATAACTAAAGTACTGGAAACTCTTGTTGTTGCTTTCATTCTGTTCACTTCCATTTTTGAAACCCAGGCTGAAATCCAGTCGTCAAGCACAAGAGACTGGTTGAATTGCTGAGGATCTGATAAATCAACTCCCCTGTACACTCTATGGGCATACTCTAGCTGCAACTTACAATTGGTTACAATTGGAGTTCAGTCACACTAGTTTTATGACAGCTAATGTTCAAAAAAGTTTCCCAGCCTTGTGATTGGTGGATCAATTATTTTGTTGATTTGGAAAGAATCTTTAAAATTTAAATACTATGGCTACAAGGAGAAAGCCAGGCTAATAGAAATGGTTCAAGCTGCAATCTATTTTTTTCAATTAAAATGTTAGAACCACATTGCGTGGGGAGGTTCTTACTATGTGTGAATGCTGTTCTCTTTTTGTTTTAAGAGCCTTGTGGTGCAGGGGGGTTAAATGACTGTACTGCAGGTAAAACTGTGTTCAGAACCTGGGGTTCAATCCCCATAGCCAGGTCATGGTTGACTCAGCCTTCCATCCTTCTGAGGTCGGTAAATTGAGTACCCAGCTTGCTGGGTGGTGGGGCAATGTGTAACCTGCATAATTAAACTGTAAACCGCCCATAGACTACTATTTTTGCAATTTATTTATAGTTTTCAAACAAAAAGTCAATAAAAAGGGAAAAGGGGAATGATTCTAATCTTCTCAAACAAAATTTGCATCTCATCATAACAATATATGATCCTTAACTATTTCAATTACTCATAAATTAAACAGGAAACTTAATTGACATTATAATATTGATCTAAAAATTTGTAGAAGTCTTCCTAGTATCCATCTGGTTTCATAAATGCTGAGATCTTGTCCATTTCTGCGCAGTTTAACACCTTCACTGGTTTTTGTCCAGAATCTTGTTTAGTTGTGCATACAACATTCTAGCTGCTGTGATAATATGGATTATTACAATTTTTTTGCTATCACCAATATTTTGTTGTATCATAGATAGTTAAAAAAATCTCTGGTTTTAGCTCAATATTAATTAAGATAGTTTGTAAAATATATTTTTGTACCATACACCAATATTTTTTAGCCCTCTTACACACCCACCACATATGGAGAAAAGATCCTCGCCCTTTGTTATATTTCCAACAAACATCGGATATTTTATACATTTTAGCCAGCTTATCAGGTGTTAAATACCACCTATAAAACATTTTATAAAGATTTTCTTTAAATGCTGTTGACTTAGTGATCTTTATATTAACTTTCCATAATTTTTCCTATTCAAATAACTGAATTTCTGACTTTAGATCCTGTGCCCATTTTATCATACATTCTTTTACTATCTCATCTTCTACCTGCCTAGCTAATAAACAGCTATAATTTTTAATTGTTTTCATTAGAAGAAAAATGATATTATCCAATTCAAGTTCTTGATTTGAGAAGCTATATTGCTTTTTATCATTCCTAAACCAAGATTTCATGCCCAGAGACTACTTGAAGTGGTATGGGGTGGTATATAAACAGAACCCTTTGCTTTTGCTTTTTTCACTTTTCAATCCATAGAGAGAGAAAATCTGGCACATTACACAAATTGTTGGTTTCCCACCACCACCACCACCACCAGGTAATTTGAATGTGTGTGAACTTATTTTTTTTGCAATATGTGGACTACAAATCCCATAATTGTCTATTATAGGAGTTCTACGTGACAAACAGAAATCTTACAGAAATCTTACAGCGGGTGACGGAAGGTTCTTAGGAGTTATTCTACAGGAGGATTTGACCTGGAGTGCCAACCCTGAAGCACTGGTTAAGAAGGCCCAACAGAGATTATATCTTCTGAGACTTCTCAGGAGGGAACAACTGTCTAAGAAACTGTTGGTAACCTTCTACCGGGGATTTATAGAAAGCACTATCACTTACTGCCTCTGTGTCTGGTTCGCCAGTTGCACAGTGGCAGATAGAAGGGCACTCCAGAGGGTCATAAACACTGCTGAGAGGATAGTGGGCTGTCCTCTTTCTCCTTTGGAAGAATTATACAACTCCAGATGCTCAAGGAAGACATCTAGAATTTTGAGAGACCCTTCGCATCCTGGCCACCAATTTTGTGAACTGTTGCCGTCTGGCAGGAGATACAGGACTCTTAGGTCAAGGACAAATAGACTAAAGAACAGTTTTTATCACAGAGTGTTATCTAAGGGCGCTTTTACACGACCCCTAAGATCCGCTGGTCACTTAAAGTTAAATGTGACAGTTTTAGCACCATCTTAATCAGTTTTTAAGTAGTGTTTTAAATTTTGTAAGCAATTTTAAGAGTTTTTAATATTTTGTATGGTGTTTATGTGTTTTATATGTTTTATGTGTTTTGTATGTTTAGAGTGTGTAGTGGAACAGCACTCTAATTTCGTTGTGCATATCTTGCGTATGCATAATGACAATAAAACTCTATTCTATTCTATCTCAATGTTGCTCACCTGGGAGACGAAGCTTCCTGTTGAGAAAGAAAGCTCCCATCTGTCACCAATGCAGGGAAAGGATGGATCTAGGGTTGGGTGGGCCTCAGAGCCTTCCATTTATAGTTATTCCTTAGGTGAGCTAAGTTCAGGGATGCTTAATGTGCTTGTCTGTTAGGAAGAACTCCCAGAATGGAAAGAAGGATGGAATTTTTAGCTAAAATAATTTTTTTAAAAAATATTGCTCCTAGAGAATGCTCTCCTTTATCTTCTTATTCCTGGGGAGCTTTCGATCTTATTAAGTTTACAACAGCGTGAAGTGGTATTGCTCATGCAGGTCCACTAGAGTAGAATAGAATAGAATAGAATAGAATAGAATAGAATAGAATTTATTGTCACTGTATAAAAAATACAAGATTAAAAACTGTCATCCAGTCAGCTCATTCACACACCCCAGGATAAAAATCCAAGACATAAAATCTGCCATTTAAGAACAAACATCCATACACATACTCCTACATTCACACACAGAACATCACTTGTACTCATTTAAAACTGACATAAAAAACCAAACATACACACACAGCCCTACACATTATCACCTGACAGCAATCATACCCAATACATAAAAACTACACAATTTAACAAACAGCCATACACAATCCCCCATACAATATACATGTTACACATTCAACACTGATATATACCCATCAACTTAATTTTTAACATAATTTAGCATGGTTACTGCTATTAGGTAAAAACTGTTTCTGAATCTTTCTGTCCTTGTTCTAAATCTAATAGATCTATACCTTCTGCCTGATGGCAACAGTACAAACAGAGAGTGTCCAGGATGTGAAATGTCTCCTATAATACCCTGTGCTTTCTTATGACAGCAGGAGCTGTGTAATTCCTCCAGTGTGAGGAGTGGGCATTCAGTGATCTACTGTGCCATATTGATAGCCCTCTGGAGCAATTACCTTGCTAGTTCTACAGTTTAGGATCCAGAGGACCAGGGTTCAATTCCCCACTCTGCCTCCATGACAAGGAATGGACTTGATGCTCCATAGGGTCCCTTCCATAAGGGAATCTTCGGCAGGTCAAAAGTTATTACAGCTTTTAATATAAGTTCGAAAATAAAGCCTCATAAGGACACTAGTGTTATTTCCCCTCTACTTCTGTTACCTGTAGGATGGAACAAACCCTGAACTAAAGTTAGAACAAGAGGAAAAGCATGGCTACACATTTAAGAATAACTGATCCATCTCAATGTGAGCTGAGGAAGTGGACAATAGTCTTGCTAAAGCTAGTGTCATGAACAAGCTTAGAAGGGAGTCCCCCGTCTCAAATGTCATCATCACATTCTTCCCATTTCTATGCCGAGTGTAAAAAGGATGAGCCCCTACTGATGTGCGGCCATCTATGTATGCACAAGAGCTGTATTAAAATGGTTAGCCCATGCTTTTGGCATGTGTGTGTGTGTTGTGCGGTTACAGTCATGACCAACTCTTCGTGACCCCATGTCCATGGAGTTTTCTTGGCAGAAATACTGGAGTGGTTTGCCAGTTCCTACTCCAAGCACCTAGAGCACTTGATATTCCCTGGTGGTTTCCCATCCAAGGACTAACCAGGGCTGGCCTTGCTTAGCTTCAGAAATCAGACAAGATGAGATTCGCTTAGGGCATGGGCGTCCAAACTTTCACAAGGAGGGCCAGATTGGGTGAGGTGAAAACATGTGGGTGCCAACAATTCAGCAACATTGGGCTCCTAGGCTGGACTTTGGACAAGTCTCTATAACATGCAAGGAGGTGGGGAGAATGCTGCAGCAACAGAGCCGGGGGCAGGTTGGCTGGGCTAGTGGCTGGGAGTATGGACAGAGGCTCCCCAAACCCCAAAGTGCAAGCTGACATCTCTATCTGGTATGGGGAGGGACCAGCTGGTAGGGATGTGTGATAGGGGAGAAGAGGTTGCAGGCCACTCAGAATTTGAAAACGGGCCGCATTTGGCCCCCGGGCCTGACGGTGGACATGCCTGGCTTAGGGTATCTAGGCTAGCCATGCTTTTGGCCTACAAAAGAGTAATTCTCACATGTACCGCTTCTTTCCTGGCAGTGAAAACACAATAATGATGAAATAAGTCACTAGCAATTTCAAAGTTTTCCGTGACACCCAAAATCTGCTGGCCGAGGCAGCTACCAAACACTGTCTGATGATAGGGCTGGCTGTCAGGTAAAACTTCCAGAAACCTTAGAAATTGGTTTCCAGGCCCCTGATGGTCTTTGTTGCCTTTCTCTGAGCTTGCTCCAGTTTGTGGGCATCTTTCTTAAAATGTGGCATGCGGAACTGGACGCAGTACTCAAGATGAGGTCTAACCAGTGCTGATTAGACAGAAACCAGTATCTCATGGGACATTATTGCAGTCTACAGGACACTGGTCTGCCATCTCACAAGAGTTAGGTGACTAAACTTTGTAGTCTGTCCTTCTTGTAAGAGCCTCATGGCGCAGTTGTTAAATGCCTGTAGGTGCAGGTAAAACTGTGCTCACGACCTGCGTTCAATCCCAGGTAGCAGGCTCAAGGTTCACTCAGCCTTCCATCCTTCTGAGGTCGGTAAAATGAGTACCCAGCTTGCTGGTGGGGGGTGCGCAATGTGTAGCCTGCACACTGTAATGAAAAATTGTAAACCACCCAGAGACTACTTGTAGTACATAAGAACATAAGAACATAAGAAGAGCCATGCTGGATCAGGCCAAAGGCCCATCTAGTCCAGCTTCCTGTATCTCACAGTGGCCCCACCAGATGTGTTTGGGAGCACATGAGACTAGATATCTGTCTCCTGATGCCACTCTCCTGCATCTGGCCCTTGAAATACCCTGGTTTAAACCCTGGAGGTTACACATCTCCATCATGGTTTGTAACCTGTGATAGACTTTTCCTCCAGGAATCTGTCCAATCCCCTTTTGAAGGCATCCAGGTCAGATGCCATCACCACATTGTGTGGCAGGGAGTTTCATAGACTTACAACGCGCTGGGTGAAAAAATATTTTCTTTTGTCAGTTCTTACTCTCCCAGCCCTCAATTTGAGTGTATGTCCCCTAGTTCTGGTATTTTGGGAGAGGGAGAAGAGCTTCCCTCTATCCACTTTACTCATACCCTGCATTATTTTGTATGTCTCAATCATATCCCCCCTCAATCGCCTTTTTTCCAGACTAAAGAGGCCCAAATGTTTTAGCCTTTCTTCATAAGGGAGGTGCCCCAGCCCAGTAATCATTTTAGTCGCTCTCTTCTGCACCTTTTCCAGTTCCACTATGTCTTTCTTGAGATGCGGTGACCAGAATTGTACACAATACTCCAGGTGGGGCCTTACTATTGTTTTGTATAATGGCATTATAATGTTGGCTGTTTTATTTTCAATCCCCTTTTTGATAATCCCTAGCATGGAATTGGCCTTCTTCACCGCTGCCACACATTGGGGAGACACCTTCATGGAGCTGTCCACCAACACACCAAGATCTCTTTCCTGATCCGTCACGGATAACTCAGAGCCCATGAGTTGATAGATGAAGTTTGGATTTTTTGCCCCAATATGCATTACTTTACATTTGGTTACATTAAAACGCATTTGCCATTTCTCAGCCCATTCCCCCAGTTTGGAGAGATCCTTCTGGAGCTCTTCACAATCTTCTCTGGTTTTTACCACACGGAAAAGTTTTGTGTCATCGGCAAACTTGGCCACCTCACTGTTTATCCCTGTCTCCAGGTCATTTATGAACAGACTGAAAAGCACCGGTCCCAGGACAGAGCCCTGGGGCACACTGCTTTTCACTTCTCTCCATTGTGAAAATTTCCCATTGACACCTACTCTTTGTTTCCGGGATCTCAACCAGTTCTCAATCCATAAGAGGACCTGCCCTCTTATCCCCTGACTGTGCAATTTTCTCAGCAGCCTTTGGTGAGGGACTGTGTCAAAAGCCTTTTGAAAATCCAGATAGACTATATCCACCGGTTCACCCAAATCCACGTGCCTGTTGACCTTTTCAAAAAATTCTAAGAGGTTTGTCAGACAAGATTTACCCTTACAGAAGCCATGCTGATTTTCTCTCAGCAAGATTTGTTCTTTTATGTGTTTTAAGATTTTCTCTTGGATGAGGCTTTCCACCATCTTCCCTGGGACAGATGTAAGGCTAACCGGCCTGTAGTTTCCTGGGTCCCCCCTCCTTCCTTTTTAAAAAATTGGTGTGACATCTGCTATCCTCCAGTCCTCCGGCACTGTGGCCGTTTTAAGAGACAAGTTGCATATAACCGTTAAGAGATCTGCAATTTCATTTCTCAGTTCCCTAATAACCCTTGGGTGGATGCCATCTGGGCCAGGTGATTTGTTAATCCTCAATTTATCAATTAGTCCTAAAACCTCCTCTCTTTTAACCTGTATTTGATTTAATTCTTTAGTCAAGAGGGGCGGCTCAGGCAGCGGAATCCGCTCAAGGTCCTCTGTCGTGAAGACAGACGCAAAGAACTCATTCAATTTCTCTGCAATGTCCAAGTCTTCCTTAACCTCCCCTTTTCCTCCCTCACCATCCAGAGAGCCAACTGGTTCTCTGGCAGGTTATCTACTTCTAACATATTTAAAGAAGCTTTTATTATTACCCTTTATATTGCTAGCCATTCGTTCCTCAAAGTCTTTCTTTGCCTCCCTTATCATCTTCTTACATTTCTTTTGCCAGAGTTTGTGATCCTTTTTATTTTCCTCATTTGGGGAGGATTTCCATTTACAGAAGGACCTCTCCTTGCGCTTTAGAGCCTCTCTAACTCCACTCGTTAACCATGCCGGTGTCCTCTTGGACTTAAATGAGCTCTTCTTTCTTTGTGGTATGCACTTGTGCTGGGCCTCTATTATTGTTGTTTTAAACAGGCTCCATGCACTCTGAAGAGATTGGATTCTTCTAACCTTCCCCTTCAGTTTCTCTCTAACTAGTTTCCTCATCTGAGGGAAGTTTGCCCTTCGAAAATCAAGGGTTTTTATGTCTGATTTGGTTGACACTCTTCCTCCGACATGCATGGCTAAGGTAATAGCAGCATGGTCACTGTTCCCCAGAGGCTCAGTGACATTCACACCTCTGACCAGGTCCTGAGTATCACACAATATTAGATCCAGAGTTGCCTGTTCTTGGGTGGGCTCCGTGACAAGTTGCTCTAAGGCACAGTCATTCAGCAAGTCGAGAAACCCAGTTTCTCTTTCTTGCCCAGAACTCGCATTGGCCCAGTCAATGTGGGGATAATTGAAGTCCCCCATGATTACTATCCTATCCCTTTTAGCCACTTCCATGATTTCTCTCCTCATTTCAAGGTCCCCCTCAAGTTTCTGATCTGGTGGACGATAGAATACTCCAACGATCACATCACTCCTTGGACCTGGTAGTTTAACCCACAGTGATTCTATGGTGGAGTCAGACCCTCTGTCAATCTCCATTCTGCTGGATTTTACCCCTTCTTTGACATAGATGGCCACTCCTCCTCCAACCCGCCCCCCTCTATCTCTTCTATAGAGTTTATAGCCTGGGATTGCTGTATCCCACTGGTTCTCCGCATTCCACCAGGTTTCTGTTATGGCTATTATATCAATGTTATCCCTAGCTGCCAAATGTTCAAGTTCTTCCATCTTTGCTCGGAGGCTTCGAGCATTGGCGTAGAAGCACCTGTACAGTGGGTCCCGCAACAACAGCTGCTGCCTTGTTCTATTCGCCCCACAGCTTTTATTTTCAGTAGATGAACTGTCACATTCCGTTATTCTCCCGGTGCTAATACCTATACCTGCTATGTCTTCTCTATGTGATTCTCTACCCTCTCCAACCTCATTCCCCGAGGATGAGGTGTTCCGAACCGGATGCCACTCAGCTCCTGTCGGCTTTCCCCCAGTTATCAGTTTAAAAGCTGCTCTGCTGCCTTTTTGAGGTTGAGTGCCAGCAATCTGGTCCCATCATGATTCAAGTGCAACCCTTCCCTCCTGAACAGGTTTGGCTTGTCCCAAAATGTTCTCCAGTTCCTGACAAATCTAAAGCCCTCCTCTCGACACCATCGCCTCATCCACGCATTGAGGCTTCTGAGTTCTGCCTGTCTGGCGGGTCCTGCACGAGGAACAGGTAGCACTTCTGAAAATGCTACCTTGGAAGCCCGGGTCTTCAATCTTCTACCTAGCAACCTGAATTTGGCTTCCAAGACTGACCGCTTGGCCTTCCCGACATCATTGGTACCGACGTGTACCATGACCACTGGCTCCTTCCCAGTTCTCTCTAACAAGCTATCTATATTTCTGGTGATGTCTGCAACCTTTGCACCCGGCAGGCAAGTGACCATACGGTTATCATGCTCCTCACAAATCCATCCCTCCGTATTTCTAATTATAGAATCCCCTAGTACAATGAGCTTCTCTCCTGCAGCCTGGTCATCAACATGTACCTGATCTTGTATCTCATCAATAGTGATGAGGGAGAGATCCTCCGGTGGAACCAATTCTTCCTCTATGTGTGCCTCATGAGGTGTGCTGAGGGAAAGAGCTTCAAACTGATTGTGCAAGATGAGACTCTCTGAGCGATGCCTTGGCCTTCTACTCCTTTGAGTCACATTCCTCCACCCATCCACCTCCTGAGTTGCGGGAGTGACTTCCTCCTCTGAAGTTTGCCCTGTCTCCTCTTGGACCTGAGTAGTCTGTTCCGCTCTGTCCAGGAACCGCTCAAGCTCCTTAATATGTTGCTGGTCGGATATGCGAGCCTCCAGCTGCTAGACCTTCTCTTCCAATAGCGCCACCAGCTTGCACTTGCAGCAGATGTAGTTCTGCACACGCTCTGTCAAGATAACAAACATGGCACAAGTACTGCAGGTAACTACAGCTGCTCCCTGCAACTCCATTTTAACGAGTGCAATAAAATGTATTGAAGGTCTCAAAAATGTAAACTTGCACTAATTTTTTTTAATCTAGTAAGACTCTTTAATTCTTTTGTTGTTTATTGAAAATCTAACTGTGTAGGGGCTGCTAAAGCACCTCTACTCCAACTGCAATCACGTCAGGAAGTTTCCAGTGCTAACTTACTAATATGTGTAGGACTTCCTCAGGAGTAGCTTGGCTTTAGAAACTCAATTATACCCAGAAGAAATTATAAGGGTTTTTTTTGTGTAGTTTGCTGGGAGCAAGTATTTAAAGCTAAAACTCCGCCCCTTGCTCCTGCAAGAACAGGAAGTTAGCTCTCTTTTTGGCCGTGTGCTCCTCTCACCACCTGCTTCCTCTCTCTGCTGCTCTGCCAGAAAAGGACTGAGGGGCTGCTGGGAGCAGGTATTTAAAGCTAAATCTCCGCCCCTTGCGCCTGCAAGAACAGGAAGTTAGCTCTCTGCCCTTTGGCCATGTGCTCCTCTCACCACCTGCTTCCTCTCTGCTGCTTTGCCAGAAAAGGACTGAGGGGCTGCTGGGAGCAAGTATTTAAAGCTAAAACTCCGCCCCTTGCTCCTGCAAGAACAGGAAGTTAGCTCTCTGCCCTTTGGCCGTGTGCTCCTCTCACCACCTGCTTCCTCTCTGCTGCTCTGCCAGAAAAGGACTGAGGGGCTGCTGGGAGCAGGTATTTAAAGCTAAAACTCCGCCCCTTGCTCCTGCAAGAACAGGAAGTTAGCTCTCTGCCCTTTGGCCGTGTGCTCCTCTCACCGCTTGCTTCCTCTCTGCTGCTCTGCCAGAAAAGGACTGAGGGGCTGCTGGGAGCAGGTATTTAAAGCTATTTAAAGCTAAAACTCCACCCCTTGCTCCTGCAAGAACAGGAAGTTAGCTCTCTGCCCTTTGGCCGTGTGCTCCTCTCACCACCTGCTTCCTCTCTGCTGCTCTGCCAGAAAAGGACTGAGGGGCTGCTGGGAGCAGGTATTTAAAGCTAAAACCCCGCCCCTTGCTCCTGCAAGAACAGGAAGTTAGCTCTCTGCCCTTTGGCCGTGTGCTCCTCTCACCACCTGCTTCCTCTCTGCTGCTCTGCCAGAAAAGGGTATGGGGAGGTATGTAAGCAGAACACTTTTTTGCTTTTCTTTCTACCTATGACTAACCCGGGATAATGACAGATTTTGCCACTGCTATAATGGGTAGTCAGAACCATATGGTGATGCATGGTGTTGCGATCTCCTGTTTCTAATGGGATGTGCAGCTCCTTTCCTAACCAATTTGACCTGCCCCACTGGCAAGCTATACATAGCAAAGGGCAAGAAAACCTTTTCAGAATGCATATCTAGCCTCCAGGATTCACTGTTGATTTTGATATAAAATGTTATTAACTTTGGCTCCTGGTACAAAAGGTCTTGATCAATAATCATTTCTATCTGCCTCTCCTTCCCCTGGTCTGCCTTCTAAGGCATGGCTGGGTGGCAGCCAAGTTTTTGTTTTTATGGCTTTTTTTTTGGCTCACAAGCACATAATGTCCTATCACACTCTCCAGATCTGTGGGTGTTTATCTTATCTTTTCGTTAGCCTGAAAATGTGCATATGTGTGTTCTTCTTTTTTGTATATCTACATAGATTAGAAATCTCCATAAATATTTTGAGGACACCTCAAGGAGAAAACTAAAAGCTGTTGTGTCTTTTAGTATGTATCAATCATAAGAAAGAAAGAAAGAAAGAAAGAAAGAAAGAAAGAAAGAAAGAAAGAAAGAAAGAAAGAAAGAAAGAAAGAAAAGAAGATTACTGGAATGACAGTAATGATAGAATGATGAACATAGTAAACATAGTAAACATAGAATTATAGTTGTTATGTTTAAATATTTAAAAGGATGTCATATTAAAGAAGGAACAGGTTTGTTTGGTAAAATGAGTACCAAGTAGAGATGGGCACAAACCGAAAAAACTGGTGATTCATTTTGGTTCAGTTCGTTTTAAGGTTTGTTTCGTTTCATTTCGTTTTTGACTATTTTTTTTAGATATTTGTTTTGTTGGTTTGTTTTGATTTGTTATTCATTTTATGAGTGTAGTGTGTGTGTGTGTGGTGCTTATGCAACAGTTTGGCTGGGGGAAAGAGCAGGCTTAATCTTCCCCCCAGCCAGTGCAGGGTGAGGTGGGGGAAAGAGCTCCCCCCCCCCCAGCCAGCACCTCTCAGCTGCTCTGCGCTGGCTTCCCTGTGCCCCATTTCCCCAGCAGATGTTTCCCATTGGGAGGGGAGGAAGATAAGATTAACGAGCCCCCTCTTCCCCCCAGCCCATGGGGAGGGGAGAAGAGGGGGCTCTTTAAACTCCCCCCCCCCCGCTCCCGAAGAAAATACCGAGTGGCTGCTCGGCACTGTCATCGGGAGAGGGGAAGATAAGTTTAAAAAGTGTGCTCTTCCCACCCCCGCATGAGCTGGGGGGGGAAGCAGGCTTTTACCACCCATCAGCTGTTTGGCGCTGGCTTCAGGCCAGCGCAGATCAACTGCTAGGTGCTTGAAATATTTCCAATAGGAATGCATTGCTAATACGAAAATGAAAAACAAAGCAGAATGAAGCGAAAATTTCCACTCTGCTTGTTTCATTTTTTCTGTGATGGGTCAGTTTGTTATTTGTTTCATTCCCTAACAAAACGAATAACAAATAATGAAACAAATAATAAATTCATTTCATGCCCATAACTAGTACCAAGCTTGCAGGGGGTGGACAAGGTGTAGCCTGCATAAATAAATTGTAAACTGCTCAGAAAGTGCTTTAAGCATTCTGGGGTGGTATATAAGCAGAACACTTTGCTTTGCTTTGCTTTAGTATCATCATTGGTAATAATTGGTTAGTCTGGTTTGGAACTCACTACATTGACCATAGATACAAAATCAGCATTTCCTTTAACAATGTAAGACCTACTGTAAATTACAGAGAACTCAGTTTGGTCCCCATTTTAATAAGAAGCTTTTCAGTGTGGTATAAATCAAAGATCGAGTAATGAATAATATGCATGCCATTTAATTATTTGTAGCTTCTTTTCTTCTGGACAACATTGTGCCACCCATAGTGAGAATATATTTGATCTGCTAAGCAAGTGCTTCAAGTGTAAAACATTCTTTATAATTTCTGTCATTACCGTTATTGTTAAATTTAGTGAGAAATTCCAATAAAGCACTGGTTTTTAAAATATAAATGAAGAGACTACACTAATTCCTCATTGTGCCTCAGGCAAACAAGGCCATTATGAAGCATATAAGAGTCACATTATGTTAAGACAAATGGAGCACACAGTGGAGGCTAGTAACTCCAGATTCACAGAGATAATGAAACAGCTCTTGTTTGCCCTGATACGTTCAGCACCTAGGAGAGCTTCCGTAAGTTAAGTACTGTACAGTGGTCCCTTTTAAGACAGGCATGTCCAAACTTCGGCCCTCCTGATGTTTTGGACCACAACTCCCAGAATTCTAAGCCTGTATTTCCAATGGCAAAGGACTGTGGGAGTTGTGGTCCAAAACATCTGGATGGCCGAAGATTGGACTTGCCTGCCTTAAGACAAATGCCTTGCAAGACAAAAAACTTGTAGGAAGAAAAACATTTCTGGGAATAAGCATGCTTCACATCATGACAAAAAAAATCCCTATGGGATGTTTTGCAAGACAAAAAAACACACAACTGTTCCACGTGTACTGAGGGGGAAAAACAGTTATTTTTGTCTTTATACTTGCTTCTGGAATGGATTAATCTGTTCCCAATGCATTACTATGGGAAGCTGTGTTTCGTAAGACAATTTATTTGTAAAATGAAGTGACCTATAGCCTCCTCTAATCCATTTTCAATGCATTCCTATGGGAAACTTTGTTTCATAAGACAACATTTTCTTAAAACCAATTCACCCGTAGAACGAATTAAATTCGTTTTAGGAGGTACCACTGTATATGATCCAGAGTTGATTCGTTGTCCCAGGACATCACAGTGATTAGCCTTCACTGTATTTAGCACTGCTGATCAGCTTCTAGCCACTCCACTCAGTTCCATCCCTCAAGTTCTTATACCACAATGGCAGTCAGTTAGCATTCCCAGCCATTACTGAAATGGTTGGGATGTTCCCCCAATCTAGTTCTTTCCACCAAATAACATTTTAGTCCTCTTATGGGGCAAAATTTAAGGATCCCCCAAGCCAGTCAGAAAAGCTGCAGCGCCAAAGCATCAAAGCATCAGAAATGGCAGGGGTGATAATGTTACCCTAATTGGGGTGTTGCACATCTAAAGCAAAATAATAATAATAATAATAATAATAATAATAATAATAATAATAATAATAATAATAATAATAATAATAATAATAATAATAATAATAATAATAATAATAATAATAAAAAGCCTACACTTCACAGGTGACTTGGAAAGCAGATAAACTGGCAACTGTATGCTTGGGGTCATGTTTCCAATTTCATATGCAAATTTAGAAAAAAATTGTTTTAAAAAAATCCTTCCCTAACCCTTATCTGCTCTGTGAAGACTTGTCGTGTTTAAATAACTATTATCCCTTAAATATATTCCAGTGATGTTGGAATCATTATTCTAACAGATAGAATAGGCATTTAATCCACAGGGGAGTCATTAAAAGATGGCTATTTCCCTCTGTTTGACCGAAGCAGCAGTTATAATGTATTTATTCACGACTTAGCAAATGGAATTAAATTAAAAGTGCAATGGCGTTCAATTGAGTAATTCCTATTGTGCTGGCATGACAGACAAGGGTGGCATGACCTGAGATGCTAAAAGGGAGCTACAACCAGGCAATCCGGCCACATTTGCTGACAGCATGTCACTAAATTGTTGCATATCCTACTTAACTCCTTAATCACCTGCTTAGCACCTGAAGTAAAACTAAGGCAGCATCGGCTCTCAAGCCATACCTTTGCAGGAGTAATCCCCTTTATTAAAGATGGCTTGAAGGGGGCTTAGCAGTTCTTAACGCCACGTTGGACTCCAGTGTGCTGATATTGATTATGCTTTTACATAACAAGATTGGATGGAGCACTCTACAACAGCTAGTTTCCATGGTACCATTTTGGATTGGGAGAATTATTCCCTTTTGAATAACTTAGATGATATTTTTAGCAAAAGGTCTTCAGATGCAGTTTTCCACATGGACCTGCGTTCATACACACATACGCCTGATGTTAAAACAAAAAAGAAATGGGAAAATCCAGACAGTATTTATTCTTTTATTTCATCCCCTAATCTCTGGTGCTAATACAGCATACAAACTATCCCCAACCAATTAGCACCATTCATAAAATACAGTGAACCCTCGTATAACAAAGGTATGTATAACATAAAATCTGTACAATATAAAAAATTCCAGAGATAGGTGAAATTTGCTTAACAGAATTGTCTATGGGGCAAGTCCATGCAACATAAAAATGGTTGCAATTAGGGATTACTCTGTTTTCAATGCATTCCTATGGGAAATTTGTATAAAGCAAAATTTGCTTAACATAATTTCATTTGGAATGAATTAATTCATTTATATAAGGTACCACTGTACATTAATATTCTGAAACAGCAACCAAGAATATAATAAAATCAGACCAATGGGGAAGATACAATTAAAATATTTGGTAAGAGATGCCTATCTCGTAAAACAAACACCCATCTAAATTAGTGGATATCTATCTATCTATCTATCTATCTATCTATCTATCTATCTATCTATCTATCTATCTATCTATCTATCTATCTATCTATCTATCTGTCTGTCTGTCTGTCTGTCTGTCTGTCTGTCTGTCTCTGTCCTCTTTCCAGAGAAATTGGAACCCAAGGTGGCTTAGAGTACAATTAAAAATACAAATAATTTTTTAAAAGTAATAAACTATAAATATTTAAACATAATAAAATTACTTCTTTACATTAAAGCAATGTAATAAAACTTTTAAAAATCCTTGTGATAAAATTATTACAATTAAAAGATATACTGGAGGAAGAGGTGAAAGACAAAAGGGATCTTGGACTTAATTTTAGCCGATATAGATTACTTGATGGAAGAAGTGGCAATAAGGGGAACCCTGGCGGAAAGTGATCATGTTACATAAGAACATATAAGAACATAAGAACATAAGAAGAGCCATGCTGGATCAGGCCAAAGGCCCATCTAGTCCAGCTTCCTGTATCTCACAGCGGCCCCACCAGATGCGTCTGGGAGCGCATGAGACTAGATATCTGTCTCCTGATAGCACTCCCCTGCATCTGGCCCTTGAAGTACCCTGGTTTTAAGCCTGGAGATTACACATCTCCATCATGGTTTGTAACCTGTGATGGAGTTTTCCACCAGGAATCTGTCCAATCCCTTTTTGAAGGCATCCAGGCCAGATGCCATCGCCACATCCTGTGGGAGGAAGTTCCATAGACTAACAACGCGCTGGGTGAAAAAATATTTTCTTTTGTCAGTTCTTACTCTCCCAGACCTCTAGTTGAGGTCTTGATTTCAAAGGAAACAAAGGCAGATATAGTGACATGTGCATGATGGAGTTTAGGAAAGCCAATTTTAATAAACTCAAAACAATCATAGTTAAGGTCCCATTATACGAAATCCTCTCAGGAAATGTGTCCAAGATGGGTGGAAGTTTCTTAACAAGGAATTTCTAAAAGCACAACTACAAACAATTCCAACGAGAAAAAAAGAGAGCAAAACAACCACATGTGGTTTAAATGTGGTTTATGAAAAAGCTCAGTGAGGACCTGAAAATAATTTTTTAAAAAGGGACATATAGGGAAAAGGGTCAGAACATAAAAGAGAAATACAGACAAGCAGCAATAAATTGCAGATGTGACATTAATATGGAAAAAGCTGAAAATAAGCTGAGGTTACCAAGAGATGCTAAAAGCAACCCAAAAAAGCATTGTTCAGTTATGTGCATAGCAAAAGGCAGAAGGAAGAAATAATGGCTCTGTTATTCAATAAGGATGAGGAAATTATAACAGATAAAAAGTAAAGGTTCAATTCCTACTTTAGCTTGATCTTTCTGCCACAGAAAGTCTATGACTGTCCAGTGTATGACTGCAGAGGAGAAAGTACAGCCTGAGACAGATAAACAGTCAAGGAGTACCTCAGTACTTTGAGCAAGATCAAACTTCCCGTGCCAGAAGAACAGGACTCAACAGTGTTCAAAGAACTGATTGAAGATGCCTCAAAACAATTGTCTATGATTTTCTTGAAATCATGATGATGGAAGGATAGAACAACTGTCAGGCAGACACACTGTTGCTTACACAATCGTACTCAGAGAGTATCAATGGTTCCTTCTTAAACTGGGAGGAGGTAACAAGTTGGATACTAAAATTTATTTATTTATTTATTTATTTATTTATTTATTTATTTATTTATCTGTATGCCACACCAATTTCCCAAAGGGAATAGTTCTGGGCCAAATGGCCTTATTAATGACTTGCATGAGGTGGTGCAAGTCATTATTAAATTTGCAGACGACACGAAATTAGTTGGAAGAGCCAACACCTTTGAGAGACAGAAACAAAACTCAAGCAGGTCTTGATACACTTGAGCACTTTGCTGAAGATAACAGAATGAAATTTAACAGGGATAAGTGCAAGGTTCTATGCCTTGGGAGGGGGGAGGAAAAAAACCCAAAGCACAGTCACAAAATAGGGAATACATGGTTCGGCATTACTACATGGTTCGGCATTATTGTGATGGGGGTTCCTGCATGGCAGGGGGTTGGACTAGATGGCCCTTGTGGTCTCTTCCAACTCTATGATTCTATGATTCTATGATTCTATGAGCAAGGAGGGTCTTGAAATTGTTGTAGATCAAGCTGAATATGACCCAACAGCTGCATTAACAGAAGCATGATTTCCACATCCCATGCAGTGTTAGTCCCCTTCTCCCTGGCACTGGTTAGGTCTTATCTTGAGTACTGTGTCCTGGACACCACGCCTTAAGAAGGATGTCCATGAAGGACAACAAGGACGATCAGGGGACAGGAAACCAAACCCTATGACAAAAGATTGAAAGCAATGGTCATTTTTAGACTTGAGAAAAGAAGACTGAGGACTGGGAGAGATATGATAGCACTTTTCAAAAACTTGAAAGGCAACCATACAGAGGAGGGGCAAGATCTCTTCTCAATCATCCTAGAGTGCAGAACACGTAATAATGGGCTCAGGTTACAGGAAGCCAGATTTAGGCTGACTATCAAGAAAAACCTCTTAGCAGTCAGAACAGTAAAATGGAACCAATTACCATGAGAGATGGTGAATGCTCCCAAAGCTGGAGGGATTCAAGAGAAAACCCAACAACAATCTGTTAGATTTTCTCTAATTTGAATTACTGTATTAAGTGTGGGAGTGGGGGATGGCCCCTTCCATTATTCTAGGATCCTATGAATAGTAGAAAAAGGAAGTCAATGACTAGAAACTCTTTTTTGTGTAGGCAGAAGTTCAACATATCTGTGACATTTGACAAAATATTGTCAGAAATTGTGCAGGCTAAAATGAAAAATCTAAGTATTTATTTCTTTTGGTTTCCTACTGCTTGCAACAGAACTGAGAGCGGCATCTCCTGATACAGCCCCTTGTAGACCCTAAAAACCTACTGGGGAGCTTTATGGAGCCTGCTTCTTGATGGTGTGCAGCAGAAGATGGAAGGGATGGGGACAGGTGCATCATTGTTTTTAGATGCCCAGGCATACTTTTGGAACTCGGCCAATGTCTCTGCAGGTTGTAACTTCCAAAGAGAAAGAAAAACAGCCGTGAATCAAGTGTTACTCTGTTGTTTGTTTACATTCTTTTGACTAGCTATGGCCAAAGTGGTATTGGAGAATAATCAATCTAGACTTTGGCTGATACTTCATGTCCATCTCATCGCATGTCCATTGCGGGATGAGGAGAGTTCGTCCCGACCACGCCCCCTGAACTGCGATCTAAGCGGGATGAGAGATACTTCTCCCTGGCCTCAGGAATTTCTTCATCTCGCTTCTCATTCTGATACGAGTGCCCGTGAGGTAAGGCTCCTCACGTAACGTGCCATTCTCCATCTAGTGGCAGGAGTATGAAGTGCCATTTGCCAGTACATTCCCTATGGAGTCAGCAACGCAGTGCAGAGAGATTAAAAGAAAAATGCCTCAAACTTAGCTCCATAACGCATTGAAGGCAAGGCTTCAGAGAATCAAAATATCGAAAAACGGAAGGTCGGGCTGGAAAAAAAAACACCAGAGAACAAACGCATGGAATTTCACATCTCATCACGGAACAAGGATGTGCTGTAACAGTCATGCCGGTATAATCAATCACACCCGTGTGTACATGGGAACAGGGAAAGAACCACAAGAAGATCATGTGACCGCGACCGACATCAACACGCAAACAAACTTCCTTCTGGGATGAGAGTGGACGTGAAGTAACTGTGACATTGATTCAGGTTTGGTTGTAAGAACATTTCAAGAACTCTTGAGTTGTTTGAATTGTAGTTACAGGCCATGGTTGACTCACCCTTTGTCTGAGAGGGTGGGGAAAACATGACTACTTTAGATGAAATCTTTGCTGGTCTTGCTTCTTTTAAAAATGCCGCATTACATGCCTTGCCCTTTCAGAAAGAGGAGGATTATAAATCTAAAATCTCGATGGATGAATGGATGGGTGATTAAGGAAAGTTAGAGAAAGTGCTTTCTTCCAGTGATGTCTGTGCTTTGCATGACCCCACACATCCTTCATAATCACAAAAAGGGGCACTTAAACTGAAGTTTTGGTCATGCGCAAATGTATTAAAATGCAATCGATCAATTCAAATGATCTGTTGGTTAACAGGCAGTCAATGAAGCAATTAGTGTCATTTAATCAGCTGACAGGGCTTTTAAAGGGGTGGGAGAGTTTGTTCCTGATAAAATGTGCTACATTAGGAGTCATTTTGCAGGTCTTGACCCAATCAATGAAGGTTGATGACTCCAGTTTCACGGAGGGGAGTTAACTCACTCTAGTTTTATAGCCTGAACTTTAATGGGCAGTATCTAATTTGCTGGACTTCTTATGAAGACAGGACTCAGAATCATAGAATCATAGAGTTGGTAGAGACTTCAAGGACCATCTAGTCCAACACCCTGCAATGCAGGAACCCCCATCACAGGATGGCCATCCAGCCTGTGCTTAAAAACCTCACAAGAAGAAGACTCTACCACCCTCTGTGGCAGCATATTCCATTGCCGAACAGCTCTAACTGTCATGAAATTCTTCCTAAGGTTTAAATTCAATCTCTTTTCCTGTAGTTTGAGACCATTGCCCCACCTTCTAGTCTCTAAAGCCATGGAGAATAAAAACAAGTCCCTTCTTCAATGTGACATCTTTTCAGATATTTAAACATAGCTATCATATGCCCTCTCAGCCTTCTTTTTGTAAGACTAAACATTCCCAGCTCCATAAGCCGCTCCTTTTAAGACATTTCTTCCAGACTCTCAATCATCTTGGTTGCCCCTCTCTGGACCCGTTCAAGATTGTCAACATCCTTTTTAAATTGAGGTGCACAGAACTGGACTCAGTACTCCAGGTGGGGTCTGACCAGAGCAGAATAGAGTGGTCCTATCACTTCCCTTGATCTAGACACAATGCTTCTGTTGATGCAACCAAGAATGGTGTTGGCTTTCTTGGCCGCCACATCACACTGGTCACTCATGTTCAATTTGTGGTCCACCCAGACTCCCAGATCCCTTTCACAGGTACTATTTTCCAGCCAGGTGTCTCCCATCCTGGATAGTTTCTATGGTAGAGACTGAAGCCTCAAGCAGATCACAAAACACCAGTGTATACAGCTTTTAGTTGGCCCAATGTAAATATATCTCAGCTGCATTGACAGAGTTGAGTGTGGATGGTTCCTCTTAATGACTGATGGGGGGGGGAGGAATCTGAGTTCAGATTTCACTCCTTCCTCAAACACAAGGCGTCACTATAAATTTGCAGGATTAAATCCACAAGGGGGGTTGCCCAGCTATGGAAAGAATGTTTCATTTGCACCCACATTTAGAGGTGATGACTTTGCATGATTGTAAATATGTGGGAAAGTAAAATGGAAATTTCTGTGCCATCCAAGAAAATAGATGTTCTGGTAGATTTATGAGCACTATTAACACTACAACCAGCTACACTCTCTGATATCTTATAATCATTGCTGTGGTACTTCTGCAATAAAATAATGCATTAAAGAAATAATTATAGCTGCAGACTACATACAATGGGGATATAAATAGCATTTTAAAACAGCAGCAAGTCAGAGCCCTTATTTAATGCCTCTGGAGCACAGTCGTACGAATTACTCTATGCAGCTTCAGTTAAATTGAAAGAATACGTTTTCAATTTCCTTACAAGCCATTGGACTGCTCTCTGTGGTCCTTATCTTGAAATTAGTTAAACATATATATAACTCAGCTCATGTTAGGGGCTCCATTCATCTCCATAGACCATTTGGCAAAGCACTTAAAGTCCAGGCATGACTTTAAATAAGAGCCCAGGTTGAGCCAAGGTATTCTAGGCAAACAGTGAGCATTTTTAGTCCTTTCTGTAATAGAGGCTGGGAATGGCCAAGTGCCACTTGGAGATATGCCATTTGTCTAGACTGAACTCTAGGAGCCCTGTGGCACAGTGGTTAAATGCCTGTACTGCAGGTAAAACTGTGCTCACAACCTGGGGTTCAGTCCCAGGTGGCAGGCTCAAGGTTGACTCAGCCTTCCATCCTTCCGAGGTTAGTAAAATGAGTACTCAGCTTGCTTTTGGGGGGATGTGTAGCGTGCATTCTGCAATTAAAACTGTAAACCACCCAGAGACTACTTGAAGTGGTATGGGGCGGTATATAAGCAGAACACACACACACACACACACACACACACACACACACACACATTTGACATTTTAAAACTTATTTGTGGAATGGGTGTCTTCTGCTTCCTCAGTGTCCTGTTGTGTGAATGTCCTTGGGGTACAGTGTGGAGTAGTGGTCAGAGGGTTGGACTAGGGTTAAGGAGATCCCTGCTCCATCATGACACTGATTGGTAAGGGGTGAACTTTTCCTTTTCCTGTTTTTGGAAAGCAATTCCTAGAATTCTCCAAGAATTCTGGAAACTGCAACCCGCAAACCAAAAACAATATATGTATAGGTTTTGATATCTAGATATATTCCCCCACCTGAACCACTGGCTTCTCCAACCATTATTTTCTCTTGTTGAGAAGGAAGGAAGGAAGGAAGCAAGCAAGCAACCTGTGTGCAATGCTGCATAGATGGTGCCTCCCATAGAACTACATATAGCTGCCTAGATGCCCTAAGCACATCCGATCTCGCCCAATTTCAGAAGCTAAGCAGGGTCGGCCCTGGTTAGTACTTGGATGGGAGACCACCAGGGAATACCAGGTGCTGTAGGCGCCTGGAGTAGGAACTGGCAAACCACTCCAGTATTTCTGCCAAGGAAACTCCATGGTCGTGGGGTCACGAAGAGTCGGTCACGACTGTAATGGCAGAACACACACACATAGAACTACAACACCCAAGCAGCATTGGGACAGTCCTTTAAATAAAACTCAACAAGAACTAAATCCCCATAGCCCCCTAGGGCATAACCTATGTATAAGGGTGCTGATTTTGGTTGGCAGGCTGGAATTCCGAAACCACAAAAATGCACATCCCTAGCTTGCTTCTCTCTCTCTCTCTCTCTCAGCTTTACGTACCTGATAGGATAGTAGTGAGGATACAGTGAGAGGGAGAGCAGTGTGCACCCCACTGAACCTTTTTTTTGGGGGGGGTCAGGGAGATTTATATAATCAATTGCAGTGGGCATCCCTCTGCTTTTGATGGTATTCCTATAATCTCTCACCATGGGCTAAACTGCCTGGAGCATCACCATTGCTCTCCCTGGCTTACATACTGTGTAAAGCTTCTTCCCATCCTTAATTCCGCTTATATTTCATAGAATCTTAGAATATGGAGCTGCAAGGAACACCAGGAATTAGTGAACCCAACCACCTGCTCATGCAGAAGATTCACAGTTAAACCAGCTCTGACAGATGGCCATTCAAAGTCTATTTTAAAAACGCTACTGAAGAAGTATCCACCACCTACCAAAGCAGTCAATTCCACTGTCAGACAGTTCTTACTGGAGTGTCAAGAAATTTGTCCCAATCTGTAGTCAAACATCTCCTATATGTAATATGAATCCTTTCACTTTGGATTCTTCTCTTTTGAATCACATAAAACAAACTGTTCCATGGAAGCCCTTCAAATATTTGAAAAAATGACCTTATCATCGCTCATTCTTCTCTTGTTGAGACCAAATTGGCCTTAAAATGTTCTTGGACTTTTTATCATCTTGGTATCTCCCCTTTGGAAACATGTTTGCTTGTTTGCATCCTTCTTAAATTATGGTACCCAGTTTCCAGGTAAGATCTGAGCAAAGCAGAATAGAGTGACCTTTTTATTTTATTTTTTTAGTTTATTTAAAATATTTTTATCCCACTTTTCTCCCCAAAATGGACTCAATGTGGAGTGGTACCACATTTGTCCACACCGAGATTGCCTGTCAGGCAAAATGTCTCAAATTGTTTATTATTTGCTACTCCCTAGTAGAGATGGGTACGAAATGACAAAATGGCATTTTGTTTCATTTTTTGTTTCTTCCCCCATTTCGTTTCATTTACTACAAAATGAATTTTTTGAAAAAACAATCATTTCGTATTTCATTTTGTTCCATTTTACGCTTTTTGTTTTGTTTTGTTTTGTTTACACTGTTGGGGCCAAGCTGACTGGTCAGCAGTTTTATTTATTTATTTTTTACTCCCACCAACCAGCTGGCATGCGGGGAGGTCGGGCGGCGGGTTTTTTTTCCATTTTCATTTATCCTGCCAACCAGCTGGCATGCAGGGAGGCTGGTCAGCAGTTTTTAATTTTTTTTTTTACTCCTGCCAACCAGCTGGTGCATGGGGAGGCCAGTGTGTGGGTTTTTTAATGTTTATTTTCTCTGCTTATTTTACGTGCAGCCCTGCACGCCAGCTGATCAGCTCTTATTTTTATTATTAATTTTGACAAGCACCGAGATTGGCACTTGTCAAAATAAATAAAAAAACAAAAAAACAAGCTGGAACAAAATGAAAATTTCCATTTTGTTTCATTTCATTTTTAAGAGCACTTCATTTTTCCTTTCGTTAGGAAATGAAACAAAAAAATGAAAAATGAAACATTTTTTCTCTACTGCCTACCTTTTGCTACTTCTTGGACATGCTATGGATGTACACCTAGTACTGGGGTCACTTATGTAAATTGGCAAGGAAGGGTAGGTAAGAAACAGCAGCAACATTTAATGAGGCCAATTTACTGAGAACCACCTAATCCAGGCATGTCCAAACTTCGGCCCTCCAGATGTTTTGGACCTCAGGTCCCACATTCCTTTGTCATTTCCCATCTAAGCTTAGAATTCTGGGAGTTGTGGTCCAAAACATCAGGAGGGCCGAAGTTTGGACATGCCTGACCTAATCATTTGAGGAGCACATGAGGATGTTGGTACATTTCAAGCCTGGCCTGGGGATGGTGGCGGTGTTGTAGAAGTATAGAATGTATGAAACATCTGAGATAGACCTCTGTCTACATCCATCAGTGTGTGGAGATGGTTATAGCAATTTCCACAACTGCAGTCACTTAATGCCACTGGATGGAGTATGGCAGCCAAGTGTCAGTCTTCCTTCCACCTTCAAGTTGAGTGATCTGGTGCTAGTTGTGTGATCTGGCAGTTACACGCTATCTCATCTAGGCTACACCTGGGCTAGTGGCCCAACGTCCTCCTTCAAGCCAAGCTATGGTGCTCAGTCAGCACTGGCACCAAACCTGCTGCAGTTCCAAAGGAGGGGAAAATAATTACTTTGTCGGGGATGGAGAACAACAACAGATCCATGAAATGTCCTGCGAAGTACACAAAAACTGATTGGTATGTGTTTTCCTCTCCAGCTCAATCCCCTACCGTAAGATGGGGGTAGCAGTAAAGCTATCAAAGAAAGGCTGTTTTGAGGAGGGATGCCATATGGACCGCAAAACATCTCACATAGTTTAGAAGTGCTTTAGAAATGATAAATGCTGACGATAAGACAACAGGAGGAATTCCGGGGGGGGGGAATGCAACAAAACTTGTAGAAAAACAATGTTCCAAAGTCATATTCAGAGTGGGCTGGGATGTTCTCCAATTTAATCCCCGAGGAGCTGCAAGGAAGCGATGGAGAAGCACAATAGATTGTCTCCAGCAGTTTCTATTTGATTCCATGGGGCTTTTCACTCAGGAGCGTCCTGATGGCTCGTTCCACAAAGATATTTAAATAGACTTATTTCAGGGCAGATAGCAGTGGAGTTGGCTCTTCTGTAAACACTTAGATGTTGATAAAAGAAGTAAACATATGACAAAAAATATCCCACCGGACACTGAAGTCCCTGTTGTAGTGCAGGAAACCAGATGGTATGCCTTTTCAAAAATAACTAACAAGCTAAATTTCGTGGGTTTTGTTTGTTTGTTTGTTTTTAAATCCAGAAGGCATATGTAGCTCTCCTTGCCATTAAAAAACATCGATAATAGGTTGAGGCAGTAAACTTTTGTTGACTTGGAAGGCAGTCTTCATACCTGGGGTAGAAATAATTACATTTTTTAAAAGTCCAGAAAATAAATAACCGGAGGTCCAATTAGCTTTTTTTTTTAAAAAAAATGTAACTAAGATGTTCTTCACATCAATCTGAGCTGTTTTTATATCACATACAGACTAAGGGATTGGAGAGGGCAATGTTGTATACAAACACAGAAATCAGTAGAAGGAAATAAGACAGTAAGTGAGAAATAATTCCAAAGGATTAAGAGAAAAGACATTCAAAATACATGCATAGTACTGTAATTTTTGTTGTTGAGCTAGTTGGTTATTAGCATTCTGAAAAGCATATAACAGCTGCTAGTTTAGCATTGTCACCGATGAACAGAGCAGGAAAAGATGGCTCCTCCTTCACTTCCCATGTATCATTTAAGGATCAAGTCCGCTTGTTTTAGACGCATCTTGATCTTGTGGAACTCACTACGGGAAACGTTTCCAAAGTCAAATGCTGTCACTGGAATTAAAAGGGAGGTGGTGGGGGAAGGTCAGTCACAAATAGAGATGGACACGAAACGAGCGATTTTTCATTTTTGTTTTCATTTTTTCGTTCCGTTATGCAACAAAAATAAAACAATTTTTTTTAAAACAAAACGAAAATGAAAACAAAACGACCAAATTTGCCGTGTTTTTCGTTTTTGTTGCAGCAGATGCATTGAACTAAAAAGAATGCTAATGAAACAGCAATTTTTCATTTTTGTTTTCATTTTTTCGTTTCGTTACCTAACGAAAAGAAAACAACTTTTTTTTGCAAAAAACATCACAAAAATGAAAACAAACCGAAACGGACCCCTAAACGACCAAATGACAAACGAAACACCATTTTTTTGAGTCGTGCCCATCTCTAGTCACAAAAAAAAAGCGAAGAGATAATCTCATGAACTGTATTTACTGGTGTGCACACAAAGGAGAAATCGGATGGTTGTTTTTTTCAGTTCAGCAACGTAGCCCGGGAACTTCCCAACTCTTATCCTTGTTTGCATGACAAACAGAATTCAGACATTGCAGGACTCCCGACACTTTTCTTCCCTATAACCCCATGGAGCAGGGTTATATGCCATCTCCAGCAGCTGATCTCAAAAGTCATCAACAACAGGCCATGGTTTATTCTTTATTTTGTGATTTTCGTGCTTGTACTGCCAGACATGGGAAAAGATATTTATAAGGATATTCAGCCTCCTGTATCAATCCAAATCCGCTCACGTTGAGTACTGAATATCTTATTTGAGGTGGTCCAGAGTGTAATTGGGTCTCTATGTGTTGAGGCCAGATCTAAATTAATCCCACTCAAGGCTGCTTTCCAGATAATCGTTAAGTACACAAAGAAGCAAGACTAGTGTATGTAAATGTTCTGTTTGTGTGTGATTTGACAGTCCAGTTGTTCTATCCTAGATCAGTCCAAATTGTGCTAAACAGGGTAACTTTGAGGTATCATTTATCACTTGGGGTGATCATTACATCCACAGGCAAGGATCAACCACACCTCTCTTCAGCGTGATCTAAATTTATCATCTTTCCCTTTAAAAGGAAAGAAAAACAAGAACAAGAAAAATCACCCTCCTGTTTTGGCCTCCATGCTTTGCTTAAGCCACCTAATTATCTTAACTAGACATGGGTTCATCTTATTTTGCACTAAAGGATATGAAAGATATGACCTCTTCAGGGGAGCTGACAGGGATTGCACACACTGGCGTAACTAGGGAGGGGCAGAACAGTACATTTGCCCCAGGGTGCGCAGCAATCTGGGGGTGCCTGGAGGGGGAGCAGGAGGAGGAATCTATGCACCATCCCACTAGCAGTCCTCCTTTCGCCCCGCAAAAGCTTGGCAATCCTTATTTGGGGGAAAGGAGGACAGGGAAGCAAGCAATGTTTTTTTCCTCCAAGCAGCACCTAAGTCGATTGCTCACCCTTTTCCTTCCCCTCCTGCCAAGGCTTGATTATTGTTAGCCTGGGAAAAGGAGGAAAGGGAAGTTTGTGATGGAGGTGCTGCTTGGGGAAAAGATCCAATCACCTGCTTCCCTCTTTTCCTTTCCCTGGGCTAAACATCACCAAGCCACAGCCAGGGAAAGGAGGAGGGGGGGAGCGTGCTATGGAGGTGATGCTTGAAAAAAAATTGCCTGCTTGGTGCTATCCTCACGCTGTGCAGTTTGCACAGGAGAGCATTAACTGGAAAGAAGACCCACAAAGAGGGCACGAGAGGATGAGACCCTTCTTCCCCTCCTCCACTGTTCCCCCAGGATCTGCCCCCCCCTTGCTGGGTGGGTGAGACGTGGGGGGGGGGAAGAGGGTGCAAAACTGACTGTCCCTGGGTAGCTAGAGTTTGTCCCTCCAAACTCTATTTATGCCACTGGTTGCTCAACCTTGTTGTTTATCCTCAGTCTGTCCATGGCCTTTGATACCATCGACGACAGTATCCTCCTGGGCAGGCTTGCTGAGGTGTGTGTTTGGGGTGGTGGTGGAGCTAGCTGTGAGCTGGCTCCACTCCTTCCTTGAGGTCTGTGCACAGGGATTGAGGCTGGGGGTGGTCCTGTCGGCCCCTTGGTCAATCTCCTCTGGATTTCCCCAGGTGCCAGTGATCTCTCCCATAACATCTAGATGTGGCCCCTGGCTGAGGTCATTTGGAGATGTGGGGTCTGCTGTCATCAGTATGCTGATGACACATGGCTCTGCCTCTCCTTTTCCACTTCTGCAACGGAGATTGTACATACCCTTGACTGCTTCCTGTCTGCGGTCATGGAGTGGATTAGGATTAACAGGATTAGGTTTAAACCAGAGAAGATTGAGGTTCTATTCCTTAGTGCGGAGCGGGGGCTCGAACAGGTACAATGGCCCTCTTCCCAGTCTGGGTGGGATTGTCCTACAGCTGGCAGATAGAGTGAGGAGTCTTGGCGTCATCCCAGGTGGCTGCTGTTTCCAGGGTGGCCTTTTGCCAATTTAGGCTTATTGTTCAGATTTGCCTGTACCTTGACGGGGACTTTCTAAGGACAGTAGTGCAAGCATTAGTCATCTCGAGGATAGACTATTGTAACAATCTTTATATGGGGCTTCCCTTGACTCTTGTTCAGCGACTGCAGCAGGTGCAGAATGCGGTGGCCAGATTGGTGGTTGGTGCAGGCAGATTGGACCACATCACCCCTATTCTGACTCACCTGAATTGGCTACCTGTTGCCTCCCAAATAAGGTTCAAGGTTCTGGTTTTGAGTAACATAACCCTCCATGGCTTGGGACCAGAGTATCTGGCAGAGTGTATTGCCTAAAGGTCAGCTTCACCCTGGCCCACCAGAGCATCACAGGCCCTCTCACTTTGGATCACCACCCCTTGGGAGGCCTGTAAGGCTTGAACATGCAGCCAGGCCTTCTTGGTGGTTGGCTTGACTCTTTGGAACCATCTTCCTTCTGGTTCACTTCCAGTTGGCAGAAAAGCATTTCTGAGTCTCCCGACATGCCCAGCAAGGCCCTTGGAGGCCCCCAAAGCGTATTTTAGATATTTGGAGGTCACTTATGGTTTTATGAAAGTCACGCCTGGTTCAGCAAGAAGCACTTTTGGGACCTCTGATGGCCCAGGAAGGCCATTGGAGGCCCAGTAAGACTGAGGTAAGTACAAGAGGCCCCAAACAGCCCCCCCGTCCCAACCCAACCCTGCTTCCACTTATTGAGGATTTTTAATTATTGTGGATTGGGACAGGTCCCTAACCCCCACAATAGGCGGGGGGTTTACTGTATCACTGTTATGTTTACAACAGTTTAAAAAGAAATGGAAAGTTTACTGTCTCTTCCACTGCACAGCTGAGTGGCCAGGAAAACTGACATTTCTCAAGATTTTTAGGTAGCTTCAGCAAAGGGACAGCTTGACCGCCACTGGAGTTCGAACCCACTCCCATCTCACTGCTTGTGCCCCTTTAAAAAAATCACTCTAGAACTAGGGGAGTTGTATACTTGGCTCCTGCAATATTCCTTTGATATAATTCTGTCCCTGAGGAATTGATTTTTCTCATATATACAATAGCTAACAGCAAACCTTCACTCTTCATACAATTACAGTGATCTAAAAAAAGGTAGTAATAGATACAGGTGTTAAAACCATGATGGGTCTCTGTATGTGGGTTTCAGTGCTTCTACTTTAAGGTGCCTTTATATAAATCCAGACCATTGGCAGCATCCAAGAAATTTGTGCCACAAACACAATATGAAGTCAGTGGTCTGTTGGGGGAGCTCCAGACACTTAGCAGCCTGTGCTAGCTTTCTTCTGTTCAAATGTCTTATTTGTTGCATCATTTATCAATATTCTCCATGAACTTTGCATCCTGTAAGTGGCTCCGTTCTTCTCTGAAAGATCCTTGAATCTGGTTGTCTGAGGCCATCAGTGTCCAAAAGACTTGATGAGATGAACCAAAGCCTGGATCCCAACTTTGATCCCCCCCCCAAACATCTGAAATGCCCAGAGTTGGAGGGAAAAAACTGATGCAAAATTTCGGTTCCTTATGTAGCTGAGGGCTGTATGTTTGTGTGTAGTTGAACAGAGAAAGAAAATGCCTTGCAATGTCCTCTCTTGCCAGCAACCCACTGGCTGCACTTATAGCTTTTTCCAGTCTCTAGTCATTACTATAGCATTCTAGCATGGCTGGGGCATGGACAGCATTCTTCTTAGACATGACTTCCCAGAATGCTTTTGGGTGATGTTGGTCCCAAGTTCTTCTAGTGGGAAGATGCACAGACACACAGCCCTTTTCTGGTGGTTTAGTGCTTAATAAAAACACTTAAAAGACAAATGTGGTGTGCGTGCATGCGTGTATGCAGGGCTGGCGCGTCCATTAAGGCGAACTAGGCAGTTGCCTAGGGTGCTAAAACGAAGAGAGGGCACTGGCCAGCCTGCTGCCCCCCGCCCCGCTGGCCACCGCTGTCCGTCCCCCACTGCCCGCCAGCCGTGCGTCCCCGTCCGCCCGCTGCCCCGCGCCCTTTTCTGCCCCCCGTGCCCGTCGCCATCTGCCCCCTGTGCCCGTCGCCATCCGTCGCCGTCCGTCACCCCGCCACCGCCACCCTCCCGCCCCCTGCCACCCCCTGCCCCGCCCCCCTCACCTAGGGCGCACAAAAACCTAGTGCCGGCCCTGTGTGTATGTGAAATCCTATCCACCTCATAAGGTTACATATAGTAAGCAGTGGAGATGGGCATAAACCACGAGTTTCGCAGTTTCAGTTATCAGCCAAACAGATCTTCAGTGTTTCAAAGTCCCATGTACTTTAGTGGGTGCCTACTCAGAGGAAGCATCTGGAGGAGGCATGGTAGGGGGCAGGCTGCTCCCTCTGATTGGGCACTCACCAGAGGATGTGGGGCTTTGAAGCACCAAACACCTGTTTGGCTGAAAATCAAACCAGCAGAAACAGCCAAACTGGTGGTTCATGCCCATCTCTCCTAAGCAGCAACCTTCTCCGGTGAGGAGATAATTGGAAATAAAATCAGTGTTTTTGTTGAAAGAGAATATTTTCTGGAGGAAATCCTTGGCCTGAAATAAAATCATCTCATTTTCAGATGACCAACACACACATGAAAAGCTGAAAAGAGACACCACCAGGAATTACAAGAACAAAGTAAAAGAATGCTTAAAACACTTGGAGAAGGACAACACAATTGACAGGGTGGCTTATCACCATTTATATCCTGCAGAGGCTGTCCCCTGCCTGTATGGACTTCCCAAGACTCACAAGCAAGGAGTCTCTCAGACCCATCGTCAATAGTATAAACTCAGTAACGTACAACATTGCAAAATACCTGGTGACTATCCTAGCCCTACTGGTTGGATACGTGGACCAGGATGTGCACAATTCATAGGAGTTTGTTTCTAAGGTCACAGAGCTGAAATGGGATACAGATGAAATCATAGTATCCTTTGATGTTGTGTCTCTCTTCACCAGCATTCCCACCACTGATGCACTAACAATGGTAAAGAGACTAAGAGAAGACAGGACCCTTACCACCAGAAGCAACCTCAACCCAGACCAGATACGAGTACGCCTGCTCCTGGATCTGTCTGAACACCACATATTTCATGTACAGAGGGGATTCTACAGAAAGATGCATGGTTGTGCCATGGGTTCCCCAGTGTCACCCATTCTTGCCAGCCTATACATGGTAGAAGTAGAGAAGAAGGCACTCAGCCCTTTCCAGGGATGACACCACTCAGATATGTAGATAATACCTGGGTGTTATCCAAGTGTTTTAAGGATGACACCCAAGACAACACACACCCAGTGTGTGGCAGTGGTGAAGAAGGCCAATTTCATGATAGGCATTACCAGAAAGGGGATTGAAAATAAAATAGCCAACATTATTTATTTATTTATTTATTTATTTATTTATTGAATTTCTACCCCGCCCATCTTCCCATGGGAACTCTGGGCGGCTTACAAGTGCTGATAAATTCAGCTAACAGTACAGGTACAAGAACAAACAATGGCAATTTAATTATAATGCTTTTGTACAAAATGAGACTAAGGCTGCACCTGGAGTATTGTGTACAATTCTGGTCACCACATCTCAAAAAGGACATAGTGGAACTGGAAAAGGTGCAAAAGAGAACTAAATTGATTACTGGGCTGGTGGACCTCTCTTATGAGGAAAGGCTAAAACATTTCGGGCTCTTTAGTCTGGAAAAAAGGCGCTTGAGGGGGGACATGACTGAGACGTACAAAATAATGCAGGGCATGAGTAAAGTGGATAGAGGGATGCTCTTCTCCCCCTCACAAAATACCAGAACTGGGACATACACTCAAATTGAGGATTGGGAGAGTGAGAACAAAAGAAAATATTTTTTACTCAGCATGTTGTTAGTCTGTGGAACTCTCTGCCACATGATGTGGTGAGGGCATCTGGCGTGGATGCCTTCAAAAGGGGATTGGAGAGATTCCTGGAGGAAAAGTCCATCACAGGTTACAAACCATGATGGAGATGTGTAATCTCCAGGCTTAAAACTGGGACACTTCAAGGGCCAGATGCAAGGGAGTGGTAACAGGAGACAGATATCTAGTCTTGTGCACTCCCAGACACATTTGGTGGGGCTACCGTAGAAAGCTGGACTAGATGGGCCTTTGGCCTGATCCAGCATGGCTTTTCTTATGTTCTTATGTTCTTAAGACTTAGGAAGTATAGGCCTTTACAGACCACATCAATGCAATGGAACCTATTATTAAGTTCATTAAGGAGGACACCCAAGACAACAGGATGGCTTTGCTTGATTGTGCAGTCATCATCAGACTCGAATGTGGCCTGGGAGTAGACATTTACAGGAAACCCACCCACACAGATCAGTACTTACTGTTTGACTGCCACCCTCCATTACAACACAAATTAGGAGTCATCAGGACTCTAAATCACAGAGCAGAGAGCATTCCCACCTCCACAGGGTCCTGGAGAGCCATATTGACTACTGTGGTATTTACCTCAGTGTATTCCTTAAAACAACAGAGATTTCAAATGGAGATTTATTGTGTTCTCTGATGTCCATTTCAAAAATATGAAACGTTTGTGGGATGTCTGTGTGGGGCCCCACAGATACAGGGGATGTCATAAAACCTGGAAAATTGCCTTTAGTATATCTTCAGACTAGAGATGGGCACGACTTAGCGGTATTCCGGTTTCCGTTTCCGTTACTTGTATCCGTTACTCTACGGAAACGGTAACGGGAATTACTCCGCCAGAATTCGAGCTCGAACCAACGAACGAACAATTTGGTCTGATTTGTCGTGCTCGTTACTTGCATCGCGGCGATCGCGCAATGCCAAGTGGCACAGAAAAAAGTTTTTAAAAGTTAAAAAAAAAACAGATTCCCGGCCCTAAAAGTAGACGAAAACTCTCTGAGGGCACCTACCAGGCCAGAAGGGTGTTTTATTTGGGGGGGGGGGTGTTCCCCACCCCCCTCTCCTTGGCTATTGCTACTGCTGCGCTGCTGGTACCAGGCTGGGAGGGCGCATCCATTTGCCATGCAGTGCAAGGGATCCAAAATGGCGATCGCAATATTTTTTTTGAAATCATTGCCCAAAACCCCACCAAAGCACCACAGAAACATGCGAAAATTAGCTATTTTAAATGCTTGAATTTTTACAGTAGCAGCAGTGGGTTTTTCTTGCAAAAAAAGTCTCCGTTGATTTTATTTTATTTTATTTTATTTTATTTTATTTTATTTTTTTACACCTGCACATTCGCAATGATGGGCTTGCCCATGGGAGTGGACCATGCAAATTTTCCACCAATTGCATGGCCACTTGGCCAGGTTGACCACAGAGACTTCTGGGATGTGCCAATCGGGCATAAACAGCCCACTAATCGTAGCCCAAACCCGAACCCTAAGCCTAAGCCTAACCCATACGCCAGTACACTGTCCTTCTAAGTGGGTCAGAGAGGCACCCAGAGGTGCACCCCAATACTCACCCTAACCTCACCCGTAACTAGCCTAACCCTAGCCCGTGCGCTAACCCGTCTTAACCCTAAGCCAGATCTACTTGCATTGCACTACATGCAAGTACGTGAGACACAGCGGGTGCAAAGAGTCTGCCAGTCCGTCACTTGTGGCTCTGGCTGACTCCTGCAGCTCCCTCCAGGAGCCCACTACCCCCCCCAAACCAGTACTAACGACAACGAAAAAATGAAAAAACAAACCGACTAATTTTTGCAAAATTTCGCGAAAAACGGAAACGAGCCGAAACGGACTGCCTCCAACACACGACAACTCGAAAACGTCATTTTCCCTAGTCGTGCCCATCTCTACTTCAGACGATGTCTGAGCCCCATCAAAACAAGTCTGAAAGTTGTTGTTGTTGCTCTTGTGTGTTTGTGTGTTCATGTCATACTTTGGGGACAAGATTTTGAGAGCCATTGCTTTGCCTTGCTGAGGCAGATTTTGGGCCATTGCTTTGCCTTGCAGGTTGTCCACTGATTATCTATACCTGAATGTAATTTGTGTAAGATCTTGCTCTTCACCTCATATCATTCTTGTCTACAGTTACCTGGGTGTGTTTACATGGTTTTGAATGTAAATGGTAAACAAAAGATCAGCCCACTTGATCATAGAGCTGCCTTCTTAAAAGGGAATCAAAAATCCTTTTTAAAATATACAATTCTTTCATTTATTTGGTTGACATTGATTGCCTGCTTGATCCTAATATTGCTTGACACCTCCATCAATCAATCAGTCATAAGGAGAAACAACTGTTTCCCTGCAATAAATGCCATTTATTGCTTAAACCCTGCAATAAACACCATTTATTTTCCTTGAAAAACTTCCTAAGTTACAGATGTAATCTGCCAGATGATGCTCATTTGATTTGGGTCTTACAGGCTGATGATGTGGCACTGTGTGAAGAATATAAGAAATACACCATCCTTCTGTCCATCTATTGATATAATTTTTTTCCCTATTTTGAGGGGGTGGAGGGGAAATAGAATGTATATATGGATGGGTTCAGCAATATTACATAATACAAGATGCACATATATCTTAAATTGTAAAAAGCCCGGCGTGTGTGAAAAGATTGTTGACCTTCCTGACATGTGTTTCCATGATTGTCTTCCAGAGAGTATAGGATTATTAAAGAAATAATTTCATACTATCAAGCATATCTTGCTATGGAAAGTAGAAATTCAGAAGGGTGGAGTTCCATAGAGAACATCTGCATTATTTTTACATATCACCAGGTTGGTTCCAATGTATGAATTAGTTTACTACAATGGGATGCCTATAGAGTACAGATACTGCTTCTATGAGATTAATATTGCTTCTTTGATACCATAGTATAGCTTTGAGGTGTTCCTTCAGCTTTTGAGGAGGAGGCCTAGATGTGAGGAGAAGCTTTGGATGTGAAGTGCTTAAGCAAGAACGAATGTTAGGTTCCTCACATGAGGACTTGTGGCTTGCTGATGTAGGTGCTCAGCATATCCAGTGTTTTACTAATGAAAACTGGAATACACATATGACATCCCCTTTGCCATCTGATTAATTTCTGCCTGTTTTTATCTTCCTTTTTACACCTGTGGGTTCTACTCTGCCTGATTTAGTCAGTATGAATTAATTATCCTCTCTGACAAACACACAAGTACTGCCACCACCACCATAATAGTGAATATTCTGGTAAGGAGGATGACTGTTTACTCTCCTATGATGGCTACTCCAATGTCAGTCCTTTGAGATTCTTAGAATGCTCGAATTCCCTTTCTTCTAGTTCTGAAACTGATACCCTTGAAAAGGTATCTCCATTCCTTAACAATACATCAAACACAGTTGATATTTCCCTCCCAGATTCTCTAAGATGCCCTCTGGCGATTCTGATAATTAACCCAGGGAGTATTCTTCTTTGGTACAGGGAGTATTATGCTCTAGAGATGGGCATGAAATGAATTTTTTCATTTTGTTTTTCATTTTGTTACAGAATGAAATGAAAAATGAAATGCCCTTTTTGAAAAAACAAACCGAAAATTTTCATTCCGGTCCGTTCTGTTTTCATTTATTATTTATTTGGACAAGCACTAATATTGGCGCTTGTCAAAACAAATAATTAAAAAAGTGCTGACCAGCCCGTGGTCCACCTGGTCAGCGCTAGATTTCAAAAAGAGAAAAAAGTGCCGACTCACCTGCGGGCCAGCTAGCTGGTCGCCACTAAGTTTTTTAAAATGTGCCAACTGGCCAGGCTGGTTGGCTGTAAAAAAAATTAAAAATTTAAAAAATGAGAAATGAAACAAAACAAAAAACCTGAAATGAATTGTTTTAAAAAAATGAAATGAAACAAAACAAAACAAAAATGAAACGCCATTATGGTGTTTTGTGCCCATCTCCGTTATACTCCCAAATAAAAAAGCTGATGTTTTAACATAGTATCTCTCTACTTCAGGGGAGTGCTTCAAGAAAGGGAAGACATATCATGCTCCCTTCATGTGAAGAATTTTTCCCACTTAGCTCATTCTTTGTGATGAGAAGGAATGCCTTATTTACTTATGCCATACTGAAACTGATGCTACTAGCTCCTCTTCTCACTTTCTCTATTCCCCAAAGAGCTATGCCTGCTGTTGACATGTTTCCTTCCCTGTTACTTGGAGACTCAATGAACAAGAAACCAAACTCAAAGGCCAGTCTTCCCCTTCCTTAATTGGGTAAAGCTTTGGTACATGGGCAGAACATACAAGCAAATGGGATTTTATCAAATAGGAAATTAAGCTTTATTACAAATTAAAGGATTGCATATTGTAAGAAAAAAAGATTACGGTTTGGGAAAAATGTTCATAAGAAAGAAACAAATCATTGCAGGATTCCTTCCTCGGGCGCAAGTTAATTACACCATCTCTCTCTCTCTCTCTCTCTCTCTCCCCCCCCCCCAGTGACCAACACAGTAAAGATATAAACATGGATCTCATCCTGGCTTATTAACAAGTCTTCTTTGTCCATTGTTGACAATTGTTCTAGGATCATCTCTCCTTCATGGCAAATCAAAAAGCAGGTGAGGAACATCCCCGCTGCTACCTGAAAGATTGCTGGTCCAGAGACAAGAGACAGCATGAGAATTCCAGGCAGTGAGCATCACTGTTGTTCCTTGTCACTTGGTCATCCCCACTGTTCCGTCATTCCATTCTTCCAGCATCAAGGGCTGGGATGTCTCTGGGTAAAACTAAGCTGGCTATAAAACAATTTACATGGCTGTACATAGTGTTGGCTCCTTCTCAAATCACAAAGGTCCCATTGGATCCAGGCATTTAGGAAGTAGATAAGTCTGTATATCTGTGCAGGATGGTAACAACTTCTCCGAATGGCAGAGATCCATCCCGCAGAGGAAGAATGGCAAACTCAAGTCTCCTGGTGCTGCACCACTCAAAGCAGATGTCACTCTGTGGCTAATGCATGGGCCTGTCCAGGTAAAATGCATAAAAAGGCTTGAATGTATTTGCAAGGGAGACTCAGTGGATAGCATATTATAATTCGTCCCTGGAAATTCTATCGGCAGTTATCGCCTCCAAATGAAAACACAACCATATAGTGTGTAGTTCTCTGCCAATTCCCCCGTGCTCCATTTTCATTCATTTGTGAAGCCATCTTAGCTTCTGGGAACCCTCAATTGGTGGAAGTTGCCAATTTGCTATCTTAATCGGGTGTTTCAGCTGGGAAGAAGCATAATATCCATTGTACAAACTCAGCAAGGTGAGCAAGATCACTGCCTGATTTACTGTTTTCTTAGCTGTGTAGAATAACACAATGAAGCAACATCCATCTTTAGCACACAGAGTATGATATTCACCTCTACTTACATATGAATTCATGACCTTCCTTATGTATTCAGTTTTAGGAGTCCTCAGACATTACTGTACTTTATCACAATAAAATCACCACCTTCTTCACATAAAAGTCAGGTTTTTTTTGTTTTTTTGTTTGCAGACAAGTGTTCTTATCAAGCTTGTCTTGTGAAACTTCTTGAAAATGCCTTGCCAGACGTTTTGCTGAGATGGTGAGGATCTCATCAGCCACCCACTGACATATTTTTCCCTGGCGTGAATCAAGGCAACCCTGCCTATTTACACGGCAAAGCAATGCTTGGAATAGTTTCTTAAGATGCCTGCTGATTGAAAACATCACAATCCTGCTTTTTGCAAATGTAGAAATCATGCCATTCGGGAGATTCATGGTAGTGGAGAGACAGTATGTATGTACTCAGAAGCACTGCCTTCTCGTAGGCATACAGTGCACGACAGTCCTACTGTTGTGTATCCAGGTGCAAAATGGTAGCTGTAGAGCAGAGGTGTCCAACTGTTTGCAAGGAGGGCCAAAATTGGTGAGATGAAAATGTGTGGGGGCTGACCATTCAGCTGCATTTGGCCCCCAGGCCGGACTCACAAGCATCTACAAGAGCGGTGGCAAACCTTTGGCACTCCAGATGTTTTCAACCACAACTTCCAGAATCCCAAGCCTGTGCTGCCAATGACAAAGGACTGGGAGTTGTGGCCCAAACATCTGGAGTGTTGAAGGTCTGCGGCCACCAATTAGCAACCCCTTCCCATCTGCAAATCATCTGCAAATTTAATTAGCATACTCTCTATTCCTTGCTCCAAGTCAATAAAGATATTGAACAGCATTGGGCCCAGAACAGAACCCTGCAGTACCCCAGTGGTCACATCTTTCCAAGCTGAAGAGAGGCCATTTATGATCACCCTTTGGGTGCGATCAGTCAACCAATTACAAATCCACCTAACAGTAGCACTATCTATCCCAGTTTCTACTAACTTATTTGCAAGAATACCATGGGGAACCTTATCGAAGGCCTTACTGAAGTCCAGATAAGCAATATACACAGCATTCCCCTCATCCACCAGGCATGTAATTCTATCAAAGAAAGAGATCAAATTAGTCTGGCATGACTTGTTTTTAAGGAACCTGTGTTGACTTCTTGTAATGACAGTGTTGTTTGTTAAATAATTACAGACTGCCTGTTTAATAATCTGCTCTAGGATCTTTCCAGGAATGGAGGTCAAGCTGACCGGCAGTAATTATATGTGTCCTCTTTTTTTCCCTTTTTGAAGATGGGGACAACATTAGCCCACCTCCAATCAATGGGGACTTCCCCTATTCTCCAGGACTTCTCAAAGATTATTGCTAATGGTTCTGAAATTATTTCTGCCAGTTCTTTTAGTATCCTTGGGGGTAAGTCATTTGGCCAAGGAAATTCATTTAATGTTTCCTGGTGTTTCTGTACTACCTCTCTACCTATTCTATGTTGCAATTCCAATCCTACCTCATCTACGCTTTGTCCCAGTGGATCTCTTTTGTCCGTTTTAAAGAAAACTGAGGCAAAGAAGGTGTTGAGTAGTTCTGCCATTTCCTTGTCTCCTGTTATTAACTGGTTATTATCGCCACAGAGAGCCTATCGTTTCATTTTTCCTTTTGCTGCCGACACAACTAAAGAAATCTTTTTTACTATCTTTTATCTCGATGGCAAGTCTAAGTTCATTTTGCACTTTAGCTTTTTTTTAACCACCCCCTGCATATATTAGCTGTTTACTTATGTTCCTCTTCGGTGAATTCCCCATTTTCCTATTTGTTGTCCTTGTTCTTCTTTATAGTTAGCTGAGTTGAAGGTGCTTTAGTAAACCATTGCGGTTTCTTTAGACGTCTCCCATTTTTTCTTCTAGTTGGAACAGTTTTAGATTGTACCTTTAATATCTCATTTTTAAGGAACTCTCATCCATCTTGGACTCCCTTCTCTTTCAGTGTTTCAGTCCATGGAATCACAGCCAATAATTCCCTAAGTTTACAAAAATATGCTTTCTTAAAGTCCAGGATTCTTGTTTGACTATGCTTCGCTTCACCTTCCAACTGTATAACAAATTCCAAGAGGGCATGGTCACTTTTACCAAAAGATCCAACCACTTCAACCCCATTTGTAAGGTCCTCCTTATTGGTTAAGATGAGATCTAAAATGGTTGTGCCTCTTGTTGCCTCCTCTACCTTCTGGACCATGAAATTGTCTGCAAGGGCAATAAGGAATTTGTTAGACCTTGCATTCTTAGCTGAGTTAGACTGCCAACATATATCAGGATAGTTAAAATCTCCCATTAGTACTATATCTCTCACTTTTGACTGTATTGTCATCTGCTCACAGAAGGCGTCATCCTACTCTTCCAGCTGGCTTGGGGGCCTATAATATAATATTGTTTTATTGGTAATGACAACACAACAAAGCAATGAGTTATTTGTGTAGAAGGAGATGTGATAACAATAAGGACAATCTGACTGTGGAGAAGCAATGGGTAGTAGAGTGAGTCCATTTAAAATGGAACGTACCAGGTCCTGAGCATGTTCTTGGCCTTGTACTGAGTTTCTACCTACTGGCCACTTCTGTCTAGCCTGCTAGTGGCAATGAAGATGGGTCAGAGTTGGGCATATTGAGGAAGAAGGGGGCTGGTGAGCATGGTTACTGTAGAGGTCTCTTTCAGGCATGTTGATGGGAGATTTTTGGAGGGTCCACAAGAGTTTTGACTATGCCTCTTTTTTGATGTGGGTGGTAGTTCCCTCTGAAGATGCCAGCCACAGAGTCTGGCGAAATGTCAGGAAGAAGAACTTCCAGAACATGGCCAAAGAGCCCAAAATAACTCACAACAACTAACTGCATTTACTCTTGGGACTTGAGGCCCTTAATAGTGAGCTTCTGATTGGGAAGAGGGGTGAAGATGATTTACAGAGTTGTCAGCAGCAATATATAAGCTGAGATATTTATGGGTATGAAGGGCTGGCAGAGAAGGAAGGATAGAGCTGGAAATCAGCTACACAGATTAATGGCACCAGTCGTTAAAGCAGAGCCTGGCAGCCATGTTAATAATCAGCTAATAAAACGAGCTCTTTCTCACATACTCACTCACTCTCAAGCACACACACACACACACACACACACACTCAGGAAGGCTAGGATCCTGTCATAAGGCACAGAAGAAAGCATAGCAATTACCTAATATATTGTGGAACCACAGTGAGTCTGATCTCAGTGAGAACTCACACTACATCTTTGCTAATCCTCCATTTTCTGTAATGCATTTCAGCCATTTCCTAGGAAACTCAGAGTTAGTGCTCATGGGGTCATCCCAATTTATCACCTCAAGAAGCCAATGAATGGTTAATCGAAAATAACAATAATAAATATGAAGTCAGAGATCTGCATGTAGAAGTCTCTCTTGTTGTCTAACCTCCCACCTATCTCTGTCATACATAACCATGTATAGCTACCGATATTTATATGGAATGGAAAACTCGACACATTAATATTGCTGTGCCTTCCTCAAAACTTTGAGCTAGTCCCAGAGAATATGCAACTTTGCTGTCACCAGCAGTGAAGGCGGGCTTGTTGTTTATGGAATATTTCCTGTCAAAATCTGCAGGTTTTGACGAGCCTATTTGAAGAAAAGGAGAATGGGGCGGGGGGAGAAAGCCCTCACTTGTCAAATAAGATGCACTCCCTCCACATGTTTCATGAATACAATATCAGTGGTTGAAAAATAACAAGTGCAGAGTCAGCAAGAAGAGCCCTTCCACTTACCCATGAGGAATCATGGGATTACTCCTGAGGAATGGTTAAAGGTCTGGAAGAGATGTCTTACAAGGAGCAGTTTAGGGAGCTGGGACTGTTTATCTTTACAAGAAGAAGGTTGAGAAGGGATATGATAGCCATGTTTAAATATTTGAAAGGAAGTCCTTTCAAAGAGAGAACAGGTTTGTTTCCCATGGCTTCAGAGACTAGGACTTGGAGCAATCGTTTCAAACTATAGGAAAAGAGATTCCATCTGAACCTTAGGCCCTTACTTCATGAGGCGCGGCGCTCCGCAGCGATATTGCCTTCGATTTGAATTCGTAGGCGGTCACGTGGCGGTCACGTGTTCTTGCTTCGCTCCCGCCCCTGTTTCTCAGTACTCACGAGCTGCAGTTTTAGGACCGATTCGAGCACAACCTCACGTGCTCCCTTCGCATTCGCATGCCACTTTTCAACGTTCATTATTTCCCATCCCTCCTTTAAAAAAATTCCTACCGACGGCGTATCGATGCACTGATGCTGGACTGTCAGTTGCAATGGCTCTACTGATTTCAACTGTTTCCTGGCATCATTGGCAGCCCCCCCCCGCCGCCGCCGCCGCTACTCGGGGGGAGCCCCGCATGGCACAGCCGCCCGCCCTCCGCCGCTTGCACGCTGCCTGCCCCGGGTGCCCTGCTCTGGCCGGGCGAGGCGGCAGCGGCTCCTCCTGCTCCCGCTGCCGCCGCCGCTGCCGCCGCCGCCGCCGCCCCTACTCGAGCGAGGAAGTAACAGCACAAAGCGATGAAATGATATAGCGATGCATCGATATCCCTGTTTGAATATTTTTTTAAAAAAACTTGAAATAAAAGCCAAAACCGAGACCACACGTGACGTTGGGAGCAAAGCAAGATGCGAAGCGAAAAGATTCCCGGCAGCAGCCAGGGGAACCACTCGCCCCGCTTGGAGCACGGTAATGGGGGTGTGGTCGGGGTGGCATCGCAGCCAAAAAGGAGGAGCGTGCGGACTGAAACGATCAATTCGCACAGAAAAGAAGGCTAGCCGCGAAGCGAGCGGCTCGTGAAGTAACGGCCTTAGAAAGAACTTCTTGACAGAGCTTTTAAGCAGTGGAATATGCTGCCATGGAGGGTCGTTAGCAGGGGCCTTGCTGGTGGAGGTGTGAAGTGCTTCTGTTTTGTCTGGGGATTGTTCAAAGGTCAGCATGCTAAGTAGCAGGCAGATTATGCCTGAGTCCCCCACCTCTGTTGAGAGAGGGGTTTTCAGTACACACATGAATGGCTTCTCTGACCCCTCTCTCAAACCGCCTTTCTCCTCTGTCTACATCCTCATCTTTGAATGAGTGCCCTTTGTCCTTCAAATGGAGGTATTCTGGTCCTGAGCTGTTGCCTCTCCTGTGTTTGGGGCATCTTCCTGTTTAATGGCTGTTTAGTTTCTCCAGTGCAGAGGGCTGAACACTTAGAATGCAGTTCTTCCTTGTTGGCTCCTATTCACACAAGTGAGCAGACAACCAGTCACATGACCCATTATGCAGAGAGCTTGCTGATGGGAAGGGAAAATGTTCACAATTGCTCTTAATGCGATCCTGTTGAGTAAAGAGGTTTCTACGTACTGAAATCCTTAAGGGCTGTTCCAGTAGTGAACAATAGTGAATACCACTATGTGTGTACATGGAATGTGATTGAGTAATATATGGGAATAACAGCTGAGAGAAAACCTCTTTATGGAAGTTAATGTAGGCAAGAAGGTTCATGAGAGTCTCAATAGCACCTTTATTATCCTGGACTTCAGCAACCTAGGATGCCATTTTCTTGACAATGCATACAGTTCCCCTTGTATTTTACTGGGTAGAGTGACAAAGTAGGACTCAGGACTCAGGAGGCCTGTGTTTGACTCTTGGCTTGGTCATGGAAAGTCACTGGGGTGTGTGGACCTGGTATAACTACTCCAGAAATATCCCACTTACCTTGGAAGACCTATTAGGGTTGCTGTAAGTCAGTTATGTCTTAACAGCACATCACACATACACACACTCTGTTCTCAACATCTGAAAGCAGCATTGGACACCCAAAGATATTTGGTTTCTGGAAATATTTCAGAGAGATTGTGCAATGGAATGTATCATTTGGAAGTGCTGAGAGCTGATATGCAACCATAGGTTTTATTTCAAGCCTTTTTTGACCCTGTTCTGTTGCTGAAATGTCTCCCAGAATGGTGTGACAAAGTCTGCCCACAGGCTTACACTGGAAAAAAAAGATGAGACACCAAAGGTGGGGGGAGAGTAATGAGAGAAGAAAAAAAGAAGCAAACACAGATACTAATTCTTAAAATTGCTGAGGAGTTCTTATACTTAGGTGGTAACTTTAGGGAATTGAAGCCAAATGGAAGTATTCATCTAGTTCAATATAATGGAATGTATCTGTTTTCAAATTCTCCCTCTGGTTAGAGACACTGAGTGCTGAGAAGGGTTGTATGGTTAAACTGGTGGATTGAACAATTAAAGCTTTACTTGATTACACAGGAGAGAACAATTTGATTAAATTGAGAGGGTGGACTCACTTCTTTATGATGGTGGCTACGAACAGTACTAAAAAATTAAAACCGAAAATGTTAAAGGCAACTAGGGATGGGTACCCTACGAAAAATGACACACTGTTTCACAATTTTGTAAGCTTATGAAACCTTGTGAAACAAAACAGCAAACAGCGTGTTGTCAAAAAATGAAACGAAACACCAATTTTTGTTTTGGAAATGAAACCATTCATCCTAGCCTCTTGATCCAGTTGTCTTGAGAACAGGAGGTTTATATATTTTTTAACTTATTGATTTGTTTTTCTTTCTTCCCACACCTCAGCTGTTGAGATGTGATAACTTCGATCTTGATCTGACTAAATCTATTTTCTTCCCTTTCCTCACCACTCTGATCAGCTGTTGAGTTTATCTCCTGATCTCTCCATGCAGCAGCTAGCTATTAGGTTTCTATCTTGTTTACAGAGGGTTCTCTGATTGAAATCAAATTGATTGGAAGTTTGAGGGTCTTTGATTTTAGGGCAGTGGGCTCCCTGTTAAATAAAAAAAAGGAAAGCTCCCCATTTTATAGCCTTACGAAGCATTTCATTTCATGCCAAGAATTCTTTTTAAAAATCCGTTATTAATGAAATGACGAAATGAAGACTCAAACGAAATGAAATGAAACAAAACACTATATTTCCATTTCATGCCCATCTCTAAAGGCAACCTTTCCTTTTTACAAGGAATTATACTTAGTCACATACCATACTAATATCTTTCCTTATGTTTCTTTCATGGACCTAGATACAGCATCACATTCGTGCAGCATTACTATGTAAAAAGCATCTGTTTCTTCTCCTTTCCTCTTCAGTCCTTGCCACTTTTGATAGATAAATAGATCCCAAACTGTACTGGATGGGGTCACCCCCCCCCCAATTGAAAAAATCAGGTACACAGCTTGGGGGTGCTCTTGGACTCATCCTTGAGCTTGGTGCCCAGGTCACGGCAGTGGCCAGGAGCACATTTGCACAATTGAGGCTAGTATGCAACTTATGCCCCTTTCTTGATAAATCAGTTCTGGCCATGGTGACACATGCCCTAGTGACGTCCCAGCTGGACTACTGTAATGCGCTCTATGTGGGGCTACCAATGAAAAGCCTCAGGGAACTTCAATGGGTCCAAAATGCAGCAGCCAGACTGCTGACGGGGGTAGGGTACAGATATCACATTACACCCCCTTTAAAGCAGCTCAATTGGCTGCCAATCTGCTGTTGAGCACAATTCAAGGTGCTGACCTTGACCTACAAGCACTATATGACCTGGGTCCTAGCTACCTCAAAGAATCTCACAGAATGAACTGGCTTGGGTATTAAGGTGAAAGGACTGGAGCATCCACAGACAATCGCAGTGTGGGAGAGAACACTCTCAGGATGCTGATAGGAAGTTCCTATCAGTATCCTGAGAGTGTTCTCTCCCACACTGCGATTGGGTATTAAGGTCATCAGGATAGGCCTTTCCATCCTGCCACCTTCACAGTTACATCTCATGGGAACCCATGAAAGGGCCTTCTCGGCTGCAGTGCCCAGTTGGAACTCTCTCCCACTAGAGGCAAGGACTGCCTCATCTCTTTTGTCCTTCCAGAAACAGGCAAAGACAAGCTTTCCCTGAGTGATGGACTACCATGTGTATTTTATATGAATCTATATGTTCACATAGACTTTGTGTTTATGACTACTTTTAACCGTGTTGCTTTTATGTAATGTTGTCTATTAATGCTGTAAGATGTCCCTCAATTCCTTGTTCTCAAATACTTGAAAATGCCTTAATTGTACTGGTCTGTATATTATCTCTCATTACTGTAAGCTGCCTTGGGTCCTTTTCCAAGGAGAAAGGTGGGGTAAAAATACTCTAAAAATAAAAATAAATAAATACACCAAGCCATAAACTGAACTACAAACCAGCCTGATTGGTTGTTGTTTTTCCTGGTCCGTAGCTGGGTTTGTTCCCATATCTGCTGCTCACTGACTAAATACATTGCTCTAGCAGTCCACAAGCTATCTTCTGAATGCCTCACTAGATTGCTAAATAAAAGAGCATTTTTGACTGAAAAAAGGCAGGGCTAAAGAGGTCTGACTGTCTTCCAAATTCTGAGGTAGAGAGGGAACAATTGTGTACTACTGAATTGATTGACATTCACCCAAGTCCAGAAAAGTCCATTCCTCCCACTCAAAACCTCTTAAAGGAATCATGTGTAGGCTGAAATATTTCCAACAATCACCACACAAAAAAGAACAAACAAATCAAAATTGCTCCAAAGTAATTCCCAAGCTTCCAGATCAGTTGTTAGGATGTATTGAGGGCTAACCTGGGGGGGGGGGCAGGTGAACCACTCATTCTTCAGAGTAGAACAATTGTGTGTATGGATTGTCCCCATTGCATTTATGTTATTGACTCCACGAAGGCATTGATACTGAAGCTTTGTTTCAATATATTGAAAAGGAATTGAATGCGTAATTGGCTGACAGACAGCTAAAAAGTCTTTAATTGGCTTCCAGCCCAGTGCTAATTATTGTCAGAAAGTTTGAAAGCAGAAACACCGTCTTCCCTCACTCTTTGCTACATGTTGGAATACAAAAACCACACTTGGAGCATGTTGCCATGGAGATAATGATGAATTTTGGGTACTGATAGTTTCCTAGTAGAGATGGGCATGACTTGAAAAAAAATTTTTCCGAGTTGTCGTTAGTCGGGCCGGTTCCGTTTCGGGTTGTTTCCGTTTTTCGCGAAAATTTGCAAAAATTAGTCGGTTTGTTTTTTCGTTTTAGTTAGTACTGGTTTTTTTTGGGGGGGTAACGGGCTCCTGGAGGCACCTCTGTGGGGTGGGTGCCTCCTCTGGCCCGCTATAAAGGGAAAGCGGGCTCCTGGAGGCACCCGTGGGTGCCTCCTATCCTCACCCACTAGGAAGGGGAAGCAGGCTCCAAGAGACCCCTCAACATGGGGGTCTCCCCTCCTCACCTGCTGCTGCAAAATGGCATGCATAGCCATATGGATATGCATACCAGTTGCAGACAGTGAGACCAGTGAGTGAACCCAGAGCCATAGGGTGATGCTTAAGGCTCTCGCACCGCCATGTCTCACAAAGAAGGGAATCGTACTTGCGTGTAGTGCAATGCAAGTAGATCTGGCTTAGGGTTAAGGTGGGTTAGTGCAAGGGCTAGGGTTAGGCTAGTGACGGGTAAGGTTACGGTGGGCTAGTGGGTTGCACCTCTGGGTGCCTCTCTGACCCACTAAGAAGACAGTCTGTGATGTATGGGTAAGGAGTCAAGGATTAGGGTTAGGGTTAGGGGGCTAGGGCAGGTTTTAGGGGGCTTTTTGGCACATCCCAGAAGTCTCCATGGCGGGATGGCTCCAAAAATTTGCATGGTCATCCACTCCCACATGGCTGGCCACTCGGCCAGCCCATCATTGCGCAGGTGTAAAAAAAATAAAATAAAATAAAATCAATGGAGGACAGAGGAGGAGAGGAGAGACATTTTGTTGCAAGAAAAAACCCACTGCTACTGTGAAAAATCTGGCAGTTTATAAATTTTCGCGTGTTTCTGTTGTGCTTGTGTGTGTTTGGACCACGATTTCAAAAACAATATTGCGTTCACCGCCCCATTTTGGATCCCCCACCCGCACCGCATGGCATGGCGAGTCCGGCTGCCCAGGACGGGGGGGAAGCAGGACCCCCCCTCCAGAAACCATCCTCCGGTAGGTGCCCTGTGCCCTTAGTCAAGCAGGCATTTTTCCGCCTGCTTTTTTGGCCCGGGAATGGGTGGGGGGAGAGTTTAAAAGTTTTTTCCTGTGCCGTCCGTGCCGCTTGCTTGCGCTTTAATTGCGGTTGCCGGCAGCGAGACTGGGCTTTTTGCTGGCTGCGAGCCTGCGGCGAGTCCCACCAGAGCAGCCCAGGACGGGGGATGGGGGGGGAGGCCGGGGACCTCCAGAAACAACCCCTCTGGTAGGTGCCCTGAGGCACGACAGGCATTTTTCCGCCTGCTTTTTGGCCGGGAACCGGGTTTTTTTAACTTTTAAAAACCTTTTTTCTGTGCCGCGTGGCATCGCGCGATCGCGTGATGCAAGGAATGAGCACGACAAATCAGACCAAAATTGTTCGTTCGTTGGTTCGAGCTCAAAGTCTGGCGGAGTAATTCCCGTTACCGTTTCCGTAGAGTAACGGAACCGAGTAACGGAAACGGAAACGGGAATACCGCTAAGTCGTGCCCATCTCTATTTCCTAGAACTTAAGACCTTTTCTACAACATTCTACTGAGGTATTTCTATGTAGGCTTTCCAGTTATATATAAGGGACTAGTTACAGAACTGACAGGTACAACAAACAAACACAATAATGTACAAAACACACCCTCTCAATTTGCATCTGATGTCAAGCCCCATCGTTTCCCATGGAAATCCAGCTCTGTGAATGTTTTTGCTACATGTAGACTAACCATATAAGGAAAGGGAATGTGCTGGCACTGTAGACTTTTTGAATAGAAATCTGGAACAGTGGAGCACTTAGCATCCTTCTCTCTGTTTGTTGTGAAAATAATGGGAAGTGTTATCTGAAACATATCCAAACTTTTCACAAGTGGGATTAAAATTGGGCCACAATTTATTGATATGAAATTCACACAATTCATCTGTTAAACACCCTTTAAACTGGGGGTGGGTGGGGGCTGAATGTAGTGCAAGTGGAGCAGTTACTGGTTCCTAGTATTATTAGAAAGGCACTGCCCATCTGTTTAGCACCCTCACAAAACCTGTGGTTTGGGCAGCACTCACTCCTTGAACCTTTTTATACCTAACACCTAATGTTCCTAATTTACTTCCTAATTAATTTTGAGAGCTACTGGCTCACTAGAGAATATTATTCAATAAATTTCACCTGACTTAAATTTTCCACTTGCACTACCTGCCAATTATGACTGGTTACAAACCTCACCTTAGCCTAAAGAGAATGGGATGGGTGAAAACGCACTGCCACTCCTGTCCAATTTGAGTAGCAGCCAAACATTCCCATCCACCCCTTATGTGACCAACTAATCTATTCTGTTATGAGGGAGGGAGGGAGGGTGGGAAGATGGCTAGATCACAAAAGAGTCTTCGCGCCATGTGTTGAGGACTTATGAAGATTTTTGCCCCTGCTGGGCTGCCTCTAGGCTGTACAAATGTGACCATAGCCAGGAAGGGTGCAAAGTGGCCCCACCCAGCATTATGGCTCTTTATAGAACATCCATTGCCTCCGTCATTGGCACATTTAAGAAAGAACAAGATAAAAGGAGAAAAATGATTTTGAAAGACGTGACTAGGGATGGGCACCAAACAAAAAAATGAAATGCTGTTTCACTGGGTTGTTACATAACAAAACAAAATGAAACAAAATGAACCGAGGAAGCAGTGTTTTGTTAGTAATGAAATGAACTAGCATTTTTTTTTCATTTAAAAAGAAATGGTTTCTTTCAGAGTAAAACGGCTCCCCTGGGTCCTAGAGGCACCAAATGTGGTGTCTATAGGACTCAGGTGTGTCGTTTTATACAGTAACAAATTGGTTTGTTATTGGTTCATTGCGTACAATTTTTATAAAGACTTTGTTTCTAACGAAATAAAATGAATCATAGGGGGAAACGAAACAAGATGAAACACATTTTTACTCTTTTGTGCCTATCCCTAGATGTGACATCATCATCATCATCATCATCATCATCATCATCATCATCATCATCATCATCATCATCATCATCATCATCTTATGATGTAGCTGTCATGGTAGTGATGGCAACAACATGTGTCTAAAAAGACTCTTCCTTAGACCTTGATTGTCAACATCATCATCTCAGAACTGGAGAGCTAGGACGGGACCTAAACTGTTGCAAGGTCATTAACCTACTCCTGAGAGAAGATATTATATGAATTGAGAAGGGCTGTAGCATCCATGGGGAATGAAATCATAGAATCATAGAATCATAGAGTTGGCGGAGACCTCAAGAGTCATCTAGTCCACCCCCCTGCCATGCAGGAACCCCCATCACAGTACTTCCAACAGATGGCCATCCAGATTCTGCTTAAAAACCTCCAAAGAAGGAGACTCCACCCCCATGGCAGCATATTCCACTGCCGAACAGCTTTAACCATCATGAAGTTCTTCCTAATGTTCAAATGGAAGAACTTCATGACGGTTAGAGCTGTTCGGCAAGCTTCCCTCACTGGCAAATGCCAAATAATGCAGATATGCAAACCCTATATATAGGGTTTGCATGTCTGCGTTATTTGGCATTGGCCAGTATATATATTCTAGTACAGTAGGACCCCACTGAGGATTGGTTCCAGGCCTTCCCGTGGATAATGAAAACCATGGATAAGAGAGAACGCCTGCTCACCCAACCCCAAACTGCTGTTTCCTGACAGTAGTTTGCTTTATGACTGATGTTTGTGACAGTAGCTTGCTTTACAGCTGCTATTTGTGACAATAGCTTGCTGTACATCTGCTGTTTGTGAAAACAGCTTGCTTTACAGCTTGCTTTGTGGCTGCTGAATTATTTAATTTTTTCCCCTCTGCCAGCCGTGGATAATGAATCAGTGGATACAGGGGTCCTACTGTAATACAGCTTGGAGACATATTTCTGAGATTTTTTATTTAATATTTAATAGATAACTGAAAGTGTGTGTGCTGATCCAGCAAATAAAGCAGCCCTATTATATTACCAAACTGTAAATCTCCTTTTTAGGGGGCATAGCATGTCCTAAACATACATGTTCACTACTATAGACATAGCTACTGTGAAAATGGCATTTGCTCTAGATTTGTATTCCTTTTTTATTCCAACTATTGCCAACCTCCGAGGACCATTGGAAGACAAATCTCATCCTCTCTGCGTTATGCAGTCCAGAGGTGGCCAGCTGCATCAACAATCACAAAGTCACTCAAGGCCCACCAGAAGATTCACACTGATATTGTGAAGCATTAGATGAGGGATTTACCCAGGCAGAACCTCACAGCAGAGCTTTAAAAGGAAATAAACACACACAGAGGGAGCAACATTTTATGAAATGTTCCAGAAAGTTATTGATTGTGTTTGGTATAATATAACATCATTTCCCAATGCATTGTCACTTCTAAAGACATCATTCTAACTGCCTAGTCTTGCACTCAAGGCAATCTGTCATTAAGGCTCTGCACCTCCACAATCCTTTTATAGGCCTTATTTTTCCATAAAACGTAAAGGAAAAAAGGAAAAAGAAAAAAGGATAATAGCATCGCAGTATTTATTTTAGTCATAACATCTGCATACACCACCAGCTCATGCATGAGTGAGTGCTCAACATTCCATTTCAAGGATAGTTAAGTTATAGCTTATTTAAACCTCATGCATTTCTGCCATCGTTTTACATACTTGTTCCTGTATGCTAGAGAGAAATGTATGACATTCGGAATTGTCTAAAATGAATAATGATATTCAAATGTTAAACAATTAAACAATCTCTAGTTTACTGCTAGAGATGCCGGCTGGATTTATTGGTGAGCCAGGTATCTGTCTGTGGAATCAGAAGTTCAGAGTTCAATTCCTCACCGTGCATCCATGAAGTAGACTAAGCTTGCCTAAACTTGAGTAGGCTGTACAGCCATAAAACTACCCCCTCCCCCTGAAAAAAAAAAACAGAATGGTAAATGTCATTCTATCTATTCATTACCTGGAAACAGATGAGGAAGCATTTGTTACCATGATGATACTCAAAATGAAAAAATAATAATAATCACTCACTAAGAGTAATATAATTAACCACCACCACCCCATCCCAAAGCCTCAATAGAAAAGAGTCAGGTCTCTCCCTACAACTTTGACAGCTTCCATCTCACGGTACAGGCAGTAGACCACCAGGTGAAGGGCAGACGGCCAGCAGGCACACCAGTCAATCGTAAAGGGAAAAGGGAGAAATTCTTCCAAAAAACCAATAAAAAGGAAAGGACCCAACTTAATGGGTCCAGAGATTGTTGCTGGGGCAGTGCCTGCAAAACAAAGTGATATGGGACCCCTCACCTAATTGGGGGAGGGGGGGAAATCGGACCAGGAAGCAGATGCTAGCTGGGGCTCCTTGGAGAGCATGACGTGCTCACAAGGGACTGGGCCCAAAAAGGTTTTAAAAGGTGTGTGTGGGGGGGGGACAAACAAGACAACTTCCTCTTTGACCAGCGGAAGATGGAGCATCCTGGCCTACCCTGCCCTTTTTCTTTTCATTATAGTAGCTATTGTGGATTATTGCATAGTTATGTTTAATTATATGCATGCATGGTGGTTTTACAGGCACTGGGATGGATCCAGGTGTTTAAAGTAGCAGGAGAGAACCTGCAAGTATGAAAGAACATCTGATGAGGAAAGCCAGACTGTTGTCGAAAGGGGTTGATCATTGGGGGAGGGGAGCAATGGGGGGGCCTGGCAATGAATTATGGCACAGCCATCAATGGGGTTAACGCCCCTCAGGAACATAAAGTTTGAAGGTGAACATGGGATACTGATGGGGTGGACAGCCCAGGGTTCCTGTAACTAACAAGAAGTGGGATTACATATGATGATGGAAAAATACAAGGGAGCATCAAAGGACAGATGGGCTCCTTTGGTGTGCTGGATCCAACCCAATTGCTTAGCCAGAGTACTGCCTGTTGTAATCAATAAAGTTGTGGCCTACATATATTCCCAAACTATGGTGCTCATGTCTCGTCATTTAATAATAATAATAATAATAATAATAATAATAATAATAATAATAATAATAATAATAATAATAATAATAATAATAATAATAATAATAATAACTATTTTTATGCCACTTTTCTCCCCAAAGGGACCCAAGGCGGCTTACAACACATTCAAAAAATTACAATAAAAGCAATACAATGTAAAAAACAGCACAGTACATATAAAATACTATAAAAACACTATACAATATAATACAATAAAAAACAAGATTTATGCACTCACTTTAAAAAGAGAAGGCTTAGCTATGGGCAACAATAAAAAATGACACCTCAAAAAGCAAGGAATCTACTGTAAGTAATCCAGAAAGAAATATAAAAGTGAACAAACCTCAGCAAGGAAATAATGATAACGAGCAAAAACAGAATCTGCAGTGGATGAACAGCAGTAGCAGTAGGCCAATGAGAAATAAATCGAGTGCAAAATAATCAGAAGACCTTTCCCAGCAGTGACAACAAACAAGCTAAAGAGCAGGCACCCCAGTTATCCTGGACACTCACCTCCCACCACCAGCATCCAGAACCTTCCAGAATGTTCTCTTAAGCAGAACACTTTGCTTACTTTAATCCTTATTGTCTGCTGACAGCCCTCCTCACAATAATTGTGGCACTCTTTGAAGGAAGAATATCAGTTAGAGATGGGCACGAAACGAGCGATTTTTCGTTTTCGTTTTTGTTTTTTCATTTCGTTACGCAATGAAAATGAAATGAATTTTTTTAAACAAAACGAAAACGAAAACAAAATGACCAATTTTGCCGTTTTTCATTTTCGTTGCAGCAGATGCATTGAACTAAAAAGAATGCTAACAAAACAGCAATTTTTCGTTTTCTTTTTCATTTTTTCATTTCATTACCTAACGAAACAAAAATGAAATTTTTTGCAAAAAAAGTCACGAAAACGAAAACGAACCAAACGGACCCCTAAACGACCAAACGACAAACAAAACACCATTTTTTTGAGTTGTGCCCATCTCTAATATCAGTGAAGCCATTTGGCCTACAAGGGCCAGTCCTCCAAAAGGCAATGAAAGAAACATGGAAGTTTTATTACTCTCTCTTTTGGAATCCTGAATCTCTGGTTTATTGTAAAACCATGGAAGTTAAATGAAATAAATTAGAGTCCCCCCTCTCATTTAGGTTATCCCAAAGGACCCTGCCTTAATACTCATTAGGATTTTCCAGTTGCATGGGAGATTGCTTGACAAAGTCAAGCAATAGAATGACATACAGGTTACAAACCATGATGGAGATGTGTCATCTCCAGGATTAAAACCAGGGTACTTCAAGGGCCAGATGCAGGGGAGTGGTATCAGGAGACAGAGATCTCACACGCTCCTAGATGCATCTGGTGGGGCTACTGTGAGATACAGGAAGCTGGACTAGATGGGCCTTTGGCCTGATCCAGCATGGCTCTTATGTTCTTATGTTCTTATGATATACTAGAACTGGCTGATAGAATCATGAAGTTGGAAGAGGCCTATAAAGGCATCGGGTCCAACCCCCTGGTCAAGGCAGGGTGACAAATCAAAGGATAGCTGCCAGGTGGTTGCTCAAATTTCTCTTGAATGCCTCCAGCGTTGGAGCAGTGGCCGCCTCTCGGCGTCATTGGTTCTATTGCTGTACCACTTGAACCATCAGAAAGTTTTTTCCTGGTATTCACCTGAAATCTGTTGTCCTGTAACTGGAGCTCATTGTTCCAATGCCCTGTACTTGTGGATGCTTGAGGACGGATCCTGGCCCTCCTCTGTATGACAGCCCTTCAAGTATTTGAAAAAACCTAATCTGGACCCAGGGCTGGTGGTTACCTACCAACCAGTAGCAAACCTCCCTTATTTGGGCAAGGTATTGGAGCAGGTGGTGGCGGGGCAACTCCAGGCGCTGCTGAATGAAACAGATTTTCTGGATCCCTTTCAATCGGGTTTTAGGCTGGGTTTTAGTATGGATACTGCCTTGGTCGCCCTGTACGATGACCTTTGCCAGGAGAGAGACAGGGGGAATGCGACCCTGTTGATACTTCTGGACCTTTCAGCGGCTTTCAACACCATCGGTGCCAGGTAAAAACCTTCCTGTTTCTGAAGTGTTTTATTTTTTAAATAACCTTTTATTAAATTTATACTATATACAACCAATATCTCTTTTAGTCATGACACATATCAATAAGATCATCTTTAACCTATTTACATCCATACACATATATATGCACAATCATCATTCTACCCCTTTTTGATCCTCTAACCAGGAATAGAATGATCTCCAGGATTGAGCAAATTTGCATTCCTCCTTATCTTTAAGTTTGTAAGTTAATATATCCATGGTAGCACAGTCCAAGATTTTATCTATCACCATTTCATCCGTTGGTATCTTATCTGTTTTACATAACTGTGCCCAGGCCAACCTTGCTGCTGTTAGCACATTCATCAGCAAATAGTTATTTTCTTTAATTTCATTATTTTGGGGGAAAATTCCTAATAGGCACAGTTCCGGTTTAAATTTTAAGTTTTGTTTTGTTATCTGTCTTAACCAGGTCAGTATCTTAGCCCAATAACTCCTGGCTTTCGGACAAGTCCACCAACAGTGATAAAATGTATGTGCCTCGCTTTACATTTCCAACATTTGCCTGAAAAGTTGGGATACATTTTATCAAGCGTAGATGGAGCTCTATACCATCTGTAAAACATTTTAAGTAGGTTTTCTTTATATGCTACTGCAACTGTTAATTTGTAATTGAATGTCCATAGTTTCCCTCATTGTTCTAGTTCTATTGTATATCCAAAGGTTTTTGCCCACTGTATCACTGTAACTTTAACTTCTTCATCCTTCATTTCCCACTCCAGCAAGTATTTATATAGTTGTTGTATTTGTTTCCCTTCAGTTGCAAACAAAATTTTGTCCAGTGGTAAATATTGTTAAAGTTTTTTTAACTGACATAACATAGATTGTGGGTCCTGGTGGCAATTTTAGTGCTTTATGTTTAAATGTTTTTATTGTTTTAATTGTCCATTGCCTTTTTAATGTTTTAACTGTTTTAACTGTTCATTTTAACTGTAAGCCGCTCAGAGACCTTTGGGTAGTGGGCGGCATATAAATTGTACAAACAAACAAACAAACAAACAAACAAATAAATAAATAAATAAATAAATAAATAAATAAATAAATAAATAAAATTTGAAAAGTGCTATCTGATTGCCCCTCCTTTTTTCAAGGCTCAACACACCCAGTTCTTTCAGTCTTGCACTTGGGCTGGCAAAACAGCAGTTTTTTAGGAAGGGCTGTTAGAACCCCCTCCCTTTTACTTTGAAGTCTATAAAACTATGACAAACAGCCTGATGATTACAGGGACTAAAGCAACACAGAGAATAGCTTTGCACAGAAGGTGGCATGAGCAACGTGCTGAGAGGCACTTCTGCCCCAGGATGTTTCATTACAATTAAAAAAATGCTGCGAGATAGAAACTATTTGTAGCAGTTAATTCCTCTTTGGTTTGTAAAATTCTCTTCCAACTCTTTTCCGGCAGAAATCAGCCATTTCTCATCTGATTCCCCATTTGCAAGTGGTGCGCCCCTGCTCAAGTTCTTAAGCACACAACTATTTTCTGCAAACAGACATTTTGACTTTAATCAGTTGCTCAGGCTATAAAGCTCTTATTTGCTCGGCACAAATTTATAGATTAGCTTTCGTATATTCAGAAGGATGCCATGGAAGGGGCACACAGAGATATGTCTAGTAAAGGGATTGACTAACAAAAACAGAAAAAGAATTAAACACCATCACAATCTCTTTTGTTTTCTCTCGAGGACAGAGTGTTCTGAAATGGACAGATGATGTTGGGTATTATCATCCAAGTTCAGACCACGAGGTGCTGAGCTGCCAGCTGTATAAATCCATAGATTCTCCAATGTGCTTGGGTCTGCTGGTATTTCTAAGCCAGACACGTAGTGCCTAGTGAATGCTTGTTTCTGTTTCCTGGTCAGGATTACAGACCTAGGATTTCAGAAGTTTGGACATACAGTAGGTTGGCTGTTGTTTCATCTCCATGCTGCAGACAGCATCTCTGTCATCCGCAGTTAGATTGCCATACCTACAGGTGATCCTCTGTTTGATCTAGTAGGTGTATCTAGTCACAGTGTCTTTCTAAGAAGCTGACTTGTAGCGAAGCACTTTCAATCACAAGGGTGTGATCCAGGATTGTGGATTGGTACTTTGTCAAAAACCTGGCAGAGACTGGCAAAAAACTGTCACAGGAAATTTAAGGAGCCTCAGGATGCAGTGGTTAGTAGGGAACTGCCAACAACTGGGTCTCCTTGGAAGCCCAGTCTACCACTCTCATTTCCTATGGTAATGGACTAAGTGGCTGAGCCGATCTTGCACATTAGAAAGAACCTGTCCCTTGAGCCCATTATTATGTCAGTCCTAGGAATCACAGAGAAGCTTTGTTGTTGTTGTTGTTGTTGTTGTTGTTGTTGTTGTTGTTGTTGTTGTTGTTGTTGTTGTTGTTGTTGTTCAGTCATTCAGTCATGTCTGACTCTTAGTGACCCCATGGACCAGAGCTCGCCGGGCCTTCCTATCTTCCACTGCCTCCTGGAGTTTGGTCAAATCCATACTGGTTGCATCGATGACACTGTCCAACCATCTCATTCTCTGTTGTCCTCTTTTCCTTTTGCCTTCAATCTTTCGCAACATCAGGGACTTTTCCAAGGACTCCTCTCTCCTCATGAGGTGGCCAAAGTACTGGAGCCACAGCTTTAAAATCTGTCCTTCCAGTGAACATTCGGGGTTGATTTCTCTCACAATGCATAGGTTTGATCTCCTTGCAGTCCAAGGGACTCTCAAGACTCTCCTCCAGCACCACAGCTCAAAAGCATCGATTCTGCGGCAATCAGCCTTCTTTATGGTCCAGCTCTCACTTCCATTCATCACTACTGGAAAAACCTAGTGTTCTGTTAGTACGTAATCAGAGTCAGAATTCAGTTAGTCATGGACCTATGACTCAGCTGAGGTGTCCATGTAATCATCACTCATTATTTTTATACCACATGTTGTCTTTGGTCGATTCAGAACTGTGAATTAATGGATTTTTAAAAAAAATTCCTCCCGTTACCAGTTTTTGAGATACTAAGTGCCAGTTGAGGAGAAATATGCAATAAGGATTAGTCTGCTGAGGGAAGACTTGAAATGTATTCTGCTCTGCTACCACCCAGACTAGCCTTAGGCTAGATGGCTGGCATACAAATCGAATCAATAAATAATTAAAAAAATAAATAGGTTCATGAATATTTTCTTCTGTAAAGTTAGAGTTTCGAAAAACCAATCAATTTCATAATCTGCCCAGCCTTTTCTCCTGAATGTATATTTTCAGGAATTTGCCCAGCCTCAACTATGATGTGTCCCTCTGGAGGCTTGTGTTGAGCTTGACATTGGATCAGATGGATTAGAGGTGGGGAAAAAACATTAGGTTTCTGGACTACAGTTCCCAGAATCCTACAGCCAACACGATCAGTTGTCATGCTGGCTAAAGAATTCTATGATGTGCTGTCTGCGAACATTTGTCATTGCTCCTTATCATACCATTCTTATGCTTATGGAACTTTGTCTGTGTGACTGTGTAACTGAGGTTGCCCCATCAATGGGTGAATTCCCAGCACAGAGCATTGCTTCCTCTTCTACCCATGAACTTCAGATGGTCATGGCTTAATATTTTTATTTCATTTTTTTCAGTTGAATTGGTATCTTGCATTTCTTCCAGTGAACCTAAGTCAAAGGTCTTGCTCTTCTCCTCCTTGCTTAATATGTGGGAAGTAGGCAAGTTATGGAGGAATTGATTAGCTCAAGTCTTCATAGTTCCATTGGGGCTCTAACTTGGAAATCCAATATCTATGCATACACATCTATTTTTATCTGTTTTGGTTGGGCATCACAGTAGCCTTTGTCTATATTTTGACCTATCATGCGTTGCTTCATGTAGCATTTTATTCTTCCATTTTTAACCTCTTTGTCCAGAGGTCACCCGTCCCATCAAGAAAATGTAGAAACCAATATTATTAGCTCTGGTTGATATTCACCCAGGATGACATTATAAATGCCATTGCTATGCTGGCATGGCAGAGATGATGTTACTATGAATAGTTGAGCAAATAAAAGCAAACAGTAGGTAGAAAATAAGATCGAGATAAAGAAATCCTGCAGGAATTATACCAAAGTTGTTGCAGGGCTCATGAAAAGATAGAGGACAACTGTACAGAATGCGGAATATGGAAATTGGTGACCCTTTCCACATAAGATATGCATTTTGTTAGATTCCATTACAGCATTCCCCACATTCCTCCTAGCTGAGCTAGTTTCTGTTGACATCATTTCATATAGGTATAGACATATGTAGAAGCAGACAGAGAAATATATTTATATACACACACATATACTTCCATTTTCTGATGGCCGCCCGCACAGTCCGAGGCACCGGCTACACACACCTTTGAAAGTGATCAGTGTTAAAAGCCTGAAATGGAACAAGAGCAGCAAGAAGATGGCCTCATGTAGGACAGGACTGGCAAATTTGATATTGCGCCAGAAATTGGTTGGAAATGGTAGGAAGACCCACTGCTCAGCATTTCTCTGCCCTACTGTTCCTGAAAACTTAAGGGTTGCCATCAAAAGTCCATCACAGGTTACAAACCATGATGGAGATGTGTAATCGCCAGGCTTAAAACGGGGTACTTCAAGGGCCAGATGCAGGGGGGTGGTATCAGGAGACAGATATCTAGTCTCATGCGCTCCCAAACGCATCTGGTGGGGCCACTGTGAGATACAGGAAGCTGGACTAGATGGGCCTTTGGCCTGATCCAACAGGGCTCTTCTTATGATCTTATGCCATGGAGATCCTCTACTTGGGTAAATTGCCAAAAAACACCAGGAATAAAAAAAATTGCTGAGAATTCATTACATCCCAAATTTATGTTACTGCTCAGCACTTTCCTCTTTGGATTGAACCTTCTGTTTCTTTGGCTTTAAGAAGGCTTTTAACATAGCAGTGATGATAGATTTCCATCCTCAAGTAGATCAAGGTATGTCAACAGAAAACCAAGAAATGAGATCAAACTGGAGGCAAGGAGGCCCTGACTAGTATCCATGAAGCATATTAGTATCACACTTGTCATTTATCAATAATATAGGCAAACTAATAAGCGAACTGATAAATAGGTTATGGGAGGGGGATTCATCTACTTGCATCATGTGTGGCATTCTCAAAGCAATTATGTATATCTTATTTTCTAATCATGTCAGAATTATATGCAATTGTAGGGACAGAGAAATCAAGCTATTTGCAAAGAAAGTAGAGTATGTGATAGACAGAACTACTGTTATGTGCATTTGTAATTGGTTGACTGATCACTCCCAAAGGGTGATCATAAATGGCTTCTCTTCAGCTTGGAGAGACATGACCAGTGGGGTGCCCCAGGGTCCTGTTCTGGGTCTGGTGCTATTCAACATCTTTATTAATGACTTGAATGAATGAATAGAGAATACAGTATGTTGATTAAATTTGCAGATGATACTAGATTGGGTGGGGTTGCTAATTCCCTAGAGGATAGGATGAAAATCCAAAATGACCTTGACAGAATAGCACAGGCCAAAACTAACGGAATGGGTTTCAACAGACGGAAGTGTAGGGTGCTGCATCTAGGTACAAAAGTGAATGGCACAGGTATAGAATGGGAGACATCTAACTGGAGAATAGTACATGTGAAAGGGACCTCAGAGTCTGGGTGGACCACAAATTGAACATGAGTTAGCAGTGTGATGTGGCGGCCAAGAAAGCCAATGTGATTCTTGGTTGCATGAACCGAAGCATAGTATCTAGATCAAGGGAAGTGATAGTACCACTCTATTCTGCTCTGGTCAGACCCCTACCTGGAGTGCTGTGTTCATTTCTGCACACCTCAATTTAAAAAAGGATATTGACAACCTTGAACAGGTCCAGAGGAGGGCGACCAAGATGGTTATAGGTCTGGAAGAAATGTCTTACGAGGAGCGGCTTAGGGATCTGGGAATGTTTAGCCTTACAAAAAGAAGGTTGAAAAGGGATTTGATAGTCATTTTTAAATGTTTGAAAAGATGTCACATTGAAGAGGGAACAGTTTGTTTTCTATGGCTTCAGAGAGTGAGACTTGAAAATACAGGAAAAGAGATTCAAATTAAATCTTAGGAAGAACTTCCTGATGGTTTGAGCTGTTTGGAGGGTGGTGGGGTCTCCTTCTTTTTAAGCAGAGGCTGGATGGCCATCTGTTGGGGGTATTTTGATGGGGGTTCCTGCATGGCAGGGGGTTGGATTGGATGGTCCTTGAGGTCTCTTCCAACTCTATGATTCTATGATTCTATTTCCAGAATGTGTTCATTTTGTATGTGTTCAGTCCTAAGCTTTTTCCATCCAATTTCCACTTCAGCCTATAATTTAAACCAGACACAGATGTACCCAGTGAATATTCACATTTATTTTTGCATACTAATTTCCTGAACATAAACATGTTCCCCTTAATCCAGACATTTATGTATGTAGGCTTCACTCAGACAGGACTGTATATGCAAATTTGTGTTCCATTTTTGAACAAAAAATGCACCGTGAAATCTGGGGAATGCACAGTTCAAAGGATAACTGTTTTCTGCTTGGCCTGTTAGGTTGGGAAGCACAAATCAGCTCAGTTCACTTAAAAATTGTAACCAACAAAATGTTGCCATCCCTGTTCAAATAGTCAAATATTCTTCAGTATAAATGTATTCAACAGGCAGAGACAGATCCATAATTTGATGTACTTTTATACAATGTATAGATTTTTACATTTCCCCATATCCAATTTTTCTATACCTCAAGTTATTTCCATCTCAAGTATGTGATTTGTGAATGTTAGTCAACCCTCCAAAATAGAACGGAAATACATTTTTTCCCATCTACACTGGTCAAATTCAATAGTTAAGACTGTTCCTGGTATGATGTGTATGCTTCTGTTTTACAGGTGGTAAAAGACAAGAACATTCTGGCCTGATAGATACATTTGTTAGAAAAGAGGAAGCATGCAGAAATAAAAGATAGCAACCCCCAAATGATAGCAACCCCCAAATATAGCAACAGGGATACTCAAGGCTTCAAACTAGAGATGGGCATGACTCAAAAAATGGTGTTTCGTTTGTCGTTTGTCATTTAGGGGGTCCGTTTCGGTTCGTTTTGTTTTTCGTGAATTTTTTGCAAAAAAAATCATTTTTGTTTCATTACGTAACGAAACAAAAAAATGAAAACGAAAACAAAAAAATGCTTGTTTCGTGCCCATCTCTCCTTCAAACCTATATTTTGAAAACCTAAGCATCAGAAGCACCAGGTATTGCTGGATTTTCTGTTTTATTTTTTAAAAATCCCAAGCATTTCTCCTTTCTGAAAATGAATAAATGTCTATTTTTTTAAAAAAAAAAACCTTGGATATAATATAAACTAAAGCTTCTCAGTGATTCCTAGGAGTGACATAATGATGAGCTCAAGGGACAGGACACCAGATTTAGGCTGCATAAAAGGAAAAACTGTATTCTCGAAGGCTTTCACGGCTGGGATCTGATAGCTATTGTGAGTTTTTTGGGCTGTTTGGCCATGTTATGGACATTTTTCTTCCTGACGTTTAACCAGTCTCTGTGGCTGGCATCTTCAGAAGACATGGAGCTCAGGAAACTAGTTCTCTCTGTGCTCTTGGGTGGTTTGGTGGGTGCAGAGATCACAGACAGAATTCCTATTTCCCTTTTAAAAGAACCCTGTGTTTTGTCTGATGCCAATGGAATCTAGTGACTCTGATATCATCAGGTCAGTGAACTGACTCTGAATTTTAATTGTACTCTAAATGAACTATCCAAGATGCCGATCGCTATTGCCAAAGTCAGTACTACATATACTGGATAACCCTGTGAAATTCCTGACCAATTCCTGGAATGGATTCATGCCTCCTACAAAACTGGAATCATTGATTGCTTCCCACTTCTCAACTGAGGGGTTTTGGTTGGGAGGGAATTGCAGTGGATGTCAGACAAGTCTGTAGCAGTCAATTTTCCCCTCTTTACCTCAGATTCTTTTCCAGTCCTTCCCCCCCCCCCAGTCAGTGTTCCATTATGTTTGCGATGGAGTCTGTCAGAAGTGGACAAGTATGGTCAGCTAATGTAAACACCCAGTTAGTCAGTAACGAAGCTACTTGACCAGTTAAGTTCAGTGATGTAGCCAGCTAACATTGTTTACACAAAATAATGTTTATTTTTCTCTATGAACAACTGAAAGTAAACAGAAGCATGTTTTTTTAAAAGAATACCAGAATCTCTGAGTGAATATATTGAAACAGTAAGTGCCAGCAGAGGTAAACTAAAAAATAAGGGGTGATCTATTAAGGGAGGTTTGAAGTCAAGCTCCTCAGTGGGTCTCAGCCTGAACCATTTTTATCCACTGTGTAATAGGATGATATTTTCATTGTTTAATTAAGTCACACAAATTCCTCACAGTGCCTCATGAGATTCACCCCTCCTTCACTTATTGGAGTCAGTTGGTTGCCATTTGTGATCCACAGACTTCAGTTCACTCCCCCTCTTTGCCCACCCCCTCAAGAACACGGCATTACAGTTTTGTCATGCTTGTCCTTAAATCTCAGCATATTTTATAGAAGTAAAAAATTGAATTAATTTATCACTATTGAAAACCAAGTTGGCTTCCCTCCCCCTCGGCCATGACAATATAATTAGATATTCTCTTCAGGAGACATATTAAGTGCATAGAAATATATTAAACAGCTGCTGTGCTTCTGATCCAGGTTGCTGATTTATGCCTGGTCTCTGGCTAGTGCCTTATCATGACAACCACCACCTCATGTGCTCTCTGTTGTTACTGGGCTGCCATTGGAAAAGCTAGCAGCAAGAATCCCATGACAGCAGATCCTGGTTTGTGATTCTCTCTCTCTTTCTCTCTCTTTCTCTCTGTGTGTATGTATGTGTTAAGCCATTGGTGGTCCAGCTGGGACTTCTGCTCTCTTTGTAACAGTTCAGTAAACATTAATTATGCTGCCATCAAAATAATTTTCCCATGCATACTGCTGACCTCATTCACTAGAGGGCAACCCAACCCCGACTTAAAAAGCTCACATCTTCTCCTTTTGGTGATGGCACACATTTAATCTCTGCTTGGATTTTATAATGAATAATACCCTATTAATTTTGCATAACTGCAAACTTGCTGCTCAGAAAGCCAGTTAGGCTGTTGAATATACATGATCTCGCCTCCCAACAGATGCCAAGACAACATTTATTCCTGTCATTATTTCCTCCACTCCTAGTGCTCAAGACAAGCCATAGGTGTGCTTGAGCATTTGTGTGACTCAAGGTGCTTTCCCAGTGCTGTGTTTAATAAAGCCCCTTCCAAATGTTAAACATTGTCTGTAGATCAAACCGTGTCAGTTTATCTGGGAGATCAGAAGGCAACTCCTGTTCAGGCACTGAAGACTGTGCTGAATTTAGAGAGCAGGGAAAAGAACACTCTTGTTTGAACCCTCAAATCTCACAATTCCTCTTTGAGCAGGGCTCTTCCAAATCTTCTTCATCAGCTTTTATCTCTGTTAGCTTAATATCCTTTAAAAGTGAAAATCTACAGATTGGAAAACAAAACAAAATCACATAAAATAAAATTGTAGCCTTTGGAAGATGCAAGAATCGTCAGCCCAAATTCTTACAGCCGGCCCAAACCTCAATGACCCCAAAGTCTTAAAAGGAAAGGGAATGAGCCCATATCATTTCTGCCAAGAGGCCAGGAGAACTAATTAGCTTACAACGAGCCACCGTTGTGAGCACCACGAAGTTAATTTTTAAAAAGTACACCCGACATCATTAAAAAAAAACCCCAATTGCTGGATCTTCTCCTTCTGAGCAGTAAATATGAGGGAGCTATTAACGGTGATATTTTATTGAGGAAAAGCTCTGTATGATGCGATGGTGGGGAAAATGATTACACAGGCATGGACCAAACCAACTGGAAACTAATGACAGGGATTTATCTTTTGTTCCGATGTGCAATAATGAGCAAAACAAATAAAGATGGTGAATTATTTTTGCATGCTAGGCATAACCTAGAGAAGGCTGTAGGGCTGTGGGGTAGTAGTAGTAGTAGTAGTAGTAGTAGTAGTAGTAGTAGTAGTAGTAGTAGTAGTAGTTTTGTCAGAAACTACAGAATCCTTCCCCTCCTTCCCACTCTTGCCAGCCGACATCTTTTTACAGGGGGAGAAATAATTATGAACCGTTGAAAGCATCCCCACAATAAAGAGATTGTTCTCACCTATATACCCTGTGCTTTTCCTTCTGATTCCTTTCTTCCCAAGTTTGACTGAATATGTAGCAATGCATTGTTTTCTTTCTGGAGAGAAGAAATAAAAGGTAAGGAGGTGGCTGGCAGGTGGGGGCAGGAAGGGGAAGATGTGCAAATAAATTTTGCTATTACACAGTTGATAGCACCTTAGGAAAGTCAAAGGAACGTGCAACCTTGAGAGGTGCATATCTGCTGATGAGGGATACCTTCGGTGTGAACACTGTGCTTTTATATTCCGTGTCCTGAATTATTGGGGGAAAACCTTGAGAGCTTCCAAAACACAAAATCAAATCAGTATGCACATATTGGGTTTTTGGGTTTTTTTGCATGGTGTGTTGTGATCCTTCCAATGGTACACAGGGATGTTGAAATTATCCACCAATGTTTCCTGTGCAGATTAATTTAATAATAGTGTAGCATCAATTCCATTCTGACTCAAGGCAACCTTTTTCAGGGTTCTCTTCACAGAGAGTGTTTTGCCCTTCTCTTCTTCTGGGAACCACGTAGCCCACAAAGTCCACAAAGGCTGATTCTTCTGATATACCCAGTGACTTCCTAGCCTCCGGCTCCACAGCCAGAGACCTAACTCATTGATTACATTGGTAGATGTTCATTGGTTGTGCAAATATTCAGGAAGGGTTTGCTTATCAGCATTGCTACTTTGCATCCAGCCAGGATGTTGGGGATTTTCTGGGTCCAAGTCCCAAGTCTGAGCCTTTGATACCAAGATCTAAAACTGACGTTGTAAGCCCAGACAAAGAGAAAGGGTAGGTGGGTTCTAAGTCATGAGTTGAATCCAAGTCATTGAAAAAAAGAAGCAAAAATGAGTTGAGTTGCCAGTGCAACTTAACGTCTCACTCACCAGTGAGTCCCCATCACTGCATACAGTTCTCTGAGCCCAATGGAAGCTAGGTTCTCCAACGCACAGCAAAAGCATCATCCATTGTCTTTAGGGAATCCAAAAGCCAAAACCCTGTTGCAAAACTACACACATGCAATATGGAAGTTGAGTCATGGCAACCTGACTTCTTTTCTTGAGAGATCGAAACGTTTTGCTCCTCAGCCAAGCAGCTTCATCCTGAAGCTGCTTGGATGAGCAGCAAAAACATTTCGATCTCTCAAGAAAAGCCCAGTTGACATGACTCAACTTCCAGATGACCTCACCTGGGTGACTGAGAATCTTCCCAGACATACACACATGTAACTTGAGCTTGCAGCTGCAGTAGTCATTCTAATGCCAAGGCATGTTCCACAACTACTTGTGCTAGGGGTCCTGACTGATTGCGGAACTGTATAATTCAGTTCCTTTTTGCCAGGTGTAATGCCAAGCAAATTTACATTAGAAAGAAAAAAATAATAAAAGGGTAAAGGATGTCGGTTCCTGGCAGGCTATGCTTAAGTCCCAGAGACATCATGTAATTTCAAAATCCACTTTGCCTGCCCTGTTCTAAGTCCAATCATTCATTTAATGTCCATTATTTTTGTTTTCATCACCAACATCTAATATGGTTAATTTAATTTCTCCTAAATTTTCAGTAGCTTATTTTGTAATCAGCCGGTAGAAGCTGGTATGATTTTCCTGCTTCTACCTAGGGGAGTCTCTATACAAATAATTGCAGCAACATTTTCCATTCTGTATCCAACGTGAATTTTGCTTCAAATAGCTGGAAACATCAAAAGCATTTTTCAGACTTTAGAAGTGTCTTTAAAACTAAATTATCCATAGGATCTGAGCAGAGTACTTGTCAGTCATGAGGTTTATTAGAGATGGGCACGACTCAAAAAAATGGTGTTTCGTTTGTCGTTTGGTCGTTTAGGGGTCCGTTTCAGTTCGTTTTCGTGACTTTTTTGCAAAAATTCATTTTTGTTTCGTTAGGTAACGAAACGAAAAAATGAAAATGAAAATGAAAAATTGCTGTTTCGTTAGCATTCTTTTTAGTTCAATGCATCTGCTGCAACAAAATGAAAAACATGGCAAATTTGGTCGTTTCATTTTTGTTTTCGTTTTGTTTAAAAAAAAATTGTTTCGTTTTTGTTGCATAACAAAACAAAAAAATGAAAACAAAAACAAAAAATTGCTCGTTTCGTGCCCATCTCTAGGGTTTATTCCTCACATTGGAAGCATGTGGCCTTAAATAACTAGGTTTCAGAAATAGCTATTGTTTTAAAATGTTATTTATTTATTTATTTATTTTTATATTTATATACCACACCAATTTCCCAAGAGGAAACTCTGGGTGGTTCACATGAAACCACAAGAGATCCACAAGATAATAAAAGTAAATGAGAAGACAATAATAATAAAATAAAGGGCAAAATACCCAACAAAAAATAAAAAATCAGCAAGAGGCATAGGACAGCTAATGATAAGTACAAATCACAAAACAAAAAAATATTTTATTTTATTTTATGGATTTATGGTAGTTTCCTATGAAAAGTATGTGAAAGTAAGTGGCTGACCTCTTGTTTCTTATTTTTTGCAGATGGGCAGAAAATAGAGAGAGGTGTGAATTAAATTTTTTTTAAAAATTGCTAATTTCTCTTTTCATGTTTGAATTCGTGTCCCTCCCCAACAAATATGAATGCATGTTTTAGCAATTTTTAATTTGTCGATTCACCGGGCTATAAAAGGGCATCCCAGGCATCTAGAAATACCAAAGCTGCTAAGCTTCCTCTAACTCTCCTCCACAAGTCTTGTAAGTTTAGGTTTCAAGTATCCAAGTTATGAATCCCCTCAAAAGCACCCCATCCAGAAAGTACCTCTACATCTCTCCCCCACACCCTGCAGCAGTAAACAATATATAATGAGGATTATCAACATGCATTAATCCAGGAAAAGAAAAGAACAACCACTGAATTAAGCTCCCCAGGGAGGAGCCCCGTGGCACAGTGGTTAAATGCCGATACTGCAGGTAAAACTGTTCTCACAACTTGGGGTTCAATCCCAGGTAGCAGGCTCAAGGTTGACTCAGCCTTCCATCCTTCCAAGGTCGGTAAAATGAGTACCCAGCTTGCTGAGGGGGGGCAATGTGTAGCCTGCATACTGTAATAATAATATATGTAAACCACTCAGAAGTGGTTGAAGTGGCATGGGGCAGTATATAAAAGCAGAACTTTGAATTAACCCATTTTGATTAACAATGGCCATCATTCAGGTTGACTCGATATTGGCACAACAAACCTCATGGGAAGACCATTTGAACATGGAATTAGAAAATATTGTCACAACTCCAGTCCCATAAATTTACTGAAATGAGTGGGCTGTGGATAAAATTTGACTTTTTGTGCTATTGCAAGGTATTAATACCTTTCCTAGTGCCCTTCTCCACCAGAATAGGGTTTTTAACATGCAACTCTATGTTCTCGTAGCAGTATTTTTCACCTCTCCAAAAGACCAGCAATCTGTTCCCTTTTTCACCCTACTATTTAACAGTTTCCTCTGAAAATGACTCATTATACTGAAGAACTAAATAAAAAGAACTCCAGAGAGGGGGACAGATTGCTAGATATAGATTAGATGTGCAGCTTAATCCTTCACAAGCATTAAATATTTATAGTAATCACATCTCAGGTGACAGGAAGATGTCTGCATTGTTTAATTGGACTTAATTAAACATAAGTAAAAAACTAATATTAATTCAGGTCTAGTTTCTGAATTGATGACAAGAGGAAGCAAGACTCCCACCATCTTTTATTGAGAACCAAATGAAATGTATTCCTTCATCCATTAATGAAAAACCCTGAGTTGGCACTGCTCAGACTCAATAAAGAACGGGCCTTGCTGTGTTCAAAAACTAGGTATCAAAGCCTCACACAGGCAATTTAACAATGAATCTTAGAAGCTGAGGCATTGCTCCCTACTAGAGATGGGCACGAAACGAAAAATGAAGCACTGTTTTGTTGTTTTGTTACGTAACTATTCCTACTTAATGAAACAGTAGGATGTGTTTCATTTTGTCACGAAATACCATCCCTCCCTACCCAGAATGAAAAGATTTGTCCTATAGGAATCAATGGCAGGGAAGCTCAAGTTCTTTCCTGAAAGCCCCTGAAATTTGGAAAATTTGGAAAGTCGCCCACGGCTTGTCTTCTGAAGTACAGAATCCAATTAGAATTTTTTTCCTAGGGGCTTCCTCTTTGGAGCTTCATAACTCAGCCCCCTGAACCCCAAACCTTTCCAAATTCCAGGGAGTTACCTAGAATCGCTTGAGTAAGCTCCCCTGCCATTTTGGTCCTTTAGGACCCAGGGTAGCATTTCATATAATTTCATTTTGTTTTGTTTTGTAATGAAACTACTTTAAAATTTGTTACAAACAAAACAAAATGAAACTACTACAGAAACAAAATGAAGCAAAAAACTATTTTCCCATTTTGTGCCCATCTGTACTCCCTCCTAAGTCTGCCTAATACTAAATTCTCTGTGTTTTGGTTCTCTGCTTTGTTTCCTGATCCTTCCTGCATGGATGAAGAAATGAAGAGAGATTTTGTGGATGGCATTGCACTAGAGATGGGCACAAATCATGATTCAGCCCAGTTGGGTACAGTACCTGCACAGGTCCTCTGCAGGTGCTTCCCTCGCCTCCCTCCTCTGGGCAAATGCCCACTCACCAGCAGTAGTGCACTGCTTTTCCCTGTCTTCTCTAGGTGATCATCCCCACTCTGGCAGCAGTGCACTTCCTTCCTCTGCTTCTTCCGTCACTTGCCCAATCAGACGAGGAAGTGGGACAGAGAAGTCCCCTGTGCTGCCTCTGAGTGGGTGATCATCTGAAGAGGCAGAGGAGGGGAAGCACCTGCAGAGGATCTGTGCGGGTACTGAACCAAACTGGGTTGAATTGCTGAATCATGGAGAATGAGTGGCTATCGGTCTGCCCCTTATCAGAGAAGTGTCTCCCAAAAATATGGTACCAAGCAAGCTTATATCCTGATGCTCCAAATGGTAGGTCATTTTATATGGGCAGAAAAAAAATATTCTGTTTAAACATTAAGAAAATTTCCAAGTAGTACACAGTCCTGTTCAATATTGTTCCTAGGAAGTCATGCTGATTCATCACAAAAACACAAACAACCCATCCAGGATTATTGCTTTTCTTCGATCATGTGACTAAGCCACAATTATGACATTACTACCCATTTTGCATCTTTACAAAAATGCATATAAACCAAAACTCTCTAGGACTGCTCCACTCCATTCTTGACACGTCACAAATAAAATATGTTTATATGTTGCCTCATTTAGAAATCCAAGATAAATCAAGCCAGGATTTATAACCCTTTGCTTTTTGGAGAGCCAAAAAAGTTCCTTGTACTTTGTGCCCTCCACACATTTCTGAAGTTGGAATGTAGCTTGGTGAAGAACAAAGTATGTATAGAATCAGGAGTACAATTGGAAGGAAAAAAATAGATGCACACTCTTTGTACAATAGGAAGTTATCTAATTTTCTATTCTGTTCTGAACAATCTCTGAAGTAGAGATTAGCACAAGATGGAAATATAGTTTTTTTTGCTTTTTTTCAGTCTTCATTTCATTTTGTTTCATTAATAGATTAAGACTATAAATAATGGTTAGCTATCCTTTGTTTTATTTAACAGAGAGCCCACTGCTTTAAATCAAAGACCCTCCTTAAACCTTCAAATTAATTTGCTTTGAAACAAAGAAACCTCTGTAAACAAGCAGGAAACTTAAGGGCTAGATTGGAGAGGTAAGCTTAACACCTGATCAGCATGGGGAGGAAGAATTTTTAAAAAAACAAACCCTGCACAGTGTTACTTAATCAGGAAAGGAAAACAATCAGTTTAAACTAAAAATCAACTTGCAGATATAGGGGCAGACAGTGCAGGGAAGGGAAGGGAAGAACTCAGCTCCTGGCTAGCTGCAGGCAGGCAGATCAAGGTCAGAGATAAGTAACAGCTGAGGCACGGGAGGGGAGAAATGAATCAGTTTAAAAATAAACCTTCTGTTCACAAGACAGCTGGATCAAGAGGCCTAGGATGATTCATTTCATTTCCAAACAAAAAAATAGTGTTTCGTTTCATTGGTTGGCAACATTCATTTCATTTTGCTTCATAACATTTCACAAACTTACAAAATGACAAAACAGTGTGCCATTTTTCACAAGGTGTCCATCCCTACCCATAGTTAAGCACACACACCCCACAAGCATACATTTTAAAAACTGCACACAAAGTTGTATGGAAATCTCAGATGAGTAAAACAAATGCCATGATATATGAGTGGGACAGGACAAAAATGTGATTGCCTTCTGAAAAATGTGGTGAAAATGGATCTAATGGCATTTTGAAAAACACGGTGAAAATGAATGCATTGGAAGCACATTGTACTCTTGGCAGTACAATGAACCCTACAACTAAGTGAAGCTTCATTTTTATTAGCCATCTAGAGCAACTTATTTTTTTTTTAATGCCTGTGGTCATCTCATCATTAGTAGGCAAAGAAACAGGTTTGCTTATCTTTCCTTTTCAAGTTTTCAAAGTGTTTTTTTTCATGCACTGCTTGTTTGTAATCCCACAACAAACGGGTAATCAGCATGCCTGGAAGCCAAAGGGATTTGGGCTTATGGTACTCAAAACAGATGGCCTTTATTCACTAGCAGGATAATGATCTGTGGTACAGCACCGAGCAGCAGGCAGTTTGATCTGTACGTCTGCCTGTTGTGGAGTTCTGTTTTCCAGTTCACCATCCCATTCATGTGGGTTGATGTTTTGCTTGTTAATAGCAATTGGAATGGAAATATAAATGGATTCAGGCGACTGTAGGTTGGGACCCCCCCCCCCCAATTACTCAGTCTGAAAAACTTAGTAAAGGGGGTCAAACCTACAGCATGCAGTAAGAGCAGAATGCTATATGGTGCCTCCCAGTTAGTTAGTTTTTGCAGAACACCAATATGTACAGGCTACACATTTATTGTGAACCAAATAGCTCAGTTACTTGGATATCTAACTGCAAAACTGGAGGGTGGCAGTTTGATTTCCTGCTGCAGAGGGTGGCAATCAAGAGGTTGGGAGTTCGAGACCCCACTGTGCCTCCTTGACACGGGTTGGACTCAGTGATTCATAGGTTCCCTTCCAGCTCTGCAGTTAAGAAGATGACGCTTCAGAAAGACCAAGGACCATAAATCATTACAAATACATAGACTGGTATTACATAACTGATCCAAGTATTAACCTAAAACCTAATATCTCGACATGGGCACGAAATTAATTTTTTTTTGTTTTCTTTTTTTGTTTTTTGTTTTGTTCCCTAACGAAATGAAAAATGAAATGACACATCAAAAATGAAATGAACAGAATTTTTTTCAGTTCATTTCCATTAACTTTTTGTCCCCAATTAGGTGTGTCTTCCCCTACCTGAGGCAGGGGAGGCCTCCCGCCACCCGGTGCAGTGGCTGCCACTGATGATCCCCCACATGGGGGAGGGCTTTGAAGGTGGCAGGGAGACCTCCTGCCACCCAGTGCGGCTGCTGGCACCACCAATCCCCTGCAGGGAGGGCTTCTGAGGCAGCGGGAAGGCCTCCCGCCATCCAGCGTGGCCATTGCCACTGTTGTTCCCCCACGGAGAGGGCTTCTGAGGCGGTGGGGAGGCCTTGGTAGAAAAAAAGCAGCACTGACCGGCAGGGCCCTGCGAGCCAGCTGGTTGGCAGTAAAGAAAAAAGTGCCAACCCACAGACAGCCCCCCAAAATCGTAGTAAAAAAAGAAAGAAAAACGAAAAATGAAACAAAATGAAAAATGAAATGTAAAAAAAAAAAAAAAAAGACCCAAAACCCAAAATGAAATGCCATTTTGGCGTTTTGTGCCCATGTCTACTAATATCTGTGAAACATGTATTTTTTTGAGTTGAACAAACAGTTAACACTATAAAAGGTAAGGGTTGAATTGTGATCTCCAAAATCAATAAATGCTCCCCCATTATACCCATCTCTCTCTCTCTCTCTCTCTCTCTCTCTCTCTCTCTCTCTCTCTCTCTCTCTCTCTCTCTCTCTCTCTCTCTCTCTCTCTCTGTGCATATTTGTTTTTTAAAAATGACGAATGCTGATTCATTTTAAAAATGTGGTCTCACTTTGACTAAAGAGAAGGGTTCCATTTCCTGAAATTAGCTTTTATGGTAGCATTGTTTACAAGAAAATGGACTATTTAATGTTGAAATGGATCCAATAATGTATAAAATCAATTGCACGCAAGCCATTGACTCTTGAATTTTATTCCCAACTTATGTTAATGCCACAAAGGGAGGGGTAGGAAACCATGTGAAGCTATAGACATGTAATGCAGGGTTGATATTTGATGTTATAAGTCAGCTATTGATAACATTTTGACACTTCTTTACAGAAAAGATTGTCAAGTTGGTTTTAAGTGCTGATATCAAGGTTTGGACAAGGCACCAGGACCCAGTCCAGGGCCAAGCTGCAAAACCAGGTTACAATAGGCCTTGCTGCTGCGCCACTGCTGCCGCCGAATAGCTGTGGCCGCAGCCACAGAGGAAAGGGCGAGCAGGTGTGGCAGGAGTTCTGGCCACTGCACCGCCATCAAAGAGCCATGGCTTGGACAAAGAGGAAAGGGCAAGCAGGCCCGGCGAGAGGCCTTGCCGCTGCATCACCACCGCAGGGCGAGTGGGCCAAACCGGAGGCCTTGCTGCTGCCACCACAGCCACCAGTGGTAGTGGAACTGGAAAAGGTGCAAAGGAGAGTGCCTAAAATGATTACTGGGCTGGGGGACCTCCCTTATTAGGAAAGGCTAAAACATTTGGGGCTTTTTAGTCTGAGAAAAAGGCGCCTGAGGGGGGATATGATTGAGACATACAAAATAATGCAGGGCATGAGTCAAGTGGATAGAGGGGCGTTCTTTTCCCTCTCACAAAATACCAGAACTAGGGGACATCCACTCAAATTGAGGGTTGGGAGAGTGAGAATAGTCAAAAGAAAATATTTTTATCCAGCGTGTTGTTAGTCTGTGGAACTCCCTGCCACAGGGTGTGGTGATAGCATCTGGCCTGGATGCCTTCAAAAGGGGATTGGACAGATTCCTGGAGGAAAAGTTACAAACCATGAGGGAGATGTGTAATCTCCAGGCTTAAAACAGGGGTACTTCAAGAGCCAGATGCAAAGGAGTGGTATCAGGAAACAGATATCTAGTCTCATGCACTCCCAGAGGCATCTGGTGGGGCCACTGAGAGATGCAGGAAGCTGGACTAGATGGGCCTTTGGCCTGATCCAGCAGGGCTCTTCTTATAGTCTTATGTTCTTATGTAGAGGAGTGGGTGAGAACATAGAACCCCCCCCCCCCCCCCGCTGCCTCCGGACTCTCCCAAAGGTAACAAAGTGTTTCATTTAATGTTTCGTTTCATATGATTTTTTGGTAAAAATTCATATGAAACAAAATGAAATGTGGGGGGATGAAACGGGACGAAATGAAACACAGTTTTTTCTGTTTGGTGCCCATCCATAGATGGAACCAGAGTAGGGTTATTAGCAGGGTAGCAGGAACTCAGGCCAAGGAGGGTTTTGTTCAATACTGCCTTGGGATGATATTGGTATTGCTTTGGATCCTGCACTGTCTGATATTGATGTAGTTCACAATCATTTTTCCATTTTGCAAACTGTAAATTCATTCCTGTGTATGAGAGTTTTTTCCCCTTTCCAAAGCAAAAGTGCATGCAAAATGATGATGTAACCACCAAGAGCAGAGTGACTTTTCAGACCTAGTTTCCTCTATCAAACTTAAAGGCAAAGCAGACTTGAAATAAAATGCTGGAAGGAACGCAGTGTTCGAAACATATTCGCATTGATAGCAAGGAGACTTCCTTTATAGGCATCCAGATTACATATTTCAAGAACACTGAATCAGATACACACAACAAATCTCCACAGAGTGAAAAGGATGAGAAGGAACATCCTTTTTTTTTTTGTAATGGTGGGCTTTTATTCCCTGCCTCCCTTCCAGCTCTCTCCCTTGTTGGTTTTCAACGCGATCTCTGAAACAAAAGTGCTTCCTTCCTTTGCAGAATGAAGGAATTAATCAAACAATGATTCTAAAGAAGAGCACAGTGATTTCCATTCATAGAAGAGACTTTCTAATAGGAAATGGGCTGTTACTGTGATACACAAAGCCCTCCCAGGAAATCTTATAAAAATTCATTTAACTTCCCTCAGATTTCCTATAAATGATTTGTTCAGAAAGAACCATCCAACTTTGTGGCAGATATTGCATTTAAGTGACATTGGATACCAAAAGAGTTAAATGCATCTCCCCTGTGAGGACATGGTTGCAAATATTATCAAAATGTTCTTCAAGTGATAGCATGCCAAGGTGGACACAATTCCTGCATCTTTTGTAGACATGGAAAATAAAAACAAAAACAATGTGGTTGGCAGTGGGAAAAATCTGCTTTTGATGGAAATCTGTGAAATGTTGGAGGTTACTATCTCTCAAAAAAATGAACTAACACAAAATATTTATCCACCCCTGAAGGTAGCATGCCTCAAATTACACACATGGTTTTCTCCTAGGCCAGTGATTCCCAGCTTAGGGTTACCCAAGTGTTCTTGGGTGAAATTCAAAGCCTTCATCACCAGATATGCTAGCTGGTGGTTTTGAGAGCTACAGTCCAGGAACAATTGGGTGACCCAAGGTTGGGAAACACTGCTGTTATAAATGTTTATAATGTTTTCCGCTCCAAAAATACAGAGTGCGGGTACACTGGAGAACTTCTAAAGGTTATGAAATACAATGACAAATACAGTGGACCCCCATATAACAAAAGGTTTGTATAATATAAAATCTATACAACATAAAAAATTCTAGAGATAGGGGAAATTTGCTTAACAGAATAACCTATGGGGCAAATCTGTACAACATAAAAAATGGTCACGATTAGGGATTCCTCTGTTTTCAATGCATTACTATGGGAAATTTGTATAAAGGAAAATTTTGTGGAACATAATTTCATTTGGAATGAACTAAATTCCTTTATACAAGGTACCACTGTACCAGAATCCATTTCCCCATCACTGAGGCATCTTTAATTACTTTCTCAAGAAAGGGTTCCCATGCATGTACGTGATTGCTTAAAGATTTTTGTACAAATATCTACACTTGGTGAGTCTAAGTGAGAGCCCCCCAGGGTAAGACTGACAGCTATGCAACAAATGCATTTTTTTTGCCAATGACAGAGGTTGCCCACCTGGATTGGTAGGTGCATTGCGTGGCTCCTAAATAATTTATTGACATGCCCAAGGGCAACTTTTCTTAGCAACATACTAGCATCAATTGAAACAGCTAATTAATTAGGCAGTGGGATCAAAACCAGAACAGTTCATTAATTACAGTACTGTGATGGCTTAGTGAAACAATTTCAAAACAACAAGTTGCACATTTTCTAAAAGAGGACAGGTTTGGGAGGAAGTGGGGGGACATGGAATAAATTTAGTGCCAATCTTATTATTTTTTTCACCTGAAGAACCTTCTAGGATGTGTTTTGACAGGGCAATTCATCAAATTATTGAAAAGCAAAACCGGCAGAGCTGTGTTTATTGCAGTAGGGAGCATTTTAGCATTATCAATACCCTACTGTATTTGTCATAAATCCGGCATTCAGATCCCACCTAAACAGCAACCTACTTTCTGTGTTAGGGTCAAGAATGGAATAAGGGTGGCAGAGGGGGAAGAATGGACAACTAATCACTGGCATCCCCCCTCCCTCTGTAATTGGTGAGCTGATTACACACATTCAGTATTTTGTTAGAAATAATCAATCCGCTCAGGAGGGAAAAATGATTTCCGATCCTCATTCATCCTATCTGGCAAACAAACCCATTGTGACTGAGAGAATGATGCTCCCTGTAAATGTGTGAGATGCATGCCTTTGCTATATAGAGGCAGTTTCAGGACAGTGGGTTTGGTCATACAGCTATTGTACCTGGAACTATGGATGAACAGGATTCCATCACTGTCTAGATTGTACATGAACAGATGCCATTGCAGCATCATGAAATAGGAAGGAGAAGAGGCTACTGTCATCATAAGATAGATCAGGGAACAGGGACCCAGCCTGTGTTAGATGGCATTGAAAACTCAGGTTTGCAGCTTGGGTGTACTCCTGGATTCATCTCTTAGCCTGGATGCCTAGATTTCAGTAAGAGTACATTTCCACATTGAAAGTTGGTGTGCCAATTGCAACAACTGTACTGTATTCATTTTTTGAAATGTCTGGCTTTATTACAGTACATATACTGTTCCTAGGTTATTTCCCATTGGCATTACTGTAACATGTTCAGACAAATCAGAAGCACTTCACACCTCAACCAGGAAGGCCATGGCTAAGGACCCATTCTTAATCAGTGTTGGGTACAGTTGAATAGGTGGGACTTTCACACACACCAGGCCATTGCAGGGGAGTGGTATCAGGAAACATATATCTAGTCTTGTGCACTTCCAGACGCATTTGGCGGGGCAACTATGAGATACAGGAAGCTGGACTAGATGAACTACTCAACACCTTCTTTGCCTCCGTTTTCTTCAAAAAGGAAGAAAGAGATCTGCTGGGACAAAGAGTAGATGAGATAGGATGGGAATTGCAACATAGAATAGGTAGAAAGCTAGTACTGGAACACCTGGAAGCATTAAATGAATTTAAGTCTCCAGGGCCAGATGAATTACACCCAAGGATATTAAAAGAACTGGCAGAAGTAATTTCTGAATCATTGGCAATAATCTTTGAGAAGTCCTGGAGAACAGGGGAAGTCCCCATCGAATGGAGGAGGGCTAATATTGTCCCCATCTTCAAAAAGGGGGTAAAAGAGGACCCAAATAATTACTGCCCAGTCAGCTTGACTTCAATTCCTGGAAAGACCCTAGAGCAGATTATTAAACAGTCAGTCTGCAATTATTTAACAAACAATTGTCATTACAAGAAGTCATTACAAGAAGTCAACACGGGTTTCTTAAAAACAAGTCATGCCAGACTAATTTCATCTCTTTCTTTGATAGAAATACAGGCCTAGTGGATGAGGGGAATGCTGTGGATATTGTTTATCTGGACTTTAGTAAGGCCTTCAATAAGGTTCCCCATGGTATTCTTGCTAAGAAGTTAGTAGAAAGTGGAATAGATAGTGCTACTGTTAGGTGGATTTGTAATTGGTTGACTGATCGCACCCAAAGGGTGACCATAAATGGCCTCTCTTCAGCTTGGAGAGACGTGACCAGTGGTGTGCCCCAGGGTTCTGTTCTGGGTCCAATGCTGTTCAATATCTTTATTAATGACTTGGAGGAAGGAATAGAGAGTATGCTAATTAAATTTGCAGATGATACTAAATTGGAAGGGGTCGCTAATTCCCCAGAGGATAGGATGAAAATCGAAAAAGAGCTTGACAGGTTAGAGTGCTGGGCCAAAGCTAACAGAATGGATTTCAACAGAGGGAAATGTAGGGTGCTACATCTAGGTAAAAAAAATGAATTGCACAGATATAGGATGGGGGATACTTGGCTGGAGAATAGTATCTGTGAAAAGGATCTGGGAGTCTTGGTGGACCACAAATTGAACATGAGTCAGCAGTGTGATGCGGCAGCCAGGAAAGCCAATGCAATTCTTGGTTGCATCGACAGAACCATTGTGTCTAGATCAAGGGAAGTGATACTACCACTCTATTCTGCTCTGGTCAGACCCCACCTGGAGTACTGTGTCAAGTTCTGTGCACCTCAATTTAAAAAGGATGTTGACAACCTCTAGTGGGTGCAGAGGAGGGTGACCAGGATGGTTGAGGGTCTGGAGGAAATGTCTTATGAGAAACGGCTTAGGGAACTGGGAATGTTTAGCCTCTCTAAAAGAACACTGAGAGGGGATATGATAGCTATGTTTAAATATTTGAAAGGATGTCATATTAAAGAGGGAACAGGTTTGTTTTCCATGGCTTCAGAGACTAGGACTCGGGGCAATGGTTTCAAAGTACAGGAAAAGAGGTTCCATTTGAACATTCGGAAGAACTTCATGACAGTTAGAGCTATTCGGCAGTGGAATATGCTGCCAGAAAGGGTGGTGGAGTCTCTTTCTTTGGAGGTTTTTAAGCAGAGGCTGGATGGCTATCTGTCGGAAATATTGTGATGTGGCCCTTGAGGTCTCTTCCAACTCTATGATTCTATGATTCTATGATTCTATGGGCCTTTGGCCTGATCCAGCATGGCTCTTCTTATGTTCTTATGTATATTGCACATCTAACAAGCCTATTCAGACCATTGTCCACCTAACGAGCCTATTCAGGCCACTGTCCACCTAATGAGCCTATTCCAATGGTGGTGAATCTTCGGCACTCCAGATGTTTTGGACTACAACTCCCAGAATTGTGCGCCTATATTGCCAATGACAAAGGACTGTGGGAGTTGTGGTCCGAAACATCTGGAGTGCTGAAGGTTCGCCACCACTGGCCTATTCAGACCAGGGTGCTATGAAATAAAAATGAACTCTAAATTGCACCTACTTTCCTTAGACTGACGAAGCTACTTGATGAGTAGTGAAATGTTTCAATCTTACAAGAAAAGAAGTCCAGTTGTCATGAGTCAACTCTTGGATTTTTGTCAGAAGCCTTACTTTTTTTTAAAAAAAAAGTCTTTTAACTATTGATGCTTTAATACACTTTTTGGTTTAATCATAGTTTAAGGCTCAGGTATTAATTTGTTGTGGTTTTAAACACGTGTAGTTTTTATTTGTTGTAGTAGACCATCTTGTGCCTTTTAACTGGAAGAAAGGCAAATAATTTTTTTTTAAAATGACTAATGAAATCATCATCATCATCATCATCATCAATCTTAGAACTCCAGAGCTGGAAGGGAGCCTATGGATCATAAAGTCCATTCCCTGTCAAGGAGATACAGCGTGTAATTGAATTCCCAAACTCTGGCTCTGCTGCCAGATGCCTAAACTGCTGAACTATTCAGGAGTTCATAACCTAGAGCAGTGGTGGCAAATCTTCAGCATTCCAGACATTTTGGACCGCAAATCCCAGAATTCCAAGCCTGTATTGCCAATGAGAGAGGACTGTGGGAATTATGGTCCAAAGCATCTGGAGTGCTGAAGGTTCGCCACCACTGACCTAGAGGTTGCGGCTTGGGAGACTAAAAGACAATGGGGCTCCCCTAGATGTGTGATGAGCTGTACCTGTTAAGATAAAATAGCTGGTCTTGATTTTCTGTGCTACTTGGTGATCGGGAAAATCTGTCAGATTATTCTCTACTGCACCAGGATTCCTTAAACGGTGACCTATTTCTGTCCCAAATATAAAATAAATGATCTGTGACATATCTTTCAAAAGTGATTTTTTTAAAGAAAAAAAATCACCCCTTTGCTCTGGCCAAATTCAATAGACACAGTTGTTCCCAGCACAGATAAGATGTGACTGTTATCTCAACTCCAAAAGGGGGTAGCAACTCTCATTCAGCTCTAATACATGCAAAGATGCAGAGGTCCAACTTTTTGTTTGTTGAAAGGGAAGCTCACAATGCCCTTTGCCTGGATGGATAAATATGTTGGCTCCTGATGGACTGAATTCATCTCATATTCCTGTCTTAGACCATGTTGCCAAATTCTGGCCTTTCAGGTTTGGGATCAATGCTTTTGACCTTCATCTATGCTTTTCCATTGCATGATCTTGTGACCCTACAGGGTTGCGATGGAACTGACTATTGACTTAGGACACCCATTGTACTCCGGGAGGCAGTGGAAGATAGGAAGGCCTGGCGAGCTCTGGTCCATGGGGTCACGAAGAGTCAGACATGACTGAATGACTGAACAACAACAACACCCATTGTACTGACAGGAGCTCTGAGTTCCTTGTAATATTTTTCTTCTCAGAAATGTGATCTTTCTTATTATTTTTTGGCCAGACTGGCCCCAAAGGGATATAAAGAACGACGTGAGCCGGGCACAGATTGGCCTAGTGCCTGGGGATTTTTTGCCTATCCCACACACGGTGGGTTTTCAACAGGTTAAAGAAATGGCCACATGGGGCGGTAGTGTGGAGAATAGCAAGGCAGTAGGTGAGTCAGATCTCAAATTCCCCATAGGCCCATCCAACCCAGTGGCGTTGCAGATCCAGAGATTACAACGCCGAGGGGAAGGATGCACCTGGAGAGCCCACCGGGTTGGCGGGAAGAAATGGCGGGCCTGGCCAACCCAGGATGGGGAAAGGGGACTTGCCAGTCGAGCCTGCCTTGTCCATGGACAGAGCACACTTGGAGCTATTGACTCGCCCTAATAGACTGCCAGTTGGAGGGGTCCTGGGAAACCCCAAGGTACCAACTTTGAAGCCGCACTACAGCAGGCCTCTGTTTGGAATGTTGCTTAATGTTTGCAGTTAAGTTAATAAAAGTGTGGCCCAGAGCTTTGTACCCAAACCCGTATCTCATGTGATCATTTTGGTGTGTGTGTGTGTGGGGGGGCAATGGTGCAGTACTGCCTTTCTTCTGAACAACTGCACAGTCTTCAAATTGTATGGCCCAAATTAGGATCATTTTTAATTTACGAAGAAATCTGAAGCACTAGATGGGTTCTTGACCTTGTCCTCATTCTCCATCTGTGCATATTTTGCTTTTCAAAGGGAAAGTAGACTGGAGATAAACTATAAAGACATTCAGGGGAGGAAAAGAACTCTTTGGCCAGAATCCCATTAGGAGAAACTGTACTTAAGAGGGCAATTCCACAAAGAGTTTCCTCCTTTTGTTGCGGTGCTTGGTCACGCAGATGGTCGTACAGCAACTTGCACCTCAGACAACCTCATCTGCAAATCATAGAATCATAGAATAATAAAGTTAGAAGAGGCCTAAGGTAAAGGTAAAGGTTCCCCCCGCACATGCATGCTAGTCGCTTCCGACTCTAGGGGCGGTGCTCATCTCTGTATTCAAGCCGAAGAGCCAGTGTTGTGCAAGTCCATGACCACATGGCCGGCATGGCTGCAAGGAAAAGAAGAGGCCTATAAGACCATCAAGTCCAACTCAAATATGTGCACCCAATAGAATTCATCCCTTTGTCATGATTTCAGTTGGAAGGAAAAATGTTAAAGGGCTCTGTAGTTCCACACCAAAGTGATTTTTGCAAGACAGACAAAATCAATAAGCACATAGAATTTAGCAAGCATTTTTCTAGTGTTGAGGTTGGGAAATTTTCACTCAAGAAAATGAATGACATGATTATTTTGTGAGCCATATGGCACAGTGGTTAAATGCCTGTACTGCAGCTAAAACTGTGTTCATGACCTGGGGTTCAATCCCAGGTAGCAGGCTCAGGGTTGACTCAGCCTTCCATCCTTCTGAGGTCAGTAAAATGAGTACCCAGCTTGCTGAGGAGGGTGCGCAATGTGTAGCCTGCATTCTGTAATTAAACTGCAAACCGCCCAGAGACCAATTGAAGAAGTATGGGGTGGTATATAAGTAGAACACTTTGCTTTTTTAGTTTGCCTTTTTATTTACAATTGTTATGTGAGGGAGATATGGAGAAAACCAGGTACTAGGCTGAAAAATAAGAGATCGTTTTCCAGATGTGAGCCCTCACACTTCTTACATTCAACCTAGTAACAATTGCTTCTACTTTGCAATAAATACAACAGGTTATTGTTGTATGTGTGTGTGTGTTTGTATGTATGTTTAACCATCACAATGTACTGTAAATGGGACACAGTCCAAGTACTCCACAGTGGCTTTTAAAAGTAAAAGCCTTGATGTTTTTTTCTAAGCAATTAATGGACCTGTTTACTTAAGAAAAGAAAACAGAGTAATTATTATAATTAGAAGTATTCTGTGGCTTTGCTTTCCACTATTTTAATATTGTATAGTAACAGGCAGGGTTTCTAATTAAAATCCTCCTGATATTTAGGTATCTCTCTGTTCAGTTCTCATTAAATGAGAGGAAATTTCTTCCTATTGCATTGGTTGAATTACTTAATAACAGAAGTTACTTGCCTTTAAATTGTGCGCATTGCTTGAAATGAGAGGTATGGAGCTGCAGGTGTGACAGTGGAGTCTGATGAAGTTGTTGGTTTTTAATGATCACTTACATGATTACTTGGTATGAAATTACAATCTTAGAATGATATAAAAAATCCAACTAGAATCCCATTGTGAAGACCGGTATCCTGAAGGCTCACAATTATGAAGAATGAATAAATAGGTTTTTATATAGGTTTTTATAAAAACGAGAGAAAAAAGCAACAACTTCATGATATTTGTCAACAGTTACCAGCAATCCTGTGTATGCTCATTGAAAAGCAAGTCCCACTGGGGAAAAAAATCTGAGGTGAATCTGACAAGTGACCCATGGAAATGAACAGAACGTCCATTACTTGTGATTTACAAGTATAATTCATTTCAATGGGTCTGTTTATTAAAGGCTACTATTTCGTTTAATCTACTCTGTTCATTGAGATTTGCTCTCATACACAAGTATCATACTCACTTATATAGGACTCGGGGAGTCATTTCCATTCAGTTTAGGGGAATTTACGTTTCCCTAGCATTGCAAATATGCTTATGTCTATTGTTCTTTCAGTAATTTGAGAGTCACTATGGTTCTATTTGATTATTACCTGGTACGGAATTACAGTCTTTTAGACTGTAAGATCAGTGTCTGTTTCCTGTTCCCCAGGTATGCTGGTACAGTGGGGGTGACAACAGATCACTTTAAAGGAGGCCAGGAAATCAACTAAAAGAAGTAGATCTTCTCTGTGGTGGCACCAACATTTTGGGACCAGCTTACAGTGGAGTTGCACCTAGCTCCTTCCCTCCTAACATTAAGATAGCCTCTGAAAATGTTGCCCTACAGAGAGTCCTTCCAGTACATCCTGTCCTGATTTTTATGCTTCTTGCACTGCCTAATATTTGGAATTTATGCCTCTTGTATTCGGTCTTCTTTGTTCATTGGTTTTTAAATGTGTTATTTTAACTGTGCTGCTTGTCTTGTTTTATTATTTTGCTGTAAACCACACAGAATAGTGCTTTGCAAATCAAATGAATGAATGAAATCAACAGTTGTAAATTCCCACCAGTTGAATGCACCCATGCTTTGATTTTGAGTTATGTGGAACTTGCGCACAATAAGGTGATATGTGCACAAATGGAAACTGAAGTAGGGACTGGGGCTGATGTCATCTGTGCTGCACTGGCATCAGAATTTTGCTTAATATTATGTATGGTTGTTTCAATTGCATGGGCTCAAAATAGGTTATAGTGTAGTTCCAGTACAACAAAAGACTAGGGTTCTGTGTTAAGCAGTTCATGGTAAATACCAATTCTGAGGTGGAAATGAAGTATGAGAGGGTTGACTGTAGATGGAGGTGAGTCAGGAGACAGTCTGGACTCCTCATGTGGCTGAAAGAGGGTTGTTGTGAAATGTAATGAGTAGACATGGGCACGACCAGAAAAAATGACGTTTCGAGTTTTTGTTTGTCGGAATGGGTCCGTTTCGGGTCGTTTCCGTTTGTCGCGAAATTTTTCAAAAATTTGCCGTTTCTGTTTGTCGTTTGTCGTTTCCACCGCGATTTAGCGCGATTTGACTTCCCAGAGCATAGGGGCGTCCCGCAATCAGGGCCGGTGCTAGGTGTTTTTGCGCCCTAGGTGGCAGGCGGGGTGGGGGGTGGGGGTGGTGCGGGTGGGCAGCAGTGGTGGGGGGCCATGGGTGGGCAGCGGCCGCAGGCAGGTGAGTGGGTGGGCGGCAGCATGGGTGGACAGGCGAGTGGACAGTTAGGATATCACTTAGGATAGAGGTTCTGTTCTTGGCTTGCACCCTAAATGTGTGTGTGTGCAAGCAAATTGAAGTTGGGAAAATAGAAAATAAATGGTAGTATATAATATATTTTTAAAATAAATCCACACCTCCCACTCCCAGTCAAACCTCCCCCTTTATCCAATATCAGAAAAAAATCCTCAAACTGCCAGAGAAGAAATAAAGAATAAACTGCTATTCCCTTCAGCAGACAAAGCTGCAGGGAATCAAAGAAATTATTTTCTAAATTCAATTCCCTCCCTCCCTGACTAACTTAAATCCTAAAGCCTCCAGTCTCCCTCCTCAATCTCGATCGGATCACACCAGCACCAGCAGCCAGCCCTCCTCCTTCAACCACATCCATACACCCAACTGCGATTTCTGTTAGGTGCCTCGGCTTTTTATGCCCTCCGAGACATCCAGAAGTGTCAGTCAAAAACCTGGCGATGCCATTGGTGGAATGGTTCAAAAATTTTGCATGGTCCCATCCCATGCCCAGCCCAAATGGGCAGGTCTAAAAAAATAAAAAATAAAATAAAATAAAATAAATATGACGTTTTATTGCTATAAAAAACCCACTGCTGCTACTATAAAAATTCTGGCATTTAAAATAAATAAATTTCACGTTTCTGTGGTGATTTGGTGTGGTTTTTGACCACGATTTCAAAAAAAAATTTGTGGTCGCCATTTTGGATCCCCACCCACCGCATGGCATGCAGCGAGACAGACGACGAGGATGACCCCCCCCCAGCCTGGTGCAAGCAGCCCAGGACAGGAGAAGAGGGGGGGAAGGCCGGGGACCCCCCAGAAACCACCCCTCTGGTAGGTGGCAAAGGCTCAGGCAGGCATATTTTCGCCTGTTTTTTTGGCAGGGAGTCGGGTTTTTTAAAAAAACTTTTAAAAACCTTTTCTGTGCTTCGCATTGCGCAATCGCCACGATGCCACAAACAGAAACAAAAAACCCGACCAAATTTTTCTTTTTTCAGTTCGAGTTCGAGTTCTGATGGCTTAATTATCGTTACCGTTTCTGTTACGTAATGGAAACGATAACCGAAAACGGAAACGACAATTTCGCCGAGTCGTGCCCATGTCTAGTAATGAGGTGTCTCGTGTATCCATTCAGTTGTGTTCAATTCTCACTCACTTTGTGGAGTGATGCTTTCCATGCCTTTCTTTCTTGTACAGCTTTGTTTAACCCCATCAAGGTCATCCCAATGTTACTTCTGATGCAGTCTAAACAGTCAGTCCTTAGGCAGTCTCTTCTTTTGCCTCTGACCAATCCCATTATCCTTGTCTTTTAGAGTAAGTTGGCTTGCAGAACGTGGCCAAAGTATGACTGTTTCTATTTGGTGATCTTAGCTTCCAGAGATATGTTTGGTTTGACTCTATCAAGAACTTCCTTGTTGGTCATCCTTATTGTCCATGGTATGTATAGTAGTCATCGCCAGCACCAACATTCAAATACCTCTATATTTTTCCTTTCTGTTTTCCTCAATGTTCAAGATTCATAACTATCCAAAGCTAGTGGAAATATGACCAAATTAACTAGTCTGCAGTGGCTTGGGAGGCTGATGTCTTTATTCTTTCAGATGTTATTCATAGTGCCCGTTGATGTTCTTCCAAGTGCTATACTACTTCTGATTTCAGGGCAGCAGTTACCATTTTGATTAATTTTAGAGCCAAAGAAATTAAACTCCATTACTGCTTCAGTTACCTCATTGTTGATATTAGCACTGACTTGCATGCTCTCTGCCGTTGTCATTATTTTTGTTTTCTTGGTGTGGAGGAACAATCCAAGTTTTTCACTTTCATCTTGGACTATTGGGATTAGCAGTTCTAGATCTCAACATGCAGTACTGTATCATCTGCATAACAAAGGTCATTGGTGTTCCTGCCACCATATTTTACCCCAATGGAAGATTCTTCCAGATGAATCTTTTTCATAGCCACATGTGCATACATGTTAAATAATATAGGTGATATAATACAACCCTGACAAGTAGACATGGGCACGACCAGAAAAAATGATGTTTCGAGTTTTCATTTGTCGGAACGGGTCCATTTCGGGTCGTTTCCGTTTGTCGTGAAATTTTTCAAAAATTTGTCGTTTCATTTGTTGTTTGTCGTTTGTCGTTTCCACCGCGATTTAGCGCGATTTGACTTCCCAGAGCATAGGGGCGTCCCGCAATCAGGGCCGGCGCTCGGTGATTTTGCGCCCTAGGAGGCAGGCGGGGTGGGGTGGCGGGTGGCAGGGGGGAGGTGTGGGCAGGCGGCAATGGCGGGAGGCCATGGGTGGGCGGCGGCCATGGGTGGGCGAGTGGGCGGGCGGCGGCGCAGGCCACAGGCAGGTGGCGGCGCGGGCGGGCGGGCAAGTGGGCAGTTAGGATATCACTTAGGATAGAGGTTCTGTTCTTGGCTTGCACCCCAAATGTGTGTGTGTGCAAGCAAATTGAAGTTGGGAAAATAGAAAATAAATGGTAGTATATAATATATTTTTAAAATAAATCCACACCTCCCACTCCCAGTCGGACCTCCCCCTTTATCCAATATCAGAAAAAAATCCTCACAAACTGCCAGAGAAGAAATAAAGAAAAAACTGCTATTCCCTTCAGCAGACAAAGCTGCAGGGAATCAAAGAAATTATTTTCTAAATTCAATTCCCTCCCTCCCTGACTAACTTAAATCCTAAAGCCTCCAGTCTCCCTCCTCAATCTCGATCGGATCACACCAGCACCAGCAGTGAGCCCTCCTCCCTCAACCACATCCATACACCCGACTGCGATTTCTGGAAGGTGCCTCGGCTTTTTATGCCCTCCGAGACATCCAGAAGTGTTAGTCAAAAACCTGGCGATGCCATGACCTCCTCCGAAGGGCCGACGGGGGGTGCTCCTCCCTGTTGGTCCTCCTGGATTTGTCAGCGGCCTTTGATACCGTCGACCACAGTATCCTGCTGGATCGGCTCTCTGGGGTTGGGATCGGGGGCACTGTTCACAGTTGGTTCTGGTCCTTCCTCGGAGACCGTCCCCAGCAGGTTCAGCATGGGGGCGAGTTGTCGGCCCCTTGGATACTCCCCTGTCGGGTTCCACAGGGGTTGTCCCTCTCTCCCATGCTGTTCAACATTTACATCAGGCCACTGGCTGAGGTCATTAGGGGACATGGAGTCTGCTGTCATCAGTACGCTGATGACACGCAGCTCTATGTCTCCTTCTCTACCACTGCAGATGAGGCTGTCCGGACCCTCGATCAGTGCCTGGGCGTGGTCATGGAATGGACCAGGGCTAACAGGCTCAAACTCAACCCCGATAAGACCGAGGTTATGTTCTTTGGGGCTTCCTCATCCAGCTACGGTGGCCTGTATCCCATCTTGGAGGGTGTTTCCCTCAGGCCATCGGACTGTGTCCGGAATCTGGGCGTAGCCCTGGACCCGGCGCTCACCATGGAAGCCCAGGTGTCCGCCGTGTCCAGGGCTGCCTTTTTCCATCTTCATCGAATTGCCCAGATTCGTCCGTACCTGGATGAGGACTCCCTCAGAACAGTGGTCCAGGCGCTGGTGATCTCGAGATTGGACTATTGCAACGCGCTCTACATGGGGTTGCCCTTGACTCTCATTCGGCGGCTGCAGCGGGTCCAGAACGCAGCGGCCAGGCTGGTGGCGGGTGTGCGCCGTTTTGAGCACATCTCCCCAGTTCTGGCTCGCCTGCATTCGTTACCCGTTGCAGCCCGAATTAGATTCAAGGTTCTGGTTTTGGTTTACAAAACCCTCCATGGCCTAGGACCTGGCTACCTGACAGAGCGGATTGACCAGCGATCAACCTCGGCCCGTCCGACTAGGTCGTCGCGGGCGCACATGCTGCGTGTGGCCACGCCCAGGGAGGCTCGGAAAACTTCCACCCGTGCCCGAGCCTTCTCTGTGGCGGGCCCGACCCTCTGGAATCATCTTCCAGCAGAAGTGTGCCTTGCAGAGTCCCTGCCTGCCTTCCGGAAGGTGCTGAAAACCCTTCTCTTCCGGGAGGCGTTTGGGTGACTCAAACAGTGTTTTTTTTTTCCTCAGCCCCGCCATCTGCTGTTGTTGTTTTTGTCTGTCTTTATTAGTTTAGTTACTATTTATCTTGCTGTTTTTGTAATTTTGCTGTGTTGCACAGTCGTTGTAAACCGCCCGGAGTTCCCTTAGGAAGACGGGCGGTATATAAGCTGTATAAATAAATAAATAAATAAATAAATAAATTGGTGGAATGGTTCAAAAAAATTGCATGGTCCCATCCCATGCCCAGCCCAAATGGGCAGGTCTAAAAAAATTAAAAAATAAAATAAAATAAAATAAAATCAATACAACATTTTATTGCTATAAAAAACCCACTGCTACGACTATTAAAATTCAGGCGTTTAAAATAAATTTCACATATTTCTGTGGTGATTTGGTGTGTTTTTTGACCACAATTTCAAAGGAAAAATAGCGGTCGCCATTTTGGATCCCCCCCACCGCATGGCATGGCGAGACGGCGAGGATGACCCCCCCCCAGCCTGGTGCAAGCAGCCCAGGACAGGAGAAGAGGGGGGGAAGGCCGGGGACCCCCCAGAAACCACCCCTCTGGTAGGTGGCAAAGCCTCAGGTAGGCATATTTTCATCTGCTTTTTTGGCAGGGAGTCGGGTTTTTAAAAAAAACTTTTAAAAACTTTTTCTGTGCTTCGCAATGCACGTTTGCCATGATGCCACAAACGAAAACGAAACACACGACCAAATTTTTCTTTTTTCAGTTCGGGTTCGAGTTCTGACGGCTTAATTATTGTTACCGTTTCTGTTACGTAACGGAAACGATAACCGAAAAGTTAACGACAATTTCGCCGAGTCATGCCCATGTCTACTGACAAGTTCCTTTTCCAATTTTGAACCATTCTGTACTTCCAAAAGCTGTCCTTTCTGATGCTTCTAGATCAGAGTACAGAGACTGTGTCAGTTGGGTGAGATGTGGGGAAATTCCAATTTCTTTCAAAAAGTTCCAAAGCTCAACATGATCAACACAATCAAAAGCTTTTGTAATCACATGCAAAGAACATCTTTTTTTTTGTACAGTGACCCCCTGCCTATCGCAGAGGTTAGGGACCTGACCTGACACGTGAATTGAAAATCCACGATATGCAAATACAGGTTGGTTCGGGGCTCAGGTGCCTGGCTGGGGGCTCTTGTTCTTACCCCCAGCCTGGCGCTGCCCTGAACAGGCCATCGAGGGCATTCTGGAGCCTTCTGGAGTCCCCCCAAGGGCCTCAGTGTGAACCGGAAGTGACTTCCGGTAAACTGGAAGTCACTTCCAGGTCACCAAAATCATTTCTGAGGCCTCCAAGGGCCTTTCTAGGCCTTTCGGAGACCTCAGAAATGATTTTCGGTGACCTGGAAGTGACTTCCGATTTACCAGAAGTCACTTCTGGCTTGCAGGGAGGCCCTTTTGGGGCTTATTTATTTATTTATTTATTTATTTATTTATTTATTTAATTATTTAATTTTGCATTTATATACCACTCCAATTTCCCAAGGGTTCACACAAAAAGAAGGCTTCCAGAAGGCTTGGGAAGGTCCTTGCAGGCCTGATCAGGGCATCACCAGTCCTGGGGTAAGTAAGGGAGGTCTGAAACAGGCCTTTCCCCCTTACCCTAGGGGGGCTTTTTCATATACTGCGGTCCCACGATATAGTGGGACTGCAGTATTTGAACCGCGAATGGGCCACTGTATTCCCTTGCCTTTTCCATCATTCATCAAAGGTTAGCTATGTGGTCACACATTTCTCTTCCTTTTTGGAATCCACCTTGTACATCTGGTAACTTTCTTTCAATGGATGAATTCATATGTTGTTAGATGATCTTCATGATAATTTTATTAGCATGTGGCATGTGATGGTGTGGTAGTGTGAATAGTGTTTGTATCACCTTTCCTTGGTATTTGAATAAATTTGAATCTTTTTCAGCTCTTTCGGCCACTTCGTCTTCCATATGCTTTGCCATAGTTCTGTCAATGCTTTTATTGGTAATAAATCATCTTGGTAGTTCTCCTGGTATTCCATCAACATCATTTGGCATCCGATTGAGTGCTCATTCAGTTTCCTCCTCCAGAATATCTGCTTACAGGTCCAGTACTCCCATTTCCGTGCCTTGATTTTGATTTGTCTAAAGTTGCTCTGTGTATTCCTGCCACCTTTCTCCGATTGTTTGGTCATCATGTAATTTCTGCCCATCATGGCCACTGACTAACATCTTTCTTGCCATAAAAAGAGCTCGGACCCCCTTCACATATGCAAAACACTCTTTTGTATGACCTTTTTGGTTTGCTTCCTCTAGTTTCCTGCATTGCTCATCCTCAAATGTTTCTTTGTGTTTCCTTTATGGAACATTGCATTTAATCTTTGTTCTTTTCCCTTATCACCAAGAGTGAATTATCACCAATAGTGTTTGCCTGTCTTATCCACTTAGCCAATTTTGTTGGTTTCTTGTGGACAATATGTTTATGAACTAATTCAATGACAGTTGCTTTTATTTCTTCCTGTGATTCATCTGGTTGTCTTTCTATGATGTTAAGCAATTCAAATCCATTTCTAAATTCAACAGCATATGAAGAAGGAAACCTTTCAACATTGAATTTTTGGGTTGTAGGTGGTTGTTTGACATTGTGGAATCTTAGCTTCACCTTGACCTCTAGTAATCTGCACCAAAGAATGTTTTCATAGCAAGGATGGAACTATTCCACTTATCTTGGCATAAAATATACTCAATTGGATTACAACATTCTCCATTTGGTGAGGTCCAAGCACTGGGCTGGTCAAATCTATTCATTATGCATACCTTTTTCTTGACATACTGCACCTGAATCAGACATTCTCCTGAATCATTTTGCTCACCAAGGCCACACCAGTGGTGTAGCTAGGGAGGGGCAGAAGAGTGCATTTTCCCCTGGGCGCATAGCAATCTGGGGGCATCTGGAGGGGGAGCAGCAGGAGGAAGCCATGTGCCATTACGTCAGCAGTCCTCCTTTTGCCCTGCTAAGGCTTGGTGATCCCTGGTCAGGGGAAAGGAGGAGAGGGAAGCAAGTGATGTTTTTTCCAAGCAGCACCTCTGTCGATTGTTCCCCCTCCTCCTCCCCCCCCCACCACTAAGGCTTCGCAATTGTTAGCCCGGGGAAAGTAGGAGTGGGAAGCGTGCGACGGAGGCACTGCTTGGGGAAAAAAATCCCATTGCCTACTTCCCTCTCCTCCTTTCCCCAAGCTAATGATTGCCAAACCTTAGCTGGGGAAAAGGAGGAGGGGGAATCATGCTACAGAAGTGATGCTTGAAAAAAAAAGTCACCTCCTTGGCACTAACCGCACACTGTGTGGTTTGCACAGGACAACCTTAACTGGAAAGGAGACCCACAAAGAGGGCATTAGAAGCAGATACCTTTCTTCCCCTCCCCCACTGTTTCCCCTTGCTGGGTGGGTGAGACATGGTTGGAGGGGAGGAAAGGGTGCGAAAACTGACTTTGTTCCTGGTGCTCCAAACTCTAGCTATGCCACTGGGCCACACTTTCCTATAATTTCTGGTTCTTCTATTGCTCCCACTTTTACATTGAAGTCTATAGGCAATATCTTTCTTTGGTGTTTGTTTCAGGGCTTCTTCAATGTCAGCATAGGCATCTTTGAATTCCTCTTCTGCTGAATCTGCAGTGGTTGCATACATTTGCAGAATGGGTTTGGTACAGGAGCCCCTTCTGTCCCAAACCTAGGATATGAAATGTGACCACCTTGTCAAGGAGATTAATGCTCCAAACAAAATGAATTAAGATAGGCACACAATTTTTATAGTGAAATTGACTATAAAAACTGAAATGGAATAAAATTAATGATGCTTGGGTAAATATCTGACACAATAAAATTAACCGGCAATCAGAATGCAGCCTACTTATGTCTTTAATATAACCACAATGGTTGCGCATAATTCTCTCCTGTACAATGGCAGTTGTATGTGTTCATGGGACTGTGCAGATTAGCACAAATGTTGAGAATAATATAATAAAACAAAAAAGCCTCACCCAGACATGTATAGTAAGGACTTTCAGTGAAGTGATGCAAACCGAGGATTTTAATGACCATTATGGAAGCCCCAGGAAGCAGAACACTTATGAGAAAATGAACAAACCCTTAATGCTTGGTGAAGAGGCATGACTCCTGAAAGATGGAGAAGGTGGAAACATCTCTTAACAGGGGGAGGGATGAAGTATGAGAAACCCAGCAGACTTTAGCAAAGTTCGGAGAAGAAACAGGGGAAAAGGAAAACAGAAACACATCCTCAGGTATGTCCTGAAATTTGCATGGGTTAAGGAAACCTGTGAGGACAAGTGGGCTGTGTGGGATCTTGGAATGCACAAGAAGCTGACACAAGGCTGACACAAGGAGCGTCGTGTAGGACTTAGGTACCTGAAGGACTGCCTCCTTCAATATGAACCTACTTGGCAATTAAGATCTAGCCAGGGAGCCCTCCTGAAAGACCTATCCCTCAAGGAGCTGAAAGGGATGGCTTGCAGGTACAGGGCCTTTATGGCAACTGCCCTCTGACTATGGAATGCCCTCCCAAGTGAGACTCGCATGGCGCCGACATTGATAACATTTCGGCACCAAGTAAAAGCCTTCCTGTTCCAGAAGTTTTAAAACTGATGATTGTGGGTACTACTGATGTCAATTTCAGTGTTGTGTTTTAATGTATTGTATTTATTGCATTTAAATGTTTTTATTGTTTTAATTTTATTGTAATTTTGATGTTTTAGTTGTTTAGCTTGATTGTGAGCCACCCAGAGACCTCTGGGTAGTAGGTGGCATACAAGCTAAATAAATAAATAAATAAATAAATAAATAAATAAATAAATAAATGGCACAATGACTGAGATGAAGAATGTTGGGTTGAAGAAATGGGGCTAAGATTCAACACTAGGTTCATTTCCATTTAGTGGGAATCATTCTGAATGGGAACCATTGTGAATTCTATTCCTCCACTTGGGAGGCCAATCCACTAGAATGTTCCAAACCCCTGGGACCCTTCCTTTGTATCTATTGACATTTCTAGTGGGTGCAACTGAAAACATGCAATCTGCAGATAAAGAAGTTATAAAAAACTATGATGATGTGGTACCATTTTCTCCCGGTTTCTCCTCACGTAGGCAACAAAAGGCAGCTAATCATAGCATCGAGTAGAACCAGCCCCATTGGCCGCTAGGAACTTTCCCCGCATACTTAAGCAAGCCCTGCGAAAAATCCTGGTGTGTAGTTTTTGGGTTTCATTAGCCAGCGCACAAAAGAAATCTGTGCCCTTTGCTGTGATTCGTTGGACCTTTGCAGAAACTTGACAAAGAGCTCTGTGGGAAAATGAAGAGTGCAAGGGAGCTTGTGCTGGATTCTGTTATTAACGCAGTTGCACCCTGTCAGGGAAAAAAAAGAAGTATAATTCTGTGCTTGCCTCAGATGAAAAATAATTTGAAAGGAAAGTCTTTCTTTCCTGGTTGCTTTGAATGGGTTTGTAAAATACCTGAACTCTAAAATTCAAACCTGCTCTGTAGAATAGCAGATTAATGAACTGGCCTAAAATCACAAGGACCTGTCCATGATTTTCCATTTTTACCACTGAAGTTGGCTTGAAAGAGTGAGGCAGCTGTGTTTCCTTGGGCTTTATAGTCTTTCATTTCTTGTACTTCTCTCGCTCTTGCTCTGTGTGCGTATGTGTGTGTGCAAAGTAGGGGAAATGCAACCTTGATTAATGAGTTTTTCCTTGCATTATTTTTTAAAAAAATCAGAGATAAATCACTGTTTTCAGTTTGTTCTTCACCCTACCCCCTGAAAATGGATGGAACACATGAAAGCAGATTATAGTATGATCAGTGACTATGTTGGCAGGAGATTTGGGGACCTCTAGTTCTTCGAAACTAACTCTTCGTAGCTCTGGCCACCTATAAGTCCATCTAGCCCACTGACTAGTCTCAACAGGATTTCTGGCATCCAACTGGGATGACCATCATTCAACTATTCCGTTCTAGTCACCCTCTAGATCTTAGAGGGTGACCAGGATTACTGATCAGAGTTGGCCCGACCAACCCGATCGTCCATGGCTCTCTCGCTTCGGGTGGCCACACCTAGAGAGGCCCGTAAGGTAGTAACCCACAAACGGGCCTTCTCGGTGGCCGGCTCAGAGTTGTGGAACAAACTTTGCAGCGAGATACGCCAGGCTCCCTCACTGGCAGCCTTCAAGAAAGCCCTTAAAACCTGGCTGTTCAGGGATGCCTTTGGCGATTGCTAGGATTGTACCAAGGTGTTTCTTTCTTTCTTTCTTTCTTTCTTTCTTTCTTTCTTTCTTTCTTTCTTTCTTTCTTTCTTTCTTTCTTCATTTTATTGTCAAGTTTTATGCCTCTTGCCTAATACTTCCTATATTTTTTAACTGATGTTCTTGTTTTTAACTTTTTGTGTGAACCGCCCAGAGTTCCCATTGGGAAATGGGAACAGTATAGAAATGCAAAAATAAATAAATAAATAAATAAATAAATAAATAAATAAATAAATAAATAAATAAAAAGAAGTTACTCTACTGCCTAAGGTCAAGTAGTATCATAGAGCCATAGAATAATGAAGTTGAAAGGAGCCTACAGTAGTTCCACTGTCGTACTGCTCTAACAGTCAGGACATTATTTCCTGATATTTTCCCCACTGAAATCTGATTTCCTGTAACATGAGCCCCTTGTTGTGTGTCTGGGTTGATGGGGAACAGATCTGGTCCCTCCTCTGTATTAGTGGATATTTGAAAAAATATCTCCCCTTAGTCATCTTTTTCTCAAAGCGAAACGTGCCCAGTTCTTTCAGTCTTTCCTCATAGGTTTCCAGACCCCTGATCATCCTTGTTGCCCTCCTCTTAACTTGTTCAAATGTGTATCCTTCTTGAAGTGCTGTGTCCAGGTGTGCTGCCCAGAACTGAACACAATACTCAAGATGAGGCCTCACCGGTGCCCAATAGAGGGGAACTTGTACTTGGTAGGATTTGGAGGGATACTTCTGTTAATGCAGTCTAAAATGGCATTTGGATTTTTTTGAAGTTGGTGACTCAAGCTATTTCATGGAGAGAAGCTTTCATGGATAGACCAGCTGTTGAATTCTATTTTACCACTCTTGAGCAGAAATCATTCTTCATTGAATAGCTGAAGTCAGACGGATAGCTGTAGGAACAGAGGTGTGGCCAAGTGGTAGACATATGCCTATCCTTTAACACCTTTCCATCTTTCTATCTCATTCTCAGCATTTACTGCCAATTTGAAATGGTGGCCTTCCTGCTTGTAGAGGGCCCTTCAAGTGCATTTTGCCCTGAAAGAACAAAGGGTTGAATACAGCAAGCAAAGATGTCAATGCTGACAGAAAAGTACAACTACAGTGCCCATGAGCTCTACATACATTATTTCCACTTGGAATAATAAGATTTTGCCCAAGTCACGGATTGATTGAAGTTGTTCTGATGGTGGAAGAAGAGGTAGTTAGTGTATGTTGTTATGATTGATTTGTTTGGCTCTTCTCTGCTGGGCATGCAGATTTCTTCAGTTAGTAGTGTGGCCACAACAAGGGTGGACATGCAACAGTGATCTAATATATCAATGATTCCCAACTGAGGGGTAAACCAGGTGTACTTGGACTGCAGTTGCCAGAGACCCTGGCCAGCACATTTCATGGTGAAGACATCTGGGAACTGCAGTCCAAGAAAACCAAGGCACCAAGATAACGAAGGGGAATTCCATGGTCTGCCCATGATGGCTGTGGGCCCCAAGACAGGGAAATGGTCAGAGGGTTTGTTTGTTTGTTCTCTAAGAGACCTTCAAAGCTAAATAAGTTTGATCCCCAATGCTGTAGAAATTAGAAAGTTATTTCAGCTGTGTCCCAGCCTTTTAGTCTAGATCAGGCATGTCCAAACTTCGGCCCTCCAGATGTTTTGGACCACAACTCCCAGAATTCTAAGCTTAGATTGCAAATGGCAAAGGACTGTGGGAGTTGCAGTCCAAAACATCTGGAGGGCCGAAGTTTGGGAATGCCTGGTCTAGATGATATGGCTTCAGAGGTTAAATTAGTTGACTTAGTTTACGTCACAGGAAGATGCTATGCTCAGTTGCTGTCCTGCAATGCTAAGGAAGCACTCTATGTATGCTTCATAACTATTGGTAACTTTTTGCTAATGTGTGTGAATATTAGGTAGATTAGATTAGCTTTGTTATTTTCTGTTGTGTTCTTGCAATTCCCTCTGTCTTTGTCTCAAATTGTCCTTTTCCTCCAAGTGCTTTTTTGAAATCTTTTTGAAACTTTTGGAACATTTTACTATCTTTAAAATATTTTTTTAAAATCTACAGTCAAGGCTTTTGATATTGGCTTGGATATTGAAAATAGCAATTGCCTTGCCCAGCCAGTGGAAGTTTTGGTTATTTTGTAGGTGTGCTGGCAGCTGTTCCTTGCAAAGTGGCTCTGAGTGCATAGCCTTATGGATTTTTGTACTCCCTGGAAGCACTGCCCAGGCTGTGTAGACTGCAAAGTTGGGAGGCACTGGACCCAGACCGTTTCTTTAGTCATCACCACATTTGATTCTCTTGGGTACACCTACACCAGGATAAATTATGGCTGAATGACTAGAAAGGGATTTGGAAGTTGAGTCATGGCAACTGGACTTCTTCTCTTCAGTGATTGAAACATTTCACTACTCATCCAAGCAGCTTCGTCACTCTGAGGAATCCTCCTGTTTAATGGCTATTTAGTTTCTCCAACTGAGAGGTCTGCACACACCTCACTGCATTGGACCGCATATATTATATTGCTACTCTTGTGTTTTGGTGTCAAGTCCTTTGGGTTGACGAGTCTCTGCAGAGCATGGCCCAACATAGGAGGGACAGCAGCTCAGGACCAGAATCAGCAGTGTACCTCCATTTGAAGGACAAATTGCACTCATTCAAAGATGAGGATATACACATATTAGACAGAGAAGGTAGGTGCTTTAAGAGAGGTGTCACGGAAGCCATTTATGTGTGTATTGGAAAAACCCCTCTCTCAACTGGGGGGGCTGGTACACAGTCTATCTGCTACTTATCAAGCAGTACTTTCATCAATCCCCAAACAATTCAGAAGCAATTCACACTTCCACTAGCAATGCCATAGCTAATGACTCATACTTAATGGGTGTTGGGAAAGGTTTCATAGGTGGGGCTTTCACGCACCCTAGGCCTTTGTCCACCTAACAAGCCTATTCAGAATCATGGTCCACCTATGAACCTATTCAGTCTATTGTCCACCTAACAAGCCTATTCAGGCCTTTGTCCTACTTATTAGCCTATTCAGACCAGGGTGTGTGTGAAATCACGGTGAACTATATAATGGAGAACTTGCCACTAATTTTCCTCACACTGAGAAAGCTGCTTGGATGAGTAGTGAAACATTTCAATCTCTCAAGAAAAGAAGTCCAGTTGCCATGACTCAACTGCCAGATAAACTCACCTGGATGACTGAGAATCTTCACAAACTAGAAAGGGACTTTCCGAACCCAATATCTTTCAGATATGTTGATACAAATCTGCCGCATAGTGGATTTTACACTTTATGCATCAAGCTCAGTGTTGCTTCTCCACACTGGCAACTCTCCTGCCAAATGTTCCTCTCGCCAGCTACTTTTATCTTTTATTTTTTAAGAGAGAAGAAATAAATAAAAGAAAGGAACCTTTGACCTGCTGCTTCAAAAAGTATGTGATCTAGGGTCTTTTCCATTTATAATTTACTATATTTATTATATACCTGATTTTTTCATCCAACTCTTCAGACAGAAGGGCTCCCAGAGATGTTTACAGGAGCTCAGGAAAAACTGGATGTTCCTTGTTCTCAAACGTGCTGTATAGAATACACAAAAGAAAGGGGGGATGATAGAGGAAGAGTGAAACAAATAAACTTCAGCATCTGCTCCAAAAAGTGGCTGGTAAGAGCAAGCAGGAAAATTATTTAGGGATGGTACAATTCATATGGGGCTGATGTTTCAGCCTAGTTGATAGCATGGCCCTGCTTCTCATCTCTCCCTCAGCTGCAGTTTGGTGGAATGGGCGCTTCTAGGTGAGTACTTCCCAAACATGTGTCCCCAAATGTCCTTGGACTAAAACTCCCAGGAGTCCTGGCATGCCCACCTAGTGGTGAAGGCTTCTGGGAATTGAAGTCCAAGAACTTCTAGGGAGCCAAGTTTGGGGACCATGATAAGAGGAGCTGCTTACTGGAGCTGATTTCTCTTTAGAATGCATTGAATATACTTGCATTCTACCATCCCTTCAGTTTACACCATCAGTGATGGAATTTAAGATTTTCTAGATTATAAATACCATAAATCATCATTCTGGCAAGTCTATGCATCTGAAGATATTTAAATGTAATATTCCCAGGAGAAAGGAGAAATTGGAAGGCTTTGAATCTTGTGTGTGTGTTGTGTCGCTACAGTCATGACTCCATGTCCATGGAGTTTTCTTGGCAGGAGTACTGGAGTGGCTTGCCAGTTAGCTAGATCTAAATCTGCCCAAATTCCTGGGTCATGAGCAAGACTTTTGGGTAGAGCTTGGCCTAACTAAGACTCAAGGCATTCCAGTTTTGGTTTTACTTCCAGTTACATCACATTTAAGTGACTGTAAGGCAAGTAGACTTCCCGGAATGGAGATCTACATTGTTTGTAGTCCAGAAAATCCAAAACCCATCCCTATACTCTATGGCTCTCTTTCTCCTTCATCCGTTTCAGTCTCTGGCAGTTATCAAATAGCAATGATAACAGCAGGCCACAATGCAAGTGTACAAGAAAGAAAATGAGACAGCCCCAAGTATCAGATGATGAATGAAAATATATTGAGTTTGGCTATATGGGCAATGGGATCAGACTCCAACTCTTAACTGTTTGATTAGGAGAAAGGATTGGGAAGAGAAACCAGACCCGTTTAGGAGTCATTGCAATGGTTAGCCTAAACACTTGAAGATGAGAAGTACTGTACATTAACTCTCATATTCTCCATCACCACATTGCTTACTTGGCACTTGCAGAGGGTGGCCTTCTGAAGAGAGAGACCCTCCTGTCCATATCAGTTCCCCATATGCATTGGTGATCACCATATTCTGGTGATCTGGATCACATGGAACACTTCCATGATGGCTTTCCTTGCTGTGGTTTCCTGGAGGAGTAACAAAATATATGTGAAAGGGACAAGGGAGAGTACTTTGTATGTATAGGCTGCTGTCATATACTGTCAAGCCACAACTGGCATAGCCATCCAAATGTAAGTGAGGTTTTTAAAGAGTGGCTTTATTTGTTCTACCTTCAGTGAGTTTCCATGGCAGAGCTAGGGAACTCAGTCTGTTGAGTCCCAATCTGTTGCTCTATCCACTACACCACAAAAAATAGCTATAAGACATGACAGAAATGGAGGTGCTGTAGTGTATATTGGTGCCGGAGACTTAGAAGGTGGTAAGGCTGAGGGAGCAAAGGATACAGACAGGACAAACGGAAAAAGAGGCATTCTTGAGGAGATCTGTGAAAGCAATGATGGATGGAGTGGCTGTGATGACAATCTTAAGTGAAACCAGCATAAAGTCTTACAGAGACAAATTTGTGAAGTCTACGTGTTTATTCTCATTTTTAATTCTCATTTTAGAGGTTTATGCTTGATCTTTCTCAGTGTTGCTTTTCTGTGCCTTCCTGTAGTGGGCACCTACATGCAAATGGATGGCACCATGACAGAATTAATGCAAGCCAAGCTAATTACTGGTGGCAACCATGAAGGGGGAGAGTTTTATTTTTTTAAAAAAAATCATCAGAACTTCACAGTTTTAATCTCCCAGCTTCGAGAGCAACAGGCAAGGTCACAATGTATTCCATGGAGCCATATTTCTAAGCCCTTGTTATTGGAGTAATTCTGTACTAGAAATGCGAGGTTTTGTCTTAGCCAGAGAAGGAAAGAGGGGGGAAAAAGAAGCTGGAAGGTCAGTTTGTAAACAAGCAACATTATGCAAATGAGAGTTATAGAAATGAGAGGCATCATTGGGCGGGATATAAGCCTAACTAATAAAATAAAATAATAATCCTTACTCGAGTTATTTACCGTACAGGATTTAAAATGGTTTCCAGTTTTATTTATTTGAAAAGAAACCTAGCTCTCTGGCAATTGTGTTTTCTAGCTGTGTGCTAATGGCCTGGAATCTTTCCTGACAAATGCTCCATTTTAGAGAACGTGCCTTTACAGTGATTTTTCCTGTAAACAGTCTTAGGGTGCAAACAGGCTTGCCTCTCACGATCATACCAAAAGGCTGTACCGTCCAGCTGTCTGATATCAGGGATAGGCCCTTTTCTGTCCTGAGCAACTGATGAGTCTTTCTCTTTATAGCCTGCCCTCACTACCTTTTAACTGGGAGGAAAAATGAGTGGCAGTAATGACAGGACAATTGAGAATCCATTTCCTATATTTTCTGATTAGAAATAGAGAACTAAAATGGAGAATAACAATCCCAGGGGTGTGTAATTAAAAACTGCAGACTCATAGTGTGGAGTCTGGGTGGAGAGTCACCTTGATGGAGCAATCCAGGTAAGGTAATGTACACAAGGTAATGCTGAATGCAATTGGTCAGCATTATGAGGGTTCAAAGTATATAAGCAGAGACTAGACAGCCAATTCCTTCCTTCTCATTTGATTGCTGACTATTGCTGTTACACTTGCTGTCTGATATTGCTGATTCTACTACTGAGAAGATTGCTGGTTCTCATGTTGGATTTCTGCTCTGTTTGGACAGCGTGGGCTGAGTTACTTCCACTGAGGGTATGTCTGTAAGGTATCATACTGTGAAATGCTGATGTGCATAAAGAGAGTGGAGATTCAGATATATGAAAATAGACTGTTTCCTTTATTAGACTTTATTATATGATAGAACATAAAGTAAGGGCTCCCAGGGAGATGTTCAGGCACTAGACTCTCTGACCCGACACCATAAATGTCTATAAATACTCTTATTTGGAATTTGGTACTTCTTGGATTCTAGAGGCATTTTCTTGCTATGGCTAGGTTGAATAGCAAGAAGTATTCGTTCAGCCACTGGGAAAAGAGTTTTGAGCTTTTTGGACCACAAGAAATCCTCTATTTTGGGAGCTCCATCGACCTTAGAGGTACCTGGCAAATGCTTCAGTGTGATATACGTGGAAGAATATTGGAAGGTTTTGAGGCCTACTGCACTTAGCTTTTGAATTACCTTTTGCTTAAAGTCAAATCACCTTAAAAACCGCATTTCCAGTCACTTTTTCCGCAGAGCCCCCTTGGCCACACCCCTTTTCGGCCGCTGGGTCAGTTTTTCTGGCGACGGCCACCGGGGTGGTGTTTTTTAAAACTGGTTTCTAGACCGCTTTTTGAAGCGAATTGGCTCAAACTGCGGACACCATGCACCGTTTTTTTTCCAGGTTACCCCCTCTGTATGCCTTATCCTGCCGTCGGAAAAGCCAAAAAAAGAAATCCTCCTGCAGTGTAATCATTTCCGCCAACTTCTCCGGTCCTTCTACTTCCTCTTTTGGGTACAATTTTGCTTTTTCTGGTCACAGAAGTAGGCTATCAAAATCAATGCACCACGTTGTAAGTAACCTAAAGGGAAAACCGGAAAATTAGCTACATTACTTTGAATGGAAGAACAACGGCATGACGTTATCCTAAAAAATAATTTCTGAAATTGAACCAGATAATGGGAAAATGTCGGTCTAAATAGGAAGAAAAAGCAGTTTAGCAAAGTGCGGGCAGGGAAACTGGTTCTTAAAAAAATGCCCAAGTGTGGAATGCTGGATAGCTTCAGCAACCACGTGACCATGGGTGGGCAAAAGGCGATTCAAAACAAAAAGTGGTTGCTGTTTGAAGTGCAGTAGTGGCCTTAGGGCAAGCTCCACCCAGGTTTCCTGTTCCTGTTGTAGTGCTAGATAGTAGTTTTCTTTCTGGGAAGGACAGGCAGAAAGTTAGGTAGAACTCCCAGAATGAATAGTTACAGTATTTGTGACTCAGAAAATCCCATGCCTGTTGGCTATTGCTTCAAGGCAATGCTGGGCTAGGTGCACTTTGCATCAGGACAGAGTTTTTAAAATCCCATTTTGAAACTTGGAGTATGTTAAAGAGAAATGCCATAGCAAATAATTGAGGGTTTTAGAAATCTCATTGACCCACAAATTAGCCAAACAATTTTTAATCAGTTCTAACATTCGTTCAAATGATGGTGAGACAAATGCTCCTTTGCCATGTTTGTTCCATAGAGATAAGCTAATTTGATCAGGGTTGGGTCAAGTCAACCTAATCACTTTGGCCTGCAATCAGCCCCATCAGCCCAATCTGTAATTTTATTAGAAAATGTTCTAAATAAATATAGGTTTTATTTTCTCCCCTCTCTCATCATTAGCATTTGAAAGTAAAAAGAGGGAGGGAACCCACAACAAGCCCACTCAATCAGTTTTGAAATCTCTGGAACTTTGTCTTTATTCTTTCATGCCATATGACAAAGTAGTTGAGTTGACATCAAAAAAGATGTGGAAGACTTTAAACATAGTAGGGTGTCTTTATTCAATTATACGTCTGCTCCAGAAAACTCATTATCCTTGCAAAGACTCACTACTATATTGCTTCATTTCCTTTCGCTTTCCTCTCTCTGCTGGTGATGGAACTTCCTGTCACGTCTGTCAGGCTTGCCGGCTTCGACTCTGACAATGCTCATTCAGTCGTCATATGCCCAGTATCAAAGTGAAAGCTCCATTCCTTTCTCCCTATGATCATTGTTTCCGTAAGTAGCAAAACTCTAGGAGGCTTCAAAAACTGCTTGTGCTGTTCACCAGGTCTCTCGCTGGGTGTTCAAAGACGCCTCAGTCGCTTCAAGTGTCTTTTAAGTCACTCTCATGGTAATATCAAATAGCTTCTTTCCTTGCAATAAATAATTAAGATTAAGCAATATGTCTGAAAACACTTCACCATGAGTAGATTATTCCCCTCTAACACCTCTAGCAACCAGCAACCCTCGGAGTGACCTCCTGTCTCACCCGCAATTCCTAATCTATGCTGCTATGGGTGGCCACCCCAAACAAGGCCCTGAAATCCACTACTAGGAACTGGTTTTGCTCAGTGGTCACCTCCATGCTATGGAACTCTCTCTCTGCGGATGTCTGGCAGACCCTCCATCCCTCCTCAGCTCCAGGAAAACGGTGAAGACAGTGCTGTTTACTTGGGCTTTTCATAATCTTTGTGTGTGTGTGTGTGTGTGTGTGTGTGTGTGTGTGTGTGTGTGTGTGTGTGTGTGTGTGTGTGTGTGTGTGTGTGTGTGTGTGTGTGTGTCGTTACAGTCATGACCGACTCTCATGACCCCATGTCCATTGATTTTCCTTGGCAGGAATACTGGAGTGGCTTGTCAGTTCCTACTCCAGGTGCCTACAGCACCTGGTGTTCCCTGGTGGTCTCCCATCCAAGTATTAACCAGGGCTGACCCTGCTTAGCTTCCGAAATCAGGCAAGATCGGATATGCTTAGGGCATCTAGGCAGCTTTCATAATCTTGCACCTGTTTAATTTCTTTTGGTCTCATCAATTTCTCTGACCTGCAATGTTGTAGGTTGATTGCTTGGATTAGGCTGGGAGTTTTCTTTGGCTCATTTTTGTTTATAACAGCTATTAGTTTTTAATCTATGGTTGCTGGTGTTTTGATTGTAAGCCAGCCAGAATAGTGGCCTGAGAATGAGTGAATTGTCCATAGTCATAGTTTATGTTTCTAAAGTAACAGAATGACTTTCAAGCTGTAAGGGGGGAGGGAGTGCTAGTGTAGCAATCCCCCCCCCCCATTTTTCTGAAAATGTGTTGTTTTCCAGAAAATTTCTGGAAATTTTGCATCTCTAAACTTGAGCCGATCTTTATCTGTACTACATTCTGGGATGATCAAAGACATTTCTTGCCCCTCCTATGTATAGCTTTCAAGCACAGTGGTACCTTGTATAAAGGAATTAATTTGTTCCAAATGAAAATATGTTAAGCAAATTTTCCTTTATATAAATTTCCCATATGAATGCATTGAAAACAGAGTAATTCCTAATCGCGACCATTTTTATGTTGTACTGATTCGCCCCATAGAAATTTGTTAATTAAATTTCCCCTCTCTCTGGAATTTTTATGTTGTACAAATTTTATGTTATACAAACCATTTGTTATGCAAGGGTGCACTGTATCTGAAAAGTGCTGTTGTATCGCCTCTTCCTTTTCCAAGGCTAAACAACCTGTTCTTTCAGTCTTTCCTAGTTGTCACTACACCATCAAGGTTTAGAAAGGTAGGTCATTGGTGGTTTTATTTCTACAGTAATTCCTTTTCTAATTATACCCACTGTGGAATTTGCCCTTGTGACAGCTGCTGCAACAGTGGGTTGACATTTTCATCAATTGCATGCCAATGATGAGGCCATCAGAGAGAAAGGAGTCTTCAGAGCTATAACATAACTAATGATATTGGCACCAAAGGGAAATGGCCTCCTCTCCCCCATGATAAAGGGATAGGAGAAAGTGATAGCTCCTAAAAGAAACAGAAGGTGCATATTTTAAAAAAAGGATTATGTTTATGTGTTTTCTCTTCAGAAAGAGATCCTCTAGATTTCAGTAACCTCTAAATTTTGGTTGCATGGGACAAAGCCCTGGTTGCTCCACCCTTGTTTCTGCCCTAGGAACCAGGTATCTTTTATGCTTTAGTGCAGCCAGCTGTGAATCTCTCTAGACACCAGAACTAGATATGGGAATGAATCAGAAAAATTGTGATTCATTTTGATTCAGATTTACAAACATTCTTCTCACCAATTGATGGATCAATTTGTTGATTCAGCTTTGCATCTAAGGACCTATAAAATGTCCCCCAGAAGCACCAATAAACACAAAATTCTCAAGAAAGTATCCCCAGATGCTGAAATACAATCCCTTCAAGTTTGGTAAGATTTGGTAAGATTTGGCTATAAAAGGATTTAAGGAAGTGCTCCCCAGGTACCTGGAGACACCAAACTAGCCAAGAATCTCCTCCCAACTCTCCTTTACAAGCTCTCCCCAATTTGTGGTGAAGGTCTTCATACATATCCCTGTTGATCTCAAGATCTGTGTGCTAAAGTTCATGAAAAGGCCACCTAGGAATGGCTTCCAGCAAATGTAATTCAAGCGACAAGAAATAGGAAAATTGTTTATTGTTATTATTATTTACAGTGCAATAGAATACAAATATAAAAACAAAAACAACTGACTGTTAACAAAAAGAAAAGAAATTAACTGTACCAAACAAGACAATCTACGTAACAGGCCCCACACAACCCACCTTTCACTCGGGACTTAATCCATGCTTACAGTTCTTAAGACATCAACCCTCCCATTTCTCTCCAGATATACATTGACTCTTCTCACAGTGTGTACATTTTGCCTTTTAAAGATACATATGAATACAATTTGTCCCATGTTGTTGGGGACCATATTTGTCCCATATTGTCCCAGTTGTGTGTTCATGACCATATTTAACAGTACTGTTTCTTGGGAGATTTGAACCCTTTATCCTATTATTTCATGAATTTCCTTAAAAATCATTGTCCATTCCTTCTTTCTTATCTCACACAACCACCACATATGCAAATATGTCCCTTTTGCCTTTTTTACACCTCCAGCATACTAGATATATCTCCTTATTTATTATGCTTAATTTCACAGGTGTTATATACCATCTGTAGTATAATACTTTTCTTTTACTCTTATGTTTTCCCCCAATATTATTTTATTCCACACTTTCCCCATTTTTCTTATTTCCTTTATTTCTTGTCATATCTCTTTTAACTTATTCTCTTTGTATTCCATTTTTCAGCCACATTTGAAACTGTGAAAGCCTTGACTTCTTTCTACAAACAATGGAAAGGCCTTTGCAAAGTTTGATTGATTCTTTTAAAAATGAACAGAACCTAAGTTCTCCCAGACCTCCATAAGCCAAATTTAGTATGGCCAGCTTTTCCCACCATGGCGACAACCTTGTTGTATCTGCCTGCAAAATGGGTGTGGAAAGTGAGGGACCTGTCAGGAACAAAACAGGTTGCAAACATAATGCAAAAATGACAGGATACACAAGTATTCGTGCCAAGACTTTTAAGAGCTGAGTAGTGAAATCCAATTAAAGGTATTGCCTAGACCAGGGATGGCGAACCTTTTTGGGACCAATTGCCCAAACTCGGCGACAGTGGCGGTGGCGGCCGCAGCGGGTCGAGATTGGAGTCAGCAGGGGGAGGGGGTGAAGGCAGGAAGGGTGATGGAGGGGGCGTGGTCAGGGTCATTGGCGGTGGCGGTGGGAGGGGCAGAGATGGCGGCAGAGGCGGGGGTTGGGTTGTCATCGGCGGGGGGTCAGGGGTGGGGGTGAGGTCGAGGGCAGCAAGGGCGATGGGGTTAGGGTTATTGGCAGCAGCAGCGGCACCGGCAGGGGCAGGGATGGCGTTGGTGATGGCGGCAGGTTTGGCAGAGGCGGGGTCAGGGGCAGCAGGGGGCGGCAATGGCAATGGCGATGGGGACGGCGGTGGTAGGGATGGCCTGGCACACAACATGCTCCCTGCCCCCTCCATTTCCCCTCCACAAATTCCTCCAGCGGAGGGGGAAGTGGGGGGGGGTCAAGGAGCATGTTGCGTGCCAGGCGAAAGCTCTTTCTGTGCCACCTTTGGCATGTGTGCCATAGGTTCACCATCCTTCGCCTATACTGCAACCTATTCTTGCATTTGCCTAGCTCCCTCTTTTTATTTCCATGGGCCTGGGTGGTTGAAGCTTCTCCCATATTCATTTTTTAATGCACTCAAACTTTTTCCATGAAGAAGTTTGAAAACTTTGGATGTATATTATCAAAAAGGAATTGGAGGAAAATTCTCACCTTTCCCTAGATAGCAGAGAAGATTCCATCAATTACCAACACAAAAAAATGGTCAAGAATAGGAAAAGGTCTTTCTTTCATTTACTGTATGTATGGTATACACAAACATACTTTTGCTAGAATGCGATTCTTCACCCTGTTGGATTCACTTAACTTATTTTCACTTATAGAATTTGAGAGGCAAACATATCCATCTAAACCATCTAGGTGACTGTCTTGTTATTTCAGAGCTCACACTAGCATATATGTGTTGGTCTTTAAGTGTGCCACTTTAGCTTTTAAAATATGTTTTGCTTTGACATAAACAGAATAACAGAGTGACTCCTTTGAAAATTGTTTTTTCCGCACACTGTTGATATATTCATTCCACATCTCTGGATTCGACATAGAACTTTATCAGGTGGGAGAGATCACCCCTCAACCATAATTAACATTGCTTGGAGAGTAATTATATGCAAAACAATCAACATATCAACCAGATGGTTGGTGAGTAAACTACCAGATGATATTTGATCCCTTTGGTGGGATACATTAATGAAGTAACTTCTAACTTATAAAATGAGAGTGCTGCATATCAGGTGGCTTTTGAATTTAGTTGGTGTTGCTTCACAACGGGAACATGCTGTTAGCACTGGCATAAGCTTTGTTCCTTATTCAGCAAAGTATTCAGCCCTCTCCTTCACCACATATGGGAGGAAGGATATGTATTTTAAGAATAGAACACCAAAGAAAGAAGTTTGGTAATACTGCCACAACTTTACAAGAGAGTACATTTCTCTTTCTCAAAGTCATCTGTGAGGAAGAGAAAAGCATATCTTTCTTCAGAGGGTCTTTAGGCAGCTCCATGTAGTGCTCTGTAGGGCCCTCAAAATCTTCAAAGGGATCAAGGACAGAACAAGCCTAGTTGACCCATAGATGAGGTGGAGGACAAAAAGTGTGCACAGAGGAAGCCCTGAATAAGCTCTGGGTGGTGGAGAAAGGGGCAGAAAGAACAAAATAAAAAAATAATGTGAATCTGAAGAAAAGCATAGGAGACGAGAAGGACTAGAATGAGATGAGGCAAAAAATGAAGGTGTTTCTTCCATATGTGAATTTGAGTACCTCTGTTACTTACTGACTGACTGACTGACTGACTAACTCATTCATTCATTCATTTATATATTGCCCATCTGGCTATCAAGGCCACTCTGGGTGGTTCACAACAGAAAATAAAACAACATTAAAGAAAAATATAAAATAATATAAAATAACACCAAAATGATATAAATGAATCAACATACATTATAAAATTTAAAATATGGCACACCCAAAAAATAATCTTTAATAAAGGCAATCAGGGTGGCAGAATCTGTGATTTAGGGGTTGGTAAGTACTCTGTGTTTTGTAGTTATAGCATTCTCAAATCTTTCAGTGATCTCTTAAAGGTAGTTAGTGTGGCATTCACCTGTAGTAATTAATAATGCATGGGATATCTCTGTATTGATTGGTGGGTTTGTAGACCAATGAGAGAGTCTGGGGAGTGGCCTGACAGGATTTAAAACTCTGCTCTGCATAGCTGTAGGCAGTTAGGGACCTACACTTTCTGGAGAAAAGTCCAGATGGGGCTGATAGAAAGACTTACACATGCAGATAGGGAATCTGACAGAGCCTGTTTGAATTAGATAGGGTCTGGCACCATCCAAGTGAAAGACATATAGGGCTAAAGAAGAAATAGGATTTTTAGAGTGTCAGTGAAGAAAAATAAGTGTTTAGAGTTTGTAAAGGAACTGGTTCAACTTTACTAAATACTAATATATTCAACTTTATTAGTAATCGAACTTAAATGGGTTAGAGCAATATTCTTCTTTTTGTTTATACTTCAACACGTTACCATAAATCACTTTGATTCTATTTGGTAATGAATAAACTTCTTTTATTTTCATTCAACTTAAAAACTTTAATTTGCTAGCTAAGCTAGTTGGTGGCAGTGATAGAAGAAAACCAGAAGTGGTGTTTGCCAATAGACTGTGAAAAGGCTGGGGGCAAGCATGTTAATGCTACAGTTAGTAATGGGGCCAGGTGGAAATCAAGTGGGAGTTTATTTTATTTATTTTATTTTAGAGTATTTTTACCCTGCCTTTCTCCTTGGAAAAAGACCCAAGGTGGCTTACAGTAATGAGGGATAATATACAGTCCAATACAATTAAGACTTGTTCAGGTATTGAAAACAGGGAACTGAGGGACATCTTACAGCATTAATAGACAACATTACATTAAACCTACAAGAAAATGTGCACCGTTAAAAAGAGAGTATAATTCCAAGTACAAGTTATGAGTGATGCAAACTAACATTGAACACATAGTGTCAATGCAATCACACAAAGTTATAAGTGGGTATGAACACAGTCTATTTGATCATGTATGGTTGATTCATAATAGGTAGTCCATCATTCAGGGAAAGCTTGCCTGAAGAGAAAGTTCTTTGCCTCTTTCTGGTTAGTGCCCTCACCTGGAACAAATGAATAGGATGGGCATAACTCATTAGAATAAAGTATTCTGTCAAGCATCAAGGACCGAAACCATTTAGTTATTCACAGTCCAAGCTGGAATGGATGGAATTGGTTGCAGATGTCAAACAGTCCTAGAATTTGAAGGCATCAATACTCAACCCTTAACTATGTATAGACATCACTATCTCTCCAGTTATTTTGGATTCCAATGTATTACTGAAAGGTAATGTAAGACACAGTTTAAGACAGGGGCCCTCAGCTATGGTCTGCGGGCTGGATCTGGCCCGCTAGTGTCCTGAATCTGGCCTGCCGGCCATTGCAGAACCCCCTCCCCACTTGCCCTTCCACTTCTGGGTGCCAGAAGAAGAGCACGAAGTTGGTCTCTAAAATTACAGAGCCTCTCCGGCGGCACTGCCAAGGGCGGCACCAGCCAACCGCTCCTCACTTTCTCACTTTCTCCCACATGAAATTTCTCCACCAACTCCCTACTGCCCACTGTGGTCCAAAGTTGTTTGGCTCCCACGCATGTGGTTGCAGAGGTTGGCGGCTATGCACCCCAGCATAGTGTGTGTGTGTGTGTGTGTGTGTGTGTGTGTGTGTGTGTGTGTGTGTGTGTGTGAGAGAGAGAGAGAGAGAGAGAGAGAGAGAGAGAGAGAGAGAGAGAAGGAGAGGGAAAAAGAGAGAGAGAGAGACGCTCCTCCATTACACATGCACTTGCACCCACCCACCCACCCACTTATTTATTTATTTATTTATTTATTTATTTATTTATTTATTTATTTATTTATTTATTTATTATATACCACCCATCTTCTGGATGGAACTCTGGGCGGGTTACAGTTAAAATAAAACAACAGAAAAGAAAACAAATAAGGCAAGAATACCAATAAAATAAGGAGGGACAATACCCTCCACGAAAGATGACGCAGGCGGCAAAAAGAGGATTTAAAAAAAAGAAGAAGAAAGAAAGAAAAAATAAGTAAAAAGGTTGCCATATGCCTCTTTGAACAAATGTGTCTTCAAAGCCCTTTTAAAGGCGGGCAGGGACTGTGCTAGGCGCAGCTCACTAGGGAGATGGTTCCACAGCGTGGGGCCCACCACAGAGAAGGTGCGGTTACGCGTGAGCGATTTCTGTGCCTCCCTGGGTGTGGCCACCCTCAGTGAGTGTGCCTGCGCCATTCTCATGGGCCTGACCCCAGTGGCTGCTGCCTCAATGTGGCTGCCACATATACAGCCTCTGGTGCTCACTGAGCGCACCGAGCCGCTGAGCACCCACCAGGGAGGCAAAAGCCAATCAGAGTCACTGCCTCCTGTCAAGTGTCCCAAAGGGAGTGCGGCAGCAGTGGCCCACCCCTCTCATACCCCTAGGCAGGCTCATTGGCCAAAGCTGACAGGAAGAAGTGGAGTGCCTTCTACCTCACAAAGTGTTTTCTTTTTTCTTTTTTAGAGAGAAAAATCTCTCGTGAGGCCAGGGCTTAAACCCGTTTCCGTGATAGGGCTTAACCTTGAGGTTAATATTATTCATTTATGTTGATTACAATTGTTCTCCATTTTAAGTATGGCATTCTTTTTCCTGTTTTTTTGTGCAGTACAAAAATCTGTGCAGTGTGCATAGGAATTTGTTCATTTTTTTTTCAAACTATAGTCTGGACCCCAACAGTGTCTGAGGGTCAGTGAACCGGCCCCCTGTTTAAAAAGTGTGTAGAACTCTGGCTTAAGATAATAAACAAACATAAAAGCCCAATCTCCATTCCCTGATGGTGGAAGAGGCAATTTCTCCCTATCCTTTTAAAATAATACCCCAGGACCAATATGGTTGTAAAATAATAATCTGCCCATTTTTATTCTGACCTCACAAAATAACATTGAACTTAATGATCAAGTAAAGCTTTAGCTAATCAAATCATCAACTATGCTTACTGAAAAGTGTACTCCTCTAATCAGTTTCAGTGATACAGTGTTCCCCCGCCTATCGCTGGGGTTAGAGACCTGACCTGACCCGCAATAATTGAAAATACATGATATGCGGATGCAGGTTGAGTGAGGCCTGGGGGGGCTAGCTGGGGGCTCTTGTACTTACCCCCAGTCCGGCCCTACCCCGAACGGGCCTGTTAGAGCCTTCCCGGGCCTTCTGGAGGCCCCAAAAGGGCCTCCCTGTGAACTGGAAGTGACTAGAAAGGCTTTTTCCCTGCAAAACAGAAATAACTAGAAAGGCTCTCAGAGGCCTCAGTGATCACTTCCGGTTCACAGGGAGACCCTTTTGGAGCCTCCAGAAGGCCCAGGAAGGCCCTCACAAGCCTGTTTGGGGCATCTGCAGTCCTGGGGTAAATGTGGGAGGCTTGAAACAGGACTCCCCCCCTTACCCTAGGGGGCCTTTTTAATATACTGCAGTCCGAAAGGGTGGGGGACCACTGTAATTGCAATTACAACAGCACTGAGGGGGAATTACAGTTCCCATGGTCCGCTGCATTCCAGGGGACTTTACGGCCTTTAAATGCTTTGTTTGCTCCCACCAGAGGCCAGGCTGGTCCTGTTTTGTTGTCCTTCTGCAAGTAAGCAAAGACCCTTCTGTTCAGAAAGGCCTTCCCTTAGTGACTGGCTATCTAGGAGACAATACAATGGATGGTTTATATTTTGTTGCTTCTAAAACTTTTTTTTTTTTGCAATTAACATGCTTTATATGCTATCAATTGTTTTCTAATATTTGAACAATTTACTCTTTCTAGCTTTTCACATTGTATATTTAATTATAGAAACAGTTGTGGGCCCCTTTTCATGAGAAAAGTAGGGTACCAATCAATCAATCAATCAATCAATCAATCAATCAATCAATCAATCAATCAATCAATTCCACAGGTGATCTTGAGAGAACTCAGCAACCTCTAGGTCATATCTGGTTTTCGTACTTCAACGCTAGCAGTACACAATCATCTTTCAGTGCTAATAATGGAGAAAACTTTACCCACAGCTTGGGTAAAGTTGTGAATGTTTATGGAACCTCTGGCAAGTCTGTCTCCAAAGCCATAACTTTTTAAGCAGAAAAGGAGACAGATGTTCAGGTATTTGGTATGTATAGCATGTTCAGGTGGTGTCCTGTCAAGATTTATTACAGCTGTTTTATTGTTTTATTGCATTTTATTGCATTTTATTATGATTTTTAAAGATGCCGAGATTTCGATATTATGGTTCCTTTATTATTTTGGGTTATCGGATATCCTTGTTTCTGAAAACTGAAAAATGGGTGAGACACAAACGTATTCCAATAAACTGATAAATAAACTTTACAGCTTGATGTAGGGAAATACAGTGACCACTACAGCTTTATTGACCATATAAATTGTTACCAGGTTTATTACCAAGTTACTATCATGGATCCACCATCCTCCTACTCATTTTATGAAACCTACAGATTGGTGAGATGCTTATAGGGTCTCTTTCAAAGATTTCTGGCCCTTTCTAAGAAAATTGCAATTCCCAGAAATCTCTTATAAGAAGTAATTACTACATTAAGCAATTGTATAGTTGCAACTCTTCTCCCATCTGGCTGAGAGTAAACCCCATTTGAATTCAGTGGAACTTTCTTCTGAGCAAGTTTATGCAGGATTACACAGTTTGTGCTTAGATTAATTTTATAGTAGCCATTGTACCAGATTGTCCCAGTGACATTGTGCTATAAATGGTAATCTACGTAAAGAAATAATAGATACCTTAGGCAACATGTGGCATATATCTCTATGATATTGTTGTTTGTTCTACTTCCCTCTATGAATGGGTTTTATGCTATGGTGTTTGGTCAGTGAGACCTAATGAAGCATTTGTTTATGCAGCAGAATTATTCTTAGTCTGTGCTGATAAACTATTTAAAAAGTGGAGAAAACTTTAGCGGTGTAGGAGAACACAATACAGCTGAAAAAGGAGGATATTCTACCTTCTGAGACCTAGGTTTCTGTGCTGAGCAGTTTGTATTATCAGGATATTCTTCTTAGCATTGAGTCAAAATCCCTTTCTTTGGAATCTGAACTGTGTTCAACCTGACCTTGTGGGGCAACTGAATGTTGATTTGCTCCATCATTTGTCTCTCCAGTGTCCAATGATCAGAAGATGGTGGTCATTGTTGTTGGAAGCTGAAGGCAGCAAAAAAGGGGGAAGACTAAATGTGAGATGGATTATTTGCATCAAGAAATCAAGCCTTGAGCTTACAAGGGCTGAGCAGGGTTGTTGAAGACGGGATATTTTGGAGATCATTCATAGGGTTGTCATCAGTCAGAGGTGACCTGATGGCTTTATTTCTGACCTCTAGGCCACCTTTTCTCAACAATAATTGGTCCTTCAGTTATTTCTCAGTAACTGTTCTCTAAATGTTTATTTGCCCCCTTTACTAATAGAACTATCAATCCTGCTGATGCCTCCATTATTCTTGAAGTGGTTGACTGCATCTTCCTATGGTGCGTTAGATGTGCACATTCCACCAGGGTTTACCCTGCTAGGAGTCCAGGCTTGTAAAGGAGTCTAGTCTCCAGGGAGCCTGGCTCCCTGCTTCTCAGATACACTGAAATCCCCTCATCACATTAAAGTGTGCATCCAAAAAGGGAATGGTTATCACACCACCTCTTAGCAATACTTTACATGAGCCAGAGACAATGGCCAAAATCCTGTTGCTCAGTGTAGTACATTAAAGTAAGTAGGCACATGGAATCAACTCATTGATTCAAATTGACCTCCTGTAACTACCACTTATTATAGTGTAGCAAGTTGCAGTAGGATGAAGCCCATACGAATCAATAGACCTTCCAGAGAAATTGAGTCACCAAATCTTCATTGATCCAGGTGCCTAGTCTAACGAGCGAATGGGCACAAAAAGAAAAACGAAATGCTGTTTCGTTGTTTTGTTACATAATAAAATGAAAGGAAAGGAAAGGAAACAATGAAGCAGCAATCCGCCTATAGGCGAGAGATTGAACAACTAGTTTTATGGTGTACTCAAAATAATCTTGAATTAAACACATGCAAAACTGTTGAAATGGTGGTGGATTTTAGGAGGACTCTCTGTATACAACCACCTCTTATAATATCAAATAACTTAGTGTCAATAGTGGAGTCTTTTAGATTTTTACGTAGTATTATATCTCAAGATTCAAAATGTTTATCTAACATTAAGAGTATTATTAAGAAAGCACAACAAAGAATGTTTTTTCTGTGTCAACTTAGGAAGTTCAAACTGCCAAAAGAACTGTTGATTCAATTTTATAGAAGTGTTATTGAATCTATCATCTGTTCCTCTATAACTGTCTGGTTTAGTTCTGCGACTAAGCAGGACAGATATAGACTTCAATGGATTCCAACTGTGGAAAAAATTATTGCTACTAATTTGCCATCTATTGTGGAACTGTATACCACACAAGCTAAAAAGAGGGCGAAGATATATACAGATTCCGCATATCCTGGACATAATCTGTTCCAACTGTTACCCTCAGGATGACGTTTTCGGGCATTGTATACTAGGACAACAAGATACAAAGATAGCTTTTTTCCAAGTGCTATCAAACTGTTGAATAATTTCTTCTTCTTTTCTTCTTCTTTTTAATAATAGGTTATATTCTGCGGTTGTATTGTGTTTTTATTGTTGAATGTAGGATTCTTATATTTCCTTCTTATATGTGGAGAGCATTTTTTATCAAAACAAATTCCAGGTGTGTCCAACCACACTTGGCCAATAAAAGGATTCTGATTCTGATTCTGATTCGTTACAGATAAAATGAAGCAGTCATTTTTTGTTAAAAACAAACTGTTTCATTCCCTCTGTAAAATGACTTGCCACCATGGGTAAAACAAGAAAAGAGCCAACTGGCCCATGGGCCAGGTGGTCGGCTCTAGGGTTAAAAAAAAAAAGCACTGACCTGGTCTGCAGGCCAGCTGGTTGGCGTTAGGGTAAAACAAGAAAAGTGTGAACCGGCCAGTAGGCCAGCTGGTCGGCACTAGGGTAAAAAAAAAAAGTGCCAACCCAACTTGCAGGCCAGCTGGTCAATGCTAGCATTAAAAAAGTGCTGACCTGGCCCACGGGCAAGCTGATCAGCACTAGGGTAAAAAAAACAAAAAAATGCACTGACCAGCCTCCCCGTGGGCCAGCTGGTCAGTGGGAGAGAGAGAGAAAATGCAACCATGGCCCCAAAAGTGTGTATTTTTTTTAAAAAAAAGCAAAATGAAACAAAAGGAAATACGAAATGAATTTTTAATACAAATTCAATTTGTAATAAATGAAACAAAATGGTGAAGAAACAAAAAATGAAATGAAACATCATTTTGGCATTTCATGCCCACTCCTAATAGGGACACTGGAGAAGGCTTTCTCTGTTGCTGCTCCCAGACTCTGGAATTCCCTCCCACAGGAGGCCAGGCTGGGCCCATCTTTGCTATCAAGCAAAGACCTTTCCAGTCAGGCAGGCTTTCTCTTAGTCACTAGAGATCTGAGAGGGTTCTTTTAAAAAGATGGTTGTGCTTTGTTGCTTTTTAATGTGCTTTCAATATTGATTTTATTTACTGATTTTAATATAATACATGTCTAAATCATTTAAAATCTTTCTATACCTGCTGCTTTTGCCTTTTAAAATATTGCCTTGTTAATGATGTAAGCTGAATTCTAAAGATCCGATAGTGCAGCCACATGAAAAATGAGGAGGTGCTCCAAGGGAGTAGCTGTTGCAAACTTCATAATATTGTCACATGTAGAAGACTCCAACTGGCTGGCCACATTTTTCCTATGGAGAACCACCAGATTGCTAAGGTAACAATGAGATCAGCACCAAATGACAACTGGCACCAAATGACAACAAGGACACGCTTGAAAAACATGGCAAAGAACACTGATGCAAGGCCTGAGGTCACTACTAGAGATGGGCACGGAACGAACATTTTTTCGTTTCCGTTACCGTATGTCATTTCCGTTACGTAACGAAATGACAAAGAAAAATTGTGATGAAAATGAAACGAAACGAACAGAACCACGAAAATTGTGGTCGTTATGTTTCATTTCCGTTAATGGCGACGCGCAATGAAATGACCTGTTTTAAATGTTAAAAAACGCCCTGGACATCCATAAAAATGCAGCGATAATTATTTATATTGTCTGATAATACCTACCAGGGGGGTTGGGGTCCTTAAAACGTTTGTTTTTGTCTTCTCCCTTCGCGATGTATTTTTCTTTTCCCTTTAAAATGGATGTCGCCACCAGCCACAATATGGAGGCAAGCCATGTGATGTGGGATCATGTTCAACCAATAGCATGCCCAGGTTGCAGACTGGGCGGGCAGGTCTGGCAGCCACAGAGGGCATAAAAAGCTCTGGCAGCCCCCATCCTCCTTGCAGTCTCTGGTGGGAGTTAGGGTGGGATTGCTGTCTCTGTGACTCTAGCTTCAGTCCTGCAGCCTCCCTGTGTGTGTGGCATGCTGTGCACCTCTCGGTGAGTACCCTCCCCTGCCACGCAGTGCAGTGACTCTGTGGCTGCCTTGCACCCTGGGCAACGCCCGCCGCTGCCTTTGCAACCTCCCTGCATACCTAGTCTACACTGTGTCTCCGCCAGCATCCATTTTTTTTAGTGTTTTCCCTCTGGTCTGGGGCGCTGGGGGACGCCCATGCACGGAAATGCTTTAAAAATCGTGCAAAAAGCGGGTAGAAACGACAAACGAAAAAATGAAAAACGGTAACGAAATTTTTCAAAAAATTCCTGACAAACGGAAACGAACCAAAACAGACCTCTCAGCAACAAACGAAAAACCAAAACACCATTTTTCTGTTTCGTGCCCATCTCTAGTCACTACATATTACATGGGATGACACTATGGAAGATGACAAAATACTCACACAAGACAGAATGAGTTGGAGAGTCCTTGCTGCCCGATATCCTACATGACTGTGGGATTGATGTAAGCAGCCTTGAGTCGTTTTAAGGAGAAAGGTAGGGTAAAAATGCTTCAATAAATAAATAATGAATAAGGTGGTTTACTACACTGAGGAACAGGATTTTAGCCTATGTTTCTGCTGATGCAACACAGAATTGCATTAGACTGCTGAATGGGAAATAATCCCAGGACAAGTATAGAAGAACTGACCTGTGGGCTGGCACATTCTGTGTCAAGTACACAGGGTGCAATAAGACTGGGTGGTTGCTAGTGGGATGGGGGTGGTATGGGGGTGGGGGTGGGAAAGGGAGATTCAGCCAATTTCATTGTGCACATGTTGTACATTGACAATAAAGGTATTATTATTATTATTATTATTATTATTATTATTATTATTATTATTATTATTATTATTATTATTATTATTATTATTGTTGTTGTTGTTGTTGTTGTTGTTGTTGTTGTTGTTGTTTTACGTGTTTGTGTTGTCTTGCTGATTCTTATTCCTCTTTTCATAGGTACTGCTGTTATTCCACTTGTCTTTGTGCAACAGGACCTTCCTTCCTAAAGCCAGGACTTCATATCGATCTCTGTGTCAGATATATGAAATCTCACAACTCTTGCTTTCGGCAAGAATCTAAGGTGGTGGGAGTGGGTGAAGGAACCTTTCCTCCTGACAACAAGGTTTCTCTGTGCAAGTCTCCCCCCACCCCCGAGGAATCTCACAGAAACTCTTGTGAGATTTCTCGAATGCTCCATGACTGACTGTAATTTCCTTCCCGCAAGAAGCACCAACCTGTACACAGTTATTAAAATGTCTGTGATGCTTTCCTAAGCAAGATTTTCTGGAAAAAACACACTAGGCTATGTAGAACTAGGTCTTTTCGATGTAAACCAACCAGCCAGCCAGCCAACCACCCAACAACAACAAAACAGGTAATAATGAAAAACAAATGGGAAAAGGTCAAAAGGCCAAGGAGTTTCAGCGTGGAAAAACCAAGAAAACTGCAGAGAAAAAGGTTCTCATTACTATCCACCTCCCTACTTGAATGGAATTCATTATCTCTCATGTCAAGATCATTGTGGCAAAACATTATGTTTCCACTTTCCACCTATGCAAAATAGATCTTCAGGTGTACATTTTTCACTGATCAACACAGCTCGAAGTTCATCCTTTCAAGGCCAAACTAGATGAAAAGGGAAACGGATGCCCAAAGATTAACCCATTTCCCTTTAACAATGGGATTTCTTCAGCATATATGTGCCTGAGCGCTTACACTTGCAAATCAAATCGGTGTTTCACAACCAATTATAAAATAGCATACATAAAAGGCAAGTTGTACAGGCAGGGAAAATCATGTGTCATGATAAACAGATATCTTTTACAGCTGGTGGGTGGTGGTCTTCAAAACATGGGTTAAGAGTATTATCTATTTTCACACTGTGGCCACTTCCATAAAGTCGGTGCTATTGTTTATTTATTTGTTTATTTATTTTTGCACTTATATACCACACCAATTTCCCAAAGGGAACTCTGGGCAGTTTACACCAAAAGTACCGAACATCCATAAAATTATAAAATATTAAAAACATGATAACAATGAGAACAGATAAAAAGGGAATTGGCGGGAGGCATTAGACTAATAATAAATGCAAAACAGAAAAAGAAGTGTGATAAAAACCCTAGCGGTTGCCAAAGGCATCCCTGGGATGCCACGGAAGGGGCCTGGCGAATCTTGCTCGGTAATTTGTTCCAAAGTGCTGGGCCAGCCACCAATGTGTTAATGTGCTAATTGGGCTAAAAGAAAGGGGGTATTTAAATGGTTCTGCCTGTTCTATGGAATGTTTTCCTGAAAGACACATCTCTGTCATCGCTGTTGTTATACACCATGAATTATATCTATATATTCATTTGCTGTCATACAGACATATACTCTGTACATGTGTGCGCATGACAACAAGAGAATATATAGATATAATTGACCCAAGTATTTTAAGAGCTGCTCTTAGTTACTCAGGAAGGATTCCTTTCACATCTAAAGAGACATGGCCAGCTAGAGAGAAGTAACTATGGACACCACCAACTCCTGGACCAGGTATAGCTCACCGGATTGCAATGCATGGATAGTTGCTAGGCAGCTCCTGACATGGTAATATTCTACACATTGTTGCAGATGCTATTATATGAAGGTCAAGCAAACTTGTGACCCCAGTGAACTGAATGCCGCAAGTCTCACTTCATTATTCCGGGTATGTACGCAATACATCTGGTCTCCGTGATTGTTGACTACCCTTGTTACTGGGAAGGCATAAGCTTTATATCTCTGAGCATTATCACTCCACAATCATGTAACATATGCTGCCTAAGAAACCTTCATGTTTTGCCTAAGGCAAAATCAGACCTCGGAGCTACAACCAGCCAGTCCTGCCCCTCCTCAGATGCAAGGAAACATTATTTCTTTCCATCTCAACAGGAAGTGGTGCACATAACCTGCTAGCCTGTAGATCCTCCTCTGAATACCACAGTTATTCTCCAATGTGGGACCCAATTTAACTAAAATATCTAGAGTAGACACATTTTAGACTGTTAATCCAAGTAGACCTCTTTGGTACAACTAGCCTTGGTTTGTTTGGGTATTCTCACCTTGTGGTCCTATGGCTGTGGTCTGGTCGACTTCCTCTCTTGATATGGGGGCTCCATGTGGCAGGAAGGGAAGGTGCTGGGGCATACCGAGAGGCTAACATGGGTGCGGAGAGGTCTACATGTGAACATGTTAATCAGCTGCTTATGCTTTTTAGTCATGCTTTGGATGCATTCGAGTTACACACAGTTTCTGAACTACATCTACTTTGTCCACTATCCCTAACACCAGTGTTGTTGAAGGGAGAACTGTATTGCAGATGTGCAAGTGGTCCAAATAAAATGTACTGCCTGCTTGTACATGCCGACTTCTGTTTTACAGCTCATAAGTGTTGCATTCAATTTCTCGATTATTACTATTATTTTATTCAACAAAATATATTTGATTTTCAAACTGTTTTGAAAGAACATAGCATGGTTGATATCCCCAGTGGTGTAGCTTGGGCCCCCCAGAGGGGTGGTTGCCCCAAGTGCAAAATTCTTTGGGGTGCATGTGCTGACACACCCAGCATGCTCCCACAACTGTTCCTTGCACTCCTCTCACCCCCTCCTTGTGGTCTGAACATGCTGCTGCAGCTCCCACCAGCATGGATTCCATGGCTCCATTGTTGATTCAATGTGCCTCCCTGTGGGCTTTGCCCGCCACACTCCACCCCACCCTGCCCCCACATGGCATGGGGACACATGACCAGTGTCCTGCAATGCCTTGCCTTGCCCCAGGTGCTGGAAACCCATGCTACACCACTAAGTATCTCACAGACACATGGTGTAGAATTGCTTTGTTCTCCCTCCCTCCCTCTCTCTTTGTTTCAAATCTACATTATCCAAGTTTTAAATCTTCGAGTCCACTCATGGCTGGAGTAGCGAACAGGATTCTGATTCTGATCCTGTTGCCTCTCTACATTTTCCTGTTTTAACCAGCCATCGTCTCTGTTCAGAGTCCAGGTGTAAATGGGAACAATAGATGCAGTCATTATCCTTCCGTTGACAATCCACTGTTTTAGAGATATGAAAAGGACTTCTATTGTGTGTATAATAGCAATGCAATAATAATTATGTGTTGTCAAGTTAATTCTGATTTATGGTAATGTGTTCAGGATTCTTCTAGGTAGAGACTATTCAGAAATGGTTTATCATTTCCTTCTTCTGGGGGCATCTTGGGACTGCACAGCTTACCCACGCTGGCTATTCTACTGGGATACATAGTTGGGAATAGACCCCCCCCCCAAACTCTGACTCTGCTGCCTGATGGCTAACTCACTGAGTTATCCTGCCAGCATTGTAAGTACTCCCAAGTAGAGGTGTTTCGTTTCATTCCGTTTTGTCCCCAACCCCATTTCATTTTGTTCTGTTTTGTATAATTTTTGCATAAAATTTGGTACAAAATGAAACAATGACAAAATGTTTCATTTCTCACCAGCCGATGACAGGTTGGCAGGAGACTGAAAATGACTGGGACATGAGCGGGAGAGCTCCAAACTGGCATCCCAACCATTTTCAGAGGGATCCTGCCGACCTGTCATTGGCTGGACCCCTTTAAAAATGGCCCAGTCGGCACCAGGGAGTCCCCCTGGTGTAGACTGGGCCATTTTTAAAGGGGTCCAGCCGATGACAGGTAGGCACCGGGAAAGCAGGCTTTTAAAATTCCTTCCCCTGCTGAAGCCCACACTCCAGCTGATTGGCGGTGGCTTGGGGGGGGAGCCCGCCCTTTCCTGACCCTGATGGGGCAGTTGGAGGGAGATCTGCCAGCTTTCCCCCAATGCATTCCTATGGAAAAACAAAAAACAAAGCGAATAAAACAGAAATTTCCATTTCGTTTCATTTCGTTTTTCTTTGATGGGTCCCTTCGTTATTCATTTCATTCCCTAACAAAATGAATAACAAATGATGAAATGAATGAAAAAAAAATCATTTCGTGCCCATCTCTACTCCCAAGTCAACCTATTCTATCCTTTTCAGAGAGCCATGCACAGCACTCAATATTTTATTTACACTTGGCAATGGTGTTGAAAATACGGAACCAGAAGTCTGTGGCATCTCAGAATCTTAAGAATATGCAAAAGAGCTATTTGGGAAACATGCCAAGAGAAACTTTGGTGGTTTGCCTGAAAGCTTTCTGTCAAAAGTGTGCATTTTGACCTGGTGATAACAACTTTTTGTCCTTTTCTTTGTAGGCACCACATAATAGTGAAAGCACAATGAAAGCTTTTCAGCAGAGATGTTATTGATTTCTATTAAATGCACGTCAGAAGAGAGAAATAATCATCGACATCATATAGGATCATCTTGTGGGCTTCTCTTGGATAGAAACACAGGTTTTTGTTTTATGACAATCCCTCACGTTGCCCCAAAACAATCTTTCCCTCTGAGAATGAAAGAAGCATTTTCCAGACTACAGATGGGTCTTCGGAGGCTTATTTCCTTACCCTTTCTCCATCTGGAACTGGACTCTTAACTAGAAATGAGTACCTTTTGGGGGTTGTTTTGTTTTGTTTTGTTTGAAACAATTTTTAAAAAGAATTCATTTCATTTTTTGTTTTGTTTCATTTTTCATTTTTTACTATCATTTTGGGGCCCTGTCAGCAGGTCGGCACTTTTTATTTTTAACCACCGACCAGTTGGCACGCTGGGCCCTGCCAGTTGGGGACTTTTTTTTACCGCTGACCAGCTGGCATGCAGGGCCCTTCCGGTCGGTGCTCTTTTTTAAAACCACCAACCAGCTGGCTCATGGGGCCCTGATGGTCAGTGCTTTGTTTTAACCAACCAGCTAGCTTGAGGGCCCTGCTAGTCAGCGCTTTTTTTGAAAACTGCCAACCAGCTGCCTTGCGGGGCTCTGCCAGTTGGCACTTTTTCCCTCCAAGGCCTCCCTGCTGCCTTGGAAGCCCTCCCGCAGGAGATCAGAAACCTAATAGCTACCTGCAACTCAACAGCTGATCGGTAAGGCGAGGGGAGGAAAGAAAATATTTTTAAAAACTCCACAGTCAAGGAAAACAATCAGTTTTAATCAATTTGCAGACACAGCCAGTGAAGGGAGCACCTCAGCTCCTGGGCTGGCTAGCTTCAGGACAGATCAAGATTGAAAATAAGGTATCTTAACAGCTTAGCCTTGGGAAAACAAATCAATCAGTTTTTTAAAAAAATAAACCTCCTGTTCTCAAGATGGCTGCATCAAGAGGAGTAAGGGAGGCCATTCATGTGAGCATTGAAAATCCCTCCCTCAACAGAGGTGGTGGCCTCCGGCATAGTTTATCTGCTACTTATCAAGCTGTGCTTTCCACACTACCAAGACAAATCAAAAAGCCTTTACCACCAAGGCCATAGCTAACGACCATTAACGACCCTTTCTTGATAGGTTTCAGCACCTTAAGCCATGGTTCACCTCAAGGCTAAGGATACCATTGTCTCTCTAACGAGCCTATTTAGTTCATCTGATGAGCCTAATTGAGGCCAGGGTGACTAGAGGTCAAAGCTGCCTATAAGAGTCAGGGTTTGCACCAGCTGCATTCAGACCGATGAAGCTGTTTGGATGAACAGCGAAACGTTTCTATCTCTCAAAAAAGAAGTCCAGTAGCCATGACTCAACTCCCAGATAAACGCACCTGGATGACTGAGAATCTTCACAGACGTATTGCTATGCAATTTGGGGCAGATGCCCTGAAGTTGGTGCGAGAATATGAAAGAACAGCAAGAAAAGTAGCAGACTACAAAAACCACTTACGTTTTAACTTGAGATGCAGAAACAAAGTCTCACCCCAACAAGCCTCCGCCTACAATCAACAGTAAGAAGCCATCGGGCTAACAATATCCTCCAGAGAGCTCAAGAACAACTTCTCAATGAGAGGATCAGACAAGTCCACTTTACCTTAGACACACTGCAACACAGAAAAGACCACATTCACCAAGAACTACTCTCCACCCTATCCAAACCAGCAGTGGATGCAGTCATAGAATTTGGCCAGAAAGCACAACTGGTTCAGCATTGCAAAGGCAAAGAGAGGCAAATGAAGAAGTTTGATCTTCTCCTCTGCCGGAAAGAGGCAGTTAAAGAGCTTGGCAGGAGGAAGAAGGATGAAGGGACCATGACACGAGATGTAAAGGACAAATGGGTGAAGAACCTCTCAAACAGGGAACTCACCCAGACAGAGAGAGAGGTCCTATCCAAAGGCCTAAATTTTGCCATCACACCCAAACAGGTTCCTGTTGTGGATTTCATCACAGCGACAGAATCAGCCATCCACAGCAACAATCTGCCAGCAGCAGAAGCAGAACTACTCAGGATAAAAGTCTCTGCTGCATTATCCAGTGCTCAACCACCACCATCCAACCTCACCAGCCAAGAGAGAAGTGCTGTGACATCCCTCAGCAGGGATGAGAGCATCACAATTCTGCCTGCGGACAAAGGAAGGTGCACTGTCGTCCTCAATACGGTGGACTACCACGAGAAGGTTATCACACTTTTAGATGATCAGCATACATATGAAAAACTAAGAAGAGACCCCACCAGCAACTACAAGAAGAAAGTAATAGAATGCTTAAAACTCTTGGAGCAGGAAAACGCAATTGACAGGGTGACCTACCACCGGTTATATCCCGGAGAGACAGTCCCCTGCTTTTATGGACTTCCCAAGATCCACAAGCAAGGAATCCCCCTCAGACCTATTGTCAGCAGTATAAATTCAGTGACTTATAACATCGCAAAATACCTGGCAACCATCCTAGCCCCACTGGTTGGACACACGGACCACCACGTACACAACTCAGAAGAGTTTGTTTCTAAAGTCAGGGAGCTCAAACTGGATACAGAGGAAACCATGGTATCCTTTGATGTTACATCACTCTTTACCAGCATACCCACCACTGATGCGCTAATAATGGTAAAGAGAAGATTAAGAGAAGACAGCACCCTCACCTCCAGATGCCGACTCAACCCAGACCAGATATGCCTGCTCCTGGACCTGTGTCTGAATACCACATATTTCATGTACAGAGGGGACTTCTACAGACAGAAGCATGGTTGTGCCATGGGTTCTCCAGTGTCACCAATTGTTGCAAACCTATACATGGAAGAAGTGGAGAAGAAGGCACTCAACACCTTCCCAGGGACAACACCATCTCACTGGTTCAGGTATGTAGATGATACCTGGGTGAAAATCAAGACTCGGGAAGTACAGGCCTTTACAGACCACATCAATGCAGTGGACCCTAATATTAGGTTCACTAGAGAAGACACCCAAGACAACAGGCTGGCTTTCCTGGATTGTGCAGTCATCATCAGACCTGACCGTGGCCTGGAAGTAGAAGTTTACAGGAAACCCACCCACACAGATCAATACTTACTGTTCGACTCCCACCATCCATTACAGCACAAACTAGGAGTCATCAGGACCCTAAGCCACAGAGCAGAGAGCATCCCCACCTCCACAGAAGCCAAGAAGAAGGAAGACAGGCACCTGAAGACAGCACTTAAGGCCTGTGGATATCCAAAGTAGGCCTTCAACAAAGCAGTGGGCCATCCCAGAAGAACAAGGGATCAGTCTGAGACCCAGACCCAGCGGAAGAACCTGGTCATTCCTTACATGGCTGGAGTGTCAGAGAAGCTTAAAAGGATTTTTGGCAAACACCACATCCCTGTTTATTTCAAACCCACAAACACACTAAGGCAGAGACTTGTCCACCCAAAGGATCCGGTACCCAACCATAAAAGGAGCAATATAGTATATGCGGTCCAATGCAGTGAGGAGTGTTCAGACCTCTACATTGGGGAAACCAAACAGCCATTAAACAGAAGGATGGCCCAACATAGGAGGGGTAACAGCTCAGGTCCAGAATCAGCAGTACACCTCCATTTGAAGGAGAAAGGCCACTCTTTCAAAGATGAGGATGTACACATATTAGACAAAGAAGAGAGGTGGTTTGAAAGAGGAGTAAGGGAGGCCATTCATGTGAGCATTGAAAATCCCTCCCTCAACAGAGGTGGTGGCCTCCGGCATAGTTTATCTGCTACTTATCAAGCTGTGCTTTCCACACTACCAAGACAAATCAAAAAGCCTTTACCACCAAGGCCATAGCTAACGACCATTAACGACCCTTTCTTGATAGGTTTCAGCACCTTAAGCCATGGTTCACCTCAAGGCTAAGGATACCATTGTCTCTCTAACGAGCCTATTTAGTTCATCTGATGAGCCTAATTGAGGCCAGGGTGACTAGAGGTCAAAGCTGCCTATAAGAGTCAGGGTTTGCACCAGCTGCATTCAGACCGATGAAGCTGTTTGGATGAACAGCGAAACGTTTCTATCTCTCAAAAAAGAAGTCCAGTAGCCATGACTCAACTCCCAGATAAACGCACCTGGATGACTGAGAATCTTCACAGACGTATTTCATTTCTGAAACAAAAAAATTGTGGTTTGTTTCATTTCTTGATGACACGCTGTTTGCTGTTTTGTTTTGTTTTGCAAAGCTTCATATGCTTACATATGCTACATTTTAGATAAATGTTTGGACAAAAGGCTTGTTAATGATATTTGCTGTGTAACTACGGCCCTGGAAGAAGGATGCTCATAGTACAGGTAAGATAAATATGCAAACTCAAATTCCAGTTCAGTGCTGAAAATAATTTTCAGGGTTAATCTGTCTTGTTCCCTGTTTCCAGTCTCATCATTCCTTGCTTGACAGCTTTCCCATGGAGATGGACACAAACCGGCAAAATGGCATTTTGTGATTGTTTATGGTTTATGGTTTATGTTGATGGTTCATCATGTGTTATGAGAACTTCACTTCTGCTTTTTTCTGTTCTGTTCTGGATTGCTCACCTCGAATGGTCACACTCTGTGGCCTCATTCTATCCTGAACAGTGAAACTGACCGTTCCTTCACCTGTTCCCTGACTCTTGAAAACATCTCCCGTCCATTTTGACCCCACTTGATTTGGACTGCCTTTTTATCTTTTACTTTGAAAATGCCTCTTTACGGAAATACCCCTCTGCTTGCCAAGTGCTTCTCACTTGAAAGCACAACATGGCTGACCCATGATCAGTTCTTGCAATCATCTAGTTGAGGACCTGGATCTGTGTAAGGTGTCTGCTGCTTTTCCTTTCCCACTGCCACTCATTGCTATGTATTCCAGACTCAAGCTACCAGGTAAAGCCAAGCTGCAAGCAACAACTGCCTTCAGAAATCTACATAGCCAGTTCCCACACCATCCTACCAGAAACATTTCTGCTCCTCCATTGATTGGTTGGCAAACAATCCCCATCAATAGCATGCCTATTTCTACAAAGCATATAGTGCATATCCACAGTAGGGTTGCTCCCTGCAGTTCAGCCCCTGAAGCGATAATGCATATCCCAAAGAATGAACTTAATGAAAATGTTTAGGGTATCAAATTTGGCATCAAGGTTCTTTAGAAATGCATGTCCCCATTGAGAATGGCAAAACAGTACAGCATGTTTTCAGAAGAGGAGAAAAAAAGCTACATTGGAACCAAAATGTTCCCCAAAGGTTATTGTGAGAGGCAAGACAAATGAAACCCAAGAAAATAACACTGATTATTTCAACACCAAAGGCTTTGTCGTGCCTCTCCGTACTTGCAATTATACTGAATATGCCTAATTTACATCATGAAACTGTGCCCAGAATGGAAAGGTTAGTGTGTGGATTTTGATAGGCGTATAAAACTTTTTATTTGATACAGGAGTAGAGAACTTGTTCAGAGTGTGAACATAATTGTCTTTTGAGAGAGGGGAGGAATGGAATGGAAGCATGGAAAGGACAGATGAGCTTTGTCATAAATCTTTTAAATTCAGTTAATCTGCAAGTTCCCTATGTGGCCACTCTGTTGTTGTTTTTTAAAGATGACTTGGACTTTTCTTTCTCATTGGAACTGGTGATGGTTCACTATTGTCTTCTAAAAACCTTCCACCATGAAAGTTCCTTAAGCTTAATGAAATCAGCTTTCATAAAGTCCACAGTGTATATTGTACTCCTCTCAACTTCCTCGAGATAACGAATTGAAAGAGAAGGCAGTCATTTTCACCCAAGGTCTCCAGTCTTTCAATCTCCTTGAGCACAACCTTTGGCAGGATGGAGCATCTAGGAAGCCACCTTTGCTCAAAGTTTCTTCACCTTCCTACCTGAGTCACTTGCTCTACATTGAAAGTGATATCTGGCAGCAACATTTATTTCCACATGGCTGAGAGAACAGGGGTAATGTTTGGCAGATTTGCAGAGGTTGGGCAAACTCTTTGATACATTCTGCACCAGGAAGACGGGATGAGGCATTCTGTCAGGTTTGCAAAGTACTGGTCAACTCAGTAGAGGGTTACCCACTAAAACCTTGTACTTGTGCCTCTGAGAAGTTCCAGAAATCCTCCATCTACAGAACACTTCTCAGCCACCCTGCTGTGCTCACTGAAGACTGTAATGGATGTCCTTGTTCCTTTGGCTCAGAATCTTGCAACTGCTCTTCTTTTCCAATGCCAAGTATCGGTGTCCACATCTTGATATTTATATCATAGCTCACAGAACACAGTATGCTTTCTAACAGTTGTGCATCCTTGTGCCACGTTCCTCAACATGCGTGCACATTCCTCCCTCTCTTGCTCTTCCAGAACTGTCTGTTCTGCTCTATTTAGAAACACTTTATTTTCCCCAATCAACTGAAGAATGGACAGCCAGGCTTCAAACTGTTGTGCCTTGTTTGCAAATAGCTTGTAATTATTGGAGGTCTACCTTTTTGGCGTTCTGAAGTTTGAAGAGAAACTTGGCTCTGCAGATGCACTTTCAGTGTCCATCTCTCTTCTCCTGAAGGTTGTGAAACAACACACCTAACCATCTCCACAAAATGTTATGAAGTTCATGCTCTGGGATAAGACATTCAGGGAAATGAACCCTATTTACTCATTATGCATAGAGGTCCTTGCTAACAAACTCACAGGGACTATGAGAGCAGATATTAGTGATGCCCCCAACAATTTGCAAATGCCTAGATGCCCTGAGCACATCTGATCTTGACTGATCTCGGAAGCTAAGCAGGTTCGGCCCTGGCTAGTACTTGGATGGGTCAAAAAGGCTGCAGAGCAGCTTTTAAACTGTTAACTGGGGGAAAGCCGACTGGTGCTGAGTGGCGTCCGGTTCAGAACACCTCATGGAATGAGGATGGAGAGGGTAGAAAACCACATAATAGTTATTAGTACTGGGATAATAGTTGGATGTGGTAGTTTGTCTACTGGAATTAAAAGCTTCGGGGTGGGGGGGACAAAGAAGCAGACATTCCTGGGGGACCCACTGTACATGTGCTTCTATGCAAATGCTTGAACCCTTCAAGCAAAGATTGGAGATTTGAACATTTGGCCACTAGGGATAACAATGATATAATAGCCATAACAGAAACCTGGTGGACTAGAGAGAACGAGTGGGATACCACAATCCCAGGCTATAAATTTTATAGGAGGGATAGAGAGGGGCGGGATGGAGATGGAGTGGTGGTTATCTATGTCAAAGAAGGGGTAAAATCCAGCAGAATGGAGATTGACAGTGGGTCTGACTCCATCATAGAATCACTGTGGGTTAAACTACCAGGTCCAAGAAGCAATGTGATAGTGGGGGTGTGCTATCGTCGATCAGATCAAAAACTTGAGGGGGATCTTGAAATGTGACAAATAATGGAGGTGTCGAACAGGGACAGGATAGTATTCATGGGGGACTTCAATTATCCCCACAATGACTGGGCCAATGTGAGCTCAGGGCAAAAAAGAGAAACCAGGTTTCTCAATATGCTGAATGACTGTGTCCTAGAGAAACTTGTCATGGAGCCCACCCGAGAACAGGCAACACTGGATCTAATAATGTATGATACTCAGGACCTGATCACTGATGTGAATGTCACTGAGCTTCTGGGATACTGTGACAATGCTGCAATTTCCTTTGTCATGCATCTCAGGGGTAGAGTGTCAAGCAAATCAGACACAAAAACCCTTGATTTCCAAAGGGCAGACTTCCCTCAGATGAGGAGACTAGTTAGAACGAAATTGAAAGGGAAGGTAAAAAGAATCCAATCTCTCTAGAGTGCATGGCCTGTTTAAAACAATGGTAGTAGAGGCCCTGCACAAGAGCATACCACAAAGAAAGAAGAGCTCATCTAAGTCCAAGAGGGTGCCGGCATGGTTAACAGGTGGAGTTAGAGGGGCTCTAAAGTGCAAGGAGAGGTCGTTCCATAAATGGAAATTCTCCCCAAATGAGGTAAATAAAAGGAACACAAACTCTGGCAAAAGAAATGTAAGAAGAAAATAAGAGAGCCAAAGAAAGACTTTGAGAAACGTATGGCTAGCAATATAAAGGGAAATAATAAAAGCTTCTTTAAATATGTTAGAAATAGAAAACCTGCCAGAGAACCAGTTGGCCCTCTGGATGGTGAGGGAGGAAAAGGGCAGGTAAAGGAGGACTTGGAAATTGCAGAGAAATTAAATGAGTTCTTTGCATCTGTCTTTACGACAGACCTTGGGCGGATTCCGCTGAAGTGATTTTAGGTAACGCCCTGAAAGATGGAAAGGTTTGGGGGTCAGGGGACTGAGTAATTAAGGTTCGAAGGAGGTGCCCTTAGGAAAAATTCTTTCTAATTGGAATCAGTGGAAGCAGCAGCAGTGCTATCACTCACCCCATCAGCTTCCAATTCAATTTGAAAGAATTTTTCCTAGGGGCACTCCGTTTGGACCTTAATTACTTAGTCCCCTGACCCCCAAACGTTTCCAAATTTGGGGGGGGGGCTGACCTAAAATCATTTGCTCCCCTGGGTCCTTTACCAGGTGAGCATAGTGTTTTTTGTTTTGAAACAAAACTACTTTAATATTCATTTTGTAATGAAACGAAGGGGGGGGGAAATGAAATGAAACACTATTTTTTCATTTTGTGCCCATCTCTAATATCTTAATGAAAGCGCCTAGAAATACGGCTGGAGAATTTCCATCTAGGGGAAAACAAATTTCAAAACTCCGATGCCTAGAGTGTGACTCTAGGGAATATTGTAATCAGTGTTACATTTTGATGGAAAATTAGACCCTTCCGCATTTGGTATACCAGGTGGCCTCAACATTAGGATGTAAATCTTTACCCTTCTCATTTCTTGCATGTAAGGGTAAGAAATCACAAAAGCATTCTCCCGGCCTTACAAGAAGGAAAGCTATTTTGTGGTGCTCTGGACAAAAAGGATGAGAATGAGAAGAACTTTTATTCCCGTTAATCAGACTAAGCAAAATTTGCATCGATGACTAAAATAATGATTTGATGCAAATAACATGAATTATGCATCATGATGGTGGCTGCTGCTTTGTTCCATGGTGGGTTTTTTTAAGGATTAGATGCATCAGAAAGGGTTGTTTGCATCTTTAAAAAGAATAATCTGTCTGCTACTCTCTGCTTGCTCTGCATGTGCACGTTTTGCTTCTCAAAGGCAAAGGACTTAAGTTTTCAACAGAAAGTTCGTGCAAATTATAGATTCCATCACAAGGAAAAGAGAGGGAGAGTTCCTTTTCTTCCTTCAACCTAGAGGCAAAGATATATAGGTTTATTTCATCAGCAAGTGATTTTTAAATAAATAAATAAATAAATAAATAAATAAATAAATAAATAAATAACCCCCCCCCCCCCAAATGGGCAAACCTTTCAGCACCTTGTTTTGCATCATTTTGTATTTCAAGAGCTTTCTGGTGACAAGGTAAGGGATGCATTTTTTTAAAAAAAATCACAAAGCCTTCTATTTTGTACTTTTGTGCAATGTAAAAGGGATTCAATGCAAAATACATTTTATAAAAAAAACAAAATATGGTACCTTTCTTTTTCAATCAACCCCCTCCATTTTGAGAATGAAGTATGTATGTATGTATGTATGTATGTATGTATGTATGTATGTATGTATGTATGTATGTATGTATGTATGTATGTATGTAATGCCCCATTAGTGTGAGGCACTATTATGGGTGGTTCAAAAAATGGATGTAAATGAACAGTAATGCCAGTGAATCAAACAATAAGTGTGGAATTTGGAAAAAAAATTGTATCAGTTGAAATAGCACAGAGCCAAGACGATGCAAATGTTACCCGCCGTCACAAAGCGGGCGGGATAAGTAGCAAATTCATATGAGGAATGCTGTCAAAGGCCACAGGCCTGGTGCCACAGCCAAGAAATCCTGACAGTTAGATGTTCTCCTGGCCTCCTTCAAGGTAGCAAACAAGGGAAATGTGGCTCGAGAGGATCAGGTGATGTGAGTAGATGATTCTGGGGAAAGGCATTCCAGCAAATAACCAGACTACGAAGGGCTAAGCACCCAAACCTTGAATGTGAGACAACATTATTCCAGATTATTTTGTACTACTATATATATGTCCAGATAGATCCAGGTTAACAGTCTGCTTAGTTAACCCAGTGCCATTTCTCATCTTTTGCTACCCCAACTCTTATTTTTATTTTTATTTTTTTAAAATAGACCTTTCTCACTGTCATGGGGATGCCATATGCTGTCCAAATCTGGGCAGCAACACTTGCATTATGAAGCACATTACTTGCTTATTCTACAATTCATACGATGGTCATGGAAGGTTTAACCACCCCCCCACCCCACCAACTTTTCACATACAGAAACACTCATTTCAAAACTAAGATACTTTGCAATTATGGATGTAGGGGTGGACACAGAGATGACATTTAACACCTAGAACAGCCCTCGTTGGTCCTGCCAAAAGAATCATATTTCTGAAGTGACTATTTACATCTGCAGAGTAATGGGCATTTTCCTTGCCATATGAATCCTTGGGAGACAGAATTTCTGTTCAAACCATAACAAGGAGAAAGCAGACTAACATTTATTTTCCTATTCCTGAAATTCTGTAGTTCTTCAGTTATCTCTGTCAGTTGCATGACAACAAACAAACTAACTAAATACTTCCTTTAGTATACTTCCTTTCACACTTCCTTTAGTTTGGAAAAATAGGGACCTGCACTGAAGTTTTCTTCACATGCACCATTGTTTGAACATGATCATTCATGGAAAAGGCAATATCTATCTATCTATCTATCTATCTATCTATCTATCTATCTATCTATCTATCTATCTATCTATCTATCACACGCTGATGCTGCACAATTGTCCTGGGGCCCCACTGGGCAGTGTACGTTAGAGAACAAAACATAGTTAATAATCCTAAAATTGATGACACATCTTAAAATAAACTGTAGAACATAGGATCACAATACAACCACAGTAAATTAAATTTAATTGGTGATTAATATTCAAAATGAATAAACATTAAACTTATTTTTTTTAAAAAAAAAGGCAAGGTAAAAGGTGTTAAATATACATAATCAAGCAGCTATTGGCTATCAATGAACCAAAAACATATTTGATGGGTCATCAGCCCTTTTAATTACTTGCTGGATGTTCGGATTTCCTTCTTAATTTACCTGTTGCTTTTGAAGTGACATCATTTACAAGTTACAGAACTCCTTGTTTCATCTTTGAAGCGTCACGCTTTCACGGGTGTGCACATGACCCTAGTTTGCCCATCAAGTTGAGCGGCGTCTAATTTCTATGATCTTGTTTGGGGTACAGAGGAACACTGCTCTGCTATAATAGAGGCAGAGTGGGGTGAATTTCTACAGGTACTAATCTGGAAGTCAGTTTTGTGTGAAATTATGTCTTTTGGGAGTAGAAAAGGAGTCTCAGAAGAATGACATTCAGACGTGGTGGAGGGGTGTGTGGGTGGGTGACGTACTTCACTATGGTACCTCAGCTCCCTGTGTCATTCAGAAGACAGTCGCAAATGCATTTCTTTTCTGTCTTTGTCAGGCAGTGTGCCTCTTTTCATGCGAATCAGTATGCTGTTAATAAAGGAGTCATCAGAGAGAAAATGTCAGAATTACCTTTAAGCATCCTTTCACAAAAAGAAGAAAAGCTCTTAAGTTATCTCAGCTCTTTATATATCTCATAAAAGATGATCATGGACTGTTCCATTCTGCCATATGATTTTTGGATCACAGCCCAGGTCAAGGAGACCTGAAATAAAGGTTATTGTTGCTTTGCAATTTATGGGATTGTGGATTTTCTTTGGGAAGAACAGGTGTTGTATGGAACATTGTATTTTTTAAAGGGGCTTTTAAAGGAGTGAAGTGACATGCTACTTTAATGCACTTGTTTTTCCTCGCTTATCTCTGGTTTTCCCTTCAGGAAAAATGAAGATCAGAGTCACACAGCTATGTATTTGTCATCCTTTAGTGACTTTGGCCGTCATCTCAAATGTGGACCTTCTAGTACCATGGGTGTTGAATGGACACACTTCCAATAAACCGGGGTGGAATTTGCACAGGATATTGTGAATGTAGAACCCCAGATGTCAAGAAGGTTGGTGTATGAATGGGAATCCCTTCCAATAATATCTCAGTTGATGGAGAGATGTGGGTAGGCTCATGGCCTCTGCTTCATCTTTGTTTAGGGAACTGGGTTGTCAAACCCATTCCACAACTGCCGAGGCTGTAACCATAAAACACCAATCAGACTTCTGACTTCCATTGAAGGGACAAGCTTGGCAAAACCCATCATGCCAAGAACCGTAGGGTTTAACATCTAAGAGCAACTTGCCTGGCAACATCTCTCCTGGTATGTATGTTTGGACTTGAAGTTTTGGATTTTTACATTCTTCACACTGATGAAGTGGGGTTTAATCAACAAAAGTTAGTTCATTGTATGGTTTTAGTGGTCTATAAAGGTATTGCCCATTTTTGCATTTGCATTTGCATTTAATTTCATTTAATTTAATTTAATTTCTATCTGTCTGTCTGTCTGTCTGTCTGTCTGTCTGTCTGTCTGTCTGTCTGTCTGTCTGTCTGTCTGTCTGTCTGTCTGTTGGACCACATGGCTACCCTTTACTTCAATTGGTATGAATTTCTTTCTGGCATCATCTTTAAAAGAGCTCCTGAGAACTTGTCCTTTGCCTTGAGGTTAAAAAGGCACAAGAACAGAACTAACATAGGTGGCAACCCACAGCTTTACAGACAAGGGCTGGAACAAAACCACTCCCCCCTCCCCGTGTTGATCTCTGCAAACTGTCTTTTAGTCTATTCCAACACCATCTGTTCGCATCCACCCCTCCAGTGATTACCGAATACCTTATTTACCATCTCCTGCTTCTTAATCCTTTCAACTGAAGATGCCAGACATTGGACCAAGGACCTCCTGCGTGTGACATGTGTTGTTTAACATTGAACTTTGGTTTCTCTATCCAAGAGCTGCAGCAGATGCTAAAGGCCCACTTGATAACCCTTACGTTTCAAATTTAGGTCTTCTGTCCTATAGATTCCTAGACTTTCTTTTTTTTCTCAGCTGCTGCTGCTGCTGCTTGTCTTGCTCAAAGAATGCAGGTTTGAGCTCACAGGTCTCGGTAGCTTATTATTCCAAAGCCACATTTGAAAGTCAGCTTTCTGCTCATAATTACCATGCCATGTTTTAAAACTATGATTTTTGACCTCTGCTTTCACTAAGAGGAGAGGGCTTACTAGAAAGTATCAAGAAGACAACCACACATTGCTTCCTGTCTGGATTCTATGGGCATATTCTGTACATGAGTATTGCAAAAAACAACGAAAGTTTCACAAATGCATAAACACAGAAACGCATGAGTGACTAACATGCAGAAGTATTTAAGCAAAATATTTAGGCTTCCGTCCACCTTCTTCAGCTGCTCCGGTAAAATATTCTCTCTCTCTAGAAGAGGAGCAGATTGGTCCACTGGCACTCATGTAGATATATATTTTTAAAGGATTTGCTCAGTCCTTGGACGACCATTTTATTCAACGCTATTGGCCATCATATCTACTTGATAGGTGCAGAAATTATATGTCACTAAGTTAACTGTTAATCAGAAATTCCAAAAGAGGGTTTGTGTATAAAACTGGAAGAGTTTATAATTAATAGTCCCACCATTATGCCTTCTGAGAGCCTCGTGGCACAGTGGTTAAATTGCTGTACTATAGCTAAAACTGTGCTCACAACCTGTGGTTCAATTCCAGGTATCAGGCTCAAGGTTCACTCAGTCTTCCATTCTTTCAAGGTTGGTAAAATGAGTACCCAACTCACTGGGGAGGGGCAATGTGCAGCCTGCAAAATGAAATTGTAGAGCTGTAGGCACTATGGGGCAGTATATAAGCAGAACACTTTGCTTTGCTTTTGCTTTTGCTTCTGTGGCCACGCAACTTCAAGCAAGCATTACAAAGAAATAAAAACCTAGGACACATGCCCTAGATGCCCTAAGCACATCCGATCTCGCCTGATTTCGGAAGCTAAGAAGGGTCAGCCCTGGTTAGTACTTGGATGGGAGACCGTCAAGGAATACCAGGTGCTGTAGGCGCCTGGAGTAGGAACTGGCAAGTAGAGATGGGCACGACTTAGCGGTATTCCCGTTTCCGTTTCCGTTACTCGTATCCGTTACTCTACGGAAACGGAAACGGGAATTACTCCGCCAGACTTCGAGCTCGAACCGACGAACGAACAATTTGGTCTGATTTGTCGTGCTCGTTACTTGCATCGCGCAATGCCAAGCGGCACAGAAAAAAAGTTTTTAAAAGTAAAAAAAACAACCCGATTCCCAGCCCTAAAAGTAGGCGAAAACTGTCTGAGGGCACCTACCAGGCCAGAAGGGTGTTTTATTTGGGGGGGGGTTCCCTGCCCCCCTCTCCTTGGCTATTGCTACTGCTGCGCTGCTGGTACCAGGCTGGGAGGGCGCATCCATTTGCCATGCAGTGCGGGGGATCCAAAATGGCGACCGCAATATTTTTTTTGAAATCGTTGCCCAAAACCCCACCAAAGCACCACAGAAACATGCGGAAATTAGCTATTTTAAATGCTTGAATTTTTACAGTAGCAGCAGTGAGTTTTTCTTGCAAAAAAGTCTCCGTTGATTTTATTTTATTTTATTTTATTTTATTTTTTTACACCTGCGCATTCGCAATGATGGGCTCGCCCATGGGAGTGGACCATGCAAAGTTTTGGAGCCATTCCACCAATCGCATGGCCAGGTTTTGCTGACTGTACCAGGCTGGGAGGGCGCATCCATTTGCCATGCAGTGCGGGGGATCCAAAATGGCGACCGCAATATTTTTTTTGAAATCGTTGCCCAAAACCCCACCAAAGCACCACAGAAACATGCGGAAATTAGCTATTTTAAATGCTTGAATTTTTACAGTAGCAGCAGTGGGTTTTTCTTGCAAAAAAAGTCTCCGTTGATTTTATTTTATTTTATTTTATTTTATTTTTTTACACCTGCGCATTCGCAATGATGGGCTCGCCCATGGGAGTGGACCATGCAAAGTTTTGGAGCCATTCCACCAATCGCATGGCCAGGTTTTGCTGACTGTACCAGGCTGGGAGGGCGCATCCATTTGCCATGCAGTGCGGGGGATCCAAAATGGCGACCGCAATATTTTTTTGGAAATCGTTGCCCAAAACCCCACCAAAGCACCACAGAAAGATGCGAAAATTGGCTATTTTAAATGCTTGAATTTTTACAGTAGCAGCAGTGGGTTTTTCTTGCAAAAAAAAAGTCTCCGTTGATTTTATTTTATTTTATTTTTTTACACCTGCACATTTGCAATGATGGGAGTAGACCATGCAAATTTTCCACCAATCGCATGGCCACTTGGCCAGGTTGACCACAGAGACTTCTGGGATGTGCCAATCGGGCATAAACAGCCCACTAATAGTAGCCCAAACCCGAACCCTAAGCCTAACCCATACGCCAGTACACTGTCCTTCTAAGTGGGTCAGAGAGGCACCCAGATGCACCCCAATACTCACCCTAACCTCACCCGTAACTAGCCTAACCCTAGCCGTTGCGCTAATCCGTCTTAACCCTAAGACAGATCTACTTGCATTGCACTACATGCAAGTACGTGAGACACAGCGGGTGCAAAGAGTCTGCCAGTCCGTCACTTGTGGCTCTGGCTGACTCCTGCAGCTCCCTCCAGGAGCCCGCTACCCCCTCCCCAAACCAGTACTAACGACAACGAAAAAATGAAAAAACGAACCGACTAATTTTTGCAAATTTTCGCGAAAAACGGAAATGAGCCGAAACGGAACTGGCCCGACTAACGACAACTCGAAAAAAAATTTTTTCAAGTCGTGCCCATCTCTACTGGCAAGCCACTCCAGTATTCCTGCCAAGAAAACTCCATGGATGTGGGGTTACGAAAAGTCGGTCACGACTGTAACGGCACAACAAACACACACACACACACACACACACACACTAAAACACACACACACCAAAACACACAGCATAGTGGAATGCAGCTCCAGATGTTGGATCTTTAAACCCTGGAATAAAACACAAATTCAGATACACATACCTAACATTATTAAATGGATTCACCCCTCCAGTGCCCCTCCTGCACAAACCTACTGAAACCCTATAACATGAATGAGGATAATGAGGCAGTATCAGATTGTTCAAGAGAATAGGAGCTCTTGCCCTCTCCAGCTCTCCCTCCCAACTTAAATTTTGAAACACAGTTTCTTCCTAAGAGCACCCTACCTACTTGGCTGAACCAATTAGTCCATAGGTGTGTTTCAGCGTCAGTTATAATTTGATGCAACATACTGGTGGTATGGACAGCCAAGGCCATGTTTTAAAACTATGGTTATACCTTCAAACATATCATGCAACAAACAGATGCATCATATAACATCTGTAAAGGAAATGACACAAAGAAATTGGCTATTCTTGCCCCTCATGACATTAAAATAAATAGATAATCGTGTGCTGTCAAGTCAGTTCTGACTTACGGTGACCCTTCCCTGAGTGCTCAGTAATAGTGTACCATTCCCATCTTCTGGGGGGTGCCCTGGGACTGAGCAGTTTGCCCAAGGACACAAAGACTGGCTCTACTTGCAAGAGGCACTGCAGGGAATTGAACTCCCTACCTCTTGCTCTGCAGCCAGAAACCTCGTATACCACAGAGCTATTGAGCCAGCTATAGCATTATAAAGCAAGAGGGTTTAAGGGCTCAAACCCACGAGGTCCAAGTGTTCACTTTTATAACTAGTAGGTCAAGGAAAAGTCAGGTTAAGGACAGTCCAGCAACACATTCATCACATGAGCTAGTCAATCATACAGCCATTGAGTTGGAATAGGCCCCTCTGGTCATTGGGTCCAACCCCCTGTTCAGGGTTTGATCTAGCAGCTGTGCCTGTAGTGCTTGTTAATTCTGTACGTCCACTATACCATCCTGCTGGATTAATATTTGTAGGAACCTCTGTATAGGCATCTAAAGCTTGGAGCAAAGTGGGATGATATCATTTGAAGGATGGTGCTCACTCATATCCCTATGCAAGCTTTCTCAAGTTGTTATCAGAGGCCTCGATGTCTTCTTGTCCAGATGATTAACTTCACAAGTACAAGAAAGAGGACTGTTCAAGTACAGTAATTCCACAACACCTCCGGAGTCAGCATCTGTTAAAGGTGAGATACTTTAATTGCAGGTCGCCAAGAAAGATCCAATGACCCATTGTTTTCACTGAGTTTCCTTAATTTGGGGACCACTGATTTTATTTGCGAATACTATCATTTTTGTTAAATGGTATTATATTAGCATAGGGTTTTTATTAATTTCTATGCTGTAATGGTAAAAAAGGTAAAGGTTCGCCTGCGCATGCCTGCTAGTCATGTCCAACTCTAGGGGTGGTGCTCATCTCCATATTCAACCTGAAGAGCCAGAGTTGTGCAAGTCCATGGCCACATGGCCAGCATGGCTGCAAGGAAACACTGTTTCCTTGTAATGTAATGGGGAGTCCCACTGTAATGGCGGGACTCCCTTAAAAGTTGGCCAGCCAAGTAGCATTAAACAAATAAAACAACTATGGTTTATTTATTTTTTCATTATTGCTTGTTGGTAGCAAGCAATCTGGTTTAGAATCTTGGTTTAGAGCAGGGGAGGTGAACCATTGGCCTTCCAGATATTTTGGCATACAACTCCCTGAATCCCAAGTCTATATTGCCAATGAACTGTGTGAGTTGTATGCCAAAACAGCTGGATTTTGGTCCACGTGTGAAGAGAAAAGGGGTATATAAGTTCAAGCTGGTGAGTTTCAAAATGCTTAGCCATGATACTGCTATGCCTGAATATAGTTCATGATATCCAACAGAAACCAAATTGTTTAGGACTTAGGAGCCTTGTGCAGCAGTGCTTAAACCGAAGTGCTGCAGTAAATACACTGTTCACGGCCTGAGTTCAGTCCTGGGCTTAAGTAGCTAGCTCAACCTTCCATCCTTCTGAGGTTGGTAAATTGAGTATCCAGCTTGTCTGTGTGTGTATTGGGTGTGTGTGTGATATACAGCCTGTATAATGCAACAGTAAACTACCCGGAGAGTGCTTCAAGCAGCATACTTTTCCTCAAGCCTGCAGTGTTTGGCTTGATGGATGCAGAACACGGTTATTCCCATGTATAATTGTCCAGACATTTAGACAGTTTTTTTTTTGCATCCCAGATAAGAACATTCCAGTCAAACGTAGTTTGATGGCTTCGTTTAGAAAATGAAGTGCTGATGGAGTAAGCTGAATTACAAAACCATTGCCTTGTGCATTTGTGTCAATTTTTGTGAGATTTCAAATAAAGTCTGCTTGGCACACCTCACATCGTTATGCCTGTCAAAGTACAGTAACATCTGCACAAAACGCTTGAAGAAGCCACTCAGGATCCTTACACGTAGCGATTTTGCAGAACAGTTAACAGAGGAGTCAGGTATCTATAGTAACAGCATGCCGCTATTCTTAATGTCAGTATATTTTCTAATAATGGGCCCAATAATGAAATAGTTGTTTGATGTTCAATCACATATAATGATAGCTTTTCCACAGTAAGTGTTCGTGCTATACAGATGTGTGCAGATAATATATTGCCAAAACCGAAGGGAGAGGCAGATTTTTCTCTTGTTCACAGATGCAGTCACCAGAATCAATATTATTCTCTTCCCAAAGTTTCTTTGATTTATGGTTAAAATATTTGGAATGCATTTTGTATAATAAAATGATACCTATAATTTTATAGAGATGTTGGGTTTTCTGGGATTTTTTTTAAATGAAGCTACTTACAGTGATGGCTCCTGTTGGTTCAGACATGTGTCTTCCTCCCAGAGTGAATCTCCCTCTCTTTGGCTGATACTTCACGTCCATCTCAGTGTTCTTCAGCTTGGGACCAGTATGAAGTAATCTTACCGCATGTCCATTGCAGGACGAGGGGAGTTCGTCCCGACCATGCCCCCTGAACTGCGATTTAAGTGGGATGAGAGATTCCCCTCCGTGGCCTTCATCATGCTTCTCGTTCAGAGATGAGAGACCGTGAAGTCACGCTCATCGTGGAACAAGTGACGATAGGAGCAGAACCGATCTAGTGGCAGGAGCAACATTCACCAGTAAATTCCCTATGGAGTTAGCAATGCAGTGAATAGCTTTTAAAAGACAAATGCATTGAAGCTTGCTCCGTAACGCATTGAAGGCAAGGCTTCAGAGGATCGAAACATCAAAAAATGGAAGGTCAGGCTGGAAAACACCCTGCGAACGAAGGCATGGAATTTCACATCTCATCACGAAATGAGGATGTGCATTAACAGTCATGCCAGTATCACCAGTCACATCCGTGTGTACACAGGAATAGGGACAGAACCAGAAGAAGACCACGTGACCGCGACCAATATCAACACACAACGAATGTCCTCCCAGGACAAGAATAGACCTGAAGTAACCGTCTTTGTGACTTCCAGGGATGGATGAGCCCAACAGCTGTGAAGACAAAAGGATATGTGACCTGGGACTGCCATATCAGAATTTTCTCCTTGATGAGAAACAGTTATGTGTGTGACCAGGAAATGTTGATGGTTGGTTTCTGAGACAAAGGTCTTGCATCTTCTGCTCATTCTTTTACCAATTTAGGTCCGTCCCATGTCCCAAAGCTGCCAGTAGCCACAGAGAGGAAAGCTGCAAGACAAATCATTTTTCTTCCCCTTTGTGTTGGGAAAAGCACACAGGAGGAAGAGATAAACTGTATCTCCTCCTGCCCCTATCACTGGGCAATATGAGGGACAGAAAATGTTCAATGAGACATGAAACTGCAAGTAATAATTAGTTATATGATTCATTATGATTTTGCTTCCAGGAACAGGGAAAAATACTTACAAGATTTTTTTTAAAAAATAACATTTTCAGGTACAAAATTAAGCTTGACTTACCTGAGGTGCTATTAGATATGATGCATTTTGCCTTTGGGGGGCTACAAATGCCTTTATTTTATTTTCTCAGAGTCCCACCAGGGACTTGCATACTTCTAAATTGTGTTGTCCTGGAGACAAGGCCCAGCTAGCAGGTTTCATGCCTAACTTCCTCTTTGAAAGGAGTTCTTCCAGTGTCCACTTGGGAAAGTTAGGCCTATCCAAGCTGTGAAGCTTGTCAGATGGACTTTTTCTTAAGGGTAGCAAATTTTAGGTATCTAGAAGGGCTGGATCCTGTGAGGGGGACTCCCAGAGGGCAGGATTGTGGAATTAGTCATCCAAAAAAATCCAAAATGCACACTCCTAGATGTTGTTGAGTAAGGGGAATGAAGGTGTATGATAGGAAACCCAGAAACAAAACTAGCATCTCATCAACAAGTTGTTAATTTAAGCCCCATGGTGCGGTGGTTAAATGCCTGTACTGCAGGTAAAACTGTGCTCACAACCTGGGGTTCAATCCCAGGTAGCAGGCTCAAGGTTCACTCAGCCTTCCATCCTTCCGAGGTCAGTAAAATAAGTACCAGGCTTACTGGGAGGGGGGATATGTAGCCTGCATTACTGTAATTAAAACTGCAAACCACCCAGAGACTATACCCAGAGACTACACCCAGAGAGTACTTGAAGTGGTATGGGGTGGTATATAAGCAGAATACTTTAATGAGGTGCTGATTGGATTTCTGGGATTGTGCCCAGAAAGGTTCTCATTAATGAGTGGCAATTTGCCACAAAAACTATGTGATGTCCTTTACATAGGCATAAATCTACAAGAGGATTTGGGCCATTATCTCCTTTCTCTTTGTGGGTATTCAGTGATGGAGGTTAGTTTTACTTATCTCTTCAAAGGCATAGAAGCTCTTCTAGAAAAAAAAGGTAGAAGGAGGTGGGGTGAATCTATTGTCCTAATTTATATCTGTCAGAATGGAAACCTATCAGGAATGTGTTTCAGAACCATCTTCTTCAAATGTAAAAGACTGCTGGGGTGTCAAGAGATCCCTCCTGGTTTACTCCAATGAAGGATCGTGTGGTTCTTAGCTTTTTATCTGCTTTACAATTTAATCAGCTGAAAAGGATCTGCTGCATGCAGTCAAGTACAAGAACCATATCTTTAGTTTCTGGAGTTATGACTGCATTTCTGAGGCATTGTTTTCCCATCTCTAGTTAGAGGTCAGTGAATGTGATGGTCTGTATATTAACAATTACTCCTATGTCTAGAGAAAAAGAAGCAAAACAAATATAAATTACCTATAATTTTTCTATAGCTGAACTTCACATATGTGATTATACTGCTGAAGTGAATCCCTACGAATATTTCAGAAATTATATAATTATCTCCATTGTGGACTAATGGCATGGATGCAAAGCCCTTTTCATCCCTATGGCAACTAACTGGTGACCCCTGAGCGCCGTGACATAGGGGGAGGTGACTGGAACCATTTTAAGACTAATGGATAAAAGTAACTGCTCTGTGATTTCTGGCACACTCTGACAAATTAGCATTTAAAAACAGATAAAATGATATTGCATAGAAAAACAACAGGTCTCCAGAAAACACGGGAAAGCAAGGGGAAAGGAGGAGAATTTGAAAAGAAGCAAGTGAAAACGGGAAACCAAATTCAAGCCACTCAATATGCTTCTTAGGACTTTTACTGGTATCTGATTTTGAAGCTAAGGTAAGACCTGGATAGTAGCTGAAAAGGGCAACACTACCTGTATATACTCGAGTATGTCAACCCGAGTATAAGTTGAGGCCCCTAATTTAACCCCCCCCCCCAATTTGGGAAACTTATTGACCCAAGTATAAGTCTAGGGTAGGAAATGCAGCAGGGCCTGGCAGCTCCGGCTTTGTGAGTTGGGGGAGCAGTGTGTGATGTTTAAAATGACTTTTAGCCACCGAGACAAGCGCTTGCCTCGGTGGCTAAAAGTCATTTTAAACAGTGCGCGCCGCTCCCCCCACAACACGGGTGGGGGGAATAAGGAGAAGTGATGTGCAATGTGCAATGTTTAAAATGACTTTTAGCCACTGACCCAAGCACTTGCAGCAGTGAGTAAAAGTATTGCCCCGAATATAAGTCGAAGGCCCCTTTTTCCAGCCCCAAAGTAGGGCTGAAAAGCTAGACTAATATTTGAGTATATACAGTAAGTAATACCAGAGTTCTCAAAAAAAGCCTAGGAAAGACTTCTCCTTGACACCCTTAACACAGCTGGTGGCGAAGTGCACTGTAAGTTTTGATTCAAGAACATTGGTGGATCAAAGGGTGGGAATGACTGGGTTTGATTCAGCATTAAGGCTGCTCACTAGGTTTCTCGGTGGGTCGGCAAGCTTTTCTTATACGGTTATACCAGAGTTTACAAAGTTACTTTTAGGGAGTTCATTTCACAGAATAGACTAGTCAGTATAGCTGCTGCCTTGCTAATTAGGGGGTTCTTGAAATCACAATCCAAAATATTTGCAACCTCTGGTTGCACCACCTCTGGACACTTGTGATTGATGCCAGCAGTTCTTTGTGCATGGAAAACTCGCATGTTAGAGGGATACTCTTTCTTGTTTGTCCTTTTTCTGTAGTCATGGGGGTGGGGGCTTTTTGATTACAAGAGTGTGAAATATCTGACGATTCTTCAAATTGGGGTTATGAGGAAATAAACTCCCATAAAAGCACCAACACATATACTGTACTGTGCTGCATGTCTTAATCATTACTCAGCTTATTTTAAAGCTGAGAACTTCACCCCCATCCCCATGTCACACAACGGCAAGAAATCAATCTGGACTGAAGCTAAGCCTTAGATCACATGGAATAAATTTGATGGTTCCCCCCCGCTATACCTCTCAAACACCAGCTTCAAGAATTGTCTGACAGTGTGTGGGGCGGGGGGGGGGGGGAATGGCAGAATATCTGTGTGCCTAACTAAAACTTCTGCGAAAGCTAAAGTTCACAAACATTTGATAAATAATTGTTGAGACCATAATTCAGTCAATTCACTGAGGGGGGCATGGTACATTTTTTTTTGGGGGGGGGAGAGTTCCTGGCTCAATAATAAGCACATCCAGTTTTTCAGTTTGTTTTTGTTAGTTGCTGTCAAGTTGTCTCCAACTTATGCCAACACAATGAATGAGCGATCTTCAAAATAGCCTCACCCAAGTGCTCTGTACAGCTCCTATAAAGTCAAGCCAATGTCCTGTTTAAGGGATTCAGTTCACCATTTAGAGTACCTCTTTGTCTAAGGGATAGGTTTCAGGCATAGGAATAGAGATGGGCACGACTTGAAAATTTTTTCCCCCGAGTTGTCGTTAGTCGGGCCTGTTCCGTTTCGGGTCGTTTCCGTTTTTCGCGAAAATTCGCAAAAATTAGTCAGTTCATTTTTTCGTTTTTTGTTTTCGTTAGTACTGTTTTTTTGGGGGGGTAGCGGGCTCCTGGAGGCACCTCTCTGGGGTGGGTGCCTCCTCTGGCCCGCTATAAAGGGAAAGCGGGCTCCTGGAGGCACCCGTGGGTGCCTCCTATCCTCACCCACTAGGAAAGGGAAGCAGGCTCCAAGAGACCCCTCAACATGGGGGTCTCCCCTCCTCACCTGCTGCTGCTGCAAAATGGTATGCAATAGCCATATGGATATGCATACCAGTTGCAGACAGTGAGACTAGTGATGGCAGTGAACCCAGAGCCATAGGTGATGCCTAACTAAGGCTCTCGCACCACCATGTCTCACACAGAAGGGAATTGTACTTGCGTGTAGTGCAATGCAAGTAGTTCTGGCTTAGGGTTAAGGTGGGTTAGTGCAAGGGCTAGGGTTAGGCTAGTGACGGGTAAGGTTACGGTGGGCTAGTGGGTTGCACCTCTGGTGCCTCTCTGACCCACTAAGAAGACAGTCTGTGACGTATGGGTAAGGACTGGAGTCAAGGATTAGGGTTAGGGTTAGGGGGCTAGGGCAGGATTTAGGGGGCTTTTGGCACATCCCAGAAGTCTCCATGGCCAAGTGGCCATGCGATTGGTGGGATGGCTCCAAAAATTTGCATGGTCGTCCACTCCCACATGGCTGGCCACTCGGCCAGCCCATCATTGCGCAGGTGTAAATAAAATAAAATAAAATAAAATCAATGGAGGACAGAGGAGGAGAGGAGAGACATTTTGTTGCAAGAAAAAACCCACTGCTACTGTGAAAAATCTGGCAGTTTATAAATTTTCGCGTGTTTCTGTTGTGCTTGTGTGTTTTTGGACCACGATTTCAAAAACAATATTGCGTTCGCCGCCCCATTTTGGATCCCCCGCCCGCACCGCATGGCATGGCGAGTCCGGCTGCCCAGGACGGGGGGGAGGTGGGACCCCCCCTCCAGAAACCACCCCTCCGGTAGGTGCCCTGCGCCCTTAGTCAAGCAGGCATTTTTCCGCCTGCTTCTTTGGCCCGGGAATGGGTGGGGGGAGAGTTTAAAAGTTTTTTCCTGTGCCGTCTGTGCCGCTTGCTTGTGCTTTAATTGCGGCGGCCGGCGGCGAGACTGGGCTTTTTTCTGGCTGCGAGCCTGCGGCGAGTCCCACCAGAGCAGCCCAGGATGGGGGATGGGGGGGAGGCCGGGGACCTCCAGAAACAACCCCTCTGGTAGGTGCCCTGAGGCTGCTGCTCTTTACAATCCATTACATCTGCAGTAAAGTTTGGAATTAGCTACTTACAAGTCACATAGTTAATGGTAACTAGTTGTTTTAAGGTTGATGAGAGTGAGATTAAGTGATGATGCAAAGGTAGTATAAGCAGCAGTTACACAGTTTATTCCGGTGTACTGAATCATGTGTTCTTGTCACTCCTTTGATAGAAACAAATGCCGGGTAGCCAGGCAGGAAAGGATAGCAGGCAAATTAAGTTTCTTTGCATTCATTTGTTTGTGAAACCTGATTCCTGTAGGTCCAGCAAGTCAATATCAATTCAATACTCTACATGCACCAAAATTGGTGTTCACATCAAGAAGGCAGAAAGACCGTCAGTAGATTCTTCTGACATCCATGGCTCTTCCAGAAATCCTAGTTGATCTCAAGGGCATTTTAAGACATTGTTAGAGACATTCTGATTTTTTTCATGTTTAAAGGCATGAAGATCAGGAACCTGAAGAGGCAAAGGAAATACTGATTTGCTTTGTCCTTTGTCTTGTATTTTTGAAGCGTAATAATGAAATTTGTCATGAGAGAGAAAGAGATAGTATTTCCCATTATTCATCTGATGTGCGGTCAGTGACAATGCATGTTCAGAATGTACAACGCAATAATCTGGCTTTACAGTGAATGTAACAACAATAATAAAAATAATTAGGATAAAAACTACAGAAGAACATTCATCAGCATAGAAGAGTGATTAAGGAGAGAGTGAAATTTGGGCAGTAGCAGGTATGTTCCTCCTTTTTCTATGACATGTTAAAGAGTAGAGATAGGCATGAGTTGGAAAAAATGGCAATTCATTGCAATTTTAATTAATCAACGTTGATGTATCACAAATCTATGAGCTCTTTAAAAATGAACCAATGCATTGATTCATTGGTTTGTCTCCCCCCACCTTAAAAAAATCCTTATAAAATGGCCCCTTGGCATCTATAGACAACAAAACTGCTGCAAAGCTTCCTCTGACTCGTCTCTATAATCTCTGCAAGTTTGGTGGAGTTTGATGTTTTGGACTTCCAAGTTATGCTCCCCCAAAGAGGGCCCTCCAGTGACAGAGGCTACAGATGGCAAGGACCTTCAAAGAGGGCCCAAAAGGGCTTGATAAATTGATAAAACAAATAAAAAGAAAAAATCATCATTTTGTATTCATTGGGGTCATTGCTTTGAATTCATAGTCATGAAGCAACACATTTTTGACAAACTGGCAATTTCCTATTAATATTGCAATTTGCTTTTTTTATTTGTCCCCATCTCTATTAGAAACCACTGGAATGCACACATCACATCTTGTCAAGGATAAGCATCTTCTGGTGATCTTGGTACTAAGGCTCATTACTTTATCCTGGGCAAATCCCGCTCTGTGATTGTATATTCTCTGTACTTTTCTTTTTTTTGGGGGGGGGGGGGAGTCCAATATTTTTGCTAGGTTGGTTTTTTTTTATAATGGGTAGGATCCAAATTTAGGCACATGTCTGCAATTGGCCTTGCACAACAGACTTGCATATTAGCTGTTCCTTATAGCACTGGTCCAATTGTCCAAAATTGCATCACGGTGGGTTGAAGGAGCCTTTGAGGGAAATTAATTGTGTGGGGATGATTCCCCGAAACAGGCAGAACCCAATTTTGAAATGGGTACATATCTTAGCAATGATAGACATCATTGAGATAATGGGTTTATTATGCCATGTTCTTTTTTTTAGAGATGGGTGGATCCATTTGTTCCACCTGATGGAATACAAGAGAGTTCTCTCTGCTGCACCAGAATTCCTCCATGAATTATGAAAGCTGGAATTTCTTGCACTGACAGACAAATAGCTAAGTCTGCACGCCTCAAGGAATCCCCCAGAAGACTGAGGGAAGATATGATAGAATGATCCAAGAGTGTGGGACATGTAAAATGGGCTCAGCTGAATATCAGGATAAACTTCTTAACTGTTAGAGCAGTACAACAATGGAACCAAATATTTCAGGAGATGCCAAATTTTCAACACTGGAGGCATTCAAGAGAAAACTGGACACCCATCCATCAGATCTCGGGTTTTTTTTAGGATTACTGCATTGAGCAATGGGATTTAGGTGCCTTCCAACTCAATGATTCTATGACAGTAAATAATTCTGATACTTCAACAGTGTGAACCCTAGCTCTACCACAGTACTGCTCACAGGCAGTCCTGGGTTTTTTAGACTATAGTACAGAGAATCCCTCACTTCCTTTTCCTTCTGTCTTCCTGTTGTAAAAGTGAAGGCCATATTATAAGCCTGAGAGTCAGTGGTCAAGCTGCAGTGTTTTATTGTTTTCCACTCTTAGTCTTTCAGCTTTTTCTTCAACACCTCCACCTACACCCCTTGAAATTCCAGGAAGATGGGAAAAATGAGAACTTGCTATTGGCATAAAATCAAAACAATAAGAAACTCTGATTCCAAGGCCTATTATTTTAACAACTCTGCTACTTGTGGAGAGTAATGGAAGAGGGGGAGAAACCATTTTCACTATAATGCAATACTAATAGATCAGAAAGACCCATTTGTATATTCATTTTCAGACTAAAGCAGTTGTGTTACTTGTAATTGCTGTCAGCTTTTAAAGCTATCCACTTTTCAGAAAACACTTTGGAGTGCACCTGGAGGGAAGCGGGGGACAGTTACCAAGCAACCAACAACCTCTGGATGCCCAGAATTCAAACATGACTGACATGTACGTCCTTCAGAGTGAGTATCTGGTGATGATACTACAACTACAATGGGTGCTACAATATTGCCCGACAGGATTGTTAATATTGGATGGAAAACAGTGAGTTATGAAGCCTCAGATAACACCATGAAGGGTGAGCACTAGAAGATCAGCACTGAATGTTTTTCTGATTTCTGTTGTCTGTGGACTGCTGATAGATTCAAACTAAAGATGTGTTTGCTTGGCTCATCCTTACCAAAGTGAAGAAGACTTGGTTATGCCAATTTTCTCTCTCTGTAAGAGGGCAAGATCTCTTCTGATGGGATCAGCTCCCTGTTTTCATGCGATTCATGAAAACTATGCAAAACAAAAGTAGCTTTTTTCAGATGGACTTGCCTTGAATTAGTTGTTTGTGTCTGTCTAAGACGGTTACTTCACATCCATTCTTGTGCCGAGAGGAAGTTCGTTGCATGTTGATGTCAGTCGGGGTCACATGGTCTTCTTGCGGTTCTGTCCCTGTTCCCATGTACGCATGGTCATGATGGATAATACCGGCATGACTGTTACCGCACATCCTCATTCCGTGCTGAGATGTGAAATTCCATGCCTTTGTTCCAGCCCGACCTTCCGTTATTCGATGTTTCGATTCTCCAAAGCCTTGCCTTCAATGTGTTATGGAGCTGAATTTGAGGCATTTGTCTTTTAATCTCTCTGCGCTGAGTTGCTGACTCCATAGGGAATGTACTGGTGAATGGCACTTCGCACTCCTGCCACTAGATGGAGAATAGCACGTTGCGTGATGAGCCTTACATCACGGCCACTCGTCTCGGAATGAGAAGCATGATGAGCAGATTCCCAAGGCCAGGGAGAGGAATCTCTCATCCCGCTTAAATTGCAGTTCAGGGGACGTGGTTAGGACAAACTCCCCTCATCCCGCAATGGACATGTGGTTAGATTATTTCGTACTGGTCCCAAGTGGGACTGCAAACAGCAATGAGATGGATGTGAAGTATCAGCCTAAATGACCATCCACTCCTTTTGTGCTTGTTGTAGATTAGTGTACTGTGCTTCTTTAAGGGAAAGGATAGTAGTTCTATGCAGCCTGCTGCAGAGACTTTTGTTCAAACTGCAAAAATCCTGAAAGGAGATGGGGTTTAGAAGTTTATAGTCAAGAATTTCTTGTTGCAGAAAGAGAGCATAAAACATGCAGATGAGAAATTATTGTTTACAATCATAATCAATAAATCTACTCACCATATTTCAGGAATGGGAAGGAGCACTAGTATACTACTAGCACTCTTCCCCTGATACTAATCATCCTATATCCCTATCATCCTTCAACATTGACCATTTTGGCAGGTGATGATGGGAGCTGGAATCCAGAGGGCCATGTGTTCCCCAGCTCTCCTGCTGCATGGCTGTTGTGGGTTTTTCAGGCTGTTTGGCCAATGTTCTGGGAGTTTTACTTCCTGACGTTTCACCAGTCTCTGTGGCCGGCATCTTCAGAGGGCAGGAGAAAACTCCTACCACCCTGAGCTCCTGTTCTCTGAAGATCTTGGCTAGAGAGACTGGTGGCACATCAGGAAGAAAAACTTGCAGAACACAGCCAAACAGCCAAAAACAAAACAAAACAAAACAAAACCCATGACAGCCATCAGATCCCAGCTGTGAAAGCTTCGAGAATACATCTCCTGCTACACTCGCAGCTCGATAAAACCGGAAATATATATTGTGGAAAACCTCAGTATATTAAGAGAGATCGAAGGTGGTTAAATTTGGCATTTACTGTATAGCAATCAGTCTCAGGTGACTGAATATGTTACATTTAAAATTCTAGAAGAGGAGCAGATTGGTCCACTGGTACTCATGTAGATATATATTTTTAAAGGAATTGCTCAGTCCTTGGACGACCATTTTATTCAAGGCTATTGGCCGTCATATCTACTTGATAGGTGCAGAAATTATATGTCACTAAGTTAACTGTTAATCAGAAATTCCAAAAGAGGGTTTGTGTATAAAACTGGAAGAGTTTATAATTAATAGTCCCACCATTATGCCTTCTGAGAGCCTCGTGGCACAGTGGTTAAATTGCTGTACTATAGCTAAAACTGTGCTCACAACCTGTGGTTCAATTCCAGGTATCAGGCTCAAGGTTCACTCAGTCTTCCATTCTTTCAAGGTTGGTAAAATGAGTACCCAACTCACTGGGGAGGGGCAATGTGCAGCCTGCAAAATGAAATTGTAGAGTTGTAGGCACTATGGGGCAGTATATAAGCAGAACACTTTGCTTTTGCTTTTGCTTCTGTGGCCACGCAACTTCAAGCAAGCATTACAAAGAAATAAAAACCTAGGACTCATGCCCTAGATGCCCTAAGCACATCCGATCTCGCCTGATTTCAGAAGCTAAGAAGGGTCAGCCCTGGTTAGTACTTGGATGGGAGACCGCCAAGGAATACCAGGTGCTGTAGGCACCTGGAGAAGGAACTGGCAAGCCACTCCAGTATTCCTGCCAAGAAAACTCCATGGATGTGGGGTTACGAAAAGTCGGTCACGACTGTAACGGCACAACACACACACGCACGCACGCACACACGCAGGCACACACACAGGACACATGAAATCCACCAAGCCAGATTTACGACATAATGGGAAGTCATGGAATCTTTCCCCCACACCCTGACACCCAAAGTAATTTGTTACGGATAAACATGCTCAGCAGAAAAGCAGGTAAAACATTTTGTACTGTTCCAGATACATTACAGTTCCTTGGATGCTACTAGAGTTATTAGGATTTCATAGATCACGGAAAGCGTTCAAAATTGGGGGGGGGGGTTAATCCTGGGACAGATCCTTCTTCACAAAATCCTATCCTTCATTTGCCTGTAGAGATGGGCACGACTCAAAAAAATAATTTTTCATTTTTTGTTTTTCGTTTAGGGGTCCGTTTTGGTTCGTTTTCATTTTTCGGGGTTTTTTTGCACATTTTTCGTTTTTGTTTTCGTACAAGGAAACAAAAAAACAAAAACAAAAATGAAAAATGTTCATTTCGTTAGCATTCTTTTCAATGCAATGTGTCCGCTGTAACGAAAACGAAAAACACGGCAAAAATTTTCATTTCGTTTCCGTTGTCATTTTGCTTCTGCAAAATTTTTCATTTTCGTTTTCGTTGTGAAACGAAATGAAAAAATGAAAACGAAAATTTCGATGAGTCGTGCCCATCTCTATTTGCCTGTTCTTTGTGGAGTGCAAAATTTTGTTTCAAAATAACTCAGTAACAATAACTCACTCTTGAACACTGGTAAGAGACAGAATAGAAAGGTTTCATTTACTCACAGTCTTCAACAGATCAAAACCAGCATGTGGTAGAAAAAATGACTGATTTATAACTGCATACTGACTGTAGAATAACTACTACATACTAACTGACTAAAATGGAGGTGAAAATACTCTTAGGCAAAGTTGGGTGGCTCAGTTCAAAATCAGAAGCAGAGAGGGAACAATTGGTTACTGCTGGATTGATAGATAGTCACCCTAACCTAGAAAAGGTCCCTCCCAGCAAAATCTCTTCAAGGCAGTTTTGAAAAATAATTCCAACAGTTCCTGGTCCTTATTTTTCAATCAAGTCTTGTCTGCTCCTTGCCCTAGCTCAGCATTAAAATTTCCCTTATGCAAGGTATTACTTTGAAAATATGTTTTACCACTCTAGTCTTCTTCATGGATATTATTTTAAAAACTTTCTTCATTCTTTTCATCATTTGGGGCATATGTTTGATATCTGTAAGGTTTTCTTTTAATGTGATAAGCATTATCAGTTCTGAGGAGTTTGTAAAGATTCCACATCTTTTGTTACTATGATTGCAATTCCACAGTGGTGCAGTTCTTCGTTACTGCCTTGGGACAAAAAGAAAAAGTTATGGCCAGAGTATCTGCTTTTACCTTCTCTTTAGCATTTAAGTTATATTTTCCCACTGTCAGATAGATTTGGTATCACTTTCAGCCTTCTGGATGGTGCTGAAATTGCTGCTTTTCAAGGTTGGATGGGATTTACTGGTAGGTGTGATTCAATTTTCAAGCCTCCATAGCCCCACCCCCACCACCAGGTCAGGTTCTTCCACCCAAGGATTTTTTTTAGGGATTAGATCAATTAAAGCCACCCCATACTCAGCCCAAATGAAGTGCATGGCAGCAGTAAAGCCAGTGCATGTAAGTTACACAGAAACAGATTTAAACTAAGCAGGTACGAGTTCTGAATGGTAAGACTCTGTGGAATAGTGGAGCAAATAGTGTCAGAAGATGGCATATTCTTCTTCACTGCAGGTGTTTAAGTGGAAAGATGACACCTTGAATCAGTGCTTTCGTTTTAGACTCCACAGCAGATCCTACACCTAGCAGGTGCTTATAAGATAGACTCTTTCTGGTCCCTTTGAACACAATGGTTGTATGTAATGCCTTCAGCAATGTCAATTCACAATTCCTTGATGTGGGGCTCAGATTTTCTTGGTGCAATTCACAAACAAATCACAGCCCAGAGAGCAACAGAGGCTGGCAGCTGGGTTTTTTTTCCCTTCCCCTTTTTAACTTGGTCATTGCATAGGTCGACTGTCCTATCACTGCAGAGGTGAATGGGGAGATAAACCTGGTCCCAGACATCTCCAGATTGCCACCGTGAAGCACAGGTACTCATTTTTAAAAAATTTTGGAGAGGCTAGCTGCGTTAGTCTGCACAAGAATTTCAGGCAAAAATCAAAGAAAAACAAGAACAACAATAAAAGACACAAAACATGTGGCACCTGAAAGACTAACTTTCATACTTTAATGTAACATTTCGTGAACCTGTCCACTTCTTCAGCCATAGAGCAGCAGAATGAGGTGTGCAATATAATATGAAATGGAATATACATTTCATACCAAACATTCATGGGCTCTTTTATGGACGTGTATTTGCAGGCAAGCTCAGTTGTCAATAGAGACAGAGTTGGGCTGAGGGTGGATGGGGGAAAGAGGAAGAGGGGGGGTTGGTTAGTTTTAGAAATGAAAGTTGCAGACAGGTAAAAGTAAAATAAGGGTGGCCTGGTCAGCACCCTAAAATAATAAACAAACACCAGTGCCGACTGGGCCCCAGGGGCCGCGCGCTCGGCGCTGAAAGGGGGGGAAGCCCTGTGCTACAGCTGTAGCATGGGGCCTGAACCCGGAAGTGGGGGGAACCCTGCTGCCGTGGCGCCCACCTCCAGCCTCCCCGCACAGGAAGCCCAAACCCAGCGACAAGGGGCCACTGCCGCTGCTGCCTCTGAGCCCAGCACCGCCGAAGCCGCCCCAGCCACCCCACAGCCTTTGCAGCCCAAGCCAGTGACAGTCGAGGCGGCCGGAGGTTGCAGCTCCACCTCCAAGCCCAACAGGTTGGTGATGGCAAAGCTTTTGGAGCGCAGGCTCCCAGCGGGGGAGGCTGTGTGGGAAAGCGAGGAGCAGGGATTCCCCCCCACCGGGCTAATGTGGTGCAGGGGCGGATGGGGAAGCGGAAGGTGTTCTCTCCTGGACAGCACCCTATAATAATAATAATAATAATAATAATAATAATAATAATAATAATAATAATAATAATAATAATAATAATAATAATAATAATAATAATAAACCAGGGGCCGCGTGGTGGGTGCTGGGGGGGAAAGGGTAATAACGGATAAGGAATAAACAAACCAACAAAATGATTTTTTCCGCAAAAATTCACAAAAAAAAATGAAATGAAACGAACCAGACCTCTCAACGAAACAAAATGAAATGAAAGGTCAGTTTTTCAATTCGTGCCCATCTCTAGTTCAGAGGTCTAGGTCTTTGGCTGTGGATCCAGAGGATGAGAGTTCGACTCCCCATTGAGCCTTCTCGACAGGGGTGGAACTGGATGATCCATAGGGTCCCTTCCAGCTCTGTGGTTCTAAGATTGTAAAACATTCTAAAAGAATTCTCAAGAAGCAACATGTGGACAATAAAGATTGCTTTACATCTCTCAAAGCATATGGGCTTTGTGATCTCTCTCTCTCTCTCTCTCTCTCTCTCTCTCTCTCTCTCTCAGCTCCCTGCAAATTCTGTACCAGATTGTGCTACCAAGTGGAAAAAAACATCTTCTCCCACCTTCTTTCCACCCGTCCACATCAGTATTCATGATGTATGACACATCTGTAGTATCACTGGGGCAAATAGAGAGACTGTAGTAGCCATTTGTCTTTGTCTCAAAGCCTGTGAAGTTCGCTCTTGTTCTTACAATCTATTTGCTGAAACATCAAGGACATCTGCCACTTTTATCCATCAGATAAGGACCAACTATGGGAGTTGGAGGTGCAAAGCCAAACCAATTTAGATATTATTAACCTCCATTCAAGTTGAGGGAGAAAAACCTGTAAAACACTAGGCACTCGAGGGAATGAACTCACTACTTCTTCCAAGGTTTGGGCCAACTGGTCCTCTTTGTTGTCCTTGGAAAGAAAGAATGGGAAATTGAATGTCACCACCCTAACTTTAAGAGCACTATTCTTTTGTCGTGCATGGAAAATGCTATGCATTCTAAATCACTACAACTCATCAGACAAGACGAATCTACTGTAGATTGTTTCCTGGAGTGGTGAATACATACTATCAGACCACTCATCTATTCAGTTTGTATCACACTTTACCGAAAATATCTGCATAAATTTGAGCTAGATAGTTAAACTTTTGCTTTAAGGGGGGCACTTCTTTGTTCAAAAAAGTGCACTTTGGTAAATATTCCAGGACCTAAGCAAAAGTAAGCTGTAGCCCAGGGACGTAAAGCTCATTGAGATGGGACTTTTGTGTTTGAACAAAAGGGGAAAAACACAACGGAGGATTCCATTTTCCCTTTTTTTGCATTCTTTCATTGATTACAGAAATCATGGGCAGGCTCTTGGTGTCCTCCATCTTGCATTGTGCTGCCTGCCTGTGTGCCTACATTTAGGATTCTTAGGCTTTCTTTTTTGATCAGGGACATTTTGGTCTCCAGTTGTTGGTATTATTTTTCCTGCTACAGATGCCTATCCCAGCTTGCTTCCTTGCTTGATTATTATTATTATTAATTAACCACACAGCTAACTATGCTGGATTTTGTAATACAACTCACTAGTCGAATGCTTCCCAAGCGTTTAGGACTCAGTGATGTATCGGCGAATTATGCGAGCAGATCCCAGTAAGGCAGCTTTCTGCAGCTGACTGATGGTGACTTTGTCCACTCCAATTTCTTCTAAATACTTGCTTAGCTCTTTAGGCACTGCATCCAGCGTGCCAATTACCACTGGGACCACCTGTATCGGTTTATGTCAGAGTCTCTGAAGTTCAATTTTCAGATCCTGATATCGGGTAATTTTTTTCAAGTTGTTTCTCGGTGACTCTACTATCACCTGGTATAGCAACATCGATGATCCACACTTTTTTCTTCTCCACAATCACAATATCCGGGGGTGTTATGCTCCAAAACTCTGTCTGTGTGTATTCGGAAGTCCCAAAGTAATTTTGCATGCTCATTTTCAGTCACTCTTTCAGGCTTATTATCCCACCAGTTCTTTGCTATGGGCAGATGATAGTTCTGACACAAATTCCAGTGGACCATTTGAGCCACTACATTATGACACTGTTTGTAATCAGTCTGAGCAATTTTCTTGCAACAACTCAATATATGGTCGATAGTTTTATCTGCCTCTCTGCAGAGTCTACATGTGGGGGACTCAGCTGATTTTTGTATTCTAGCCTTAACTGCATTTGTTCTGATAGCTTGTTCTTGAGCTGCAAAAATCAGGGCTTCTGTCTCTTTTTTCAGTGTTCCATTGGTGAGCCATAACCAGATCTTTTCCTCATCTACTTTTCCTTTTATTTTTTCGAGGAACTGCCCATGTGGTGCTTTATTATGCCAGCTATCAACTCGTATTTGCATTGCTGTTTTCCTGTATTGACCCTTTGTTTGCTTTACTTTAAACACCTCCCTTTTCTTAACCTCCAATAATGCTGGCTCTGTACTATTTTTTAAATAATCTTCCAACACATGCTTCTCTTCTTCAACTGTCTGCTTCACTTGCAGAAGACCTCTACTACTACTACTACTACTACTACTACTACTACTACTACTACTACTACTACTACTACTATTATTATTATTATTATTATTATTATTATTATTATTATTATTATTATTATTATTATTATTATTATTATTATTATTAATTACATAGCAAACAAGATGAGTACGTTGGATTTTGTATTACAAATCACTAGTTGAATGCTATCCAAGCATTGTTGTTGTTATTGTTGTTGTTGTTGTTGTTGTTATACCACACAGAGTCAATCAAAATTATGAAAGCATTGGCTAGTATTAGATAACAGATGCAAGTTTACTATAATTGTTGTTTGGTGTTCCCCATTCTATTTCTTTGAGGATTTTTTTTCTTTCCTCTCTGAGAACTTTCTTTTTAATTTAAAGCGATTCCCCCCCCCCTTCCTTTCCTTTTTGATCCTGCATGCCTTGCCGTCCTATTACCACTTGCCTGACACTAAAGTGAAGGCATCCACTGGTAGGGAAAAGAGAAATGTCCCCATATGCTTACAGTGTTTACTGGAAGTGGGGCTTGAATTGAATTTGTTGCCTGTAGCTGCTTGTTTGTTTGTTTTTCATGCTCTGTGTGTGTGTGTGTTTCCTCTTTTACTTGTATGTGAGGAGGGTGCTTTCACTCTTTTGTTGGGATTTTTTTTAAAAGAAAAGCTCATTTGTTTAATTTACTGTGTACTTTTTTTCTACTAAAGATCTATATATACCTTGTTTGTAGAGATTGTAGGACCCTGCTTCTGCGGGGTTGGGGCAGGAGATGGACTTTATGACTGTAGGCTTTGTTGGTAACGGCTGTCCTTGGTTGGGCAAAACATGGGTTTTTTCCCCCTCTCTTGTTCTTTCTATTTAGTTGCTATTGGTTACTCTGGTGACTGGTTGTCTCTGTATGCGAGGCTCTAGAGGTGGCAGTGTACCAATTCTCCTGTATTGAATGTGATCATATAAGCTGGTGTTTTTCATAGGTCTTCTGTTGATTTTTCTTTCTCATATATGATTTGGAGGAGACTGATTGTGTTGCCTTGCCTCTCCTCTTTTGAAGTAGCTTTTAAGGGTTCATTAGGCCTTCTGGTGATAGTAAGCAGACATAGTGAAACTAAATGCCTTCAAAGAAAAAGATGGTCCTTTCATAAAAAAACAAATGGAGTGGTGTTCAAAAGGCATAAAAAGACACACACCCAAAAATGCCAAGTGAAACAAATCTGACAGTTTCTGATGTGTACATCCCTAAATACAGATAATAATTCAGAAACCTTTGTTATAAAAAAAAAATCCAGGCAAAAATGAAAGAAAAACAAAACAAAACAAAAGACGTAAAACACGTGGCACCTTAAAAACTAACTTTCATATTTTAATGTAACTTTTGTGCACATGTCCACTTCTTCAGACATATAGCAGCTAGAGATGGGCATACCCATCTCTAGTAATTTTATTACTGTCACCCCCATGTGATGCAACTACAACAATGAAATACAGGTTCTCTTAGTTGCAGATAATCTTGCTGCACTTGCAAGGGGAGATTTTAAAAATGCAGCCACTTGCCCTAACTCCACATTCTAGAAAGTTTCACCTCTGCCAGGAACACGTCTTCTGTGAAGTTAATGGGATTGGTTGCAGTGATGTAAAAATACTCTGTGTCAGAGCAGGAATACCTCTCAGTAATAGAGATGGGCACGACTCATTGAAATTTTTGTTTTCGTTTTTGTTTTTTCATTTCGTTTCGCAACGAAAATGAAAACGAAAATTTTTTCAGAAGCAAAACAACAGAAACGAAACAAAAAATTTTGCTGTGTTTTTCGTTTTCGTTAGGGCAGACACATTGCATTGAAAAGAACGCTAACGAAATGAAATTTTTTCATTTTTGTTTTTGTTTTTTTGTTTTGTTTCGTAATGAAAACGAAAACAAAAAATGTGCAAAACCCCCCCAAAAAATGAAAACGAACTGAAACGGACCCCCTCAATGAAAAACGAAAAACGAAAAATTATTTTTTTGAGTCGTGCCCATCTCTACTCAGTAATATATCCTTGCTGAAGATATCAGTACTCTTTTCACTTCAGCTAGGGTAGTGGTTTTCAATCTTCCTAATGCCACAATCCTTTAATACAGTTTCTCATGTTGTGGTGACCCCTTGCCCTGCTTGGAAGAGGCCACAAGCCCTCTTTGGCAGGCCACTGCTGCAGGGGCCATAGAGAACTTCCCTCTAATGTCCCCTCAGCCAATCACAGCCTCCGGTGCCATTGATTGACATCCCCTCCAACCTATCAAGCTGTAACTCACTCTCCCCCCCCGCTTCCTCCCCCCCTCATCCAGACCCAAGCCGTTTGTGCCTTTTTTTCCACTGGCTCATGGCGACCCCTGTGAGATTGTCATTTGACCCCCCCTTTGATGCCTTGCATAGGCCTGTGTGTGTGTGTGTGTGTGTGTGTGTGTGTGTGTGTGTGTGTGTTGTGTTGTTACAGTCATGACCGACTTGTCGTGTCCCCATGTCCATGAAGTTTTCTTGGCAGGAACACTGGAGTGGCTTGCCAGTTCCTACTCCAGGCGCCTACAGCACCTGGTATTCCCTGGTGGTCTCCCATCCAAGTACTAACCAGGGACGACCCTGCTTAGCTTCCGAAATCAGGCGAGATCGGATGTGCCTAGGGCATCTAGGCAGCTACTTCCACCCTAACTTGTGAAAAAAGGAAACTGCCCCACCACTAGTCATGGTCTTCCTCCCAGCTCAGGGAGCTGTGCTAGACCTCAAAGCCTTCCCAGCTACAGGTAAACCACACATCTCTTATCAGGTAGCACACACAAAATCCCATGGCAAATGATGGAATATGTCATCATTACTGTTAAGAAAAAAAGCAAGTGTTTTTAACCGGGGAGTGTGGGCTCTGTTCCAATCACACCTTCTTTTTAATTTATTGATTTATTTATTTTAGTGTATTTTTACCCTCCCTTACTCCTTGGAAAAGGCTAAATCCCTCTGCGTGGGAAGAAACTAAGCATGGGTTACATGTTGTTGTTGTTCAGTCATTCAGTCATGTCCGACTCTTCGTGACCCCATGGACCAGAGCTCGCCAGGCCTTCCTATCCTCCACTGCCTCCCGGAGTTTTGTCAAATTCATGTTGGTTGCATCGATGACACCATCCAACCATCTCATTCTCTGTCGTCCTCTTTTCCTTTTGCCTTCGATTTTTCCCAGCATCAGGGCCTTTTCCAGGGAGTCCTCTCTTCTCATGAGGTGGCCAAAGTACTGGAGCCTCAGCTTCAAAATCTGTCCTTCCAGTGAACATTCGGGGTTGATTTCTTTCAGAATGGATAGGTTTGATCTCCTTGCAGTCCAGGGGACTCTCAAGACTCTCCTCCAGCACCACAGCTCAAAATCATCAATTCTGCGGCGATCAGCCTTCTTTATAGTCCAGCTCTCACTTCCATACATCACTACTGGAAAAACCATAGCTTTAACCATCCTGACCTTAGTTGGCAAAGTGATGTCTCTGCTCTTTAGGATGCTATCTAGGTTTGACATTGCTTTCCTCCCAAGAAGCAGGCGTCTTTTAATTTCGTTGCTGCAGTCGCCATCTGCCGTGATCAAGGAGCCCAAGAAAATAAACTCTGTCATTGCCTCCATTTCTTCCCCTTCTATTTGCCAGGAGGTGATGGGACCAGTGGCCATGATCTTAGTTTTTCTGATGTTGAGCTTCAGCCCATTTTTTTCACTCTCCTCTTTCACCCTCATTAAGAGGTTCTTTAATTCTTCCTCACTCTCTGCTATTAGAGTAGTATCATCTGCGTATCTGAGGTTGTTGATATTTCTTCCGGCAATCTTAATACCGGCTTGTGATTCATCCAGACTGGCCTTTCTCATGATGTACTCTGCATATAAGTTAAATAGGCAAGGTAACAGTATACAGCCTTGTCGCACTCCTTTCCCAATTCGAAACCAGTCAGTTGTTCCATATCCAGTTCTGACGGTTGCTGCTTGTCCCACATATAGATTTCTTAGGAGACAGATAAGGTGGTCAGGCACTCCCATTCCTTTAAGGACTTGCCATAGTTTGTTGTGGTCTACAAAGGTTACATACCTGGAGGTTATATCATACTTGGTTTTGGTCCATTGAATGATGGGCTCTGTTTTGACATTGACCTCCCCCCCCAACTCTTTTCAATTGTTGTAGGTATCTCATTGATTGTCCTCCAACTTGATATCTATAGGTATTTGTTGCTGCTGTTGCTGCTGCTTTGTTGTTATGTCCTCCTGTCAAGTCACTTCTGATTCATGCTGACCCTGTGAATGAGCAATCTCCAAATTGTCCTGTCTGCAACAGCCCTGCTCAGTTCTTGACAACTCAAGCCTGTGGTTTCCTTTTGGGTATCAGTTCATCTCATATTTGGTCTTCCTCTTTTCCTGCTGTCTTCCATCTGACTGAGCCTTATTGGCTTTTCGCGAGCATCCCGTATTCTCATAATGACCCCAAAGTCGGGCAGCTTCAGTTTCAACATTTTTGCCTCCAGAAAGTTTTTTTTTAAAAAAGTTTAAATATTTTACATCCATAGCATGACAAGGCAAGTTAGAATTATAATACAATACCATCACCTTACTTATACATTATGTAAGCACTTTCTCTTTCTCTATATGCACCCACTAATTCATATTCCACATAGTTAATTAATTTTTTAAAAAATATTGCATTCCAGCAGTCAAAATTATTTCCCATAACACATTCTTCCTTTCTTGTCCTAATTCCACATGCTAATAAATGTTTCCAGGTTTTCATATATTTATCATGTTTTATTTTCCCACTATATATTTTAATTTGATTGGTCAACTTTTCCATAAGGACCATTTGCCAGATTCTGTTGATATAATTTTGTACTGAGAGATCCTGTGCATTTCTCCAGGGTTTTTTTTTTTTTTGCAATTTCTGCTCTTGCTACACCTATTAGATTTGCAAACGTCCATAAACGGTTCAGGCTTGATTTGATCTAGGGCTCAATTTCTGGCTGTCCATGGTATCAGAAAAGCTGTTCTTCAGGACCAGTTTTCAAATGAATCAATCAAAATTTTTCATGCAAGATTTCTTAACTGTCCAGCCTCCACACACTTACATGGGGATCAGAAGTACAAGAGTGTGGATCTTGGTCTTTGTCTGCAATGGCTCATCCATACACTTGATGACATTTTCTAATCTCTTCATTGCTCTTCTTTGGAGTCACAGTATTCCGATTTCTTGGCTGCAATCTTCATTTGGCTTGATGATTCTACCAAGGTATACAGAATTTCTCATTATATCAATTTCCTCATTGTCAATGTCAAAGGTATTCTTCTCTAGTCGTGATGTTTGTTTTCTTAATGTTCAGTTGCAGTCCTTCTTTGGTACTTTTAGCTTCTACTTTCACTACAAATTATTTCAAGTCACTGCTGTTTTCTGCCTGTAAGATGATGTCAACTACTGAGGTTGCTTATAGATATGGGCATGAAACAAATTGCTTCATTACCCAATGAAATGGTAAGACACATTTTGTTTTGTTTTGTTTCATGACAAAACACCATTTCCCCCCTCGAGACGAAACAATTTGTCCCAGAAGAAATGGCAGGGGAGTGCTTCTAGGTAAGCCCCTGAAATTTGAAACAGTTTGGGTTTCAGAGGGCTAAGTTATTAAGGTCCAAAGGGCATGCCCATAGGAAAAAATCTTTCTAATTGGATTTGGAAGACAAGCCATGGTGGGTGAGTGATTGGCACCGCCATACTTTGGATTCAATTCTAAATCCAATTAGAAAGAATTTTTCCTAGGGGCACCCCCCTTTGGACCTTAATAACTCAGCCCCCTGAAACCCAAATCTCTCCAAATTTTGCGTTCTTACCTAGAATCGCTTGAGGAAGCTAAGCTTGCCATTTCCATGCCAAAATGTGGCTGCTGTGATCCATATTTATATAACTCGAGGTTTGGGTTTGGGTTTCAGGGGGCTGAGTTATGAAGCTCCGAAGGGGGTGCCCGTAGGAAAAAAAATTCTAATTGGTTTCAGAATGGGAGCCAAGCCATGGTGGCACTAATTGCTTACCTGTGGCTTGGCTTCCAAATCCAATTAGAAAGAATTTTTCCTAGGGGCACCCCCTTTGGACCTTAATAGCCCAGCCCACTGACCCCCAAACCTTTCCAAATTTCAGGGGCTTACAGGGAAGTGCTTGAAGAAGATCCCCTGCCATTTTTTGTGCCTCTAGGACTGTGGTGGTGAACCTTCAACACGCCAGATGTTTTGGACCACAGCTCCCACTGTCCTTTGTCATTGGCAGTACAGGCTTGGAATTCTGCGAGTTGTGGTCCAAAACATCTGGAGTGCCGAAGGTTTTCCACCACTGCTCTAGGACTTAGGGGAGCATAGTGTTTTGTTTCATTTCATTTTGTAACAAAACTACTTTAAAAATTCATTACAAACAAAATGAAACAAAACTACTAAAGAAACCAAACCAAACAAAATGGAATATGATTTTTCAGTTTTGTGCCCATCTCTAGGTTCTTTTTCCAATTTTCACCCCTTCCTCCTTTGAATCTGGCCCGCCTTTCCATATGATACTTGATGCATACAAATCAAACAGATAAGGGGATAAAATGCACCCTTGTTGGACACTTTTGCCTATAGGAACCAATTCTGTCTTTCTATATTCTGTCGTAACTGTAGCTTCTTGTCCATATCAGGACAATCAAGTGCTAAGGCATGCTCATTTCTTTCAGAAAAACCCATTGTTTCTCATGATCTACACAAGTTTTTGCTGTAGTCTTCAAAGCATAGACTGATTCCTCCCCCCGCCCCTGAAATTCTTATTGCTCTCTAGTTGCTAATGGATTTTTGCAATATGATATTCAGTGCCTCTTCCCTTTTAAAAATCCAGGTTGAATATCAGGCATCTCTGGCTCCATATGAAGGAAAAACCATGTTGCAACCCTGAGCAACACTTCTTAAAATGTTTTAAAGAATAAATACATTAATATGTTTTGTATGCATACAGCATTTTGACATATGAATCATTTATCTTCTAGATATTCTTTTCAAGGTGAAAGATTTAAAAATTGGAAATAGTAGTCATTGGGGTAGAGGTTAATCATTTTAGGAGAAATTGAAACAAAGGAAAGTCTTTACCAAAACTTCATGGAAACTTCACAAATACTGTAAACTAACCAACAAATACTTTGGGCTTTATTTAAAGCTGCAAGTGAGGAAATAGTTTGCCCCCTAATACATATTTCAGATATGAAAAGCCATGCTCATGACAATGTAGTATTTCGAAACAAGATTTTTTTTTGTCTGCATTGGAGCAGGGAAGCAAATTGCTGAAACAGCATCTCAAGCAGAAAGTTTCCTGCTCGTTGAAGCAACAGTGGGTGCATTATATGCATGAATGAATTCCAAAACAACACAAAATTAGAACATGAGCAAGCAAACAAGCTGTAAGTGCCAATTTTGTAGTCCCACATGTGGAGACAGAGAGTATCTTTGCAAAGCCTCCCCTGGGACATCAGCACTGTGGTGATGCATTTGAGTATGTACTTCAAGGGATCAGGCGGCATTGCCGTGGAGAGAACATGAAATTCTTGTAGCCACATAAAGAAGGAGCTGTTGTCAGCATTATGTCACAAATGCACATCATGTGAATCCAGCAGGAAGGAAAAAACCCCCCAGTACAAATGGAAACCAGGGCAAAGCATCTCCTTCTGAACATTAATCCCAGCTCAGAAGGGAGATATTATGGACCAATTGCTTATCTCGCCATGTGTGCAGAATAATAATGGACGGTGGAATTTTCATCTCTTGTAGGCATTCAGTCTGAGGCAGCCCTTCAAATTATTTCTGCTAGGCAAGTGACTCTGAGGAAGTGATACTGGCTTTCCCTGCTGAAAGAGATCATGTAATACTGAGTGACACTTCATATTGTTGGCACAAACCTGGCACTTAGTTATTTTAAGCTATCACATTACACCATGTAATGGCAGAGTGAGAGGAAACGAGAGCGCCAAGGTGAGAGAAACACCAGCTTCTAGCTATGGATTCGAAAGGCCCATTTTTCTACTCATCTATTTTTAGGCATTCCAGTCACTATCGACTCCAGTCATACCCATTATGGGGAGAAATAACATGACAAGATCAACAATTGAGGGAAGATACTTGTCACGTTTGTGGGCTGTCAGGAATGGCCACTTTGATGGCATTCTGAGTGTGGCGAAGCTTGAGCCGCTTGCACATTTCCTGCGAAGGGAGAAGGGAAGTCAGTCATTGGCAGTTATCTTCACACTTAATTAACACTGAGTTGTGCAGTGCGTTCCCTGGAAGACTAAAAGCAACACACTCAGCAGCAATGCTTACCTTGTAGAGAAGGCCACTACAATTGCCCAATGCTTTCAAAGGGGGATTGGACATTCCTGGAGGAAAAGTCCATCACAGGTTACAAACCATGATGGAGATGTGTAATCTCCAGGCTTAAAACCGGGGTACTTCAAGGGCCAGATGCAAAGGAGTGGTATCAGGAGATAGACATCTAGTCTTGTGCGCTCCCAGACATATTCGGTTGTGCCACTGTGAGATACAGGAAGCTGGACTAGATGGGCCTTTGGCCTGATCCAGCATGGCTCTTCTTATGTCCTTATGTTCTTATGTCCCTGAAAATAGGCAAGGGGCTGAGTAATTCTGACATATAATTGGCTGTTAAGATAATCAGGAGAGGTCTTTCCCTTGGTCCCACAACCTTCACAGGTAGGGACATGGGAGAGGGTCTTCTCTGTTGCTGCTCCAAGACTGCAGAACTCTCTCCCACAGGAGGCAAGGCTGGCCCCGTTTTTGCTGGCCTTCTGGAAGCATGCCAAGACCTTTGTGTTCCGGAAGGCTTTCCCTTAAGGACTGGCTTCCTGAGTGTTGTTTTTTTAAATGGATGGTTGCTAGACATGGGCATGACCAGAAAAAAATGATGTTTCAAGTTTTCGTTTGTTGGAATGGGTCCGTTTCGGGTCGTTTCCGTTTGTCGTGAATTTTTTTAAAAAATTGTCATTTTGTCATTTCGTTTGTCGTTTCCACCACGATTTAGCATGATTTGACTTCCCCCAGAGCATAGGGGCATCCCGCAATCAGGGCCGGCGCTAGGTGTTTTTGCGCCCTAGGCGGTGGGCGGGGTGGGGGGCGGGGGCGGGGGGAAGGGCGGGTGGGCGGCGGTGGCGGGGGGCCATGGGGGGGCGGTGGCCGCGGGTGGGCGAGTGGGCGGGCGGCGGCGCAGGCCGCAGGTGGGTGGCGGCGTGGGCAGACGGGCGAGTGGGCAGTTAGGATATCACTTAGGATAGAGGTTCTGTTCTTGGCTTGCACCCCAAACGTGTGTGTGTGCAAGCAAATTGAAGTTGGGAAAATAGAAAATAAATGGTAGTATATAATATATATTTAAAATAAATCCACACCTCCCACTCCCAGTCGAACCTCCCCCTTTATCCAATATCAGAAAAAAATCCTCAAACTGCCAGAGAAGAAATAAAGAATAAACTGCTATTCCCTTCAGCAGACAAAGCTGCAGGGAATCAAAGAAATTATTTTCTAAATTCAATTCCCTCCCTCCCTGCCTAACTTAAATCCTAAAGCCTCCAGCCTCCCTCCTCAATCTCGATCAGATCACACCAGCCCCAGCAGCCAGCCCTCCTCCCTCAACCACATCCATACACCCGACTGCAATTTCTGGAAGGTGCCTCGGCTTTTTATGCCCTCCGAGACATCCAGAAGTGTCAGTCAAAAACCTGGCGATGCCATTGGTGGAATGGTTCAAAAAAATTGCATGGTCCCGTCCCATGCCCAGCCCAAATGGGCAGGTCTAAAAATAAAATGAAATAAAATAAAATAAAATAAAATAAAATAAAATCAATACGATGTTTTATTGCTATAAAAAAACCACTGCTGCTACTATAAAAATTCAGGCATTTAAAATAAATAAATTTCACATGTTTCTGTGGTGATTTGGTGTGTTTTTTGACCACGATTTCAAAAGAAAAATTGCGGTTGCCATTTTGGATCCCCCACCACCACATGGCATGCAGCGAGACAGACGACAAGGATGACCCCCCCTCCAGCCTCGTGCAAGCAGCCCAGGACAGGAGAAGAGGGGGGGAAAGGCCGGGGACCCCCCAGAAACCACCCCTCTGGTAGGTGGCAAAGCCTCAGGCAGTCATATTTTCGCCTGCTTTTTTGGCCGGGAGTCGGGTTTTTTAAAAAACAACTTTAAAAAACTTTTTCTGTGCTTCGCATCGTGCGATCGCTGCAATGCCACAAACAGAAACGAAAAACCCAACCAAATTTTTCTTTTTTCAGTTCGAGTTCGAGTTCTGATGGCTTAATTATCGTTACCGTTTCCGTTACGTAACAGAAACGATAACCAAAAACGGAAACGACAATTTCGCCGAGTCGTGCCCATGTCTAATGGTTGCTAATACGATTAGTGAACGGACATCCGAATGTTGAATGGTGACTGGCTGATTTGACTAGAATTTATTCCAGATTGGCAGTTGGCAGGGAGTCAGTCATGTTTTAGGGATTTTGTTTTAAAGTCGTATGGCAACGTGGCCATCTATTTATTTATTTTGTGAAGACTATGTAGGAGTATGTTGAAAAATCTAGTATTAAGTAAGGATTGAGTCAGACTTGTCATAGAGAGCTGAAAATAACCTTATTATGAGTGTTCTGATAGTTAATTTGAATACAGAATAATATATTTGTATTTTACAGCCATTGCATCCTTTATCAGATACATACTTGAATCTACCTTTCCTTTCTTGTCAGTTACCTGTGCTACCTGAATAAAATGAATTGTTTTTTGTTCAAAACCAAACTCTTGTTATTTCATTTTGTGAGGAATTTAGACAATACTGTGGGAAACCTTTTCACTCATCATCTTAATATAAAGTAGATACTAGCTGTGGAGAACACTAGAAGCAGCAGCAGCTGCTGCAAAGGTAGAGGTTTTGAAGGTGTGTGTGTGTGTGTGTGTGTGTGTGTGTGTGTGTGTGTGTGTGTGTGTGTGTGTGTGTGTGTGTGTGTGTGTTTTAGCAAATGCCTGTCCTTTGGAGTGTTGGCTAAATCTAAGGTGAAAGTACCTGAGAAAGGCTTGCAGCTATTGGGCATATGTGGCCTACTGAGCTGAAAATAGGTGGAAATGTTATCTCCTCAGTGTAGGATGCCAGAAGGTATTCCATAACCTGGGTGTAAAAAATGTGAGAAATTTATCTTTTGTGGAATCTTCCCTTGTCAACAGAACTTTATTGAGTTTGTGGGCCAAACTGCCACCAAATCTGCTACTAATTTTTAATCCACATTTTATATAGTTTTTAAGCCATCCTCCAGGAGTCAGGAGAAAAGGTGGAGGAACCAAGAGGAGGCAGCAGAAGTGAGGTTTTGCTCAGGAGTTGGCATGGCTATCTTCACAGTAAATGAACAACTTAAAAAGAGCTTTTGGAGCTCACATGCTACCCCCTACTCATCCAAAAGTGGAGGATGTAGCCTTGGTTCACAAAACTTAGTACAGTGGTACCTTGTATAACATAATTAATTTGTTCCAAATGAAATTACGTTATACAATTTTTCTGTTGTACAAATTGCAATTTCCCATAGGAATGAATTGAAAACAGATTTAATCCGTTCCAATGCATAGCCAAGACTAGGGCTGTCCAACTTTGATGTCCTACCTGATGGTCCCCAATGTCCCCCGTGGTCGACTCTTGGGGTGGCAGCAGCACAGGTGGCTTGAGGACCCCCAGGGGGATGCCACGTGGTTGCTGCCGCCGCCCCTGCTGCCTCAGCCTTGACCACTGAAAAGGGTGCAGAGGGGCGCCCATGGACAAAATCAGCTTTTGCATCCCCCCTCTCTTATACAGGTGTGCGCACGAGCGCTCATGCACGTGCACACACACACCTCTCTCTCGCTCAGGTGATCGGAGCTGTGCAGACGTGAGACCAACGGGAAATCCGTGGGAAAGGTTGCCGTGCCTCCTTCCTGGCCAGGGTGCCTTGCAGCTCTGGTGGCAGCACGCCGACCACCTAGGCTGCTCTGCCAGCTCACCAGGAGCCCATCGTGGGCTGCCCTGCTCCTCCTTCGGAACCCAGCACTGCGGTGTGGTAGGGGTGGGGGCAGGTCCATTCCTTCCCTCCAAGTGGGTGGTGGGGCGGGCGGACGGATTGCGCAGGTCACTTTCTGGCTGGTGCTGCCCAGCCCGAGCCTCTGGGACCCAGAGTGCTCTTGCTATCCACAGTGCAAGGAGCACAGCACCTGGGCGCCTCCTCTCCAGCCTGGTTCCCCTCCCCAGCCAGACCTCTTCAGAGCTCCTTTGTGCCCCCTCCCTCCCCCAGCTTGCGCGATCGCAGGCAGACCCCACAGAGGATGAGTGGGGCACTGGCGCCCTAAGATGCTGTGTCCGGTGGAGCTGGGTAGTGGCAGTTCCCCTCCTCCTTCACCATCTCTTCCCTCTGCTACCAACGAGGCATCCTCCTCCCCTCTCTCCTCCCCCTCCCTCCCTCGCCCACAAAGAGGTGACGAAGGCTCCCGGCGGTGCACCGGGTGCGCGACGGGGCACAGAGTGATCCCTGGGCTTCTGTTCCCGCCCCCACTCGCCCGATCCTCCATAATTAGGCTTGGCAGGGTGCCAATGCACCCGCTCTACAGCTGATCAGCACACTGCACCTGATTCCCTGATGGCAGTAGGACATGGTTGGGGTTGAAGGTAAGGGGAGAGGTGCGGGGACAAGCTGAAAAGGCTAGTGGGGAAGAGGAAGGCTGGGTATTTGCAACCACAGAGGAGGAGGAAGTGCCTTACGGCCTGGCAGAGCCCGCCAGCAAGATTGGTGGATGAGTTGGCGCTAATTCCCTACCTCTGGATTTTTTTCGTTGTACGGATTTTACGTTATACAAACCCTACATTATATGAGGTACCACTGTAGTTGGTATTTAAGGTGTCACAATGTCTCTTGTTATTGTTTTTTTTAGTTGTTTTTGTTGGGGTTTCCTTTTCTATTTAAAGACAGAAATATCAATGTCCATTCAGACTTGTCTACGTACTTACCACCATCAATCTAGATATCTACTACTTTTGTGACCATTCCATTGTGTGGGTTGTGGTTGATGCCTGTCTGTCCATTTGGACTGTAATGTAAAATTAATACATTTTACATTACTCAGAAGAAGAGCTAGTAATTTCTGCAAAAGCAAACAAACAAAACAACAAACAAACAAAAAGACAAAAAGACAAATTGGAGAGGTGTTTGGAAAAGGTGGAGGGCAGTGAAAGGAAGGGGGAAAACTTCAGTGGGGTAGGGATTCTGCTCAGCTCATTCACTGTCATCAGTTTGGGTTCTCCTCCCCACCCCCGCCCACACTGTTTCCCTTCCTTGCTCCCAGGATTTATTCACTTTATTAATTTTGGGTTCAGAAAGTGAGGGGTGTCTCGTAGATTGCATCATCTTATAGACGGAAAATACAGTATTTCTCTAACTTGTAGCTTTAATGTAATGTTGTCTTTTAATGCTGTAAGATGTTCTTCAATTCCCTGTTCTCAATACTTGAAAATGTCTAAATTGTACTATCATCTCTCATTGCTGTAAGCCACCTTGGGTCCTTTTCCAAGGAGAAAGATTGGGTAAAAATACTCTAAAATAAAATAAATAAATAAATAAATAAATAGGTTCCTGTAACCAAGGGTGTGCAATATAAACTTCTTGTTCAGCTCCTATTGGAAGTAGGACATCACAACTGTACTGACATCAAACGATAATGCCGTGTTGCCTTTAAACAAAGGTTCTTCCAGGTTCTTCACTCACCAATTTCTTCTTTTTCCTGCACTATTTTCCAAATTTTTGCTTTACCCTAGATCAGTGGTGGTGAACCTTCAGCACCCCAGATGTTTTAGACCACAACTCCCATAGTCCTTTGTCATTGGCAACATAGGCTTGGAATTTTGGGAGTTGTGGTCCAAAACATCTGGAGTGCTGAAGGTTCACCACCACTGCCCAAGATGATCATTTGAAATATTCTGCTTTCTAAAATGTGATCACGTTATGTTCTTATTGTTTCACACTTTATTTATTTATTTATTTATTTATTTGTTCCGTCCCTAAAGTATCTGCTCTTTCACATTTACTCAACCCACAGTGTTCCCTGATACGGTGATTTCCCTCCCCAGAAACCTCCTTCAGATGCAATCCTGCCAGTGCTCATCAGTGTTCCCTGCTAGAAGGAGCAACAGACCTCCCTATCCATGGATATGTTTTCCAATAATCCACACTAGAAACTGACACCACTTCCTGTGCTAATGAATTTTACGTGTTAAGTAGGTGTTGCGTGAAATAGAACATTTAGCCAAATCTAATGGTAATCAGGTTTATTGACTCATCTCAAATTCTGGTATTACAAGGGAGGGGAAAATCTTTCCATCTTCTTTTCATCCAATGCACAAGTTCCTAAATCACAATCACAAGCAAGGATGTGAATTTCAGGTGCTTTCACTCTTGGTGAGAAACAAAGGGGGGCAGGAATCTTTCTCTTATTGCATAGGAAATATCTCTAGGCTTATTACCCCCCCACCCCTGTAAAATTTTACAGGAACTCTTTTGTGGTTCCTCAGAAATTTGTGGTGATATTTTTCTGGAAGAAATGTTGAGCTGTTCGGAACAGTTTTAATTTCTGCACAGAATGGCATCATTGATGTGCACAGGGGCATCAGGTGGGACAGAAAGTGATGGGATATGAGAAAACAGGGGCAGGTCATGGGTACCCGGAGAGGTCTCAGCAGCGAGTTTCTGCATGGTAAGATCTGGGTAATGGTAGGCAATGACTTTTTTGAGTGCTTGTAACATCTCTCTTCACAACACACATCTATTTTTGCACAGTCCATTTTTAATCCTTCGAGTAAAAAGACGGCCATTTTATCTTTCGTAGATAAATTGCTGGATTAATTTGCTAAAGAATGAAGATCTATCTGATGTATCATATGTATAAACACTGTAAGGTCATTCTCATGCTGGGCAATCAAGATATTTTGATTAATTAGATAGCCTTCTGTGACAAACACACTAACACACAAACTAGAGTCTTGGTTAACTGGTAATTTTTACTGGAAAATGTGATTGTATCTTTTGCTGTCATCTTGATCTTCATTTACGTGATCAGTCTCTCTTATAGGGCCATTTTCCAGCCTTATGTCCTTTCAATTTCTCATTCTTCCATTGTCATTTCTCCATCTGTTTAGAACTTTTAAACTTGAAAGTTTGCATTATTGCCTAATAAGTGACCACCCTCCTTTTCACAACCATTTACAACTATTGCAACTAGCTTGTATTTACAGCAGCATCTGCACTAGCAGGATATATATGACAGAAAGTAAGCAGCAAGCTAGAAAAAGTAGTCATCAAACAGAACCAGAAAGGAAAGGGTAGTAGATAGAGAAGAGAGTGTGAATCAAAGGGAAGAACAGGATTTCAAGGGTCAGAAGATAGGATAGGTCAAATGTGGGAGGATCCTGAAGAAAGACTCAAGTCCAGTTGACCGACCAGCAGGCCATCACACCCCTTGCCATTGGCACATTTTATTACATATGGTTTACATCCAAGAGTATGTACAACATCAGTGATTGGTTACAAAAGTTTCAGAAGTAAAGGTGGCACATGCTGGTTGGGTGAACCATAGGCATAGGCAGTCATCTCGTGAACAGAGCATGCTTTGCACAGTTATTGATTGCAATAACACGTGTCCTTGCTGTTTACAGATGGAAGGTGATTAAATGAGGAGTAGACAGGAATAGGTAAAGGGAAATGAAAAGTAAACGGAATTAGCCCAGTAACCAAAAGTAAATAAATGAAAGATGAACAGAGTAGAGTCAGAGTGAGTAACCAAGCTCAGTAAATGAAAGGTAAATGAGGCTTGGGCTAAATAGTAAATAATAGGTAAACAAAATGTACCCAAGCTGGTTTAGAGGGATTACAAGGTCTGCAACATGTGGATTTAGCCGGAGTTCATCAACAGGGTTTTCCCTTCTCGTGAAATGTCCTCTAGGCCTCATCCCAACTGTCTGAATCAAACTCCATCAGTCAAAAAGAAGAGGAAGGAAGAGCAGAGGTCAGCGGGGAGAAGAAAGTACAATGTGGATGGTGGAGGGGAGAAAGGAGAGGTAAAATAATGCTTCTAGAGCATATACACATTTGGAAGTTTCATTTTGTTTTTGTTTTCCTTATTTTATTTCACTCTTTTCAAGCAACAAATATCCCAGTTTTAACATTGAACCTATAGAAGGAAAAGGGTTCTACTTACAATGGTTTGCTTTATAACCATGTTGAGAAAACTAATGTTTTAAGTGATGGGGGTCCATTGTATATTTTGGTTAACACACTCTGCATCTAATATACTTTGAAACCTAGGGAATGACTGGGAAATATCATCCTGTTCTACCACTGAATAAAGAATAAACTGTTAGAGATAAACAGCCCATATAGTACATATATATATATGACCACACACACATCTGTTTGCCTAAAATTTGGAAGGGATATTAGTCTAATACAAGGTTCTTGTGCCTGCATGCTTCATGCAGTTTGGCTGAAAGAAAAATGTTATGGCCAGTTGTTCATTTTGATTTATAACCAAAGGCAGGCACAAAGGTCTGGATTTGAAGATTGGGTCCAGGTTGAATCATAGGGCCTCCAAATGAATCTGAGCTGAATTGAGCTGTTTCACAAAAATTCTGAATTAGGGTCCAAACAAATCTTGTTCTAGGGATATGTGGACAAGGAAAAGGTTGACACAAAAATAAATCCATGTTACAAAAATCACTTTGCCCTTACTGTATCTTCTACCCTAAAATATAGTATTTGTTGCTTTTCAGTCCCTCTTTATATATTTTACAGATATTATCTTAGATCCATTTACACACTGCTTCCCACACTGGTTTGCTCCTAAAAATCTTTGTTAAAATGTCCTTTTCTGCCACCTCCAATATCTTTTCCAGCAATTCTTCATGCTTTGTTACATCTGCCTTCTTCCAGTCTCTTGCATATATTATTCTTGATGCATTAACTATATATAATGTTACATGTCTCTTCATTACATCTGTCACCTCAGGTATAATGTTCAACAAAACACTACTGGTTTAAAAGGTATGACAGCAGAGAATATTTTGGTAATAGTTCATGTCCCATTTCCCAATAACGTCTAACCTCACTACAAGTCCACCACATAAGAGAAAAACTTCATTCCTGCTTCTTACATTCCCAAGCCCAACATGTGTTTGATATATTTGGATGGATACACGCCTACTGAATCCTAACGGGCAACTGTCTCCTAGTTCCATGATGTGCTCCAAAAGGCAGAATTCTATAAGTTCTTCTTAAAAGGTAGCAAAATGCTTCTATATCCTTATTTTCCATGTAGACACTGCAGTTGCTAGATCAATGTGCTTTCAGTATATTGTGCTACAAAACAGGGGCAATGGAATCTAGAAGAAAGTAACAAATACAAAATACTCTTTGCCCACCCAGCCTGGAATAAAGAGGTGAGATAAGTTTGTATGGGTTAAAATTGGGCCACAATATATTGAAAGCAAATTCTTCTGTCTTTTAATTGCTGCCAACCCATACCTCTAATAAAGGGACCTGAATGTAGCGCAAGCAGGTAAGAGCTGGAATCTACTGGACTTTTAGCTGTTGTGCAGATTCAGCAAATTCTTATTTCTGAAAGGTGCTGCCCACCTGTTCAGCACTGTCTCAAACGCTCTAGATCTATAGACTCAAAGGCAGCCCTCAGGTCTAACATTGTTTTACTGCTGTTTCCAACCCTAAACTATCATTCCTAATTTCTACTCCTTTCTACTTTTATGAGGGCTGCTAACCACATTTTCTTGTGCTGCCAAGGGTCTTAAATCCAGTTACCTCTTGCACTACCCGCCAATTGTGGCTGCGAGTGTTTAGAGCCCCTCAGCCAGAGAGAGAATGGGATGGGCAAAAAATCACTGCTAATCAGGGCCAATTTGATTGACGGCCAAAAATTCCCTTCTAGCCCATACACAACCAGGTAATCTCATTCTCTCTGATAAAGGGTAGATGGGCAGGGGGGGAGAGAATCTAAGGTAAATGGGAGACTAGACCCAAGGTTGGCACCCTTTTATAGGTTGCCCCAGCCCCTCTGGTGTGGCCCAGTGGCAGGTGCGCTTTCATGCCAAAATCTGAATGAGTGGTGGTGGTGGTGGGAAACCTGCCCAGGAAAGTCCCTTTGTGGAGCAGCCAATTATGGCTGCTATCTCACCTGGGGAAGATCCTGATCTTCAGAAGGTCCAGCTTTTCCTCTTCCTCCCGTCACATGACTGAAGATGTGGGATAGCAGTTACCACATCCAAAGTTTTTTTTAAAAGCTCCATTCAGCCCCATGGCCAGCAGGTGGCACTAGGATTAAAAAAAACCAGCTGACTGGTGCTAGGGGTGGGGAAAAACTTTTTTAAAAAGTGTGATCGCCAGCTGCCTCACACTAGGAGGGTGGGGGGAAATTTTAAAAAATAAAAAAGTGCAAGACCAGCTGGAGGACCAGCTGACTGGTGCTAGGGGTGGGGGGAAGTTAAAGGAAAAAGAAGACAGCTCTGACCAGCCCCAGGAACAGCCAGTTGGCACTATGAGAAAAAAACCCAGATCATCTACATGGTCCCATGATGTCTGCCTCTTTAAAAGGTGGATTTTTTAAGTGAGGCAAAAAATTCCCTACCTCTCTGGTAGGTCTTGGAAATCTTGCTTAAGGGGGCATTACCGGGTTTTCTTTCTTTCTTTCTTTCTTTTCAAAAAGCCCGGTGGCCGTGGGGAATGACATTTTTGGGCACGGTTTATCTACAAATTTAATCTGCATTTAAAGCGATGTGGGATAGGGGCCTATATGACAATTACTTTTTCCCAAGTAGGACTATCTAGACTCACAGTTCACACTTAAGAAAAAAATGCTGATCATCAAAATAGTGATCATAAAAATGGAAGTAATTGACTGGGCCAGAGGAGTAGAAAAGTGATAGAAATTACTAGGAAGCACATGGGTAATATGATTGGTTTTCAAACATTGCTCCAGGTAGGAGCTTAGAAAATATTATATTTCCCCATCCAGAATGACTATTTAATATATATCGATCAGACGTTGCTTCCCACATATACCCAGTTTTATCTATTTATCAGCTAACTGAATTTTAGTGCCCAATGTCCAGATGGATTCCCAATCAGGATAATATTAGGGTGAAGACAAAAAGTAAATAGGAAGATCCATCTTCTGATGTTGACTACCATCCAAGTGATCAATACTTGTCATAATATCCTTAGCATTCAGGGAACAGAAATCCTATCTAGGCAATAAAGCTTTCCTATTTTGTTTGCTAAGTCAGATTAGCTCTGACAGAGCTCTGATATTTTGAATCAGAAGGTGCATTGTACACAGATACAGACACAGACGCACAAATACACAAGGTTATTGTTCGGTTACTCCAACAATGCTCTTTAAATGAAGTGCAAATGGGGAAGATTACCATTTAGGGTTGAGCAGAAGCTTGTGGCGCTGATGAATGCAGAACTAGTGGAGCTTGTTATACAAATTCTCCCTGTTCCTAACACAAATTTACAATATGAATGAAAACTTCCCCCTGAAACTTACCCCATTCATAAATAATGAGACCTACTTTGGAGATGGTGTTCCACATTTGGATTTGCACAGTCAGCATTCACCACCCGGTGGACGGAACTGGAAGCCACGGTTGGCTCTGGTTTAGAGCTTGATTCCTTCTGACAGCTGCCTTTGAATCAATTTTTCTAAACCTTTTACTAAGAAGGATGGTTTACTAGTCCAGGTCCAGGTCCCTTCTTCTCCTCCTTTGGTTCCTTTAGTTTCATCAGGCCACAAGAACCACTCTGTTGTTTAGCAGCGTAAGTCCACACTTCAAGAACCATAGAATAATTGAGTTGGAAGGGCCATAAGGCCGTCAAGACACACACACCCTCCATTCAAGGCAGGAATCCAAGTTAAAGCAGATCTGAAAGACTGTTGTCCATTTTTTTCTCTTGAATGCCTCCAGCATTGGAGCACTCACTGACTCTTAAGTAGAGATGGGCATGACTTGAAAAAAAATTTTTCGAGTTGTCGTTAGTCGGGCCGGTTCCGTTTCGGCTCGTTTCCGTTTTTCGCGAAAATTTGCAAAAATTAGTCGGTTTGTTTTTTCGTTTTTTCGTTGTCGTTAGTACTGGTTTGGGGAGGGGGTAGCGGGCTCCTGGAGGGAGCTGCAGGAGTCAGCCAGAGCCACAAGTGACGGACTGGCAGACTCTTTGCACCCGCTGTGTCTCACGTACTTGCATGCAGTGCAATGCAAGTAGATCTGGCTTAGGGTTAAGACGGCTTAGCGCAACGGCTAGGGTTAGGCTAGTTACGGGTGAGGTTACGGTGAGTATTGGGGTGCATCTGGGTGCCTCTCTGACCCACTTAGAAGGACAGTGTACTGGCGTATGGGTTAGGCTTAGGGTTCGGGTTTGGGCTACGATTAGTGGGCTGTTTATGCCCGATTAGCACATCCCAGAAGTCTCTGTGGTCAACCTGGCCAAGTGGCCATGCGATTGGTGGAAAATTTGCATGGTCTACTCCCATCGGCGAGCCCATCATTGCAAATGTGCAGGTGTAAAAAAATAAAATAAAATAAAATAAAATAAAATAAAATAAAATCAACGGAGACTTTTTTTGCAAGAAAAACCCACTGCTGCTACTGTAAAAATTCAAGCATTTAAAATAGCTAATTTTCGCATGTTTCTGTGGTGCTTTGGTGGGGTTTTGGGCAACAATTTCAAAAAAAATATTGCGGTCGCCATTTTGGATCCCCCCCACCGCATGGCAAATGGATGCGCCCTCCCAGCCTGGTACAGTCAGCAAAACCTGGCCATGCGATTGGTGGAATGGCTCCAAAACTTTGCATGGTCCACTCCCATTGGCGAGCCCATCATTGCGAATGCACAGGTGTAAAAAAATAAAATAAAATAAAATAAAATAAAATAAAATAAAATAAAATAAAATCAACGGAGACTTTTTTTTGCAAGAAAAACCCACTGCTGCTACTGTAAAAATTCAAGCATTTAAAATAGCTAATTTTCGCATGTTTCTGTGGTGCTTTGGTGGGGTTTTGGGCAACGATTTCAAAAAAAATATTGTGGTCGCCATTTTGGATCCCCCGCACTGCATGGCAAATGGATGCGCCCTCCCAGCCTGGTACCAGCAGCGCAGCAGTAGCAATAGCCAAGGAGAGGGGGTGGGGAAAACCCCCCCCAAATAAAACACCCTTCTGGCCTGGTAGGTGCCCTCAGACAGTTTTCGCCTACTTTTAGGGCCGGGAATCGGTTTTTTTTTAACTTTTAAAAACTTTTTTCTGTGCCGCTTGGCATTGCGCGATGCAAGTAACGAGCACGACAAATCAGACCAAATTGTTCATTCGTCGGTTCGAGCTCGAAGTCTGGCGGAGTAATTCCCGTTTCCGTTTCCGTAGAGTAACGGATACGAGTAACGGAAACGGAAACGGGAATACCGCTAAGTCGTGCCCATCTCTACTCTTAAGGTATTTGATTCTATTGTCATACTGCACTGGCAGATAAGAGGTCTTCCCTACATCCATGCAGGAAAAATGACTAGAGGATATAAGCCACTTGTAGAGAATGGATAACTTCTGAAAATCACGAGAATGCACATTTGGACAATATTCAGGGCAACATTAGCCAAAAGACTGTGAGTTGAGTTTGAAAGCTTAAATAAACTAACTTCTGAGTTATAAACAGAAGCACCTTTTGTTTATATTTTGTGCATCTGTATGGTTTAAACAGAAAGTGATTTGAGCATCACTAGATTTATTTATTTATTTATTTATTTATTTATTTATTTATTTATTTATTTAATACTACCCATTTAGCTACAAGGCCACTCTGGGTGGTTCATAATAATAAGGTACAATAAAAGGTAAAAGGTAAAGGTCCCCTCCGCACATGTGTTCTACTTGTGTCCAACTCTAGGGGTGGTGCTCATCTCCATTTTTCAACCCAAAGAGGTAGTGTTTTGCAAGTCCATGGCCATGTGGCCAGCATGGCTGCACAGAACACTGTTTACCTTCCTGCTTTTCATGGTGGTACCTATTTATCTACTTGCATTTACACGCTTTTGAACTGCTAGGTTGGCAGTAGCTGGGTTTAAGAGTGGAAGCTCACTCTGCTGTGTGGCACCCAGGGTTTGAACTGCTGATCTGCCAACTTTGCATCTGACCATTTCAGCACTCTAGTCCATTGAGCTGCCACGCCCCTGTATCATGTATGATACATGATAACAAATAAGCAATTAATTAAAAAGAAGGCAATGACAGAGAAGATCTTGAACTTGAAGTGCAATACTGTAGCTATGTCCTGGATCCTGGGAAAACCTGCTAGAACAACCAGATTTTTAAAGTTTGTTTAAATATTCCCAGTGAGGGAGCCAGGTGTATATCAGGAGGTAGAGAACTCAAGAAGTGAGGGGCTACTGCTGAGAAGGCCTGGTTCTTAGTTTTCTATTTTGGGCCTCCCTTGAGGTCAAAGTCCTCAATCGCCCTGCCTGGGAAGATTAGGTAACATAGCTAGTTCTCAATGCAAAGAGACACTTTGAAAGGCTCTGATGTGGTATAGATAAACTCATATCTTCTCCAGGGATTATGATATTCTATGAACAGATAATGGATGGGATGAAGGGCTCAGTTCCTCTCAACAGAAGAACAAATATAAGAACATACGAAGAGCCATGCTGGATCAGGCCAAAGACCCATCTAGTCCAAGCTTCCTGTATCTCACAGTGGCCCCCGCCAAATGTGTCTGGGAGCGCACGAGACTAGATCTCTGTCTCCTGATACCACTCCCCTGCATCTGGCCTGGTATTATGCCTGGAGATTATACATTTCCATCATGGTTTGTAACATGTGATGGACTTTTCCTGAAGGAAATGCCCATTCTGTCCTGTCATTCTATCCTGTGTTGATGAGGAAGTTCTGAACAGAAATATTTTGGGAAAGTTCAGTGAAACAATTTCTTTTCTGAAGAGGTTTCTATGTGCATGAGGTGGAATGTGGAGAGAACCATCCTCACATGTATTACTGGTGGGGGAATGGTCTCTTAAGTAGAGATATTAACAGTGCTTGCTAAATCTTTCTTTCTCCCTGATTTAGACTCCCTCAAACTGAGGAGACACCTCAGCAAGGAATTTTAAAAATCTTTGAGCTTCTTCGCCTCTATTCAAGAGGGAGTCAATGAACTGCCCTGCAACTACCCTTGTGTGTGTTGCGTCGTTACAGTTGTGACCGACTCTTTGTGACCCCATGTCCATGGAGTTTTCTTGGCAGGAATCCTGCAGTGGCACCTACAGCATCTACCCTTACATCTCTGTAATTCCTTTTAAATTAGAGATGGGCATGACTCAAAAAAATTGTTTTGTTTTTCGTTTGGTCGTTTGGGGATCCATTTTGGTTCGTTTTTGTTTTTCGTTTTCTTTTTGAAATTTTTTCATTTCATTTTCAGTTCGTAACAAAAAGAAAAAATGAAAACGAAAATGAAAAATTGCTGTTTCGTTAGCATTCTTTTCAGTTCAATGGATTTGCCGCAATGAAAATGAAAAACACGGCAAAATTGGTAGTTTTGTTTCCGTTTCCGTTTTGTTTTTTTAAAAATTTTCGTTTTTGTTTTTGTTACAAAACGAAACGAAAAAACGAAAACGAAAACAAAAATTTTGCTGAGTCGTGCCCATCTCTATTTTAAATTTCTCTCCCTTTGAAAGGCAAACCAACCCCCACCCCATCCTCACACACTGAGAAACTGCAAAGGGACAGACTGATTAAGATAGATGAGAACAGCCCACCAATTGAAAATCTTTTTTAAAGCAAAACAAAATGTGCTGCTTATATACTTCCCCATAGCACTTAAAGGATTTTCTGAGCAGTTTAAAACAAATGATGCAGGCTACACTCCCTCATACCCGGCAAGCTGGGTATACATTTTACCAACCTCAGAAGGATGGAAAGCTAAATGAACATTGAGCCTGCTACCTGGGATTGAACCCTGGGTTGTGAGCATGGTTTTGGCTGCAGCACAGTTTAACCACTGTACCACAAGGCTCTTACGAAAAGATGCTATTATCCTGGTTTTCTTCAATTTGCACAATTTGCCCAGTTGCCCAGTTTTTGCCTAAAAAGCAGGCAAATTGGGGGTTATTTGTGTCAATGGGAGGGCTGTTCTCACGAAAAATCCTCAGAATGCTTGACAGCAGTGAGAAGAATATTTTAGCTTCTTATCCAGGCAGATAAGGATGAGACAAAAAAAGCATAGGGATTTACATTTCAGTTCAGTTCTTCCATTTTTACAGCTGAAAGTCATAGAAGATAGGTAACAGGTGGAAACTTTTGTGAAAGCAAGTGTGGGGCAGGGATGCGACACTGTACCCACTCACGCTCCATGGAACAATAAAAGAGAAATCCTTTATTTTACTCCTCACAGTAAAATTGCTCTGTGCAAACCTTTGGCAGTGATATAACTGAGAAACATAAATACTTGGGGTGCCATGTCAAGAATAAATGGGATTTTTCCATGCAAAATCCATTGTAGATTTGAACAAGGTAGACATTCATTCCAAAAAATGAGGAAAGTCTTGACAAACCAAGATTTATCTATCAGATTTCATACCTGAATAGATTCCGTCTTAAGTATTTAGTATATCTCTCTATGGTGTTGAAACTTGGGCCCTTACAGAACCCAGATCATGCTACTGATTGCCAATGTTCTATGAAGACAGAAAAAGAAGAGGAGCCTTTCTTCTCTCCTAAGAAGTCTGATTGGAAAAATGTCTCAGTTATTTTGTGGTCACCTTTTCCCCTTTCAAGAAATAGTAACCTGAGCAAGACTATTACATTTCTTTCACAAAATGGTGCCTTTTCCCAGCAAGGTTCTTTGGAAAGGCCATTGGGCCATTCAGCATTTCACAGTTTCTTCTGCCAAGAGCAGCTAAAATACGGGAGGGACGCAGAGGGGACAGCGAGACCAAAGATCTCATTTTCATAGGAAGCTGGGAAATATCACTGGTGCATGGAGAAGATGCGTTGAAGCGTCTTGGTGTAACAAGATTTGGAACATGCACAGAATACAAATTATTTCGAGTACTCCCCATATTCAAAAGTATGAGATGGGAAGGGAGGCAAAGATAGCATGGAATTACGACCAAGAAAGGAGATGGATTTATCAGAAACAATTCTGAAAAGGGGACAAAGACAAAATGAAGGCTATAAAATATATGGAGTAGAAATGGCATGGCTTTGTCGAATGACAAAAATGTGCATTTCATGGAGGATTCTCTTTGTTGAAATGTGTCACTTGTCCTTTGTTAGCTATATGCACTCTGATAAGATTGTGCATTCAATTTGCATATTGTATACTATATTTCTCTCTTTCTCTCTCTTTTCTCAAAGCAAGTATTAATGACAGTAACTAATGCAAATGGGCTATCCGATTAAGTAGTAGCATTAGCACATGGGTGATAGAGCCTGCCTGATGTCAACTGAGGTCTATTCTGCTTTAGACACATTGTTTCTTCACTATTTTAGGCACGATTCTGTTTCACACCTTGATACAATGTTCAGAACGGCAGAGCCCACATTCTGAAGAAGGTAGCTGGTGCTGATAACGTAAGAGAAGCCACACAACATGCTTGCAACTTCTTTAAGACATAAAGCAACCTCAGAATATATCTGGTACCCGTCAGCATACCCATTGGCATGCTGAGCAATAATAAACTGTGCTTTTAAAACTACATTTTTATAAAACTAATGCAAAACAATAAATAAATTATAACACACAATAAAAGAACTAGACAGCTCCTTATTCACTTTAAACCTCCTCCAGCAACAGCCCATCCCAGGGACAAGGCAGAGAAGCCTAATCTAGTTTTCCACGGCAGGAAATTCTAGAGCCTGGAAACATTGCACCCATCCTGTCCCTAGTGGTAGTGGAAGTGAGAAAAGGACTGCTATACAAGTCCTTAGACTCGAAAGCTTATTATTTGGCCAGTATGGCTGGGAAAGCATGAGATTTCAAATCTCTTGGCCCAACACTATAGGACCTAAGGCATGGGTGCAAGAGGTGGCACTCAGAGCCCTTTCTGTGGGCACCCGACATCGTCCCTTCACAGCCACCTGTATTCAGGTTAAATGGCTGTATTGGCACTTTGCGAAAAATCAGTGGGTTTTGAATTGCAGTTTGGGCACTTGGTGTCTAAAAGGTTTGCCATCACTGCTATAGGACTTTATAGGTCATAAATAGATAAGGGCATGAATTGGAAAAATGTTGATTCATTGCAATTCATCATTCATCAACATTGATGAATTACAAATCACAGATTTGAAGGTTTTTTATGTACTGACAAATTGATTTTTCAGTTAATCTAACCTTTTAAAACCTCACAAAATGCCCCCCCACCCAAAGAAAAAAAACCACAGAGAAGATTACCCAGACTCCCCTCTACAATTCCTACAAGCTTGGTGAAGTTTGGGTTTTGCACATCCCAGGAAAGTGTCAGAGCCTGCAGATGGTAACCCCCCCCAAGGCCCATGGGGGTTGATGAATTAACAAATAAAAATGCTTAGGATTCATGATTTTATATTCATTGGGCCATCAACTGAAAATAAGAAGTAATAAACATTAGATGAATTGGTGATTTCTGACAAAATTTGTGATTTATTTGATTTGTGGCCATCTCTATTCACTACCAGTAATTTTAGCTTTCCTCGGAATAACAAAGCTGCTTGGATGAGTAGTGAAAGAAAAGATCTCTGAAGAAAAGATGCCCAGCTGCCATGACTCAACTTCCATATAACCTCACTCGGATGACTGAGAATCTTTGCAGATATATTCCTAAAACACTAAAAGGCGGTCCAAGCAGGAACAAAAATAAAACAAGAAAGCCAACAAAAATCCTCTGAAGTCACCTGTGCTTAGTTATGTCATTAACTTCCATGCACTCTTTAGAGCTCTTAAGGGTGAGCAAGTGACAATTATGAAATATCTTCCATGTGTTTGTGACCTCACGTCATACTTTCCAGCTTTCACTCATGTGCAAGGGGCACACTTAGTATGCACAGCTAGTGTGATGTTGCCCAAAAGAGGCATAATCTTGATCCTGCTGCTTACAAATGTGACTGAAAGAAGCTGATCTATTATCCTCAAATCCAGCATTTCATTCTTTTCCATGGAAGTGAAAAACAAAACTCAAAACATTATTTTGAGTGACCTTCAGCAAGATGGACAGAGTGAGTGAGTGAATGAATGGATGTTAGCAGTGGTATAGCTAGGGTTTTCAGCGTCCAGGGACAAAGTCAGTTTCTGTACCCCAAGGGACAGGGAGGGGCTAAGGTGCCATGTAGAAGGCAGCAGTGGTGGCCGGGGAGCCCTCCACGCCAGCCCTGGTAGGTCACCCATAACACACCTTCTTGTGGCTCATGGGCGGGGAGCTGTTTGGCACCCAATTTGGTGCCCCCAGATGCTGCACCCAGGGACAATGTCCCCCCTTGCCCCTCCGTAGCTACGCCACTGAATGTTAGGTGGGGAAGGTACAAATTGCTGGATAGCAGAATAGCTTAGGTTTCTTGATGTGTACCGAGAGGTTGGGAGTCCAACTGCTCACTTTGCCTCTTCAGCAACAGCTTGAATTGATGGTCCATAGGGTCTCTTCCTGCTCTGCAAAGGGTTGGTCTCAGAAATTCCATTGAATGCTGTTGATGGCAGAGGGCAAACGCTGGTCTCATTGTCTCACATTTGGGAAGAATAACCTTAAATATGCATTGAATGTAAAGCAATTCTCTGGCTTCTGTTCTTTGTCATTGACAATCTCAGTGGAAGCATTTCATTTCTCCCCCCCCCCTTTTTCTTATTCTGTGACAACTTTAAGAATTTTTTAAAAATCTGCCTTTGAACCCACCCACCGCAGACTTTGTGGGAGCAGCCAATTTGCATGACTTTCCCCCTCTAATCTGTGGTTAAGGTTTGTCAGTACAAAGATGCCTAATTTTGTTAGTGTTTGGGCATTTCTTAGAGTCTAGTGCACTGCCTAAAACAGTGGTTCCCAATCTTGGATAACACAGGTGTTCTTGGACTACAACTCCCAGAATCCTTGACCATCATCTGTGCTGGCCAGGGTTTCTGGCAGTTGAAGTCCAAGAATGCCTGGGTTACCCATGGTTGGGAACTACTGGTGTATTGGCATGAAGGCATGTCCAAACTTTGACCCTCCAGATGTTTTGGACCACAACTCCCACAGTCCTTTGCCATTGGAAATGCAGGCTTGGAATTCTGGGAGTTGTGGTCCAAAAAATCAGGAGGGCTGAAGTTTGGACATGCTTGAATCAATGCATATCTTTCTTGATGATGTTTCCTCTAGCTCTGGCAATATATATGTGACTTAACTAGGACCTTGAAGTTTGAACGTCCTTCCTGCCTCTTCCTGTTTTTAATCTCCTTTAAACTTCTGTTTTGTTTCCAATATTCCCCATTTCCTAAATTAAAACAGCAGTCTGGGGTTCTGCAACAATTCTGGAGCAGTCTAAGAATGTCAGGTCATAATTTTATTACTGGAAGCCTAGCGTTCTCTTGGCAGTTCCCCCTACCCACAAAAAGGGTCACTATACAGCCTAAAAGAGTGACTTTCCCAGGCTACAGCAAGAACAGTACCAGTAGCAACCAAACCGAAGCAGGAATAACCAAAATTCTGGCAGCCTGAAGGGTCAAATAGCAGTAATATATTCTGTCTCCAAATGCATTTTATGTGTCTCCATCTAGTGGGCAGATGCTTTATTTTCTTCTGGACTGGATACTTCCATCTGCTGCATTGCAAGGGATTTCCTCATTGTCCAATCCCAGTTGGAAAGGAGAAGCATTATATCCCCCCAAAGGGCAGAAACAAACATCATTGGAGGTTTTTAATAGGATAATTTGCTAAAGCTGACATTTGTGATCAAAAATGGTGTGTTTGGAAATGAGTGCCTCCTTGTAATAGAAAAGAGGGGGAGGGGGAAAAAAAAGGCTGATATTCAAAATTATTTTCTGCAGGTATCCTTTGCATGTAATGTGTCCAGGAGGTAGTCTATGCCACCCAGGAGGCACAGTCTTCTTATATGGTGGCCCACTGTTCATACGTGTGGCTTATGGAAGGGATGGGCTGTCAGATGTACTCCTAAAACTAAGTAAGATCACAAAAGGGAGTGAGGGATGGTTTACTACATAGCACTGAAATTGCGATGTAAGCAGCTGGGAGCATGGTGGTGAGGACTAGAGGAACAAGCATTCTTCCTTGACTGGCCCCTGAATATTTATTTTTTTTAAAATTCTCACATGTATGATATTAGTGCTAGATTCCCCCCAACACTTTTAATTGGGTCATTATTAGTATTATTTCCTGTTTTTAGGCCCCATGTCAGTTGCTCATTGGATTGGCAAAGGTGGGACCCGATGAAGGAAAGATCAGAAAGCACAGAATATTATAGGAGACATGTCTCATCCTGGACACTCTCTGTTTGTACTGTTGCCATCAGGCAGAAGGTATAGATCTATTAAAACAAAGACAGAAAAATTCAGAAACAGTTTTTCCCAATAGCAGTAACCATGCTAAATTCTGTAAAAAAAAAAATTAAGTTGATGGGAAATATCAGTGTTGAATGTGTAACATGTATATTTAGAGATGGGTACGAACTGAAAAAATGGTAATTCATTTCATTTTTAACAAATGTTTTTGAAAAAAAATCATTTTGTTGGTTCATTAATTCATTATTCGTTTTTACCCACTTTGCGCGATTTAATGCATTTGACCTCATCCCAACGCCCCAGACCGGACGGAAAACATTAAAAAAAAAATAAAAAGCAATCTGAGAAAAGTCATAAATAGATGTTTTAAACACTCCTCACTCCCCTGCTGGGTATTATCAGGCAGAAAAAACCATTTTTGCTGGGTTTTTAAGTATATTCAGGATGTTTTAATGCCTTAAAAATGCCATTCTGCACAGATTCGCCACCATTAACAAAAGTATGCAGCAGCCATTTTGTCCCCTTAAAAAAACAGATCTCTTTAAAAACACATTTTAGATGTTTTAAATCAGGCATAATTTTTTACAATGTTTTTGAAGTGTTTCTCATCCATTTAAAGTGTTTAAAAACAGCTCATTTCTTCACGTGCCGCCATTAATGAAATGAAACGTAACAAACCAATTTTCCCGGTTCATTTCATTTCGTTTGGAGTTTACTCCAAGGTTCGTTATTCATTTCGTTGCGTAACAAAACGACTAACAGATAACAAAACAAATTAAAAAGTGTTTCATGGCCATCTCTATGTATATTGTACAGGGGAGTGTGTATTGTTGTTGTTGTTGTTGTTACTTTTTTAAATTGTAGTTTTTATGTACTGGGTATGAATGCTGTCAGGTGAGAGAGTGTAGGGCTGTGTGTGTGTGGTTTTATGTCAGTTTTAAATGAGTACAACTGATGTTCTCTGTGGGTGCTCCGGGGCAAATGGCTCCCAGCTCCGGAGCTTAAAAATGTTTACCCACCAGCTCTGGAGTTAACAGGAAATTAAGTGTGACCCCGCCCACTTTAGCGCGTCCCAGCGCAGGTTTCAGGTACCTGCATTTTGGAGGTGAAAATTATTTGATCCGGTGTAAGGATAGTGAGTGCGGGGCTCTCCTTGCTTCTGTTTGTTGTTTTTTGGCTCCCGCCCCTTTAAGAGCTACTTTTACAGAGACGAGAGGCAGAACGAGGTAAGCGGCATGCTTTTCTTTCTCTTTTTCTCCCTCCCCTCACGCAGCCAGCAACCAGGAAGTGCGGAGGGGGGTGGGAATGCCTGAAGAGCGACGAACCCCTAAGATCTCTGCTCCGAATTTAAGTGGCCAGCGGATCTTAGGGGTCGTGTAAAAAGGCCCTGTGTGAATGTAGGAGTAAGCGTATGGATGTTTGTTCTTAAATGGTAGATTTTATGTCTAGTATTTTTATACTGGGGTGTGAGAATGAGCTGACTGAATGGCACTTTTAATCTTGTTGTATTTTATGCAGTGACAATAAATTCTGTTCTATTCTGTTCTGTTCTGTTCTGTTCTATCAGCAGAGGCAGGACAAGAGGGAAGAAAGGGGCCTGTTGCCCAGAATGTGAATTGCATTGCATCCAGTATGATGTCCTGAACAGAGATGGGACCAAACCACTGCTTTGGAGGTTTCTGCCAGTTCATTTATCAACTGAACCTGGCATTCAGTGTTTCAGATTCACACCCCCTCCAGTGGGCACCCACTCAGAGGCAATACCTGGAGGAGGCGGGGCAGGGAGCCAGGCCACTGTTTCTGATTTGGCACCCACTGGGGGAGGCAGGGCTTTGAAGAGGTGATAAATTAACCACTGAACTGGTGGTTCGTGCCTATCTCTGATACTGAATCACTCTACACCCCATTTTCACACTGACTATGCAGTCATTCCAGGCTGCAAATCAAATCACAGCAAAAGGCAGCATAGTCACACCCTTCAATGGCTCTGCCATAATGTGAGCATGATTTGATAGTACAACAGGACCCCTGTATCCATTGATTCATTATCCACTGATTCAGTTATCCACGGATGGCAGAGGAAAAAAATCAAATAAATAATTCAGCAGCCACAAAGCAAGCTACTGTCATAAACAAAGCATGCTACTCTCACAAACAGCAGCTGTAAAGCAAGCTACTGTCACAAAGCAGCAGTTTTGGAGATTTTTGGTGTTCTCTCTTATCCACGGTTTTCATTATCCACGGGAAAGTCTGGAACAAATCCCTGGTGGATACCGGGGTCCTACTGTATCTCAGACACCATACTAGTCAGTCTTCTTTTTGCTGGGTATGAATCTATCTCAATTTTTCTGTCCACGTGACATCCTCGTTCCTGCTTGCCTGCAAATCCTGAAAGCAGCATTCACTTTATACTTCAATTTTACTAAATACAAGATTTGAATCGTGCAGGCGCTCAGCTTTGGCAAGGTATAGAGGGGGTGGGGAATTCCTCCTTGAAGCAATATTTCTTTGCTAGAGAGATCCTCACTTCCCTCAGAAATTCTGTTAGGTTTTTTGGATGCTTCATGGCACTTTTTTCCCCTTCGAGGGACCATTCGTCTGTGCTGGATTATTGTCACACCTGTACAAGATTCCCTGGGAAGAAAATAGAGCCATGTAGAATTCTGCAGGTTTTTAACCTCCCCCCCATCCCCACACACCTTCCATTTATGCCAAAAATTGAGGGCATGGGGGCGTGGAAATATGAGATTGGGGTCTCATTTTTGCAGGAAGCTAGAAAATCTTGATGGGGTTGGGAGAAGCTACGGCATGACAAAATAGGGAGAACTGCAAAAATAAAAGTAAAATATTTTAAGTATTCTCCAAATCCCTAATGTTTTCTTTTCCTGTCACCCATGTGTGTGTGTGTGTGTGTGTGTGTGTGTGTGTGTGTGTGTGTGTGTGTGTGTGTGTGTGTGTGTGTGAGTAAGTGAATGAGTGAGTGATGAGAGAGAGAGAGAGAGAGAGAGAGAGAGAGAGAGAGAGAGAGAGAGAGAGAGAGCTTGGAACACAACTAGTGGACATGGTGCCTGGGATAGTCTGGAAGCCCTTCAACTGCCCCCCCAAAATACCAAAAGTAGAGATGGGCACGACTAGGGAAAATGACATTTTCGAGTTGTCGTGTGTCGGAGGCAGTCCATTTCGGCTCGTTTCCGTTTTTCACGAAATTTCGCAAAAATTAGTCGGTTCGTTTTTTTGTTTTTTCGTTGTCGTTAGTACTGGTTTGGGGGGGTAGCGGGCTCCTGGAGGGAGCTGCAGGAGTCAGCCAGAGCCACAAGTGACGGACTGGCAGACTCTTTGCACCCGCTGTGTCTCACGTACTTGCATGTAGTGCAATGCAAGTAGATCTGGCTTAGGGTTAAGACGGGTTAGCACAAGGGCTAGGGTTAGGCTAGTTACGGGTGAGGTTAGGGTGAGTATTGGGGTGCACCTCTGGGTGCCTCTCTGACCCACTTAGAAGGACAGTGTACTGGCGTATGGGTTAGGCTTAGGGTTCGGGTTTGGGCTACGATTAGTGGGCTGTTTATGCCCGATTGGCACATCCCAGAAGTCTCTGTGGTCAACCTGGCCAAGTGGCCATGCGATTGGTGGAAAATTTGCATGGTCCACTCCCATGGGCGAGCCCATCATTGCAAATGTGCAGGTGTAAAAAAAATAAAATAAAATAAAATAAAATAAAATAAAATCAACGGAGACTTTTTTTTTGCAAGAAAAACCCACTGCTGCTACTGTAAAAATTCAAGCATTTAAAATAGCTAATTTTTGCATGTTTCTGTGGTGCTTTGGTGGGGTTTTGGGCAACGATTTAAAAAAAAATGCGGTCGCCATTTTGGATCCCCCCCCCACTGCATGGCAAATGGATGCGCCCTCCCAGTCTGGTACAGTCAGCAAAACCTGGCCATGCGATTGGTGGAATGGCTCCAAAACTTTGCATGGTCCACTCCCATGGGCGAGCCCATCATTGCGAATGCGCAGGTGTAAAATAAAATAAAATAAAATAAAATAAAATAAAATAAAATCAACGGAGACTTTTTTTTTGCAAGAAAAACCCACTGCTGCTACTGTAAAAATTCTAGCATTTAAAATAGCTAATTTTTGCATGTTTCTGTGGTGCTTTGGTGGGGTTTTGGGCAACGATTTCAAAAAAAATATTGCGGTCGCCATTTTGGATCCCCCGCACTGCATGGCAAATGGATGCGCCCTCCCAGCCTGGTACCAGCAGCGCAGCAGTAGCAATGGCCAAGGAGAGGGGGGCGGGGAACTCCCCCCCGAATAAAACACCCTTCTGGCCTGGTAGGTGCCCTCAGACAGTTTTCGCCTACTTTTAGGGCCGGGAATCGGGTTTTTTTTAACTTTTAAAAACTTTTTTTCTGTGCCGCTTGGAATTGCGCGATCGCCGCGATGCAAGTAACGAGCACGACAAATCAGACCAAATTGTTCGTTCGTCGGTTCGAGCTCGAATTCTGGTGGAGTAATTCCCGTTACCGTTTCCGTAGAGTAACGGATACGAGTAACAGAAACGGAAACGGGAATACCGCTAAGTCATGCCCATCTCTAACCAAAAGCCATTCATTTTTTAAAAAATTATTTTCTCTTTTGGCAATTTCTGGACCTGTTACAGAATGCTAAAGTCACTGGGAGCAAAAGTTGGCTTCTGAGCTCATTCAAGTTAGCCACACCTGGCCCTTATGTCCAAAGAGACTTTGCGTAGCTGGAATGTTGAAACAAACGTAATGGACTCTCGAGCATGGAAAAGCAAGGCAATCAATTTAAGAATCCCTCTTTGGCCACCATTCATTAAGTAAAAGCCTGCCTGAAAAGAAATGCATTTACCAATGGGGAAAAAATTACTTTCAGGCTGAGATAGGATAAAAACTAGGAAGCAAACTGACAAATTCAGAATACCTATATGCTGCCGATCATGGAAAGAACATAAGAGCTTAAAACGAAATGAATCAGAGCTATAGTCAATTTCTGCTTAATTTCCTATCTTGTGAAACAAAAGCAGTATATGTATTTTCACGTCTTTCTTTTCCTGTCACTCACGTGTGTGTGTGTGTGTGTGTGTGTGTGTGTGTGTGTGTGAGAGAGAGAGAGAGAGGGGGGGGAGAGAGAGAGTATTCTCAAGAGAAAACGCACAAGGGGGGTGACAACAAGAAGAAAAAAGTAGGGAGGGAAACCCACATAATTTGAAATGGGAAAAAATATTGATTATTTTTAAAAAAAACCTCCTGGGAAGCCTCAATTTGCACAATGCCTTTTTGTTTGCTCATTTCTTTTTTGCTTGTCTGGAGCTTTTGATGATTTCAATAGGAGACCCTGGATTAAGCCTGAGGATTTTGCATGAACCGGTAGCAAAAGGTCTTTTCCTTTTAAGTAGATCTTAATTTTAGTAATGTCATTTTGCTTTGTGTTTCTCAGTCTAAGCCGGTTCTCTGTTAGCTTTCAAAGACAATTTGAGCCTTGATAACTATCCCAAACAAGACCAGAATAAAAAGTCTATGAACATGAAAAAGGAGGTTTTTTTTTAATTCAATGGACCAATTATTTGACAGAAAATAGAAGATAACAGGGATTAGGAGGGAGGGGATTGAAGCCTAGGGATTTATTTTGAAATTTTTATGAAATGGGAAGGGAAGTATTTCTTTAAAATCCTTGGAGGACACAAAATATTGTACTCAGGGAGAGAGAAAACAGAAGTCACATAGAGAAACTAACTCCCGCTGTTGAGCCAGGCAGCTATTCTAGATTTACTTGGGGAATCAGTACTGTCATATGGGGTCCACATCTGAGCTTCACTGGATGATTCCAGCTTCTGATATTATGGGAAAGACAAGTGAAGATTTTTCACCAATACTCTGGCTTCAGTGCAACTTTTTAGCAATAAGGTAGAGATGGTATATCTTGTATCACATGGATAGTGTTGGGGAACAGAGCTGATGGGTGCTTTCTTGCCATAGTCTCCGTATGCTCCAATGCATTCAGTATACTTAGAGCCTTTATACACGACCCCTAAGCTCCGCAGGAAATGGCTGCAAGGTCCGGACCTTACAAGTGTTTTCCCACCAGCTCCGGACTTTGCAGACAATTAAGTGCAACCCCGCCCACCTAAGCGCGACCCAGCTGCACTTTCTTGTACCTGCTTGAGGTGGGTGAAAATCCCCAGGTCCGGATTTAATCTGGTCAGTGTGGGGCTCTCCTGGCTTCTGCTTGTGTTTTTTTTTCCTCCTGCCCCTTTAAGAGAAGAGGTGGGAGGAAAAAAAGCAAGCAGAAGAGAAACGGAAGAGAAACGGAGCTCCGGGAAGCTCCTCCAGGTGAGCTGCATTTCCCCCCCTCTTTCTCTGGTGGGGAGGAAGGAAGGGCAACGAACCCCTAAGATCTTTGGTCCAAATTTAAGGGACCAGCGGATCTTAGGGGTCGTGTGAAAAGGCCCTTAGAAGTGGACTGAATGATGCCACTCGCTCTGTGAGGGAAGCTAGCCTTAAAATACATTTGGCATGTGTTAATCTTTTGCCTAGATGCTTTGAGCACATCTGATCTCAACTGATCTTGGAATATGACTGTGAAGATTCTAAGTCATCCAGGTGAGTTTATCTGGAAGTTGAGTCATGGCTACTAAACTTCTTTTTCTTGAGAGATAGAAACGTTTCGCTGCTCATCCAAACAGTTTCATCAGTCTGAATACAGCTAAGGGAACCTATGGGAAATTGGACAGATTCCTGGAGGAAAAGTCCATCACAGTTTGCAAGCCATGATGGGGATGTGTTATCTCCAGGCTTAAAAATAGGGCACTTCAAGGGCCAGATGCAGGGGAGTGAGTGGTTTCAGGAAACAGATATCTAGTTTCCAATGTTACACTATGTTTTCAACTTTAGTTTCCATCACAAATAACTTTTACATGGTTTTTTACTCCCTGTTTAAGTGCTCGTGTTCTCTTGTAGCTTTAATGTTGTCCCTCAATTCCCTGTTCTCAAACTTGAATATGTCTTAGTTGTACTGGACTGTATATTGCCCCTCATACTGTAAGCTGCCTTGGGTCCTTTGCCAAGGAGAAAGGCAGGATAAAAATAATCTAAATTATAAATAGTCTTGTGAGCTCCCAGAGGCATTTGGCAGGGCCACTGTGAGATACAGGAAACTGGACTAGATGGGCCCTTAGCCTGATCCAGCATGGCTCTTCTTATGTTCTTCTGGGTTGAGACACTGCTTTGTTGAAGGGCCATTTTGGATATCCATGGGCCTCAAGCACTCTCTTCACATGCCTGTCTTCCTTTTAGGAATGTATGTTTCCTTCTCTTCTTATTTTCCATTTTACCCATAGCTTCAAAGACAGCAGACATTTCCACAACCTCTCTTTCTATAACATAGAATTCAGGTTCTGTTTACATATACTCTGCATTCCCCAAGGTTGAGGAGCTTCTAGATATCTAGGTGCTGTATGCCTTTATCCATGAACCTTGGGAGGTAATTTCTGCTCCTGCAATTTCATAACACCTTTTTTCTTTTTAATTTGTTCCTTTTGTACATGAAAAGCCACCCTTGCAGTATCTAGTGGCCAAATTTAAAAAGAAATAAACCTGGAGGAATGGGGTCGGGTCCAAGGTGAAGGAGTGTCCTCAACATAAGCATATTTGACTTGATCATTGTTGGTTTCACAACCAGATCACTATGATCTAAATCACTGGTTCTCAACCTGAGGGTCCCCAGATGTTCCTGGACTGCAACTCCCAGAAATCCCTTCCGGCACAGCAAGTGGTGGAGGCTTCTGAGAGCTGCAGTCCAGGAACATCTGGAGACCCACAGGTTGAGAACCTCTGACCTAAATTGTACTAAAAACAAGAATCACAACTTGTTTTACAATGTAGCCTAAAATCCCCTTTCCCTAAAATTTCTTATGAAAGCAGAAAAAATAACACTTGTGGATGGACCAGCCACAAACCTCAGCCGCAATCAGAAAAAGCTGGAAGTTGTGCCTAACCCAGATCTGCAGACCTGATGGCTTAAAAACCCTCAAATCAGCCCATTTTAGGTAGGATTGTAAGCAAGTCCAGAATCACAGAATCACAGAATCTTAAAGTTGGAAAAGACCTTCTAGTCCAACCTCCTGCCATGCAGGAATCCCATCACAATATTTCCGACAGATGGCTATCCAGCCTCTGCTTAAAAAACACCAAAGTAGGAGTCTCCACCACCCTCCATGGCAGCATATTCCACTGCCGAACAGCTCTAACCGTCATGAAGTTCTTCCTAATGTTCAAATGGAATCTCTTTTCCTGTAGTTTGAAACCATTGCCCCAAGTCCTAGTCCCTGAAGCTATAGAAAACAAACCAGTTCCTTCTTCAGTGTGACATCCTTTCAAATACAGTGGACCCTTGTATAACAAACGGTTTGTATAACATAAAATTTGTACAACATAAAAATTCTGGAGATAGGGGAAATTTGCTTAACAGAATCACCTATGGGGCGAATCAGTACAATATAAAAATGGAATCACTCTGTTTTCAATGCATTCCTATGGGAAATTTGTATAAAGGAAAATTTGCTTAACATAATTTCATTTGGAGCAAATTACTTCCTTTATACAAGATACCACTGTATTTAAACATAGCCATCATATCCCCTATCAGTCTTCTTTTTTGTAAGACTAAACATTCCCAGCATACAGAGTTTTCTGCCAACCAAGAAAACCATAATAGTGACAAGCACCTGCTGTGGCAAAAGCAGAGTAAACCAAATGTAATCATGGCAATTGGTTTTGCTGGAATCCAGTCCTGCAGCAACGGTGCTTGAGACCAAGCAATTCATGGTTCTTTGGATTAGTCACACCCTTTGTTCTGCCATGATTCTGCTCATTTAAACTTGCCCTCTTTGACCTGCCTTCAAGATATGTTATCATATTTTCTCTGAGTATTATTTTCTTGTGGAAAGGAAATGAAAACAAGACAAGGAATGCCTGCTTTTTATTGACCTCTCTCTCATCTTCCTTGATACAGAGGTACAATTTTTGGCTCTCGTCTCTCAGCCTTGGCTTTTCTGGCATCAGCACTATGTATGGCATATCATCATCTCTCTGTTTTAGAACTCTATATCAGAAGGAAATGTTGAGGGAAATGTCTCTCATTTCTAAGTCATTGCCCCATGCTCTCTCTCTCTCTCTCTCTCTCTCTCTCTCTCTCTCTCTCTCTCTCTCAAAAATAAGCCCATTAAGTCAGCTTCTACAGTGGTGACAATTGTGTACTTGTAGACATAGAATTGATGATTTTGAGCTGTGGTGCTGGAGGAGAGTTTTGAGAGTCCCCTGGACTGCAAGGAGATCAAACCTATCCATCCTGAAAGAAATCAGCCCCAAATGTTCACTAGAAGGACAGATTTTGAAGCTGAGGCTCCAGTACTTTGGCCACCTCATGAGGAGAGGGGACTCCTTGGAAAAGTCCACGATATTGGGAAAGATTGAAGGCAAAAAAAAAGAGGATGGCAGAGAATGAGATGGTTGGAAGGTGTCATGGATGCAACCAATACGGATTTGACCAAACTCTGGGAGGGAGTGGAAGATAGGAAGGCCTGGTGAGCTCTGGTCCATGGGGTCATGAAGATTCAGACACGACTGAACAACAACAACAACAACAACAACAACAACAACAACAACAACAACAACAACAACAACAACAACAACAACAACAACAACAACAACAACAACAACAGAAATGGACAGGAACCCGTGCACTGTTGCCATCCCATCAGATTTTTTTTTCCATCTCAGCATCTAATTATTTAATGTTTTTCAGAAGACCATGAACATTCTGTCAACGTATAAATTAGAATTAAAGATGGATGAGAACGTCTTTTGGTTCCTTTAAGAAAAAGCACCTGCTCGCACATTTCTTCATAAACTGGATGGCATGCGTGTCTGGTGATATGAATAATAGCAAGGAAAGAGGACTTGAAGCATCTTATAGAGGGGATATTGAGCTGGGGCCAATGGGGGAGACTGACAGCTCCATCCTTCCAATGACACCCAAGATTCTTTCCTGTACACTCCAATGGCTGTGGCAAACTTTCTCAGAAAGGGAGAACTCATGACAGACACCAACATTTTGAATTGTTCTGAGAAACAGATTGGCAGCCAGTGAAGCTAGTATAACAGAAGAGACTATCCACTTATTATTTTTGCTCATACCATTTCAAAGACATACATTTTTATGTTGCATTCTTGCATATATATGCAGTTCATATATTGAATATTTTACTTTTTGAAGGGAGCATCGCACACTTACTTTGTATAAACTACCTGAAGTACTTTAAGGCTATATCACCTCATGACAAAGACAAGGGGAGTCTTCTATTCTTGGAGAAGCTGAAAAATTGGGTCCGAAAGGTTTCCCAGATCTCTGCGAGAATTATGCTAAGGTTCATAGGAGTCTGAAATGGCGGAAAGAAAATCATTCTTCTCCCATTGCTGGCTTACTTTGTTCTGCGAGTAGAAATCCAGAGATGGATCCTGCCCAGTGAGCAGATTATCAGATTTGTACGGAGAACAAAAGTCTGAAGCAAAATTGCCCCTGCCTGTATGGGTTCCTCATGGTTTTTTCATACAGAACCATTCAATCCAATCTACCAGTGAATTTTCTGAGGGAAGGGAGAAATAGCCTGCAGGTAATAATCTCAGTCAACTGCTGATTTTTTTCCCTTTTTAAAATATAATAGTGTGCTCTTACCAACAGTTAAGTCATTCTTCGATTGCATTCCTTCCCCTGGAGTGTTGAGCAATGAAGTCCATAACTCTATTAGCTTTAATTTTGCACGACAAGCTCACGAAACAATTGCCTCTTTAAATTACCAAAGACCTCTTGGGAAAGAAAGAGACACAGCAAGGCTGTTGCGGGGGGGGGCAGGACTGCTCCCTGAATACCTGCACATAATAAAGGCCACTTCATTTATTTTTAAGCAAATTGACATTCCAAAGAATACTGAGGGCGTTTATACACGACCCCTAAGCTCCGCTGCAAATGGCTGCAAGCTCCGGAGCTTAAAAATGTTTCCCCACCAGCTCCGAAGTTTGCAGACAATTAAGTGCGACCCCACCCACTTTAGCGCGACCCACAGCACTTTTCTTGTACCTTCTCTTTGGAGGTGAAAAATCTTTGATGCGGTGCAACGATAGTGAGCGAGGGGCTCTCCTCGCTTCTGTTTGCTGCTTTTTGGCTCCCGCCCCTTTAAGAGCTACTTTTACAGAGACGAGGGTTGGACTTGATGGCCTTACAGAAATGAGAGGCAGAACGAGGTGAGCAGCATGCTTTTCTTTCTCTTTTTCTCCCTCCCTCACGCAGCCAGCAACCAGGAAGTGCGGAGGGGGTGGGGACAGAGGAAGAGCGATGAACCCCTAAGATCTCTGGTCCGAATTTAAGTGGCCAGCGGATCTTAGGGGTCGTGTAAAAAGGCCCAGAATAAGAACAATGATGAAGAAGAATTAGAAGGTTGCTACGAGCAGATCTCCTTCTGTGTCTTTGACTTATTTGGTTTACAGACAAATGCAAACTTGCACCTATGTATCCTTCCTTCCTGCTCCATGTCAGACCTGTCAAGTGTCAACATTTTTGGTGGGACATTCAAAGATCAATCACTCTTTCCTCTGGATGCTGCTGGGCGGCTATGTGGCCGTCTACCAGGAGGCCCACCAGAGAGCATGTCTCTCTGCACAACCCCTAACCCACATGCCACCAGCTGTCCGGATTGGTATATACATCCCCTAGAAATCCAAGACACCTAGGTCACAGTGACCATTTTGAAGCCACTGCAATGGATTCTGGGAACCCTGTATGCAAATGAGGCTCTACCCCCTAGCCAAAGTGCCCGGCTGCCAGCACCCTGCCTCCCTGAAGCTCCCAGTCCTGGGCAGCCACAGGGAACACTTGACAGCTATGCTCCATGTTATTCACAAAGATTTTGTACCACTATACCTACCAGTTACGAGGTTCTTCTGTGTGTTCTGTGCTGATTTTAGCAGCCTCAATAGGACTTTCAAGGTAAGCAAAGATATTTAAGGACTGGTTCTCTTTGTTTGGTTGTATATAGACTTGCCCATCTGGCAACAAGGCCACTCAGGGCAGTTTACAATAGCACACAATGCAGTTCTGAACAAATGATAATACAAAGGACAACCAATTTATTTCAACAACATAAAATGAAATCTAATTCACAACCTATTCATCAAATTGATGACGATAACGATCAGCATAAAAACAAGACCAACAATAATGACAACAATATAAATTGCAACCATTTAGAAAGGAAGATGGCAGGAAAATTTGGCCAATTTCACTCTCCTAGTCTCCCCAGCACTGATTCGAACCATGTTCTTCAGAGTCCTAATCCTGATGCATTTTAGGACTTTCTCTACTACATCAGACTGGGAATCCTCAGTTATGTGTGTGGGAAAGGGTTGCAAGCAAGAGCTGCCAGGAAAGCTCTTGCAACCCTACTGGATTGGGGGGAAATCAGCTAACCTCATCAAGTGCAGAAGGGTACAAAAGATAAAACAAGAGGGTACATGATAGAAATGCATGCCCTTTTTGTAGCCCTATTTTGCAAATACAAACCATTGGAGTTTAAGCGTGTCTCTTCCAGCAGTCACCCATAGAACATGGATTAAATGAAAGAGAGGTGCTTTTGTGCTTTGGGGCTTCAATTTAGAACCAAAAGGCCCATGCCTGTCAGACTGTTCAAAAAGATGTAAACCAGGGGTGTCCAAACTTTTTATAAGGAGGGCCAGATTTGGTGGCTGAGAATGTGTCAGGGGCTGGTTGCTCCCCAACCCTGCCACCCCACTGCAACCCTGTCACCCCACTGCAAGCCCCACCCACTGACCCATAAGCCCCACCCACTGACCCCTTGCAACCTCACCCGCAGGAAGGAATGTGGGGACCAAGGGAGGGAGGGAGGAAGATGGAAACCAAGAGAGGAAGGAAGGAAGGTGGGGAACAAGGAAGGAAGGAAGGAAGGTGGGGACCAAGGGGGGGAGGAAAGAAGGAAGGTGGGGACCAAAGGAAGCAGAGGGAGTCATGGCCACAGGTCACCCCTTGGAAGAGGCAATCTGTGTGACTTTGTACCCCCCAAGCTCCCCAGCAGTGGTGACGGCTTGCCCGCCACCCCACCCCAAAGCTCCTTGGCGGTGGCAGAGGCCCGCTGGCCTGCCCATCCCCACACATTCCCCCGCGGTGCCGGTGGTGGCAGACCGCCCATCCGCCCAAGCTTCCCAGTGGTGCCGGTGGTGCGGCCTGCCTGATCACTGCCCCATGCGTGCGCCCAACCTCACAATGTTCCTGGCTATGCTGGTGGTGGCAGCCTGCCCGTGCGCCACCCCCGCACGTGTGCCCAGCCCCACAAGCTTCCTGGCAGTGCTGGTGCTGGTGGCCCAACCCATTGCCTGCCACCCAGCCCCACAAGCTTCTGCTAAGTGGCCAGCCAGCCCGCACAGCCCCTCAAGCTTCCTGGTGGTGTCAGTGTTGGTGGAAGATTTTTAAAAAAATGGGGCGAAGGAGAGGGAGGGAGGGGCGGACCAGCCAGCCGCGGGCCACTCAGAATGGCCTGACGGGCCGGATTTGCCCCCCGGGCCAGACTTTGGGCAGGCCTGATGTAAACAATCCAATCCTATGCTTCTAATTTTGAAAACATCTACGCTGTAAGTCAGCTCTTGTTGTGATGGCGTGCAATTTGTAAAGAAATCTTTCTCATAAGCATGAAGGTTCTCAGAGAGAGCATAGGAAAATAGCTTGAAATCCAAGTGGAAAAATTGCAGTTTCTTGCCAGGAACAGAGAAGAGAAGAGAAGATTTGTATCCTTGTGCGCAAGCCTTGCTGAGGGGTTCACAAAAGCATTATTATGAGCAACCAAGGAGAGGATCCTGTTGGCAACACCTGCACCATTGTCTGAAGATTCTACAGTGAGTCCAAGATGTGGTGGCCAGACTGATGGCTGGTGGTACGTGAATTTGATCATATGATAACATTGCTGGACCGCCTCCACTGGTGACCTGTTGTATCTTGGATCAGGTTCAAGGTTTTGACATTCATGTATCAAGTCCTTCATGGTTGTGAACCACGTTACCTTTTGAAGCATCTTCTGCTCAACCCACTAGATCTTCCCAGGCTAGGCTACTCCATGTAGCCACCTCAAGAGAAGCCTGAAAGACATCTACTCGAGTTAGGGCCTTGTCAGTGGGGGCACCAACATTATGGAACTGACTTCCTTAGGCTGTACGCCTGCCCACCTCCTTGTACCCATTTAGGAGGCAATTAAAACACTACTTTCCAGAGAAGCCTTTAAGGTCAACTCTGGTAGAATGCCTCTCCTCCAGTCTTGCTTCACTCAAAACCCTGCTTTGCTTCCGTGGCTGTGACATTTGTAGGCTATGTTTTGGGCATTTAGGTTGTTTTTGTTCTGTGTTGCTTTTATAGCTGTTAACTGACCCGAAAGTGCTTTGGCACTAATGGGGAAGTAAATAAATGAATACATGCATATATATGAAAGAGGCGAGTTTCCAAGATTGTCCACAAGGAGTGGGTTCTCTCTTCTCTAGAGTGCTGCTCTCATTGGGAGAAGACTAACGATGGAAGTGGTCTTCCCCCCTTTCATATGTCAATTCCAACCCTTATCGTAAATATCTGCACCACATTAGACTGATCAGCTTATGAGCATGTGCTTACAGTGAATCTTGCCCAGCTTGAATGCCAAGCACACACACAGCACATGGTGAATCAAATCTTTAAGCATCAAGCTCTAGAGAATACCTTCTCCAAGAAATGATGTTTTAATTATTATCTGCTTTGATATCATGAGCTGGACAGATTTGTATTCTTAAACAGTTTGCTATGGTTTGCTGTGTGCAAAGGGAGCCCAGGTGGTGAAACGCCTGGATCTGTGGAACTTGGAAGGATCATAGTGTCCATCCCTATTTGGTCATAAACTTCTGGAGTGCCTCTTGCCCCATCATCACCTTGAAGTTTGCTTAACTCAGTTTTCAGGGTTGTTTTGATGATTACATATAACTGAGTATAAACACCACCTATGCAATTATTATTCAGCACATTTTAGGAAGGCCTCCATGTTTTTTGCTTTATCCTCATTTTGGGAGTTGGCTCAGATTATTGCCCCAAACCCTTTGTTGTTCCGCTGCTCAAACACAAAGAGTATGTCTCTGTTAACTGCGTGGATGCAAGACTCTGTGGGAAACCAATGTGGGAAGCTCTGACCTTTTGGAAGAAAGGGCAAGTCAAATGAATGGTATATAAATACATGGAATAAATATCTGTGCACAGTGGTTCACCTCTTCTTGAAAGGAACATTCTCACTGGCAAAAGCCTTCCACCTTTGACTTGGCATTGGTGTCCAATATATTCATGAAATACAGTTGTGTTTCTAACTGAAGTTCTTCTCTACACTAGAGATGGGCACGGAACGAACATTTTTTCGTTTCCGTTACTGTTTGTCGTTTCCGTTATGTAACGAAATGACAAACGAAAATTGTGATGAAAATGAAATGAAACGAACAGAACCACAAAAATTGTGGCTGTTACGTTTCGTTTCTGTTAATGGTGACGCGCAATGAAATGAGCTGTTTAAAATGTTAAAAAATGCCCTGGACATCCGTAAAAATGCAGCGATAATTATTTATATTGTCTGATAGAGATGGGCACAACCAGAAATTTTTTTTTCGAGTTGTCATTTTTCGGGACGGGTCCATTTCGGGTCATTTCCGTTTTTCGCGAAATTTTAAAAAAATATGTCGTTTCGTCGTGTCATTTGTCGTTTGTCGTTACCGCCGCCGTGATTTCGCACAATTTGATGTCCCAGTGAGTGGCGTCCTGCCGGCACTAGGTGTTTTTGCACCCTAGGCGGCAGGCGGGGTGGCGGGGGGGCATGGGCGGGCGGCGGCAGCGGCAGGGGGGAGGGGCGGGTGCACGGGCGCGCGGGCAGCGGGCGCGGGTACGGCAATGACCCAGAGCAGGCGGAAAACACTTTAAACTGATTTGCTGCACAAGACTGCATCGAATAAAGCAATTGCAATTTTTATTGCAAACAAAGTGGGCAGTGCACCCACAGCAGAGCTGCAGGCAGGGTATGAAAGGACCTTGGCTTGCCACCAAGCAAATGAAATTTTTAAAATAAATCCACACCTCCCCTCCCACTCAAACCTCCCCCCCCCCTTTGAAGCACTATCAGAAAAGAAATCCTAACAAACTGCAGGAGAATAAAAAAGAATAAACTGCATTGCTATTCCCCACAGCAGACAGAGAATGAAAGGAATTATTATTATTTCTTAAAAATTCAATTGAATCAATTCCCTCCCTGGCTGCCTAACTGAAATCTAAAGGCTCCGCGAAATCGAAACTAGTCTAGCACAGCAGCCAGCTACACACAGCCCTCTCCCACCCACATCCAAGCCCGGACTGCGACACTTCTGGGAGTGCCTAGGCTTTTTATGCCCTCTTGCACATCCAGAAGTGTCAGTCAAAACCTGGCCATGCGATTGGTAGAATGGGTCCAAAAATTTGCATGGTCCCGTCCCATGGCCAGCCCATCATTGTGCAGGTGTAAAAAAATAAAAATAAAAATAAAAATAAAATAAAATCAGTGCGACCTTTTACTGCTATAAAAAACCCACTGCTGCTACTGTAAAAATTCAAGCATTTAAAATAGCTAATTTTCGCATGTTTCTGTGGTGCTTTGGTGGTTTTTTGGACCACGATTTCAAAAAAAAATTGCAGACGCCATTTTGGATCCCCCTGCACTGCATGGCAAATGGAGACGCCGAGGATGCCCCCTCCCAGCCCGGTACCAGCAGCCCAGGACAGGAGGGGGGAGGCTGGGGACCCCCCCCCCCCCCAGAAACCACCCCTCTGGTAGGTGCCCTCAGGCAGGCATATTTTTGCCTGCTTTTTTGGCCAGGAATCGGGGTTTTTTTATTTTTAAAACTTTTTTTCTGTGCCACTTGGCATCGCGCGATCGCCGCGCGATGCCAGGAACGACAACGACAAATCAGACCCAATTTTTCTTCTTTCGGTTCGAGTTCGAGTTCTGACAGCTTAATTGTCGTTACCATTTCCGTTACATAACGGAAATGATATCCGAAAACGGAAACAACAATTTTGCCAAGTCGTGCCCATGTCTATTGTCTGATAATACCTACCAGGGGGGTTGGGGTCCTTAAAACGTTTGTTTTTGTCTTCTCCCGTCATGATGTATTTTTCTTTTCCCTTTAAAATGGATGTTGCCACTAGCCACAAAATGGAGGCAAGCCATGTGATGTGGGATCATGTTCAACCAATAGCATGCCCAGGTTGCAAACTGGGCAGGCAGGTCTGGCAGCCACAGAGGGCATAAAAAGCTCTGGCAGCCCCCGTCCTCCTTGCAGTCTCTGGTGGAGTTAGGGTGGGATTGCTGTCTCTGCGACTCTAGCTTCAGTCCTGCAGCCTCCCTGTGTGCATGCGTGCTGCGTAACTCTCGGTGAGTACCCTCCCTTGCCCCATAGTGCAGTCACTCTGCGGCTGCCTTGCACCCTGGGCAACGCCCACCGCTGCCTTTGCAGCCTCCCTGCATACCTATTCTATACTGTGTCTCTGCCAGTATCCATTTTTTTAGTGTTTTCCCTCTGGTCTGGGGCGTTGGGGGATGCCTGCGCACGGAAATGCTTTAAAAATCGTGCAAAAAGCGGGTAGAAACGACAAACTAAAAAACAAAAAATGTTAACTAAATTTTTCAAAAATTTCACGACAAACGGAAACGAACCGAAACAGACCTCTCAACGACAAACGAAAAACCAAAACGCCATTTTTTTTGTTTCATGCCCATCTCTACTCTACCCTACCCTTTGCTTAAATATGGCCTAGTGGGAAATTGTTGCTGCCCCAGCACACATGCATGCATGCACACACGCACACACATATACACATATACACACACAAAGAGAGAGAGAGAGAGAGAGAGAGAGATTTCCAACTTGATTTCAAGCGTAACCTGGAAGCGACTAGCTTTGCCTTCCAACAAAATTAATCTTTCGTGACACTAAAGATTTAAATTGCTGTCTACTGGGAAGGGGGAGGGGTTTACTGCTGTTTCCATCCTTCATGTAACGCTTTTTTAAAAGCTAAAAAAACCAAGGCAAACACAAACTGTGTTTAATACAATATGTGCAGGAAGAAAAGGGAAATAAGATTAGAAGTGATGGGTCTGCCAAAAGGCCCTCTCCAGGCTCTGTAGATGCAGGAGATCAAGGTTAATATATTTGGGTTTTCCCCTCCTCTGCAAAGTCCTCATAAGGTCAATTCTAACCTTATTTCTGGTTTTCCCTCCAAAGTTCTTTCCATTTTGTATCTTTACAAACAAGAAAGCGGGAACCATTTCATTGAAGCAGTAACCATTTTGTCTCCAGACTGCTTCAGATTTCAAGAACTGCTAAGTATAATAGCCAATCTTTGAAAATAATGAATCAGAAGTAGGCAAAGGGCAAAGTCTTTAGCAATAAACTTAAAAAAAAACATGAATGTCCATTTCCCTTCTGCAGACATTCCTCTTTGCTTGCTCTCTCTCTCCCATCTGCATGGCACAATGGTTAGAGTCTGTCACAGAAAGGGGAAAATATAACTCCCAGAATATTCTAGTTAGGATTCTTTGTCCAAAAAAGAGAGGTTTAACTTTTCCCATTTCTGGTCTATTCCAGTGCTACTTTTGTACATCACAAAGCACAAAGAATGGGAATTTTGTCTCCCCCCCTCCAACCACAGCGTCCAGAATTTCCCCAGCTGGAATTCTAGTAGCGATTGCCAAAAGATACAAGATCTGTGAGGAGTTTCAGGAATCACATTTGTGTTCCTTGCCAAGGTTGTCTCTGCAGCGGTGATCATTAAACATGGGAAAGGACATGGAAGTTGCTTTTCAAGCTTCACAGGAACTGCAAAAGCTAAGGGGATGGTAGTCTTTCAGTACATTAGGCTCTAAGGGTAGCACTAGGATGGTTACTTCACGTCCTTCCTCATTCTGAGATTACGTTCGTTTCATGATAATGTCGTTCGCGGTCACGTGGTCTTGTCCCGGTTCTGTCCCTGTTTCCATTTACCCATGGGCATGATTGATGGTATCGTAACAATTGTTACTTCACGTCCTTGTTTCGTGACAACTTCTGTACTTCCCTGCCTTCATTTCCCCCTTTTTTGGGTCCGACCTTCCATTTTTTGATATTTCAATTCTCTGTAACTTTGACTTTCATGCATTAAGTAGCAAAGTTCGAGGTTTTATGCCTTCTTCCCTCTCTGCTATGCATTGTTTACACCAGGCCTGCCCAACGTCCGACCCGGGAGCCAAATCTGGCCCGTCAGGCCATTCTGAGTGGCCCGCGGCTGGCTGGCCTGCCCCTCCCTTCCCCTCCTTCACCCCATGTTTTTTTAAAGAAAGTGGGTGGGGCTTGCAGTGGGGTGGCAGGGTTGGGTAGCAACCGGCCCCTGACACATTCTCAGCCACCAAATCTGGCCCTCCTTACAAAAAGTTTGGGCACCCCTGGTTTACACCATTGGGATTGTACTGGAGAATGCAACTTCACACTCCTGCCACTAGATAGAGAATGTGCACGTTGCGTGATGAGGCTTACTTCACGGGCTCTCATCATGAACAAGAACCAAGGCAAGAGATTCCCGAGGTCAGAGAGACGTATAGGTCATCAGGCTCAAATCCCAGTTCAGGGGGTGTGGTCTGGACGAACTCCTGTCATCATGCAATGGACGTGCAGCAACATTTTTTTTGTACTGGTCCCAAGTGGGACCGCGAACCGCGATGAGAGGGATGTGAAGTAACCGTCTAGGTAGCACTAGTAGGAAAATGTTCCACTATAAGCGAAAAAGTTGCTATCCTCCCCAAGAAGCCTACAGTCTAACAAAACAGCCCTGCAGGTCCCAATTCAGTAGGTATGTTCCACTGAAATCAGTGGGGCTCACATCCTGATAAATAGGCATAATAGTTACCATATTTTTCTGCCAATAAGATGCTCCAAAGTATAGGACAACCCCCACTTTTCTGACCAAAAATTACAGAAGGAGAAGAAGGAAGAACACCTCCAGGATGGAACAGATCCTCCTTTCCGCACCCACAAGCCAAACATTATTGTAGTGTCCAGGGACATAGAAGCACTTTCACAATCCCCTCTTACACACACACACACACACACACACACACACACACACACACACACACACACACACACACACACACACACACACACACACACACACACACACACACACACTTTTAAGGTGCCTGTACTTGCCCAGAAAATTCTGGGCAATGGGATATTCCCTCGCATTGGCTGCCTCTCTCTTATTTGCCATTCCCTTGCTCGGCACCCCTTTCACCCCTCAGCACATGTTAGACTGTGAGTGCCTTGAGGCAGCAACGTTTAGGCTTGCACGAGTGTCACGTTGGCTGCTGCCCTTTGCTTGACTTTTGTAGGCCGAGAGAGATTTTAAAACGAAGCTGAGAAGCTGAGAAAGAGGAGTCCGTCCTGAAAAAGATCCCTTCTTGTCTTCTTGCCTTGGAGCTGGCGGGGCGTAGGCGGAGTGGGCTCTTCTTTCTCAGCTTTGTTTTTAAATCTCTCCTGGAAGACTAAATGTCACTGCCCTGAGACATTCACAATCTAACACAGGCTGAAAGGGGCGCTGAGAGGCGGCTGTGGAGAGGGAAAATCCCATTGAAATCAACCAAGCTTCCAGGCAAGTACAGGGACCTTAAAAGTGTGTGTGTGTGTGTGTGTGTGTGTGTGTGTGTGTGTGTGTGTGTGTGTGTGTGTGTGTGTGTGTGCGTGTGTGTGTGCGCGCGCGTGCGCATGCGCATGCGCATGCGCATATAAAAAAGGAGATTGTGAAAAGTGCCTCTGTGCCCCTGGACACTGTAATAGTGTTTGGCTTGTGGATGCGGTGAGAAGCTGAGAAAAAGGACCCCGCACCCCCTGCCTACAATGTATAAGATAACCCTCAATTTTTAGCCTAACTAAAAGGGTGTGTGTGTGTGTGTGTGTTATAAATGGAAAAAGATGGTAGATTGTGGTCCCCCAAAATGCAGTATAGACAGGGAGAAATGGAAGAGGTGGAGGAGATCCAGCAACAGCCCTAAAGAAACCCCTTTTTTCTACCTGCCCTTGGGGTTTGCCTCCATATGAACTGGCAATCTGCACATTGAGGAGAAGGAGGTCCACATTCATATCATTTACTGAAGGCAGATGTTCCTACTCTATTAAGGTGGGTCCTATTTGATGACTACAACATTCAGAGAAGTCACTGAGTGGCCATGAGGAACTCTACTGATCGGGATGGGAGTCTGGGAGCTGCAGTCCTTCCTCCGACACTTCCCCAGTATTCCTAGTGCAACAATGCCTCTTCCTAGCTGCCTCTCCCTACCGCCATCCTAACTGAACTAGAACCTACCACACTTGCACTGACTCTCATCCCTTTAGTAACTACGAGAGATGGGCATGAACTGCCAGTTTGGTGGTTCGTGCCAGTTTTATTAGCAGCCTCATGGGTGCGTCGCAATTAGGTGCTGGTTCCATCGTTCTCCTTAGTTGGAAGAGACATTAAGGAGAAATGTGTTTATAGGAGAGCACAGGTCTTACTAGCACATGACAAAGACTGATAAGAATGTTTTTTCCCCCTAGTCATTAGCAAAAGGATCTTAGCTGTCCTGATATTTGTGGGTTGGTGGTAGTGGTGGGGGGTGAAATCATTTGCTCAATGCTGAATTAGAAAGGGAATTGCTCTGGTCTGTTTTTAAAAAGTAATAGGGGCATGGTGGCTCAGTGGCCTAGAGCGCAGAAATGTCTGCTGCAAAGTCGCCAGCTCGGCAGTTCAAATCCCAGGTGGGTGCCACGCAGTGGAGTGAGCTCCCACTGTTAACCCCAACTCCTGCCAACCTAGGAGTTCAAAAGCACGTAAATGCAAGTAGATAAACAGGTACCACCATAAAAAGCAGGAAGGTAAACAATGGGCCTTTTTACACGACCCCTAAGATCCGCTGGTCCCTTAAATTCGGACCAGAGATCTTGAGGGTTCGTTGCTGTTCCTCCGTCCCCACCCGCTCCGTACTTCTTTGTTCTGTCTGCGTGAGGGGGGGGGGAGGAAAAAAAAGCCTTAGACAGAGACAAAAGAATAAAAGGCTTACCTCTTGTGCTGGTGGAAGTTGCTCCGACCTCTGTTTATTTCCTGGTTCCTCTTTAAGGGGCGGAGGCAAAAGAAAAACAACAGAAAGAAGCGAGGAGAGCTCAGGCAGTCTCCACATCAAAATTTTTCACCAGAAAAGAGCAGGTACAAGAAAACTGCTGTTTGGTCGCGCTAAAGTGGGCGGGGTCGCACTTAATTGTCTGCAAACTCCGCAGCTGGTGGGTAAACATTTTTAAAGTCCGGAGCTTGCAGCCATTTGCGGCGGAGCTTAGGGGTCGTGTATAAACGCCCAATGTTCCATGCACAGAAAAGCGTCCAGCAAGGCCAGCTACATGGCAATGGACTTGCACAACACTGGCTCTTTGGCTTAAAAACAGAGATGAGCACTGCCTCTAGAATCAGACGCAGATAGCATGCAAGTGTGGGGGAGAAATAAAATAGTTTATTATTATTATTATTATTATTATTATTATTATTATTATTATTATTATTATTATTATTATTATTATTATTATTATTATTATTATTATTATACCTGAAAAAGAGTAAGACAAGAAGAATGGAGGGTTAGTTTCCATTAGGAATCAGGAGCAGCTCATTGAAAAGTTCCAAATCTTTCAAGCAATTAAAGCGTCTTTTAGAAACATTCCTCCCTTGAAGTCAGGAAAAAAAATTGATTTGCTTTAGGTTCTGTTTTTCACCTTTTGCCTCATTTTCTGACTCCATTCCGAGGCTGTGCACTTGAGTTTTTAGCCTGGAGCAAATCTGAAACTTGACTTGCTGTCTAAAAATCCTTGAAATATGGAGTTGGAGGGGGAAGTGCAGCGATGTAATAGAAAGGGGGAGACAAACACCTGACTGGTCCATAACTATAGATGATGCAAATAAGAGCTTACATCAAGATGTAGAAATGATAATGTAATTTAATGGCTTAAGGACTTTTTAAAAGGATGGAAATTCCTGCTTTATTTTGACAGAGTAGCAATGTCTGAGCTGAATGCTGGGAATACGACAGAGTCTTACTCTATACGTCTTGCAGATGATTTGACAAGAACAATTTCAATGCTCAGTTTAATGCACTTATGACAAATTTAAGTGATGAATTGATTCCCAAGAGGCCATGTGACTGGAATTAGGAGGCACAAATTCCCTTGTTATGGGAGCAGCTACAGGGCAGTTCATTGCTGACAGGCATACTAAAAGTTAGGTAAAGGAAATCTACAAAGAGCATTATGTGAATGGCAGAGGAAATGGAAAGCTATATATTCACCAAACTATAATGATGCCAAGTGAAACGTTGCTGTGCTTACAAGAAAGATAGTGATGCTTTTTGGTTTCCTAGAGAAGGGCACAAACTACCAGTTACAGTAGGTGGTTTTATTATTTTATTTATTCGTTCATTAGATTTTTATATAACCCTTATGCCCAAAGGCCACACTAGATGGAATCATAGAATCATAGAGTTGGAAGAGACCTCAAGGGCCATCCAGTCCAACCCCCTGCCATGCAGAAACCCCCATCATAGTGTTCCCGACTGGTGATCATCCAGCCTTTGCTTAAAAACCTATAGAGAAGAAGATCCCCCCACCCTCCTTTGTGGCAGCATATTACACTGCCAAAAAACAAAGTGTTATGCTTATATACCACCCCATATGACTTCAAGTAGTCCCTGGGCAGTTTACAGTTTTTAATTACAGTATGCAGGCTACAAATTGCCCCTCAATAAGCTGGGTACTAATTTTACCTACCTTGGAAGGATGGAAGACTGAGTGAATCTTCAGCCTGCTACCTGGGATTGAACCCCAAGTTGTAAGCACAGTTATAGCTGCAGTACAGACATTTAACCACTGTGCCATGAGGCTCCGAACAGCAATAATTATCATAAAGTTCTTCCTAATGTTTAAATTGAATCTCTTTTCCTGAAGTTTGAAACCATTGCCCCGAGTCCTAGACCCTGAAGCCACAGAAAACAAACCTGTTCCAACATGAAAACGACATTCAAACGAAGAACAATATAACATGGCAAATAATAGTGAAATGAAAATACAACACAATTTGTTCCACAATTCCAAGTGCTACCAATTTGGGTGAGTGCCCACTTGAAAGCAGTGCCCCCTTCCTCATCCCTCTGGGTACTGCCTCTTCCGGGTGCTACAAAGCTTCTGCTATCTTTATGAAATCAACCAACCAACCAACCAACCAACCAGTCACTCAATCAATCAGATTGATAAGACATTGGATAAATCATATACACCTTTGGCTACTGTGATATAGTAAACACATTAGTGTCACCTAAAATTTGCCAACATGTTCCTTGGGCGCTCTCAAGAGTTGGGGTTGACTTCCTCTACTAAACGGTAATGATGACATTCAAAAGGGACAGATATAAAATATTTTTAAATTTAAATGTTTTTATTGTTTTAATTGATATTTTAATCTTTTAATTATTTTAACTGTTCATTTTAACTGTAAGCCGCCCAGAGATCTTTGGGTAGTGGGTGGCATATAACAACAACAACAACAACAACAACAAAAACAACAACAACAACTTTATTTTTATGCTGCCTTTCTCCCCAAAGGGACCCAAGGCAGCTGTATATAAACTGCACAAATAAATAAATAAATAAATAAATAAATAAAATAGATAACAAAACTAGATTTTGAGTGACAATTTTTTTGATGCAGATAGATATTGACATTATAAATATTTATTTGGGAAAGAAATATTATTCAACCTAGGGATAAGCAAAAGAGAACGGGGTATCTTGTAAGGCATTTTGTTTCTGGAAATGTCATCATCACTCAAATCTGACTTGATGATATAGCTAGATTTGATGATATATGTAGCATCAACCAAAGACTATTATGCTCACCACTCGCATGATTAATCGTGGAATAGAAAACTGAAAGAAAACAGTGGAGTTTGGAACAGCAGGGGAGAAGAAAGCCATGGCCGAAATCCTGTTATGTAACTCATGGCATGCAAGAATGGTGACATCATCAGCCAAGGTAATTTTTCCAGGTATTAAACATTTCAATTTTCTTCCTGAAATTTCCCATGTAATCAATATTGTTGGGGGCCATGAGCTAGGAGGGGGAAGTCTGTCATTACTGAAAATCATGGCTACCAGGATGAGAACATGGATTTCAGCTAGAAGTGGTCTTGAATCAGTAGTAGGTGATTAGTTTCATATTTTTTTTACTTTAAATCCCCACAAAATGTCCTCCAATGCACCTAGAGGCACAAACATTGCAGGAAAGCATTATCTGACCCTCTTCTACATGCCATGCAAGTCTGGTTAATTTTAGGTTTCATATGTTCAGGTTATGCACCCCAAAGAACCCACCCGGAAAGTGGCCTTCAGGAAATTAGAGACACCAAACTTGTAGAAAAGATTCTTTCACCTCTCTTTTACAATCCCTCCTTATTTGGTGACAATTCGGTTTCAGACATCTAAAGTTATACACCCACAAATCGGGCCCCTCTAAGAAAGTGCCCTTCAACAATTGGATGGGCGACCTCATTCTTCACCAAACTTGAAGGGATTGTAGAGGAGAATCAGAGGGACCTTATCCATGAGTCTGGTGTCTCAAGGTGCCTGGGGGAGGGGATAGAACTTTCCTTGGAGGGCCTTAAGGAAGTGAATCTTCACTAAACATGGAGGGATTGTAGAGGAGAGTCATGTGATGTTTCGATGACATATTGGTGTCTCTAAGTCACTTTGGGGAGCATTTTATCACTAAAAAACAAATCAAAATCACTAAAATATCATTGATTTCTATTCATCGGGATAGCAATAGGTACAAATACGAATTGCCAAATTAGCAATGTTTGGGGGAAAATCATTTCAAAATCTGTGGCCATCTCTAATTTCAGCCAATGGGTTGTAAGGAAATTATCCTAAAAATGAATGCTGGATCATCCTTTCATTTCAGTTTCTTTGAATTGAAAGAAAATAATTGTCAATACTGAAATGGGGATAAGAGAAATTGCTGGGTCTCTCTGGGGGTGGGGGACTGTATTAAAAATATTACACCTCCCAGAATCCCCTGGTCATCTTGGCTAGTGCCTGTACCGGTTAGAATATTCCGGAAGGTTTAATCTAGATCGTAACTTTTCTAAACTCTTTTTCTAAACTGCTTCAAACAAATTGCGATAAGCTCTGATCAGCAGCCAACAGGACCTTTTTACCTTCCCACAGCCTTTAAAGTTTCTTCTCTTCATATTCCTTGGCCTCTACTCAATTACCATAGCAACAGTGCTATCTCTCTTTGCTTCCATTGTTATCTTCCATGGAAGAGCAGAGTGGTCAAAGGGAAGTTCTAAACAAGGAGAGGTTTATCAGCTATGGAGTGTGGTATAGCAATCCATATTTCTTTTTCTAATATGCTCCAATATGTTTAAAATGTGCCAGTAACATTCCCTTTACCATTTCCTCAAATTAACTGAAGGAAACTCTCACCTGAAAATTTCCTAGAAGTATTTTTGGTATGTTGTTTTTTTTCTGTGTTCCAAGCCAAATTCACTTTATGACAATTCTAATAGGGTTTTCAAGGCACATTCAAGGACATTTATGGAGTGGCTTACCAATGCCACCCCTCACCATATTTCTGTGGCTGAGTGAGAATTTATACTTAGATCTACTGAGTGCTAGGGCAAGACTCCATCCACCAGACCACACTGCCTGTATCTTACCTACTTCAGAATACAAACAAATAATCCCCCAATTACCAGAGATTGGGCGTTTGATTCCCCACTGTGCCTCCTTAATAGGGGCTGGACTCAGTTATTCATAGGGTCACTTCCAGGCTTGCAATTATAAAATGAAGATAAAATCCTACACACAGAGGTTAACTTTTGCCTCTGCACAAATATTCTTCCATCTGAGCAATATGGAGCTGGGCCTTCTGCAGGGAAAAAAAAGAAGCACGAACGTTTAAAGATCCATGACCAGATGTGTGGGTTAGGGTCCTTGTTTAAAGCTAGTTCCAAAATGAAGGCTGCATAATCCACTTAGAGATGGGCCAAAGGGATTGGGGAGAAGGAGAGTTTTTGCAAAATAAATATGAGGACTTGCCAGATTATCACTTCTGATCTGGATGAGATGGTGGAGCTTTACAGGAGCCTACTGCCCCAACGTCTTCAAAAGAAAGCCTGCTGCTTCTAGGAGCTTCCAGGAATGGAAAACAAAATCTGTTTTCAAAATGCTGGCACAGAGGGTTCTACTGAAGTTTGGGGGGGGGTCTGCAAAACTGGCATAGGAACTTTCCTATTTATATTTCTAGCACTCTCACTTATTTTACAAGAAATGAGGAATTTATCCTTCCCAACTCTTTGAAATGTTGATATGGCCAGAATCCAAGGGGTTGCTTGGAAGTAGCTGGATAATTAGTGACATTATTAGCTCCTAATGGAATCTGTCTTCAATGATGGTTGAGTAACTTCAGAACGGGAGAAGAATCTCAAGCACATGAAATAAAGAGTAGGAAGAGTTAGACAGAGAAGCTCAAAGGGGGAGGTTTCCTTGCTGGCATTCAAAAGGCCTGTTTTTCTCCACCAAGTCCCCAAAGATCAGCTCAAGTTTAATTTAGTGTAGCGTGTCTGACTTCCTCTTTTTAATCAAATCTGAAACGACTCCTTCCAGGGTGACACATCAGCTGAAAAAGTTTAACTACTGCTCCAAGAAAGCCACAGTGCAAGGGTTTTTCTCTTTCTCTTTTCTTTGAAGGCTGGAAGTGAAAGCATCGATGTCTGCAGAAAAGGACAGGCGGGAGTAAAGGAGGCCTAATCCAAGCAGAGTAGATATTTGTCACCATCCATGATGGGACTTGGTGGCGCTGAGATGACCTCACTTCAAAGACAACCACGGTTCTCCTGCTTGAGCAAGAGGGAGCTCTCTCATAAAATATTTCCAGACACATCAAAGGCAGCCATTTGAGTGACTGACAGAGGGGGAACTCTTGATTCACAGAAGATCCAACTGAGTTATAGGGTGAAATCATCAGAAGATTGTGCAATGTAGAGATCGCATGGGTTCAGTTACTTGGAGACTGGAAAAACACATACCTGGGAAGTCTGCTGAAAATAGACAAGGGATGTAAAAAGATTGTGCCAAACTCTTGAAACACATGGCACAAGTTAACATACTAAGTGGTCTTACACTCAGTGAGTCCACTGATTCATACAGAATACAGACTTTATCATGACATTTACATGTGCTCAAGGTTCACCAAGAACACCTGTGCAGTCCAAACAGATGTCTCCCGAAAGCTCAAAAGGGGACACGGTGGCAATGGACTGTTATTATCCCAGGCCACTTGTATTCATTGGGAGACTACCTGTCATTAAGGGAATGCTATTTAGATGTTACAGTTGACAGCTGTGAATTATTATAAACGTTATAATAATTCACAGACAATGACGGTTACTTCACATCCCTATCATCGCAGTTCACTGTCCCGCTTGGAACCGGTACGAAAAAAGGTTACTCCACGTCAATTGCGTGACAGCAGAATCTCATCCTGACCACACGCCTTGAACTGGGAACACAGCGTGATGAGCCATACCTCTCCCTGGCATCAGAAGAGAAATCCTTATGCCAGGGCGAGGTATGGCTCATCACGCTGTGTTCCCAGTTCAAGGCGGTCTCGGTTCTTGTTTTGAGACAAGTGCCCATGAAGTAACACTTGTCACGTAATGTACGCATTCTCCATCTAGTGGCAGGACTGCAAAGTTGCATTCTCCAATACAATCCCAATGGCATAAACAATGCATCACAAAGTGGGAAGAAGGCATGAAACCAGGAGTTTTGCCACTTAATGCATGAAAGGCAAATTTATGGAGAATTGAAATATTGAAAAACGAAAGGTCGGACAAAAAAAAAAAGGAAAATGAAGGTAGGGAAGTACAGAAATTGTCACAAAACAAGGACATGAAGTAACAGTTGTCACGATACCATCAATCACGCCTATGGGTAAACAGAAACAGGACAGATCTGGGACAAGACCACATGACCATGAACGACGTTATCACGAAACAAATGTATCCTTGGAATGAGGAAGGATGTGAAGTAATCGCCTATTAGATGAGGTGCCCACCTCTTCTCTTTTAGGAAGGACAATATTCCAGCCAGACAGAGAACAAACCTGTTTTTGAAAAGACCCTCTGTTTGATGGTTTTCCATGTCCCATCCATTTAAATAATGGAACTTACAGAGGAGTTGGCTTACCAAATTCCCAGTGAATCAAAGGGTTTACTGTAGCTGGGACTTGTTACTGGATTTCAGCCACTGTAATTGACATCGCTGCTAATTTTGCATTTGTATGTATAAATTAGTATGGTGACCAGTATCCTATTCCATTTTGTTATAAATATCTTCCTTTTTCATTATCAGTGTCTATCCTAGTATGACCTGGAGAAAGGTACTAGTTTAGCCAAACTATTTTTTGCCCATAGAAAGCTCAGATCTCTAAGACAGATGAGAAATCATTCTTACATATAGAGGTGAAGGGGGTCATACGCTGGCCTGTGCAATCAGCCTGGAGGCCAAGGACATTGAGAAGGCTGCATTCTCTGACTTCCAAATATCATACCATGAGGGAAGCTCAATGTGACCTCATCCATTGTATAGAAAGACAACAGCTGCTGGAAACTTTTTTTTTCTTGTTATCCAGAACACATACCCATCTAATGACAGTTTGTAGTTCTATGACAGTGCCTCAGAGTTAAGGATTATGTAATTAGGGGTGCTTGGTGAGCAGTTATTCTGAAGACAAATGATTCTGCTTGTACAGGGACTATCTGCATTACGGATATTTTGAATACAGGAACAGTTCTTTTCTGACCATTTCTATGAGTCTCTTATCTCCTTCACCAATGCATTTAAACAGCTTTGTACAAGAACAGCAAAAACCCTTCCAGTCTTATTCCCTCATTTTCTCCATTGGCAGCTTCTTTTTCTATAAAAAAAAAACCTGCCAAATATGGTGTAGTCAGGAGCTTTTCCCACCTAATGCTGTGAAGGAAAGTTTACATTCTGGGTGAATCCTGTGTAGGAAAAGTACCATTGTGAACAGCAATTATAATTACTAAAGCAAAAAACAAAGTGTTCTGCTTATATACTGCCCCATACCACTTCAAGTAGTATATGGGCAGTTTACAGTTTAATTACAGTATACAAGCTACACATTCCCCCCCACCCCCGTCCAGTAAGCTGGGTACTCATTTTACTGACCTTAGAAGGATGGAAGGCTGAGTCAACCATGAGCCTGCTACCTGGGACTGAACCCTAGGTGATGAGCACAGTTTTAGCTCTGTACAACCTGGCATTTCTTCTTGAAGAAAAGACTACAAAAATTCTCCATGAAAGTCCAACAAACAAACAAATGGGAAAAAAACATGGCAACTCACAAACTCTGGGGATGCCACTCCCTCATTCTCTCACATTAATCTCTCTCTCTCTCTCTCTCTCTGTGTGTGTGTGTGTATTGGAGGGTGTGATTTTAAACCGAATAACCTAGAGAATGAAAATTTTTACTGATACCTTCCTATAAGCTGGGGGAGGGTCTTATGAAAGAAGGAATATTCTACTTTTTGACTGCAGAATTTCCCGAACCTACCACTTTGAGATTACACTTTTCAACTATTCATTTATTATCCAAAAAGCAGTATAAGGAAACTCATGGTGCATGGGTTAAACTGAACTGGCCTGCGGGCCGGCATTAGAAAAAATAAAATAAAATAAAATAAAATAAAATAAACATGATCGACCCTGTAAGGAATTTAAATTTATGAGGGTCCTGTGCCAGCGTGCCTGCGCTTCATGGGCTGCAAAAGACCAAGTCTGAGTCTCAGGAGACGAGAAAAGAATTTATTGATTGATCAATCAGGGGGACCCGACCCGGTGTAAATTCCAGGCGAGGTCTCCGCCCAAGCATTGGAAGGCGAAACATTTTATAAGGTTCCTCTATCCTTTGTCTTCCCTTAACTGAAATTACATCATACACACACCTGCTCCATACATCAAATACTAATTGGCACTTTTTAGTCATTTATTTCGTATTTCTGACACTTGCCCAAAAATTCTAACTGGTACGTTTGATCTCCTCCCCTCACAGGCAGGGAGGGTAGCCTTGGACATTTGACAGTTACGAATACCAGACGCTGAGATAAGGCCTCCCTGGTATGCCTTGGACACACGTTAATTGCTAGTGTGTGATCCTCAAAGCTTAGGAACTTAATTGGATCTTTGAATTCATAATTGCTTTTGCTGACTTAGCGGAAGTTCCTTTCTCTATTCTAGAAGGAAAGGCTTGACCAAAGATTTTACTAAGTTTACAAGAATACAAATGTAGATACATGTGACTGTGATACATATATGTATATATATATATATATATATATACGTGGAGTGCTTAAGTGAATATAACTACATTATTCGTGTCACTAGTGTGGCTATATATATATATATATATATATATGTATTGCTTAGAATACATTGTTGTTGAATACATGAGGGCTTGTCCATACCTGTGGTTAGTAAAGCAGCCATATATATTTATAAATATATAATTAGTCAAATGTCCTCCCTTACACTCGGCCCTGACGCGTTATGGAAATTTACGCCAGTAAATTCTCCATAGGTTGCCCTCCCGTGGCTCCCATGACAGACTTGTAAAGAAACATATCGAAGGTGTATATACAAAAGCGTGAATATTGCTTGAGCTTCCCTGCTGACCATTCATTCCCTTGGAGAGGGGTGTCATCATGAGTGACTTTCCAGTGTTCCTGACGAGAGTATCAGCAGTGCTGCCAGGAAAACTTTTCCCACCCCTTTTCTTCTCTCAAAGGGCTTATAGGCACAAAATGATTTGTGGCGTCTCATGGTGAGGGACGCATTTGAACAAAGAAATCCCCATTAATTCACTAGGGGACTCTCTATAGTGAAATGTTAAGTTACCAGATAAAGTTTAGCAATGTCTGGGAGTTAAAAAAAACCCTCTGGCCAGACCCGCAGACTGCAATGGATGGATGCGTTTCACAGACCATAGCATTTAGATGTCCCCTGTTTGAGGAATGCAACATGATCACAACCTCCCACGGCCTGCTGCTCACTGCCCAAAGATTCCAAATTCCCAACCTCTGAAGGGGCTGGCATAACATTGTGATAGACTTGGATATCAAGATCCCTGTCCCAAAGTGATACCTAAACAGCAGATTTGTTCAGTACCTTATATCAGGACAATCATGAAACCCAAATAAATTTTCTTGCAGCAGCAGTGCAAAGGTGAGATATCTTGCTTGTGTGTTTGGTAATGAGGCTGACAACCCCTGAATTCCATTTAGGGTCAGTTTGCAAATCAAACACTTATGGAAATATGAGCAAGGCTCCTTTGCCAGCCTGCTCCCTTTTGCTGTCAAATGGCTTTAGACCTTGAAATATGATTTTTCATACGGTCATTTTTCATAAAGATACACAAACATTAGTACCTGATTTCATAGAACAAAAATCATGACATGATTTTCAACCTTATTCAGGTGTGTGATGTGCTTTGAAACTCAAATTATAGCAGGTTGTGCAGAGTTACCCCGTTGTTCATGCATACAGGGCAACCCAGATAGACATTAATCTTAGAAAACCAATTTTTAGCCATAAACCATAAAGGCACTTCAAACTTTTACAATGACTATCAATAATAGGCAATAATACAATAAACAGTGATTAACAATTAACGTCCCCTTTGCAAGGCTTCGAAATAAACGCTCACTTGTGGATGCTGGTGTGTGTGGCGACACAAGTTCACAATTTCTTGGTGGTCCAGCGCATGGTGAAGGCATGTGAAGGTTTGAATTTGAACCCCACCAAGTTTCTGTCCCGACGAAAAGGGGTGAAATTGCGGGCGTAAAGTCTGTTGGCCGCAATCCAAAACAAGAGTCTGTGGCCGCTAAACTCCTTCCGTCTCCCCCCTCAGAGACAGACAAAGAAAAGGAAAGGAAAAGGAAAGGAAATCAGGCAGACAGGAGGTCAGCCCGTCAACCGGAAGCTTAGGGGAAATCAACAGACGATAGTGGGGCTCCCCGAAGTGGCAAATGCAAGGCTCTCCCAGGAACAGGGGTGATGACCACAGGTCAGGTGCAATTCGGCGTCCTCCATCCAGGGGGGGGGGGTGGTGGTCATCTAAGGCGTGAGGCATCATACTGCAGTGGGCAGGAGGCGTCACCGGTCAGGCCTCTCTCCCTCTCGGTCGCGGAGTGCGATTCACGCGGGGTGAATAGGCTGGCATCACCGGATCCAGGGGCCCACAGCGATCGAACTGGCGGAGCGCAGTCATCTCGAAGATGGCATCAAAGACATCAAAGGCTCCAGAAGGGATAGCGGAAGGGATGGCAGGAAGGTCCCCATCTCAGCATCCACGAACGGCGGCGTCAGGTTTCCAAACCCAACCGACTCCACGATCCAGAAATAAAGAACGGGTGGGCGTTTTCCCAGAGCAAAAGCCCGTCCTCCAGGAAGTACCTGGGTGAGAAAAGAACACACACGACCACAAACAGAAAAACACAGAGGACAAACCCACACAAAAGGACCCCTCAGCTGTCCTTGTGCTGCCAAGCAGGGTGGTACAGTCTATCTGACAGTCTTAAAAACAGGAAGGAGAGAGAAAAAAAATGTTGCAAAAGGTAGAATAAGGCTTCCGTTTTTGCAGAACCAGTCTGTGAACGGGGGAAGCCAAAGTTTATGGTGAGGACGCATCTGTAGTCGGCAGTGTATGATGAGTGCTTGCAAGATGATCTCGCAGGATCTCACAAGCGAGGGGCTCAGGCGTCCCCAAACAGGCACCTGAGATAGATCTCATCCCCAAAGTCAAATAGCCCTGCTACATGGGGACAGCAAAAAAAAATGTAGCTGGCAGAATATCCAGGAAATGCAAAGTAGGCTCCTAGCATGAACCAAATTGTTCCGGAGGGGAATATGGACTGGCAAGCGGAATGATAAAGTCACGGCTGGCCACACTTCAAAACAAAAGTCAGTGGCTGTTTTAAACCCACTCTCTCCCCCCATAAACAAACAGAGAGAGGAAAAAAAAGAAAGGAAAAAGAGACAGGATTGTAATCTGTCACCCTGAGTTGAAAGTGAATCAGGAGGCTGCTTCAGGACCTTCCGAAGTGTCAACGCACGCTGTCAGCTGGGGGAGGATGCCTCAGGACGGAAAGTGTGTCCTCCAGCGTCTTTCCAAGGGGGAAGAGACAGACAGACCGAAACAGACGAACAATAAACACACACACAAAAATTGCCACGCAATCTGCAGAACATGGCCTGGTTCTCCAGGTATGATAGGGCTACATGCAGTACACTGTGTGCAGATTTCAATGGCACAGTGCAGTGCAGTCTATCTGAAAGGCTGAAGAAGGGGGGGGGAAATGTCGCAAAAAGCAAATGTCCTGCAGAATGGGGCATATCTCTGTGTGAAACAAGCATATGAATGGGGGGGGGGGTGTCCAAATGTTCAGAAAAATCGTTTGGCCATAGTACACAACTGCACTTTAGTAGTTGTTCACAAATTCAGGCCAGCCATGGTCACGCTACTAGGCTCCCTATGAAATTTGTAACAAATTAATAATGTGCACTATAGAGCCATTCTTAAAAATAGGGAAGCTTGCCCGTTACATGCACAAAACAGGAAAAGAAAAATCGTTAAGTCCATTTCGGTTTCTAAAAAAAAAAAAATAAGCCTCGATTTCCTCAAGGGGGGGGCTACTTCTGAGACCAGGCGTGGGTTAAAAGCTGCAACCTAGGCGAGCCTTCTATCGCCTAGGGCAAAAGGAAAGAAAAATCTTTTATTCCCCTGTGTTGACTTAGTTATAAAGAGTCACTGGAATCGCAAGGCAATTCACTATCCCAGTAGCGTTTGAACATATCTTCTAAAAATCCAATTAAGAAATGTGTGCACTGTGTTGGACAAGCAAGGCTCCTCTGAAGGTCTAGTGTTTAAGCCTGTTTTAAATGTAACGCCGTGGAATTGACTGGGACGTTACTCCAAAGGCAAAAAAAAAAAAAAAAATGTTTGCAGGAAAGCTTACAAAGGGAGGGGCTTTCCTAAAAAAAAATGTCAGGGTTCTCTTCTGAAGCCAAAAAGAGAAAGTTTTCGCGTTATCCTGCCTTGCCCGGCAAGGGGGAGGGCAAGGGCAGAAAAAGGAAGGAGGGGTGTAGACTTTTAAAAATTCCCCCGCGGCTGGCTTTTACAGCCTGAGGCAGGAAGGTGAGCCCCTTCAATTACCCTGTAATTAGGTGAAAAAAAAGGCACTAAACTAATTAAGGCAACCTATTATCCCTGTGGTTTGTGAAGTTATCTACTTAAGCCTAATTTGGGATGCATGACTCTCGTACAAAGAAACAAGAGCCAGAGTGTGAGACCCCGCGTTATTGATACGCCTTAAAAAAAAATGTCACAGGCGTTTCCAGCCAGAGTGTGAGAACAAAAAAAAATGATTTTATTTTATGTTATTTTTACCTTTTTGGCGGCTTTTAAGAACCCCTTCGGATTTTAAATAAAAAAAAAACCTTGTCCTGCTCTCAAAAACCTGGTAGCAGCTGTTTTTAAAAAGAGGAAGGGGAGTCCCTGCTTTGGACCACTTCCAGCACAGAAGTCTCAGGCCCTTCGTTTTCCTCATGGAGCTGACGTACTACAAGGGATTTGGATAAAGATTCCATATTCAGAGATTTAGACAAATTTTGTTGGGGAAATAGGAACTGTCTAAAAGCTTGGATTAAATAATGCAATGGGATACAAATAGAGCCTCTGCTTTCTCAATTACTGGTGCGTCCTGTGGGTTGCTGCCTCAGTCTGCCCATCCTGAACCCTGCCCATTCTCGTCCCTGACTTACACTTTCCTTCTACCTCGTTTCCTTTAACTATTTCTTTTCTCTCTCTCTCCCTCTCTCTTTTCCTCCTTCTCTCTCTGTCTCTTTCTCTCCTTTCCTCTCCCCGTTCTAATGGCATCTCCAAGGTCCTGATCTAGGTAGGAGATGGGAGGGTATTCTATTTTCAGTTGCTCCTAAGAATCTCCTTGTTCCAAATTAAATTTTCTCATGGTTCCAGCCAGGGCTTACATGCAAAGGGAGGGGGGAAAGGCTGCCCTAAGCCTTTTAGGTGCAAAATCTTAAGGAATGATGTTATCACTTGGTTTTTTTAATTGCTAGCTCGCTGGGCTATGAGTACAAAAATGCTAGCTGTCTTTTCAGAGCACATAGTCGGTCTGAAAGGGGTGGATGTTCAGTTCACCCATGGGACCGGCCGTGCTAAAAAAAGTATTTCTCAAACGCCCTGTGATGATTTCTTCTTCTCATTTTGGGTGATTTTTACTGCCTCTGGACATATTAACAGGCAATACGTGGCTTGCCACCCTCCCCTTTTTGAGGGCTAGAAACTTAATCTTTGGGATGTTAAAGTCCTGCCTTTGTCAGAGGGTACTTTCTTGAAATTTACATTTGTTGCATTCAATATCAAAATCAGGTCTCCTTATGGCAATGTGCCAATCTTGCCACAGGGTTCCTTAACAAATGGCATAGAAGCTGAATTAAGTTATGCCCATCTACCTCCTTGTTAAAGGTTTATTAGTATGCTCATAAATTCTCCCGCATACCAAACGGACTCACACTCAATTAATTACACATCAAGCACGCACAACAGTTGATACTAAGATTTGATTTCGCTGCTTTTGACTATTAATAGTTCAGAAATAACGTCCCTACCTGTCTCCTCATGTGGTGCATAGCAACCCTTAGTTCTGTTTAAAGCTTCCATATCCAAGGAGTTAGGCATTGGGCGTAGCGGGGTGGAAGTACCTCCTGAATGCTTGAATAAGGCAATTCAGAAATGCACATCTCCTGCCTAGCACGTCATGTCCTCTCAAGGCTCCGTGGTCTCTTTGAGTTCCCTCAACTCTATACGCATCCATCCCCACTTCTATCCTGCCGCCGTCCTTCTATTACACTTCCTCTTCCCATCTGTCCCTTTCCATACTACCTCAGTCCACTGTCCTGCCTTCCTGCTACCACACTTCCTTTCTGTCCATTTGCCAACCATTTCTCCTCATCTTTTCCTCCATCTATTCATTTCTTTAGTTCACTATCTTGCCTTTGCTTCCATCATCTTTCAAGTTTCCTACCCAATGTTACTAAAAACGCATTCCTCAGATACCCTGTGATGTTTTCCTTGTAAAATGTCCCTTCAGCTGGTAAATCTTTTGTGTGACCAACCAGTCACAAAATACATAGGATGTTGTTTATCCATGAGTACTCAAAAGTACCTTCTTCTCACCGCCCATGTTTCCCCTGGTGTTATTAAAATTGCTGGCGGGGTCTTCTAATTGGCAGAGTATTTAGTCTCTATATTACTTAAATAAGCACGTCCTTATGAATTCACACGCCTCTTGCTAGCAAGTCATAATTGGTCTGCCCTCCTTGAGGGCTAGAATCTTAATTTGAGATGGCAAAGTCCTGCCTAATCCTATTTAGAGGGGCTCTTCTTAAAACTTACTTTTGTTCCATGTAATACTAAAATCATTACTTCTGGTGGCAGAATTCCAATGTTACCACATCACACATAAAAAGGGGGTGCATAAACTACACTAGTTTACCCCCATAGGTTTACTTTAAAGGTCTAACTGTGTTCCTATGATTTTTCCCACACAAGCATCACACAGACTCACACCTCAACACTCAAATGCGCATCATACACGCCAACATGTGATTCAGCAACCATACACAACTCTCCCACATTTCTGTTTCCCCAGTTAACTGCGATCCCTTGGCCTAAGAATAAATCTTTTTAACTTCTCTAAAATCAAACAGAGTTGATGTCGACACTCCGTTGGTAGTAATGTGGGGCAAAGACTGCCACTCTTTGCCACCGCTTTAAGCACAGGGGATGGCCATTCCCCTGCTGTTACGTAGGGTATAGAGGCATAGCCCCTTCCCCTGGAAAAACACATATACATGAAGCTACTTTTACACAAAATTCAAAAGTGGAATCATCATCCCACATACCCATGCATTAATATATCTCTTAAACTTACCCAGGATGTTAGAGCAGCGCTCTTCTCCTCCTGTTTCAAACACTTAGGGGGGGCGGACCCTAGAGATGTTGGACTTTGCAAAAATCCCCTCCTCTCTTGGGGACCTCAGGGCCTCAGTGTCCCTGAACGTCCCCTGGTCCTTGGGATGTTAAGGTCATATCTGACCCCTCTCCTCCCTGTACCCCCGGGGCCGACAATAAGAATTCGCAATCTTCTCCACTCCACAGAGCTGTTAGATTCGAACTCAAGCCACCCCACAACTAGTTTTCTCTTCTTACCAGATTTCTTTTGCGCAGTCCTCTTACAGTTCCTCCGTTGTTCTGCCGGCTTTGTTTCTCCTTAAATAACAGTATTGTGTCCAATGCTGATAGAACAAGTCTCCTCTCAAAATCAGAGGGTCCGGACTAGATTTGTTCCAGGGTCAGCATGAATTCTTACTGTGATTTAAGTCAGACTCCCAAGAGCGCTGGGGCAGTGGCACTTTCCCGGCCAATGCACCAGAAATGTAAGGAATTTAAATTTATGAGGGTCCTGTGCCAGCGTGCCTGCGCTTCATGGGCTGCAAAAGACCAAGTCTGAGTCTCAGGAGACGAGAAAAGAATTTATTGATTGATCAATCAGGGGGACCCGACCCGGTGTAAATTCCAGGCGAGGTCTCCGCCCAAGCATTGGAAGGCGAAACATTTTATAAGGTTCCTCTATCCTTTGTCTTCCCTTAACTGAAATTACATCCCACACACCTGCTCCATACATCAAATACTAATTGACACTTTTTAGTCATTTATTTCGTATTTCTGACACTTGCCCAAAAATTCTAACTGGTACGTTTGATCTCCTCCCCTCACAGGCAGGGAGGGTAGCCTTGGACATTTGACAGTTACGAATACCAGACGCTGAGATAAGGCCTCCCTGGTATGCCTTGGACACACGTTAATTGCTAGTGTGTGATCCTCAAAGCTTAGGAACTTAATTGGATCTTTGAATTCATAATTGCTTTTGCTGACTTAGCGGAAGTTCCTTTCTCTATTCTAGAAGGAAAGGCTTGACCAAAGATTTTACTAAGTTTACAAGAATACAAATGTAGATACATGTGACTGTGATACATATATGTATATATATATATATATATATATATACGTGGAGTGCTTAAGTGAATATAACTACATTATTCGTGTCACTAGTGTGGCTATATATATATATATATATATATATATGTATTGCTTAGAATACATTGTTGTGAATACATGAGGGCTTGTCCATACCTGTGGTTAGTAAAGCAGCCATATATATTTATAAATATATAATTAGTCAAATGTCCTCCCTTACAACCCGAGAGCACGGGAACTAACACATTTGATGGGGCCACTGTGAGATACAGGAAGCTGGACTAGATGGGCTTTTGGCCTGATCCAGCAGGGCTCTTCTTATGTTCTTATGTTCTAAGTCCAGTTGCCATGACTCAACTTCCAGATAGCCTCACCTGGATGACTGAGAATCTTCAGGGACTCATTAAAATGTTTTTAAATACAAATGTGGTGGTGGAGGAGGGTCATAGGTTGCTTGGCTACTATAAAATGGTGTCACAACTAAAAAAGAATTAGGAAGCTCTGCCAGACTGACTACCCAAACTTGGGTATTCTGTCTGCCCACCAGGTTCTTGCTTGTCTGCAACACAGAACTGTGTCTAAATCCCCCACCCCTGTTGAGAGAGGGATTTTCTATGCACACATGAATGGCTCCCCTGACTCGTCATTTGAACCACCTATATTCTCTGTCTAATGTGTGTTCATTGTCACTTTTGAATGAGTGTCCTTTGTCCTTCAAATGAAGGTACACTGCTGGTCCTGAGCTGTTGCCCGTCTTGTACTGGGCCATTCTCCTGCTTAGTGGCTGTTTAATTTCTCCAGTTTAGAGCTCTCTTTACTCCTCACAACATTGGAGTGCATATATTATATTGCTCTTGTGTTTTTGTGTCAGGTCTATTTGGGTAGAAGTGTCTCTGCCTTAGAGTTCTTATGGGTTTGAAGTGAATGGGTATGTGGTGTCTGTCAAAAATCCTTTAAAGCTTTTTGAACACACCAGCCATGTAAGGAATGACAAGGTACTGAACAGGCTCGTTAGGTAGGCAGTGGTTGTACTTGTTTGTAAGGGTTGCGTCTTGCTTCAAAAGCAGAATAAAAGGTGCTAGTTTTGCCCTGTGACATTTTGCACAAATTGCTGAAACCAGAAGATAAAAGAATGCACACCTTGTCTTCTTCCAATGCTAGAGGTGGGGAATCTCATAGAAGTCAGCAGTTGCTGAATAACCTGCTTTGACGTGGTGAGACAGCCTATCTCATGAAGAATAAACAACATGGCTATAATTGCTTCAGTTCCCGGTTGAAACCCAATGCACCTCTTTGCTGCCATATTACTTAAATCCTAAGAATATTCCTTTCAGTCCAGGTAATACACTGATAGCCATCCTATTTCTTTGTGCCTCCTTCTCTTGTTGTCTTTTGTATCAGTTTAATTGAAAGGCAGAGAAATTCTTTGGAAGAAGTCTGGTAACTGAAAATTAGCGAATGGGATTAATGAGCCTCCTACCTTTGCAAAGCCAAAAACGACAACTTATCTTCTGGTGTAATTAGTGCACACCTTTTGTATCACTCTTCTAGATAAAGAAATGCTTGTGTTTCTCCACTAATGCATATGCAGTTTATAACTCAAGGGACAGATTATCCTTAAATTAAATTAATAGGTAATATCAGTCGCTAAAGATTGAATCCTTCCGATTAGTACAGAATTCAGAACAAAACATAAATCAGTGCAATTTTGTTTCTTTCTCCAAAAAGAGGGAATAAACTCACATTTTGACTGTCAGCCAACAATAGGTATGTTTGTATTTTCAACAAAACAGCATGCACACACCTAAGAACTGTATAGGGAACGTCAGGATGTATATAATAAAAGCTTCCACCTGTAGATTTTTACTGTGTAATAAAACTGCAATAAAACTGCTGTAATAAAACTGCTGGCCTTGAAAAGAGTATGGAAACTTAGGTAAATCCAAAATACATGGGTCAAATCCATTAGTGGGACTAGTAAATTCTATTATATATCTCCAGTAGAGATGGGCACGGAACGAACAATTTTTCGTTTCCGTTTCCATTTGTCGTTTCCGTTACGCAATGAAACGACAAACGAAAATTGTGATGAAAATGCAATGAAACGAACAGAACCGTGAAAATTGTGGTCGTTATGACTCATTTCCGTTAATGGCGACACGCAATGAAATAAGCTGTTTTAAATGTTAAAAAATGCCCTGGACATCCATAACAACACAGCGATAATTATTTATATTGTCTGATAACCTACCAGGGGGGTTGGGGTCCTTAAAACGTTTGTTTTAGTCTTCTCCCATTGCAATGTAATATTCTTTTCTCTGTAAAATGGATGTCGCCACCAGCCACAAAATGGAGGCAAGTCATGTGATGGGATCATGTTCAACTAATAGCATGCCCAGGTTGCAGACTGGGCGGGCAGGTCTGGCAGCCACAGAGGGCATAAAAAGCTCTGGCAGCCCCCGTCCTCCTTGCAGTCTCTGGTGGGAGTTAGGGTGGAATTGCTGTCTCTGCTGCGCCTCTAGATTCAGTCCTGCAGCCTCCCTGTGTGTACCTCTCAGTGAGTACCCTCCCCTGCCCCGCAGTGCAGTCACTCTGCGGCTGCCTTGCACCCTGGGCAACGCCCACCACTGCCTTTGCAGCCTCCCTGCATAACTAGTCTATACTGTGTCTCTGCCAGCATCCAATTTTTTTTAGTGTTTCCCTCTGGTCTGGGGTGTTGGGGGATGCCTGCGCACGGAAATGCTTTAAAAATCGCGCAAAAAGCGGGTAGAAAAGACAAACGAAAAAATGAAAAACGGTAACGAAATTTTTCAAAAAATTCCCGACAAACGGAAACGAAACGAAACAGACCTCTCAAAGACAAATGAAAAACCAAAATGCCATTTTTCTGTTTCGTGCCCATCTCTAATCTCCACTATTATGATGACTTCACTGGTTATCTGTCAATGTCCATGCCCAATTCACAATGTTAGTTGTGGCCTATAAAGCTCTTAAATGTTCAGGACCTTGCCAGAATGTCTCTTCCAGAAATCAGAGGGAAGCCAAAAAGTAGACAACATATAATTGGATCTTTTTGGTCTCCCCCCCATTCATTATTATTTTTAGACTTTAAACAGATCTGTCACTGTATTCTTTGAATAAATATTGCTATGTGGGGTCTGGTCAGGTTTAGGTTTTATTTATTTATTTATTTATTTATTTATTTATTTATTTATTTACTGCTCCATCTGGCACCAAGTGCCACTCCGGGTGGTTTACAAAAATGTAGACATAAATAATACTGTATACAATAAATACCATCTAAAAATAAGACAAACATAATAAAACCATAAATAAATCAAAAAGTAACAAAACAGTGATAATAGCATAAAAGTCAGAAAAGAGGCAGATTAAGTTATCAAGAGCAAATCAGCCACAGTGGTAATCAATAACCAAGGAAGGTATGTTTTTTTTTTACCTGTAAACCTTCCAAAACAGTGACTGCAGTACTGAAACAGTGGACAAATCAAGGTTTTTTAAAAAGTGTGCTGTTTCTATAATACTTTGTAGTTTTTAAAGTCCTTTCTGGGCGTTCTACACTTTGATTATGCTGACTACACATTGCCCACCACCAACAAGCTGGGTACACAGTTTACTAACCTCAGAAGGGTGGAAGACTGAATAAACCTTGAGCCCAGTACCTGGGACTGAACCTTGATAATGAGCAGAGTTTTGGCAAAATAAAATAAAATAAAATAAAATAAAATAAAATAAAATAAAAATTTCCTGATCCGGCCTGCGGGTCCGGTCCAGTGCTTGTGGGCCTGTTCAGTGGCCTGCAGGCTGGATCAGGAAATTTTTATTTATTTATTTATTTATTTATTTATTTATTTATTTATTTATTTATTTATCCATTCATTCATTCATTCATTCATTCATTCATTCATTCATTCATTACTGCTGACCACGTGGCCTGCCTACCAGCTGTAGCGCAGGCCCGTCAGCTTTGGTTTTTTTCCCCTCCTGCCATCCACGCTACAGCCAGGAGGAACGGAGGAGGACCACTCCACCCAGGTAGGAGACACCGGCAGAAGGAAAAACAAACCAAAACGAAATGGAAATTTCCATTTCATTTTGTTTTGTTTTCCTTAGAGGGGGCAGTTCATTATTTGTTTTGTTACGTAATGAAATGAATAACAAATAACAAAATGAACCAAAAAATCATTTTGTGCCCATCTCTAGTTGTGGCATGTGTTCAGTAGTGGTCCCTGTATTTCAAAAGAGACATAATGGGATTGGAGAAGGTGCAGAAGAGAGTGACTAAAATGATTACCAGGCTGGGGCACCTCCCTTTTGAGGAAATGCTAGTGTTTGGAGCCTGAGGTGGGGAACATCATTCAGATGTACAAAATTATGCAGGACATTAGTCAAGTGGATAGAGGGATGCTCTTCTCCCTCTCACAAAATACCAGAACCAGGGGGCCTTCACTCAAACTGAGGTTTGGAAGAGTGAGAACATACAAAATAAAATATTTCTTTACCCAGCGTGTTGTTAGTTGGTGGAACTCCTTGCAAAAGGATGTGGTGATGGCATCTGGCCTAGATGCCTTTCAAAAGGATTGAGGAGATTTCTGGAGGAAAAGTCTATCACAGGTTACAAGTGATGATGGGGATATGTGTAATCTCCAGGCTTATAAAGGAGGATACCTCAAAGTGCCAGATGCAAGTGAGTTGTATCAGGAGACATGACTTTAGTAGACTCTTGGGCTCCCAGAGGCATTTGGTGGGGTCACTGTAAGATACAGGAAGCTGGACTAGATGGATCCTTGGCCTGATCCAGGAGAGCTCTTCTTAAGTTCTTAAATGTTGTTGCCATTTCACAGATAAGGAAGAAAAATGGTTTCTTATTCAAGCACACACACACACACACACAAAACAAGATGTGCAAGCATGGCTTGTTTGCCAATGTGAGCAAAACACTGCCATGGCTCATACACCTTGAGATGCTGCTGCTTCCACTGAAGCACTTTTCTTTTCCCAAGGACATTTCAGGGAGTACCATGACATTCAAAAAGGCATATGCCATCTTTTCCAGAGGAATCACACTCCATTTGATGTCCATTGGGAAATACTCACCGTGTGTCATGTCTCCCACCATAACTGCACTATTATTTGGGTTGGTGGGAACTTCAGCGATGGACCTTTGGAGAATCACAAAATTGGCTAATGGGCCATCTATGTTACTATCCATTTCCCCTTTTTGTTTGTCCTTCTTTTCACCTGTCAAAGCACCCTGGAAGGTACAACAAAATACCATTGTGAGGACTGCCATTAGCAATCATAACATCTGGTGGGTGACCAGGAATTTTGAAGACCACAAGGGCCCTGGATTGTGTGAAAGTTTGGAGTGTTGTTATTTGTTTCACAAGTGAGCAAATACACAGCCAAGATAAAGTCAACGTGCAGGGATAAAAAAGGCACCTGCCTGAGAGGCAGTGGTGACAGCAGTGATCATGGTGGCAGCAGAGACATTGCAGTTACTCACCCACACTTTTTCCGTTCTAAGAATGAGGGTGTCCTAGAAATCTTTTGGGAGCCAGGTGATAAGAAACTCCAGTAGGGCTGGCTCAGAAAAGCAGGGTTGGTTTTGGACTCATCTTTGCTACTTGTGAGGCTGCAGATACTGTGTGCTTATGGGGGTCATTTTCAAATGTTCCTTAGCGTGTGTGTTTTTGTTTTTTGTTTTTGCTGTTTGTACTATTTCCTGTTTTTGGAGAAGATTTATTATATGTTGCCTCACCTTGACTTCCTTCCTTCCTTCCTTCCTTCCTTCCTTCCTTCCTTCCTTCCTTCCTTCCTTCCTTCCTTCCTTCCTTCCTTCCCTCCTTCCTTCCTTCCTTCCTTCCACCTCATGGAGGTGGCTAAGAGGGACAGGATAGTAATCATGGGGGACTTCAATTATCCCCACATTGACTGGGCCAATGCGAGCTCCGGGCAAGAAAGAGAAACCGGGTTTCTCGACTTGCTGAATTACTGTGCCTTAGAGCAACTTGTTATGGAGCCCACCCGAGAACAGGCAACTCTGTATCTAATTATGTGTGATACTCAGGACCTGGTCAGGGATGTGAATGTCACTGAGCCTCTGGGGAACAGTGACCATGCTGCAATTTCCTTTGCCATGCATGTCGGAGGAAGAGTGTCAACCAAATCAGACATAAAAACCCTTGATTTTCGAAGGGCAAACTTCCCTCAGATGAGGAAACTAGTTAGAGAGAAATTGAAGGGGAAACTTAGAAGAATCCAATCTCTTCAGAGTGCATGGAGCCTGTTTAAAACAACAATAATAGAGGCCCAGCACAAGTGCATACCACAAAGAAAGAAGAGCTCATTTAAGTCCAAGAGGACACTGGCATGGTTAACGAGTGGAGTTAGAGAGGCTCTAAAGCACAAGGAGAGGTCTTTCTGTAAATGGAAATCCTCCCCAAATGAGGAAAATAAAAAGGAACACAAACTCTGGCAAAAGAAATGTAAGAAGATGATAAGGGAGGCAAAGAAAGATTTTGAGGAACGCATGGCTAGCAATATAAAGGGTAATAATAAAACTTCTTTAAATATGTTAGAAGTAGAAAACCTGCCAGAGAGCCAGTTGGCCCTCTGGATGGTGAGGGAGGAAAAGGGGAGGTTAAGGAGGACTTGGACATTGCAGAGAAATTGAATGAGTTCTTTGCGTCTGTCTTCACGACAGAGGACCTTGAGCGGATTCCGCTGCCTGAGCCGCCCCTCTTGACTAAAGAATTAAATCAAATACAGGTTAAAAGAGAAGAGGTTTTAGGACTAATCGATAAATTGAGGATTAACAAGTCACCGGGCCCAGATGGCATCCACCCAAGTGTTATTAGGGAACCGAGAAATGAAATTGCAGATCTCTTAATGGTTATATGCAACTTGTCTCTTAAAATGGCCACAGTGCCGGAGGACTGGAGGATGGCAGATGTCACACCAATTTTTTAAAAAGGAAGGAGGGGGGACCCAGGAAACTACAGGCCAGTTAGCCTTACATCTGTCCCAGGGAAGATGGTGGAAAGCCTCATCCAAGAGAAAATCTTAAAACACATAAAAGAACAAACCTTGCTGAGAGAAAATCAGCATGACTTCTGTAAGGGTAAATCTTGGACAGGTCCTCTTATGGATTGAGAACTGGTTGAGATCCAGGAAACAAAGAGTAGGTGTCAATGGGAAATTTTCACAATGGAGAGAAGTGAAAAGCGGTGTGCCCCAGGGCTCTGTCCTGGGACAGGTGCTTTTCAATCTGTTCATAAATGACCTGGAGACAGGGATAAACAGTGAGGTGGCCAAGTTTGCAGATGACACAAAACTTTTCCGTGTGGTGAAAACCAGAGAAGATTGTGAAGAGCTCCAGAAGGATCTCTCCAAACTGGGGGAATGGGCTGAGAAATGGCAAATGTGTTTTAATGTAACCAAATGTAAAGTAATGCATATTGGGGCAAAAAATCGAAACTTCATCTATCAACTCATGGGCTCTGAGTTATCCGTGATGGATCAGGAAAGAGATCTTGGTGTGTTGGTGGACAGCTCTATGAAAGTGTCTCCCCAGTGTGTGGCAGCAGTGAAGAAGGCCAATTCCATGCTAGGGATTATCAAAAAGGGGATTGAAAATAAAACAGCCAACATTATAATGCCATTATACAAAACAATAGTAAGGCCCCACCTGGAGTATTGTGTACAATTCTGGTCACCGCATCTCAAGAAAGACATAGTGGAACTGGAAAAGTTGCAGAAGAGAGCGACTACTGGGCTGGGGCACCTCCCTTATGAAGAAAGGCTAAAACATTTGGGCCTCTTTAGTCTGGAAAAAAGGCGCTTGAGGGGGGATATGATTGAGACATAAAAAATAATGCAGGGTATGAGTAAAGTGGATAGAGGGAAGCTCTTCTCTCTCTCCCAAAATACCAGAACTAGGGGACATACACTCAAATTGAAGGCTGGGGAGTAAGAACTGAGAAAAGAAAATACTTTTTCACCCAGCGCGTTGTAAGTCTTTGGAACTCCCTGCCACAGGATGTGGTGATGGCATCTGGCCTGGGTGCCTTCAAAAGGGGATTGGACAGATTCCTGGAGGAAAAGTCCATCACAGGTTACAAACCATGATGGAGAAACCAGGGTACTTCAAGGGCCAGATGCAGGGGAGTGGTATCAGGAGACAGATATCTAGTCTCATGCGCTCCCAAACGCATCTGGTGGGGCCGCTGTGAGATACAGGAAGCTGGACTAGATGGGCCTTTGGCCTGATCCAGCATGGCTCTTCTTATGTTCTTATGTTCTTATGTTCTTATGTTCCTTCCTTCCTTCCTTCCTTCCTTCCTTCCTTCCTTCCTTCCTTCCTTCCTTCCTTCCTTCCTTGGAGTCATCTTAAATGATTCTTTTTGGGCTATTGGCACTAGAAACAATGAATAGGAGAAAATGAAATGAAAAATTCTCGAAGTGTTTGTCCCTATTTATTTATTTATTTATTTATTTATTTATTTATTTGTATACTGCAATCTGATTTTCCTCAAATGGGAACTCTGGGCGGTTAACAATAATAATTTATTAAACAACCCAAAACATAATTAAAATGGTAATAGTCTAAAGAAAACAAAAACAATAATACAAACCACAATGGCACAACAAAAAACAAGTACCCGCAGCAAGAGGGAATAGTATTAATAAAAATAATACTAATAATCAAACAAACAGAAAACAACACAAGGAACACAACACTCCTAGAAATTGCCGAAGGCATTCGTAAACAGCCAGGTCTTCACAGCCTTTTTAAAGGATGCCAGGGAAGCAGCCAGGTGAATCTCGCTTGGCAATTTATTCCATGCCACCGGGCTGGCCACCGAGAAGGCCCGATTGTTTGTTGCAACCTTACGGGCCTCTCTAGGGGTGGCCACCCCGAGTGAGAATGCCATGGAAGCTCTGGTGAGTCGGGCCAGCTCTGATCTTTGGGAGATACGCTCTGCCAGATATTCAGGTCCCAAGCCATGGAGGGTTTTGTAAACCAAAACCAACACCATGAACCTTATTCGGGATGCAATGGGCAGCCAATGCAGGTGAGCCAGAATTGGGGTGATGGGGTCAAACCTATGAAAAGAATAAAGGCATCTCCAAAAGAAAACAAATTAAAACAAAAGTATTTGTCAAACACATTCCTAGACTGCTCTTCTCCCGAGAGGCACAGGGGAAATTTAATACCCTTGCTCTGTAGTCAGGTATTCCAAACTCACTGAGATATCCAACCAGCCTATATTTTAAGACTGATCAGTTGAAAGAGCCCTTCAAATTTTGTGAGAAGCCACCCATCCATTTAAGACAAAATAACTAGAATGCCCCCAAATTTATTTTTCTGGATGGCACAAATCAGACTAGGTAAAACATATTCTCAAATTTGATGAAAATCCACTCAAAACCAATGAGATTTCATTGTGCTTTATGGGACTGCAGGAGGATTGTGTCCAGAGTCTCATAACATTCTGTAAAGCAAAGTGTTCTCTTATATACCACCCCATACCACTTCAAGTAGTCTCTGGGCAGCTTACAATTTAATTAGAGTATGCAGGCTACACATTCCCCCATCTCCAGCAAGCTGGGTACTCATTTTTCCCACCTTGGAAGGATGGAAGGCTGAGTCAACCATGAGCCTGCTATCTGGGATTGAACCCCAGGTCGTGAGCACAGTTTTACCTGCAGTACAGGCATTTAACCAGTATTGCTAGGTGTTTTGTCCTCCCCATATTCATTGTTTGTCTGTCATGAGTTGTCTTGCCTCTTGCTGGGTATTTGTTTATTTATTTTATTTATTTATTATTACTTTTATATACCGCCCCATCTTCCGAAACGGAACTCTGGGCGATGTACACTAAAAACAGACAACAGCAAACAAACATAAAAACAGGGGCAGACTATCAATGAAAGTAGGGGGATATAATACCGTCCGCAAAGGATGGCAATGGCGTGGGCAGCAACAACAACAACAAAAAACTGAAAATTAAGTAGAAAGGTCGCCAAATGCCTCCTTGAAGAGATGTGTTTTCAAGGCTTTTTTAAAGGCGGGCAGGGACGCTGCAGGGCACAACTCACTAGGTAGCTGATTCCACAGCGTAGGGCCCACCACAGAGAAGGCACGTTTGTGCGTAAGTGATTTCCACGCCTGTCTGAGTGTGGCCACCCTAAGTGAGCGCGCCTGTGCCATCCTCGTGGGCCTGGTCCCAGTTGACATCTGAGAGATACACTCCAACAGGTCCTCTGGTCCCAAGCCGTGGAGGGCTTTGAAAATAAAAACCAAGACCTTGAACCTTGAACCCGGAGGGCAACGGGTAGCCAATGCAGGCGAGCCAGAACTGGGGTGATGAGCTCAAATCTATGAGCACCCACCACCAGTCTGGCCGCTGCATTCTGCACCCGCTGGAGCCTCTGGACAAGGATCAAGGGCAACCCCAAGTAGAGGGCATTGCAATAGTCAATCCTTGAAATCACTAGGGCCTGCACAAATGTCCTCAGGGAGGACACATTAAGGTACTGTTGGATCTGGGCGATCCTGCGGAGGTGGATAAAAGCAGCCCTGGAGGCAGCCGTCACCTGGGCTTCCAGGGAAAGGGCTGAATCCAGGACCATGCCTAGATTCCTGGCCCTGTCTGTACGCTGCAGGGAGACACCCCCCAGTCTAGGGAAGGGGCCATTGTACCCAGATGAGGGTGCCCCAAAGAACAGAACCTCCATCTTCTGTGGGTTCAGCTTGAGCCGGTTGGTCCTGGTCCATTCCAGGACCGCCTCCAGGCACAGGTCGAGGGAGCGTACTGCCTCCTCTGCAGCAGAAGAAAAGGAGAGATAGAGCTGCGTGTCATCAGCGTACTGATGACAGCAAAATCCAAATCTCCTGATGACCTCCGCCAGTGGCCTCATATAAACATTGAACAGCATGGGTGAGATTGCCAACCCCTGGGGCACCCTGCAAGGGAGAGCCGACAAGTCATCACCCAGCTGAACCTGCTGAGACCGGCCGCCAAGAAAGTAAAGGAGCCAGAACAATGCAAGGCCCCCAATTCCCGCCTCAGCAAGCCGGGTCAGCCGTGGTCGATGGTATCAAAGGTGGCTGACAGATCAAGGAGCACTAACAGGGAGGAACACCCCCTGTCAGACTCCCTGAGGAGGTCATCCTGCAGAACGACCAGGGCAGTCTCAGTCCCCCGAAGCGGCCTGAACCCAGACTGGAAGGGATCCAGGATATGATTTTCCTCCAGGTACAACTGGAGCCGGACGGCAGCCACCCTCTCAACAACCTTGCCCAGGAAGGGAACAATGGCGATCAGACGACAGCTGGATAAATCATCCAACGCCATGCCGGGCTTTTTCAGTGTGGGCTTCACCACGGTCTCCTTCAGGCGGGAAGGAAAAGTACCCTCTCTAAAGGAGGCTGAGGGAATAACTGAAACCCACTCTGGCATGTTTCCTCCAGCTGATTTAACAAGCCAAGCTGGGCAAAGGTCGAAAGGGGTAGCAGCCGGCCGGCAATAAGCCATAACTCTGGAGGCCTCCGCTGGAAACACCGGCCCAAACTCCACCAGGCGAAGAGACAGAGAGGGTGAGGCCCCAGGGATATCAGGGGATGAACTAGAGCAACCAGAGGGCAGATCAGAGCGGATGGCCTCTATTTTAGATCTAAAATAGGCTGCAAACTGCTCACTAGTGAACTCACTAGGAGGAGGTCCCCAGCTGACCAGGATTAGAGAGGTCTTGAACCACCTGGAACAACTCTGCCTGGCGGTTCGAGGCCTCACCAATTCTCAGGGAGACATAGGATGTTCTAGCATCCCTGATCGCGCGAACATAGTGGCTGGTCAGCTGCTTGTTGTTGTCATCATCGCTTGTGTTCATATACTGAGTTCCCCCTCTTCCTTGTCTTATTCTCCTTTTTTATTTCCTTATTGTGTTTTTGGGTATTGTTTTATAAGTTGTTATTGTAAACCGCCCAGAGCTCCCATCTGAGGAACATTGGACTGTGGTATATAAATATAAAAATAAATAATAAATAAATACATACACAATATGGTGGGGGGTTGTACTTTAAATAATAGATATAATAAAGTAGAATAGTAATATTTTGTTTCTTTTTCCAGGATTAATTAAAAGGAAAAAAATCTAGCTTCATTTTACATTTATCATTATCTTATCCTCTTTTCCTTCTCTTTTAAAAGCAGCATTATTAATTGCAGTTTTTGAACTATTTTTTTGGCTCTGTTTTCATATTTAAATGAGGTTCCCTTGAGATGTGAGAACAGCAAAGACATTTTTATCAAGAGAGAGTAATAATATGGCATGTAAGGCATCTGAGAGTTTTCTATTGAATATATAAATCATGCTAGCAGTAACCAGAAATGTTTAAATAATAGAGAGAGCCTGGCAATAATATTCTTATTAGTTTAAGTAATTTGGATGCTCTTATTCATATGGCAAATCACTCATTGAAAGTTTTCTCAGCTAATCGTTACATTTCTGAAGCCAATGGTGGGATATACATATTATTCATTTGCTAATTCTGCAGGACTAAAGTGTTATCATAGATCTTTGTACTGTGTGCTGGTCGATAAAGAATATATTTAGGATGTTCTCGGGCTCTTATTAAAATTTATATTTCTCTTTTCTTTCCAAAAGTGCCTTGCACCAAAAATTCAAAGCAAAGGGCAGGAAAGTGATAATTAAAATGTTCAAGGCGAACACTTTCACAATGAAAACAGTATTATTTTCGTACAAAAATGTGATAAAATTGGAACTGTTTTGACAGTTCCCTCACATCTCCTCCCAAATTTCCACAACTTCACTTGCAGTTGTGGGGAAACGAGGAAGTGTTTTGTGAATTTCGGACAGGATTGCATTTTGCTTCATCATTATTTTTGGTTCACGTCATCTCTATTCAAACCTTGGAATCATTTTAAGGGCTTATTCCTATCTCCCTTCTTTTCTTTTAAACCCATTGGGTTCCTTCCCACTCATTTAAAAAAATCTGTAAAGAAATTGCAGACACTTCTGGTCTTCCCTTACACAAGGCGGTACATTAAAATCAAGGCATAATAGGAAAAGGGTTAGAGAGAATTTGTTCTTTCTTTTTCTTTCTTTTACAGTTTTCTTTCTTTTTGTGTGCAGCTTTAATGTTACCTTTTAATGTTGTAATATGACTCTTCTACAGTATTTATTTATTTATTTATTTATTTATTTATTTATTTATTTATTTATTTATTTATTTAGCTTGTATGCCACCCACTACCCAAAGGTCTCTGGGTGGCTCACAATCAAAGTAAACCATTCAGACAATTAAAACATCAAGTTGTAATAAAATTAAAACAATAAAACATTTAAATACAATAAATACAATATATTAAAATACCACACTAAAAATCACCATCAGGACCCACAATAATCAGTTAAAAGACTTCTGGAACAGGAATGATTTTACCTGGCGCCAGAGTGTCATCATGGCGCCAGGGGGGTCTCGCTTGGGAGGGCATTCCATAGCTAGGGGCCGGCTGCTGAGAAGGCCCTGTGTCTACAAGCCATCCCTTTCACCTCCTTGAGGGATGGTTCTTTCAGGGGGGGCCCTCTGGCTAGATCTTAATTGCTGGGTAGATTCATATGGAAGGAGGCGGTCCTTCAGGTATCTAGGTCCTAAGCCGTTCAGGGCTTTATATGTCAAAACAAGCACTTTGAATTGGGCTCGGGCAGCAACTGTTAGCCAATGAAGGTTATACAGTAATTCTCTGTTCTTAACCTGAATATGTCTTGAATGTTCTGGGCTGTATATGGTCCCTCATTATTGAGGGACACCTTGGGTCCTTTTCCAAGGAGAAAGGTGGGGTAAAAATATTCTAAATAAATAAATAAATAAATAAATAAATAAATAAATAAATAAATAAATAAATAAAACCATGGGAAAAGTTTATAAACTGTAGCTAGTACAATCAGCATCCAGAGTTCTTTTCAAGATCATATTGTATCAGTATTAAAAAAAAAAAAAACCACTGATGTCTGAATGGCTCCCTGGTTCAATTCAAGTTGTGGATTCAAATACAGTGGACCCTCGAAAAACAAAAGGTTTGTATAACATAAATTTGTACAACATAAAAAATCTGGAGGTAGGGGAAATTTGCTTAACAGAATCGTTTATGGGGCGAATCCATACAACATAGAAATCATTGCAATTAGGGATTACTCTGTTTTCAATGCATTCCTATGGGAAATTTGTATAAAGGAAAATTTGCTTAACATAATTTCATTTGGAACGAATTAATTCCTTTATACAAGGTACAACTGTATAACAAAAACTATTAAGCATAGAGAATGACACTTCAGGGCAGTTTGGTGGATTGGGCCTACAGTAATATCTTGTCTAGAAAGTTACTCATTGGAATAGAGGTGCTGATTTTCAGAGACTTTTGCAAGTAATTGGGAAAATTATCAGCAGAAGCATCTCTTTAAGAAATAAAAAGTAAAGAGAGCTTGAAGCCATCCTGGCACAAAAACCAGCCATGTTTCTACTACTCAAGCGCAAGGAGAGATGAATAATAAAATGAAACAGATTTGAGGGAAGCAGTATCATCTTCGCAGAAGAACGCCAAATATGCAGAAACGGTAACGGTCAGTCGAACCTGCTTCAAAATGAATTGGAAAGGCAATCAAGAAAAATAAACGGTTGCAGGCTGCAAGGCAATCATGAAAGGGTGAAATCTGTTTTCTGCTATTCCTTTGTGGCTTCCTCCTGCATACACATGCTTAGCTGAGGTTGCAACAAATAAATAAGCCTTACACAGCAACAGATCAAAGGCACTTAAGTGTGGATGAAGAGATGAAAGACCAGTGCAGGTTTTTTTGGCTATGGGCATGAACAGGAGGATGGAGAAGGGGAGGATGAGGGGGAGGGAAGCAAAAGGAAAAGGTGCAGAAAGTCTCTTCGTAAGTAAATAAAGCCAAGATGCCCGAAATAAGCAGAGTGGAATTATGAAGCTTGTTACAGATTTTTACCCCCTCGGGTCTTCACGGTGCCAGTTGAAAATTCTGATATGCAGCTGCCAAAGCCCATGAAAGAATGTTTTGATATTTTCATCTGAAGGCCGCCTCATGTTCAAACATGGCTGCATATAATGTAACAGCATGTGGATTTGAAAGATGCACTACCTAGCTTGCCTAGTCATTGGTTCATTGCATTTATATGCCACTTTGTAGAATTCTGGTTGCTAAAAGCACAGGTGGATCTATTCCAGATGGTATTTGCGCTGGGTCCATGTTGTGCTAGTTAAGGTAGACCCTGTTTCCTGGGATGGGTGTGTGAGTGTCTGGTGAGCAGAATGCACAGCAATTATGTGTAGGTCCTTGGTGAAATGTAAGGCAATATACGTGGTGAGTTTCGATGCAGTTTCTTGTCCAGGGACTGTCTCAGTCCAGGCCTGATTAGAATCCAGAGGAAGCTAGACTCTGACTCATCCGACACTGTCAACATAGATTGAGAGGAGTGGTTGTACTTGTTCCTTTTTCTACACAAGAATGGCGAGTTTGAAAATGAGAGATTTGGTCTGTCATGTAAGCCCTACTCATGTGCAATGACCCAGCTCGTCCAAGGGCCTTACTCACATGCAGAGTCTCTACGTCAGCAATAATCTCTACTCTTCAGGCTCATCCTGACTTTTGTGGAAGAATACGAATGAATGAATGAATGAATGAATGAATGAATGAATGAATGAATGAATGAAGGGGGAGAGTAGGGCTAGCTGTCCCATTTCTTTCTTTCTTTCTTTCTTTCTTTCTTTCTCTTTCTTTCTTTCTTTCTTTCTTTCTTTCTTTCTTTCTTTCAAAGATTTTTACCCCACCTTTCTCCTTAAAAGGACCCATGACTAAATAGATAATATTTAAAAGCTAAAAACCCTAAGAAAACAAATATTTAAATAGAATTAAACAAGTATTATGTTTAAAATGGTAAATAAAATCAACACTAAAAATGCATTTAAAAGCAACAGAACACAACAATCCATTAAATAAAAACCCTCTCTGGTAGCAAGGTACTGAGAGAAAGCTTGCCAGAAGAGAAAGGTATTTGCCTGCTTGTGGAAAGACTGCAAAACTTTCCCTTTCTGTCCCTGTTGATGATACCAGAGGAGGGAACATTTGAATAGGTCCAAATCATTTAGTCGTGTAGTCTAAGGCCCCAGTCTCATGACGATTTTGCTGCTCTTTTTGCTGCGAAAGACTGCATAGCAAAAGTTCGTACCTTCACTCTGAAGAGGAGTATTTTGGTACCCTGGCCGACCACGCTCCCAGAAGCACACTTTAACCGCTGCATGTTGTACCACCACTAGGGGTTGTGTTAAAATACTTCTGTTATTGATGCATGCTTTCAAACACCTCAAACGAGGTGCGATCCCAGAAAATTCACACCAATTAGATTTGTACCCCCTTTTCTGCCACTTCCTGTAGTTCTGCCTTGGTAATCATTTATGCTACTGAATTGGTGGCATACCGGCATGCCGGCACAATTTTTTACTGGCTTTTCTCCTGCAAAACTGCTACCTGGAGGCAACGCAGGTATTCACCACAAGGGGAAAAGATGCGCAGTAAGCAAGTCAGGACAGATGAGAGAAGTAAAATACTCCCCTGTCATCGGGACACTAACTGTGCATCAAACATCACATGACCTCCCCCCCCCCCCCCAAATAGTAACACATCATATTAAGATGCGCAGATAACGGTAGTGAGACCAGGGCCTAAGACCATGTTCACAGAACTGGACCTGTCTTTGGATCCAAGCAGAGGTCTATCATCCTGACAACTGACAATTGCTATGAATTTATTTTAAGGTCTGTGCTGAGTTCTTAAAAACGAAATAATTCCACCCTCCAGTGCCAATGAAGAATAAACACAGATATAGTTTCCCCCATCTGTATATACAGTTTCAAGCCACCCTGGTCTGAATAGGCTCATTAGATAGACAATGGCCTGGGGTGTGTGGAATTCACACTTATGCAGACCTTCCCAGCACCCATTAAGTATGGGTAGTTAGCCATGGCCATCCTGCTGGAGGTGTGAAATGCTTCTGATTTGTCTGGGTATGATGAAAGGGCAGCACGGCAAGTAGGAGACATATTGTGTCTAAATCCTCCATCCTTGTTGAGAGCGGAATTTTCTATGCACACCTGAATGGCTTCCCTCATCCCTCTCTCAAACCACATAGTTTCTCTGTCTAATATGTATTAGAGAAGGGCACAAAATGAATTTTTTTTTTCATTTCATTATTCGTTATTCATTTTGTTATATAACAAAATGAATAATGACCCTAGGGGCAAATTTAACACGAAATGAAACAAACTGAGAAAAATTGGTTTGGTTTGGTTCATTTCATTAATGGGGGGCGGAGATGTCTCCTACTTGGTGCTGGTGAGGGAGCACGCACCTCGTCGATGCCATCGAGGGATGCGGTGGACTCGAGCCTCAGCCCAGCCCCGGGAGGAGAGATAAAAAGCAGGCTGTGTTTAGGCGGCCAGAGAAGCGCAGCTTCGAAGCTGCCCCCTTGCACCTCCCTCCCGCGGCCCATTATTATAGGGCCAATTGGGAGGGGAGATGAGGAGGCCGCGCTTAGGCAGCCAGAGCAGTGTGGCTTCAAAGCCGCTGCCCCTTGCACCTTCCTCCCACTGCCTATTATTGAGGGGCCGATCAGGAGGGGTGATAAGGAGGCTGCGCTTAGGCGGCCAGAGCAGCATGGCTCTGATGCTGCTCCCTCTCTTTATTCCTCCCACGCCCGTTCCTAGGCATCCCCCAGCTCTGACCGGGACCGAGGGGCCACGCAGTGGGCGCTGGAAAAAAGGGGGAAATGAATAATGAATTAACAAAACAACAAAATGATTTTTTTCACAAAAATTCACGAAAAAATGGAAATGAGACAAACTGAACTCCTTAACAAAACGAAACACAATGAAACATCATTTTTTCGATTCGTGCCAATCTCTAATATGTATACATCCTCTTCTTTGAATGAGTGTCTTTTGTCCTGCAAAAAATAATTATACTGCTGATTCTGGTCCTGACCTGTTGTCCCTTCTGTGCTGGGCCATCCTTCTGTTGAGTGACTGTTTGGTTTATCCAATGAAGGGCTCTGCACAATCCACTCTGCATTGGACCACATATACTATATTGCTCCTCTTGTGTTTTGGTGTCAGTTCTTTTGGATGGATGAGTCTCTGCCTTAGTGTGTTTGTGGGTTTGAAGTATAAAACAAAGCCTTTTAGAGTAATCACTGTTCAGACAGTGGGTTTCAACATTGTCAGATCACTTACTCACTCAGACTTGACCAACCTATTCCATTCCCAGCATAGTTCCCAAAAGTGTTCCATGGGGGTTATACCTTGATGATAGTGTTTAAGGAAAGCACCATTAGTGAGGGAGAAAAGTTGCCTTCCTTCTTCCCTCTGTGTTTCCAAATCACAATTTTTAATTAATGAAATTCAGTGATCATATGATACTACCAGGACACAGAATGAATATAAACACAATACTGTATGTTGAATATGATACCTTACTTGGTCCTGCTTTTTAAAATATATGCAATCACTTCTGACAGACATAAAAGCTAGAGGTATCAAATATAAGCAATTTTCAGAAAGAGATAAGGAAATGAAAAATGTTGGACTGAATGCTGGATGTACCTGGGAGAGAAAATGTCTCTCCAGCTTTTTGTATAATCAATGCTGCTTTGTGGACAGATTATCTTTCTTCTTTTTTCAATTGCCATTTGCAGGGCATTGCTGAAGATACAAATGGATGGATGTCAGATTTGTTCATATGTGACATTAAAAATACACTGTTTTAAATAGGGAATACTATGAGAGTTTCAGGGGAATAACTGGGATTGGAATTCTGTTCATCCATTAAAACTTCAAGTAGTCCTGCCAAGTTATTTAAGAGATATTAAGAGAAAGAGGTATTACGCATTAGTTGCCAACTTGTTACTGATAGCTTAAGTTATTACTGGCAAAGTACTAAAGGAACAGCTTGCTTCCCAGTTTGGACAAATGACTGGGAAAATAATATGACAGACAGTCTTAATGAGTAAATTAACATGCTTTATGCATCGGTGGGGCTGGAAGATTTACTGGTTTAATCTAGTCATTTTTAGATACTGGTTTCGTTTTATTAACTATACGGAAATGACTTGAAGAAAATGTTTAGCAAGAAAAATCAACTGTGACAACGTAATTTGGCATAATGTATATATGCAAAATGTGGGATTCATATGAAAATCTTGCAGTGTTTCCTTAACCTCCTAAAAAGTGTTCCTTCTTAATGTTCCTTCTTAAGGTTCTGGACATGCTCTGTGGAAATTGTGAATTGGAAGCAATGTGGTTGCATGTATCTTGGGGGATTCTTGGAATTGTAGTACAAAATCAAACACATGTATGTCATGCATGGTATAGGTACAGAGGACCCTGGTATAACAAATGGTTTGTATAATATTACATCTATACAACATAAAAAATTGCAGAGATAGGGGAAGTTTGCTTAACAGAATTGCCTATGGGACAAATCCGTACAACATAAAAATGGTCGCGATTAGGGATTACTCTCTTTTCAATGCATTCCTATGGGAAATTTGTATAAAGGAAAATTTGCTTAACATAATTTCATTTGGAACGAATTAATTCCTTTATGCAAGGTACCACTGTGTAGATAGATAGATAGATAGATAGATAGATAGATAGATAGATAGATAGATAGATAGATAGATAGATAGATAGATAGATAGATAGATAGATAGATAGATAGATAGATACAATTTTGGCAGTTTCTTTGGAGCAGATTGGGAAGGCACTATTCCTTCTTATTTCAATTTCTTTCCAAGAGCTAAGTATGCAAACATGTAGGCACATGTGTGTGTGTGTGTGTGTGTGTGCGCACACACACACACACACACACACACACACACACACACACACACACACACACACACACACACAGAGAGAGAGTCCCAGAATAAGTTCCATCTGCCTATGGCAGCAATAGAAATGTGGCCTTTGTATTAAGGGGTGGAGGGTAAAGCAAGTCAGCTGAAAGATACATATCCTTTCATCTCTTAACTTGCTGGGATGACTTGCGCAGAAAATATACCTTCAGTACCAAGGCTTGAATCTCTCCGCTGTCATCTTTGCCTCTCGGGTGGACAAGCTGATTCTTATCAGCTGGTGAACTTTCTTCATCTTTCAATTTATGTCGATAGCTCTATCAAGTCTGGTCAGGCAGAAAGCTCTGTGTCATCAGATGATGTCTTTCCTTGCCCTCAAGGCCAGAGTGTTCAAAATGTGAGGTAATCCTCTGCCAGGAGGGAGTCATGGAAGGTTGCTAAATAAGTGAAAATGCCCTCCTCATATCTTCAAATGAGATGTTTGCAGCATCGTCACACAAATGACAACTTGAAAGGTAACCCAACTGATTTCAGGGGGGCTTTTTCCCAGGTGACTGCAAAACATCCAAGAGACAATGGCAATTGAAATAACTATTAGTGCCACCCCATTTCCATCTTCATGCACTACTTATACCTCATCTGGAAGTTGGGTCATGGCAACTGGACTTCTTTTCTTGAGAAATTGAAATGTTTCGCTGCTCATCCAAACAGCTTCATCAGTCAGCTAATATATATATATATATATAACCCGCTGGCCCGTGGACCGGGACAATGTGTTTTTAATTTTTTTAAAACTTGCGCCAACCAGCTAGCCTGCAGGTCAGGTCTTTTATCTTTTTTTAACTTACGCTGATGAGCTGGCTGGTGGGCCAGATTGGCACTTTTAAATATAGTGGTACCTTGTATTAAGGAATTAATTCATTCCAAATGAAATTATGTTAAGCAAGTTTTCCTTTATATACAGTTCCCATAGGAATGCATTGAAAACACAGTAATCCCTAATCACAACCATTTTATCTTGTACGGATTCACCCCATAGGCAATTCTGTTAAGCAAATTTCCCCTATCTCCGGAATTTTTTATGTTGTATAGATTTTATGTTATACAAACTGTCTATTATACGAGGGTCCATATATATGCCCTGACCAATTGTATATAAATGCCCTGAACCAGCCCGCCAGCCAGCTCGTCGGTGTGAGTTTAAAAAGATAAAAAATGCTTTGTTTTATGTTTTATGTTTTATTTGTTTTATACCCCACTCAATGGTGCCCAATCAGGTGGGGGAAAAGGTGGGCTTTTAAAACTTTTTTCCTGCCAAAACCCCGTGCTACAACCGATTGGTGGTGGCTTGTGGGGGGGGGGGAAGCCTGCAGTTTCTCCACAACTAGGCATGTTGAGGGGGGAATGGCCGGCTTCAATGCTTCAATGCATTCCTATGGGGGGGGGGAAACAAAGCGAACAAAACAGAAATTTCCATTTCATTTCAATTTGTTTTTCTTTGATGGGTCTGTTCGTTATTTGTTTTGTTCTGTAATGAAACGAATAATGAATAAAGACACAAAAAAAGTTCATGTTGTTCCCATCTCTACTCACCATTAACTTTCCTCAGACTGACGAAGCTGCTTGGATAAGTAGTGAAATGTTTCAATCTCTGTAGAAAAGAGGTCCACTTTTCATGATTCAGCTTCCAGATAAACTCGCCTGGATGACTGAGAATCTTCACAGACATCATGTTTCATTGTTTATCAAGGTTGATGAACCACAAATTCTTGCCTTTGAACTGATAAACCAACAAATCAAACTGTAAGGATTTTGTTGACTCCACCACTGGAGCTTTGGCTACCCTCGCTTTTCAAAGATGGCCACCCAGTTTGCCCTAATCAAAGCTGACACTGCCATCTTTGCAAAGGGCAGCCATAGGTGGTCTGAAAAAGGGAAAAAAAAGGGGTCATGAATTTTAAAAAAGGGGATCTATTCATCCTTCTGTATTTGCCAGGATCTCCAGTTCATATGAACATGAATGGACAAATATTAAATGAGTCAGTGATATTCATAGACCATCACAATCCATTTTTCCTCATCCCTGTCTTTAGTGTTAATGCATGCGTACACCTTTAGTCTGTAGAATAAATAATTAAATAAGCAAGAATGTTGGGGAGTCTTTGGGTCCAGGTCCCAAGTCCAAGTCCACGTCATTGGTACCAAGAAACAAATCCAAGTCAGACTCTTTGGCATCAAGTCCTGAGTTCCAAACCGCAAGTCAGAGTCCCTATTAAAAACAAGCTTTTTTCCTCCAGATAAAAAATAAGGGGTGGGTTGCCAAATCGACTCATTAGAAAACAACAACAACAACAACAACAACAACAACAACACCTAAGTCAAGTTTGAGTTGAACTGCTGGTGCAATTTAAGTCTGACTTCACAGTGAGTCCTGCAACATCAGGCCCCTGTAAATAAAGCCCTTTCACAGTGGGTGTTTTCTTTTTCTCCCACCTTGAAGATGAATGGTTTTGGCTTACCAAGGTGTTTTAGCTGTTAATTATTGCAACACATCCATCAAATCACAGGACTTTAAGTAGGATCCAGAAAATGTCCCTCAAATGAGGATCACTGGCACTAGATATAAGGTAGAGAAAAAGACAAGATACCTCCCACAGTGGAAAGCAGTTTGATTGCTACAGGCTTGTGGATGTTAGCACAGATTAAAAAGGAATGGGAATCGAGGTAAGATGTCAAACGGAAAGATGAAAGCAAGGTGGATATCCATGGAAGCCCTAGTGAGGAATGGTTAGCAAGGACATGAACGACCCAAACCTACAAGATGTCTATTTAGATTTAACAAGATGGATTGAACAGAGTGAGATGCGAAGGTGTTCTTACAAAGCGTGAGTTAGTAGGAGTAGAAATGGTACTGCTGCTAATGATTTTGTGTGTAGGGGTTTTCAGCCGTATTTCCTAGCCCCATTGTGTGATTGATGATGGTGCTGGTAATGAAAAAGCTCAAAGCTAGCTTTGAAATAATCTGTTTCATAGATTTTTAACAGGTGCCAAGAAAAACAGCACTGTGTGGCAGAGGAAAAACAGAATCTCTGTGTGTGGTTGGGAAAGGGAATGATTTTGACTGCAGTTGGGTAGCTTAATTATGTATATTTCAGAAAATGTGTAACTCTTTACTGGTAGGTCCTCATGGGGAATGATATGGAGCATGATTTTTTTTTATTTTTCTTCCTTGCTTTGTTTAATTTATATCGCACATTTCTGTGCAGGACCAAGGCAGCTGAAACATGAATTAAAAGCAGCAGTGCATAAATATGTGGTTTTAAAAACATTATGGTTCTAAGCCAAATAAAATGTTATGAATTAAGTTGTCGCCAAATTACCATAATAAAAAACCTCATTAAAAACAGTAAAAAGAACTGTCACATTCACACATCATCATCATCATTCTAAATATGGTGTTGGGCATGGAAGTAGAGTAAAGAAGATGCAATTTGAAACAAAACAGTGATTTCTTAGAAGAGTGTATTCCCTCCCATTTATCTTTTCATTTTAACTACATCACCACGCCGCATCATTCTCCAGAAAGTGTCCAGAATTTTGAATTTTTGGATTAATTCCTCTAGCTATGCAGTAAAAATGCAAGGATTCACAGTTTCGTGTTTCCCAGATTAGTCCACCCCTTTTCTCATTAACTGGCATCTACAGTCTCAATAATTCACTATAGGACATTGAAAATAGAAATAATATGCTGATGACACATAGCTCTATCTCTCCTTTACTACCTCTGCAGTGGAGGCAGTGCAGACCCTTGACAGCTGCCTGGATGTGGTCATGGAATGGACCAGGACTAACAGGCTCAGACAATCCGGAGAAGACTGAGGTTCTGCTCTTTGAGACATCCTCTAATAGATATGCTGGCCCTCTCCCTAGTTTGAAGGGCTCTGTCCTCCAGCTGGCAGATCGAGTGAGAAGTCTGGGCATGGTCTTGGATTTGGATCTGTCCCTGGAAGCGCAGGTGGCAGCCGTCTCCAAGTTGGCCTTTTTCCACCTTTGGCTGATCACCCAGATTCATCCATACCTGGATGAGGCATCCCTGAGAACAGTTATTGAGGTGCCCGTGATCTCAAGGATAGATTATTGCAACACTCTGTACATGGGGCTTCCCTTGACGCTTATTCGGAGATTTCAGCGGGTACAAAATACAGCAGCCAGACTGGCGGGAGGTACAGGCAGATATGACTGCATCACCCTAATCTTGGCTTGCTTGCATTGGTTGCCCATTGCATCCTGAATAAGGTTCAAGGTACTGATTTTGACTTGGCTTAGGAACTGAATACCTGGTGGAGTGAATCTCCTTAAGATCAGCTGTAGGTCGACCCACGAGAGCATCACAGGCATTCTCACTCCAGGTGGCCACATGTAGAGAGGCCTGAAAAAACATCACTAGGAGTCGGGCCTTCCTTGTGTTCACCTCGACACTGTGGCATCAATTCCCGAGTGAGATTCACCTAGCAGACTCCCTGCCTGACTTCAAGAAAGCAGTTAAAATGTTGCTTTTTAGAGAGGTGTTTGGTGACCATTAGTAGTTATCTCTCTCTCTTTTTGGGGGGGGGAACCAAAAAATAACAGCCGCTGCTGTTATTTATGGTTTTTAATATTATGTTTTGAATATTTTACTGTGATTGGTATTGTTGTTTTTGTTGTTGTTGTTCTTCTTCTTCCCATTTTTACTCTTATTGTATTACTGTAAACTGCCCGGAGTTCTGTTTAGAAGACGGGCAATAAAATAAATAAATAAATAAATAAATAAATAAATAATCCTTTTCTTTACTTACTGTTGTGAAAGGATTAAACAGCAAACTGACAAACATGACTGCCTTCAACAAATTTCAACAGACTTAAGAGAGGGAAAGAGACACAAAACCGAGAGATGGGACTGTCTCTGAATTCAGAAGTACAGAAGGAGTAACTGCTTCATGCTAGACAAATTTACAGTCATCACATTCCAGAGAGATCCCTTTCTGCCAAACCTACTGAAGGAGGTGTGTGGCGCTGCAAAAGCATCAGCAGAAAGGACATCATAGTCCAAAGTCAGGTATTTTTCAATATGTTTGTTAGAGAAAATCTCAGTGAGGTAGCCAATGAAAATTTTTCTTTGTTTGTAATAGGGGAGAAAAAATTTCAGAGATTGGAGAGGGCAATATGGAGGCAGAGGTTAATTTATCTTGTGTGCTCCCCACTTTTCTTTTCTCTCCTAGTGTGTTTTTCTTTAAAAGGATTCTTACAGCAAAAACTGAACATATGGTCCTCAAGGCTAGTCACTAAGGTTGAAAATAATATTTGCGTAATTCGTTGCTGTTATTGATGTTTAGGCTGTCTGAATTCAGTAAGACAATGTGGGGAGAAATATTATGACCCTGAAAAATTCCTTGCCACAAGGCAAGAGGAAAACCATATCTCCACAAAACTGGGGTTTTTCATTTTGAGACTCAAACACACAAACCGCCCATCCCTAATTCTGCCTTCATTTCTGTTTTATACATACTAAAGGGAGGGAGCAGAAACAAACACACACACAACCAAAAATAAACCAAGAGTTCCCTGCACTGTAAAGATTGCCCATACCCCCACCCTTGTCAGAATGAGAGGGCTGGCCTCAGTAGCTCTGAGGTTTTTTTGTTGGGAGGAGTTTGATTTGCCCCCAGTGTTCCCTGTACTAAAGCCAGCCTGTGTGTGGGACAAGCAGTATAGGTTGTACAAAACGACAAAACAGTATAGGTTTGTGTTTTTGGACTACAGCTGCCCCAATTTCCCTTGCAGTTCTCCACACACCTCTAACATTCCTCTAGCACAAACCTTTACCAAGCACAATATAACAAGAACTGATTTTTAAACATTCTTTATTTGTAAAGGAAAGGCTGATACTCCTCCTGTAATCCTTTAAAAATTCATACCATGAGAAAGAAAGATTTCATTATTCTGCTTAGAGATGGGCACGAAACAGAAATATAGTGTTTTATTTTGTGTCATTTCAGTCTTTGTTTTGTTTCATTAACAACAGATTTTTAAAAGTTTTTTTGTCAGAAAATGAAATACTTTGTAAGGCTATAAATAATTATGTATTTTAAACTGACTTTATTATTTCATGATGATGTTGTACTTATTTTGTTTGCTGTTTTGTTTTATTGTAAAACGCCCGGAGTTCCATTTTGGAAGACGGGCAGTATATAGGACATCCTTTCAAATACAGTGGACCCTTGTATAACAAACAGTTTCTATAACATAAAATCTGTCCAACATAAAAATTTTGCTTAAGAGAATTGCCTATGGGGCAAATCTGTACAACATAAAATGGGATTACTCTGTTTTCCATGTATTCCTATGGGAAATTTGTATAAAGGAAAATTTGTTTAACATAATTTCCTTTGGACCGAATTAATTCCTTTATACAAGGTACCACTGTATTTAAACATAGCAATCATATCCCCTCTCAGCCTTCTCTTTTAAAAGCTAAAAATTCCCAGCTCCCTAAGCCGTTCCTCGTAAGACATTTCTTCCAGACCTTCAACCATCCAGGTCGCCCTACTTTGTACCCGCTTGAGGTTTTCAACATCCTTTATAAATGCAGGTGGCCAGAACTGGACACAGTACTCCAAGTAGTGTGTACTGACAGCGTACAGTACTCTGACCAGAGCAGAACAGAGTGGTACTATGACTTCTCTTGATCTAAACACTATGACTCTGTTGATGCAACCAAAAATCACATTGGCTTTCCTGGCCATTGCATCACACTGCTGACTCATGTTCAATTTGTGGTCCACCAAGACTCCCAAATCCCTTTCACATGTACTATTTTCCTGCCAGGTATCTCCCATCCTATATCTGTGCAATTCATTCTTTTTATCTAGATGCAGCACCCTACATTTCCTGCTGTTGAAACCCATTCCATTAGGTTTGACCCTGTCAAGGTCATTTTGGATTTTCATCTTATCTACTAGGGAATTAGCAGCAACCCCTCCCAATTTGTTATCATCTGCAAATTTAATTAGCATACTCTCTATTCCTTCCTCCAAGTCATTAATAAATATATTGAACAGCACTGGACCCAGAACAGAACCCTGGGGCACCCCACTGGTCACATCAAGCTGAAGAGAGGCCGTTTATGAAAACCCTTTGGTGTGATCAGTCAACCAATTACAAACCCACCTAACAGTAGCACTATCTATCCCACTTTCTACTAACTTCTTAGCAAGAATACCATGGGGAACCTTATTGAAGGCCTTACTAAAGTCCGGATAAGCAATATCCAGAGCATTCCCCTCATCCACCAGGCCTGTACTTCTATCAAGGAAAGAGATCAAATTAGTCTGACATGACTTGTTTTTAAGAGACTCATGTTGACTTGTAATAACAGCATTGTTTGTTAAATAACAGCATTGTTTGTGAAATAATTACAGACTGCCTGTTTAATAATCTGCTCTAGGATCTTTCTAGGAATTGAAGTCAAGCTGATTGGGTGGTAATTATTTGGGTCCTCTCCCCCCCCTTTTGAAGATGGAGACAATATTAGCCCTCCTCCAATTGATGGGCAATTTCCCTGTTCTACAGGACTTCTCAAATATTATTGCCAATGGTTCTGAAATTATTTCTGCCAGTTCTTTTAATATCCTTGGGTGTAATTCATCTGCCCCAGGAGACTTAAATTCATTTAATGTTTCCAGTAAATTCCAATGTACTCTGAAAAAACTCCTCCCCACTCTTTTCTTTGCTTCCTGTAAGAAAGAGTATTCAAAGCAATTGCAAAGTCTAGGTTTTAAAAGCCCAAGCAGCACTGAGAAACAGCCAAAGCTCCAGCTCATGTGCTCCCAGTAAATTCCAAAGCACTCTGAAAAAACTCCTCCCCCGTGCTCCTCCCAAGAAGAACTGCCCAGACCACCCATGCTAGACAAGCAGGACATCTGGGAGTTCCAACCTCAAGGGAGGCCCAGAAAGTTGTAACAAGGAGTAGGGCCTTCTCTGTGGTTGCTCCCCAGTTATGGAATCATCTACCTCCAGAAATTTGCCTGGCACGCTCATTTCAGTCTTTTAAAAAACTTTTGAAAACTTGGTTGTATAGAATGTCCTTTCCTAATTTCTCAAATATCTAGTAAGACACAATTCTTTTTACCACTTTTTTTTTGCTTTTTTCTGTTTCTTATTTAAGCAATCACCTGGCTATTTATACTTTCATTTTAGTTTCATTATAGTTTATTGTTGTTGATTTATGTTTTTTTTAATATTATTTTGTTTACATCACTCCATGCAGAGAGATACATGCAGAGAGCTGGATGAAGGGGAGGCAGTGGTTTCAATTCAAAAGCCTGCTGTTCATTCCCCTCACTTTCCCAAAGGTTAGCACCCGAAGCATTTGTAACCCGAGGTCCCACTGTATTCAGGTTAAATTGCCGTATTGGCACTTTGCGAAAAATAACGGTTTTGAATCGCATCACTGGCCTATATGGATGACTTTGAATACTCAAAGCTAGACCTGGAAAATTCTGCGCAAAGAATTCAACCATGCCATGAGGGTTGGCAGATTATAGGGGTTGTAATTTAAAAAGTATTTTTTAAGCTCTACGATTTCATTGGGTCCTATGAAACCAGCATGGTCAGTCACTTTGGCTTGTATAATGGCCACAACCAGCGTCATCGGAGTATCAATTCAGATATATCTCAATTCCTCTATGCCAGTTATTTTCCCTGTTATATACAGATGATGCCCAGAGAGGGTGAGGATCTCCAGCATCCTCCTTCAGTTGTAATAAAGATGGAGGAGACCTGTGCTACTCTGTCTGCAGGTGCAAGAGCTGGCTCATACCCACTGTCTTGATTGGTTGGCATTTGCTGGGAGAGACCAGCCTTGTGCTCAGCTTGTCAGTACTGAAGAAACCCCCATTAGTAAGGAAAAAAGAAAAAAGTTGTTTATTGTATAAGGGAACACATATAGATTAGGAGGAACGTGTTCCAAAAAACTATTACAAAATCTTTGTAATGACTGCATGTAATAGGCAGCTGTTATGAAAAGGCCATGTCTTGAAAGACAAATCAAAAATGACCTCAGAGAATGAGGAAGAAGTATATAATCCTAAGAGTGCCAATCTACATTTAGAACAAAACAAGAGAGACACAAAATGTAGTATTTGTCTATTATCTCCATTAGTGTTATATAATGTTGTCTTTTGATGCTGTAGGATGCTGTAGTTTTCTCAATACTTGAATAGGTCTTAATTGTACTGGACTGTATATTATCCCTCATTACTGTAAGCCGCCTTGGGTCCTTTAGAAGGAAAAAGGTGGGGTAAAAACATCCTAATATATATATATATTTGCTGCATACTTGGAAACAACTCAGATTTTTTGTCAGTGCAACTTTGGCAGCATTATGAACTTACCATGTCTTTTCCTTTGGTTAAGAAATCATTGGAGCATGAACTGCAAACAAGCTTCTTTTAGATTTACACTAGGGTTCTTTTCCTAATTAGTCATCCTTTTCTAATTATACCTGCAAAGAAAGGATGGAGCCCAATTAGCCAAAGGAAACGCTAATAGTATATTAAATTCTTAAACTAACTTTCAGGTGGCTTTCCCCCCCAATTAAGGGAAGGAGGAGGCAGCCAACCCAAACAAGTCATTGCAAACACGGTTAGACAAGGTCAGCATCCAGCTTTTTCGCAATTCTTAAAGGAAATAGGAAATTAATGGTTGGTTTGGCAATTCTGCTGCCAATTCCAATGAGCACAGCCTCTCCTTTATTTATTTTATGTTCACCCCTTCCCTCTCCTGTTTGCGGCCACCTCCGGAGTATGAACGAGCCAATGGGAAACAAGACCACCTTTAGCCATTTTACTACTGAAAGCTGCTTTCTCATTTGTCACTTTGTATATTCATGCAGGTGCTGGAACACAAAGAACATGAACCTTTTTTTTTTCATTTCCTGAGCTGCACTTGTGCTTTTAAGGCTGAGATTGTAAGCTGGAACTGGGGTGTGCGTGTGCATCTGGTGCTCTACATGGTTGTTCTCTCTCTCTCTCTCTCTCTCTCTCTCTCTCTCTCTCTCTCATATATATATATATATATATATATATATATATATATATATATATATATATATATATATATATATATATATATATATATATATATATATATATATATATATATATATATATATATATATATATATATATATATGCATGTTAGGGTGGATTCGGGTTGTTTTCGTAGATTTTCACGGGTATAGGTCACAAAGACTGACACCAGGTCCAAAAGGACACAAGATGCCACCACCTTCCATCCACACCAAACACAAACCCAGACCCTTCCCACAGATGAAACGAAACCACCATCCAATAACAAAACCACGACTGCACCATCTACCGCTACTCCCCACTCCAGCCACCACATGGAGCACACTTACACACGCCAAAAAAACATTGGGAGACCACAGACACGCAGCCAGACCAAAATGAATTCACAAGACACAGGACCCCACTCCACCAAAGCCCAGGATGCTGCCAGAACGCCCATCACCAAGGTCGTTAAGAAACAAAAGGCTAATAGACACACATCCAGCACCTCACCCACACAGGATGTCTCTAAACAGCCATCTAACCCACCAGCAGTTAAGCCCTTAACGATCGCCTCAGCCACACAGCAGATCACAAAAGAACAAACGAACCTACAATCAGCAACAGAGCAAGCAAACCACACCCCCCCAGCAGTATTTATAGAAGGACTTCAACTGAGATCACGCTTTGCTTCAAGAAGAAAGAAGCCAGAACACCAGCCTGAAGATGACGAGTGAGACCTCGTCGAAACGTCGCCAAAACAACCAGATTTCTACACGGGAAGAAACCCGAATCCACCCTAACATGCATACCTATACCCGTGAAAATCTACGAAAACAAATATCCGACCTCTACGGGGAGGAAACCTTCCAGCTGACCAGAACCTACGAGAAACTAGAAGTCCGAAGAGCCACCATCTTATGTGACATTGCATTCCTACGCAACTGCCGAGATAAAAATGTGATCCCCACAAGCTTCCAACTGAAATTCCACTCAAAAACCCCATCCAGCGAAAGGATCCTGAAAAGAACAGAACTAGCCCTAATCAGAAACGAACTACACAAGAAAAGATACCTACTAGATCAAACCAACAGAGACCTACTCACTCTCCACCTCAAACTCAGCAACAAAATCCACCCAACACTCTGGAACAAATCCAAGCAACTCGCCGCCTGGAGAGCTGAAACAGAGACCTCCCACAAGACAGACATACACACCAACAAACTCCACAAACTGGAAAAACGACAGAAGCCGAACCCCCCACAGCAGCCCATGAAACAAACAGTTCACAACATATCAGACAGGACACTCACCATCGCAGAGACCAAAGTCCTGTCCAAAGGATTCAACTTTGCAGTCGCCCCCAGACACATCCCCACTGAAAACATCATATGCGGAGTGGAAGCCAGCCTAACCAAAATCAACCCAGATGAAGCCAACAAAATCAGACTCGAAGTCACCAATATCCTCTGCTCCAGCAAACCACCCAGAAGCAATTTACACAAAGAAGAACAAAAAGCCCTCACCAACCTGAGGAAAGACAACAACATAATCATTCTCCCAGCAGACAAAGGCAATGCCACAGTGGTGATGAACACATCTGACTACCAAGCCAAACTATCCAACCTACTACAAGACCCTGCTTACATACCTTTGAACACAGACCCCACCACCTACCTGGAAAAAACCACCAAAGCCAAAATAAAAGCCTCACCCTTAAGTGAAGAAATCAAGCCAAGCAGCATCCCCAGAGAGAAATCATCCAGATGCCCCAAGCTCTACGGCCTCCCCAAGATTCACAAAGAAGGAACACCTCTCAGACCCATAGTCAGCTCCATAGGCTCACCCCTACAAAACCTCGCCAAATTTCTTGCCAAACAACTCCAGCCCTATGCAGAATCCATCTCTTCATACGTACAAAACTCGTTCCACTTCATAGAAATTATAAAGAAACAAGACCTACAACCCAATGACCTACTCGTGAGCTTCGATGTTGTTTCGCTCTTCACACAAGTGCCCATTCAAGAAGCTTTGACAGCTATCCACAACAAATACAACCCCCCAAGCACATCCTAGATCTGACCAACCACTGCCTAACCAACACATACTTCATCCACAATGGACAAAGATACAAACAGATACAAGGAGCACCCATGGGATCACCCCTCTCACCGGTCATCGCAAACCTATATATGGAACACTTTGAAACCAACGCGTTACAGAAGTCTGAACATAAACCCAAACTCTGGCTCAGATATGTTGACGACACCTTTGTTATCTGGCCACACGGGAAAGACAAACTGAACAACTTCCTCACACATCTCAACAGCCTACACCCCAAAATACAATTCACTATGGAAATAGAAGCCAACAACCAACTCCCCTTCCTGGACGTCCTAATCTACAAAAAACCCGACGGCTCCTTAGGACATACCATCTACCGGAAAAAAAAACACATACAAACCGCTACTTAAATGCACAATCACACCACCACCCTGCACAGATCAACTCCGTAGCAAAAACCCTCATCTCCAGAACCAAACGCCTCGCTGACAAAGACCACCTAAAAACTGAATTACACACTCTCTCGAATGCTTTAATTGCGAACGGATTCCAAAAAAACACCATCACCAAACTAATCCAAAAAGAAACACCCCCCAAGAACCAAGAAACAGAAGAGAACAACGGCACTGCCCTCCTCCCTTACATCAAAGGCACCAGAGACAAAATCAGCAAAATTCTCCACAAACACAATATCAAGACAGCCTTTTGCACCGAACAAAAAATAGCCAACATTTTAAGAAACCCCAAAGACAAGATTGAGCTAGAAAAACAAGGAGTCTACGAAATACCATGCAAAGTCTGCCCAGCCACATACATCGGACAGACAAACAGGAGAATAAGCGCACGCATCGCAGAACACAAGAACGCAGTCAAAAAAGAAGAAAAATCTTCCTCTCTCTTCCAGCACATAAAAACAACAGGTCATGAAATTGATTTTAAAAGAACCAAACTCATCTCCAAAACTGAACACTTCAACAGTCGAATAATCATGGAAGCCATTGAAATAGAGAAACACCCAAACAACATGAATAAACGTGATGACACCTCCCGCTTGCCTGACATCTGGAAACTAGCCCTGGTCAACAGACGAGCCTCTGTCACAAAGACTGACACCAGGTCCAAAAGGACACAAGATGCCACCACCTTCCATCCACACCAAACACAAACCCAGACCCTTCCCACAGATGAAACGAAACCACCATCCAATAACAAAACCACGACTGCACCATCTACCGCTACTCCCCACTCCAGCCACCACATGGAGCACACTTACACACGCCAAAAAAACATTGGGAGACCACAGACACGCAGCCAGACCAAAATGAATTCACAAGACACAGGACCCCACTCCACCAAAGCCCAGGATGCTGCCAGAACACCCATCACCAAGGTCGTTAAGAAACAAAAGGCTAATAGACACACATCCAGCACCTCACCCACACATGATGCCTCTAAACAGCCATCTAACCCACCAGCAGTTAAGCCCTTAACGATCGCCTCAGCCACACAGCAGATCACAAAAGAACAAACGAACCTACAATCAGCAACAGAGCAAGCAAACCACACCCCCCAGCAGTATTTATAGAAGGACTTCAACTGAGATCACGCTTTGCTTCAAGAAGAAAGAAGCCAGAACACCAGCCTGAAGATGACGAGTGAGACCTCGTCGAAACGTCGCCAAAACAACCAGATTTCTACACGGGAAGAAACCCGAATCCACCCTAACATGCATACCTATACCCGTGAAAATCTACGAAAACAAATATCCGACCTCTACGGGGAGGAAACCTTCCAGCTGACCAGAACCTACGAGAAACTAGAAGTCCGAAGAGCCACCATCTTATGTGACATTGCATTCCTACGCAACTGCCGAGATAAAAATGTGATCCCCACAAGCTTCCAACTGAAATTCCACTCAAAAACCCCATCCAGCGAAAGGATCCTGAAAAGAACAGAACTAGCCCTAATCAGAAACGAACTACACAAGAAAAGATACCTACTAGATCAAACCAACAGAGACCTACTCACTCTCCACCTCAAACTCAGCAACAAAATCCACCCAACACTCTGGAACAAATCCAAGCAACTCGCCGCCTGGAGAGCTGAAACAGAGACCTCCCACAAGACAGACATACACACCAACAAACTCCACAAACTGGAAAAATGCCAGAAGCCGAACCCCCCACAGCAGCCCATGAAACAAACAGTTCACAACATATCAGACAGGAAACTCACCATCGCAGAGACCAAAGTCCTGTCCAAAGGATTCAACTTTGCAGTCGCCCCCAGACACATCCCCACTGAAAACATCATATGCGGAGTGGAAGCCAGCCTAACCAAAATCAACCCAGATGAAGCCAACAAAATCAGACTCGAAGTCACCAATATCCTCTGCTCCAGCAAACCACCCAGAAGCAATTTACACAAAGAAGAACAAAAAGCCCTCACCAACCTGAGGAAAGACAACAACATAATCATTCTCCCAGCAGACAAAGGCAATGCCACAGTGGTGATGAACACATCTGACTACCAAGCCAAACTATCCAACCTACTACAAGACCCTGCTTACATACCTTTGAACACAGACCCCACCACCTACCTGGAAAAAACCACCAAAGCCAAAATAAAAGCCTCACCCTTAAGTGAAGAAATCAAGCCAAGCATCATCCCCAGAGAGAAATCATCCAGATGCTCCAAGCTCTACGGCCTCCCCAAGATTCACAAAGAAGGAACACCTCTCAGACCCATAGTCAGCTCCATAGGCTCACCCCTACAATACCTCGCCAAATTTCTTGCCAAACAACTCCAGCCCTATGCAGAATCCATCTCTTCATACGTACAAAACTCGTTCCACTTCATAGAAATTATAAAGAAACAAGACCTACAACCCAATGACCTACTCGTGAGCTTCGATGTTGTTTCGCTCTTCACACAAGTGCCCATTCAAGAAGCCTTGACAGCTATCAACAACAAATACAAACCCCCCAAGCGCATCCTAGATCTGACCAACCACTGCCTAACCAACACATACTTCATCCACAATGGACAAAGATACAAACAGATAGAAGGAGCACCCATGGGATCACCCCTCTCACCGGTCATCGCAAACCTATATATGGAACACTTTGAAACCAACGCGTTACAGAAGTCCGAACATAAACCCAAACTCTGGCTCAGATATGTTGACGACACCTTTGTTATCTGGCCACACGGGAAAGACAAACTGAACAACTTCCTCACACATCTAAACAGCCTACACCCCAAAATACAATTCACTATGGAAATAGAAGCCAACAACCAACTCCCCTTCCTGGACGTCCTAATCTACAAAAAACCCGACGGCTCATTAGGACATACCATCTACCGGAAAAAAACACATACAAACCGCTACTTAAATGCACAATCACACCACCACCCTGCACAGATCAACTCCGTAGCAAAAACCCTCATCTCCAGAACCAAACGCCTCGCTGACAAAGACCACCTAAAAACTGAATTACACTCTCTCTCGAATGCTTTAATTGCGAACGGATTCCAAAAAAACACCATCACCAAACTAATCCAAAAAGAAACACCCCCCAAGAACCAAGAAACAGAAGAGAACAACGGCACTGCCCTCCTCCCTTACATCAAAGTCACCACAGACAAAATAAGCAAAATTCTCCACAAACACAATATCAAGACAGCCTTTTGCACCGAACAAAAAATAGCCAACATTTTAAGAAACCCCAAAGACAAGATTGAGCTAGAAAACCAAGGAGTCTACGAAATACCATGCAAAGTCTGCCCAGCCACATACATCGGACAGACAAACAGGAGAATAAGCGCACGCATCGCAGAACACAAGAACGCAGTCAAAAAAGAAGAAAAATCTTCCTCTCTCTTCCAGCACATAAAAACAACAGGTCATGAAATTGATTTTAAAAGAACCAAACTCATCTCCAAAACTGAACACTTCAACAGTCGAATAATCATGGAAGCCATTGAAATAGAGAAACACCCAAACAACATGAATAAACGTGATGACACCTCCCGCTTGCCTGACATCTGGAAACTAGCCCTGGTCAACAGACGAGCCTCTGTCACAAAGACTGACACCAGGTCCAAAAGGACACAAGATGCCACCACCTTCCATCCACACCAAACACAAACCCAGACCCTTCCCACAGATGAAACGAAACCACCATCCAATAACAAAACCACGACTGCACCATCTACCGCTACTCCCCACTCCAGCCACCACATGGAGCACACTTACACACGCCAAAAAAACATTGGGAGACCACAGACACGCAGCCAGACCAAAATGAATTCACAAGACACAGGACCCCACTCCACCAAAGCCCAGGATGCTGCCAGAACACCCATCACCAAGGTCGTTAAGAAACAAAAGGCTAATAGACACACATCCAGCACCTCACCCACACATGATGCCTCTAAACAGCCATCTAACCCACCAGCAGTTAAGCCCTTAACGATCGCCTCAGCCACACAGCAGATCACAAAAGAACAAACGAACCTACAATCAGCAACAGAGCAAGCAAACCACACCCCCAGCAGTATTTATAGAAGGACTTCAACTGAGATCACGCTTTGCTTCAAGAAGAAAGAAGCCAGAACACCAGCCTGAAGATGACGAGTGAGACCTCGTCGAAACGTCGCCAAAACTACCAGATTTCTACACGGGAAGAAACCCGAATCCACCCTAACATGCATACCTATACCCGTGAAAATCTACGAAAACAAATATCCGACCTCTACGGGGAGGAAACCTTCCAGCTGACCAGAACCTACGAGAAACTAGAAGTCCGAAGAGCCACCATCTTATGTGACATTGCATTCCTACGCAACTGCCGAGATAAAAATGTGATCCCCACAAGCTTCCAACTGAAATTCCACTCAAAAACCCCATCCAGCGAAAGGATCCTGAAAAGAACAGAACTAGCCCTAATCAGAAACGAACTACACAAGAAAAGATACCTACTAGATCAAACCAACAGAGACCTACTCACTCTCCACCTCAAACTCAGCAACAAAATCCACCCAACACTCTGGAACAAATCCAAGCAACTCGCCGCCTGGAGAGCTGAAACAGAGACCTCCCACAAGACAGACATACACACCAACAAACTCCACAAACTGGAAAAACGCCAGAAGCCGAACCCCCCACAGCAGCCCATGAAACAAACAGTTCACAACATATCAGACAGGACACTCACCATCGCAGAGACCAAAGTCCTGTCCAAAGGATTCAACTTTGCAGTCGCCCCCAGACACATCCCCACTGAAAACATCATATGCGGAGTGGAAGCCAGCCTAACCAAAATCAACCCAGATGAAGCCAACAAAATCAGACTCGAAGTCACCAATATCCTCTGCTCCAGCAAACCACCCAGAAGCAATTTACACAAAGAAGAACAAAAAGCCCTCACCAACCTGAGGAAAGACAACAACATAATCATTCTCCCAGCAGACAAAGGCAATGCCACAGTGGTGATGAACACATCTGACTACCAAGCCAAACTATCCAACCTACTACAAGACCCTGCTTACATACCTTTGAACACAGACCCCACCACCTACCTGGAAAAAACCACCAAAGCCAAAATAAAAGCCTCACCCTTAAGTGAAGAAATCAAGCCAAGCATCATCCCCAGAGAGAAATCATCCAGATGCTCCAAGCTCTACGGCCTCCCCAAGATTCACAAAGAAGGAACACCTCTCAGACCCATAGTCAGCTCCATAGGCTCACCCCTACAATACCTCGCCAAATTTCTTGCCAAACAACTCCAGCCCTATGCAGAATCCATCTCTTCATACGTACAAAACTCGTTCCACTTCATAGAAATTTATAAAGAAACAAGACCTACAACCCAATGACCTACTCGTGAGCTTCGATGTTGTTTCGCTCTTCACACAAGTGCCCATTCAAGAAGCCTTGACAGCTATCAACAACAAATACAAACCCCCCAAGCGCATCCTAGATCTGACCAACCACTGCCTAACCAACACATACTTCATCCACAATGGACAAAGATACAAACAGATAGAAGGAGCACCCATGGGATCACCCCTCTCACCGGTCATCGCAAACCTATATATGGAACACTTTGAAACCAACGCGTTACAGAAGTCCGAACATAAACCCAAACTCTGGCTCAGATATGTTGACGACACCTTTGTTATCTGGCCACACGGGAAAGACAAACTGAACAACTTCCTCACACATCTAAACAGCCTACACCCCAAAATACAATTCACTATGGAAATAGAAGCCAACAACCAACTCCCCTTCCTGGACGTCCTAATCTACAAAAAACCCGACGGCTCATTAGGACATACCATCTACCGGAAAAAAACACATACAAACCGCTACTTAAATGCACAATCACACCACCACCCTGCACAGATCAACTCCGTAGCAAAAACCCTCATCTCCAGAACCAAACGCCTCGCTGACAAAGACCACCTAAAAACTGAATTACACTCTCTCTCGAATGCTTTAATTGCGAACGGATTCCAAAAAAAACACCATCACCAAACTAATCCAAAAAGAAACACCCCCCAAGAACCAAGAAACAGAAGAGAACAACGGCACTGCCCTCCTCCCTTACATCAAAGTCACCACAGACAAAATAAGCAAAATTCTCCACAAACACAATATCAAGACAGCCTTTTGCACCGAACAAAAAATAGCCAACATTTTAAGAAACCCCAAAGACAAGATTGAGCTAGAAAACCAAGGAGTCTACGAAATACCATGCAAAGTCTGCCCAGCCACATACATCGGACAGACAAACAGGAGAATAAGCGCACGCATCGCAGAACACAAGAACGCAGTCAAAAAAGAAGAAAAATCTTCCTCTCTCTTCCAGCACATAAAAACAACAGGTCATGAAATTGATTTTAAAAGAACCAAACTCATCTCCAAAACTGAACACTTCAACAGTCGAATAATCATGGAAGCCATTGAAATAGAGAAACACCCAAACAACATGAATAAACGTGATGACACCTCCCGCTTGCCTGACATCTGGAAACTAGCCCTGGTCAACAGACGAGCCTCTGTCACAAAGACTGACACCAGGTCCAAAAGGACACAAGATGCCACCACCTTCCATCCACACCAAACACAAACCCAGACCCTTCCCACAGATGAAACGAAACCACCATCCAATAACAAAACCACGACTGCACCATCTACCGCTACTCCCCACTCCAGCCACCACATGGAGCACACTTACACACGCCAAAAAAACATTGGGAGACCACAGACACGCAGCCAGACCAAAATGAATTCACAAGACACAGGACCCCACTCCACCAAAGCCCAGGATGCTGCCAGAACACCCATCACCAAGGTCGTTAAGAAACAAAAGGCTAATAGACACACATCCAGCACCTCACCCACACATGATGTCTCTAAACAGCCATCTAACCCACCAGCAGTTAAGCCCTTAACGATCGCCTCAGCCACACAGCAGATCACAAAAGAACAAACGAACCTACAATCAGCAACAGAGCAAGCAAACCACACCCCCCCAGCAGTATTTATAGAAGGACTTCAACTGAGATCACGCTTTGCTTCAAGAAGAAAGAAGCCAGAACACCAGCCTGAAGATGACGAGTGAGACCTCGTCGAAACGTCGCCAAAACAACCAGATGTCTACACGGGAAGAAACCCGAATCCACCCTAACATGCATACCTATACCCGTGAAAATCTACGAAAACAAATATATATATATATACACACACATATTAGAGATGGGCGTGACCAGGAAAAATTACGTTTCGAGTTGTTGTGTGTCGGAGCTGGCGTTTGTTGTGAAATTTTTCAAAAATTTGTCATTTCGTTTGTCAGTTTTTTGTCTGTCGTTAGTACTAGTTTTGGGGGGGGCTCCTGGAGGCACCTCTCTGGGGTGGGTGCCTCCTCTGGCCCGCCATGAAGGGAAAGCGGGCTCTTGGAGGCACCTCTCTGGTGTGGGTGCCTCCTCTGGCCCGCTACAAAATGGCATGCATAGCTAATTGGATATGCATACCATTAAGTTGCAGTAGCAGGCAGAGGCACCTCTCTTTCGGGTGCCTCTGTGACTCACTGCCTGCCGGCATACGGTGCACTTGGGCTGGGGAACGAAGTGAGAGAGGACCCCTACGGGCGCCCTGTGACTCACTAAGAAGGGAAGTGTACTTGCTGTAGTGAAATGTGAGTACACATCTGGCTTACTGGTTAGGGGTTAGCGCAAGGGCTAGGCTTAGGGTTACGGGTAAGGTTAGTGTGAGTTACTGGGGTTCACCTCTGGGTGCCTCTCTGACCCACTAAGAAGGACAGTGTACTGGCGTATGGGTTAGGGTTCGGGTTCGGGTTCGGGTTCGGGCTAGGGTTAGTGGCTTTTTATGCCCGACTGGCACATCCCAGAAGTCTCAGTCAAAACCTGGCCAAGTGGCCATGCAATTGGTGGAATGGCTCCAAAAATTTGCATGGTCCACTCCCATGGCCAGCCCATCATTGTGCAGGTGTAAAAAAATAAAAATAAAAATAAAATAAAATAAAATCAATGGAGATGTTTTGTTGCAAGAAAAACCCACTGCTGCTAGCCTGCTACATGAAAAAATTCAGGCAGTTTTAAAATAGCTATTTTCGCATGTTTCTGTGGTGCTTTGGTGTGTTTTTGGACCACACGATTTCAAAATAAATATTGCGGTCACCCCATTTTGGATCCCCCACCCGCACCGCATGGCATGGCGACTCGGCGAGACGACGAGGATGCCCCCCACCAGAGCAGCCCAGGACAGGAGAGGGGGGGAGGCCAGGGACCACCCCCCAGAAACCACCCCTCTGGTAGGTGCCCTCACTCAGGCAGGCATATTTTCACCTGCTTTTTTGGCCGGGAATGGGGTTCTTTTTTTAAAAAATTTCTGTGCCGTGCCGCTTGGCGATTTGGCGTGGCGACTTGACGAGGATGCACACTTTGCGCAGCCCAGGAGAGGAGGGGGGAGGCCGGGGACACCCCCCCCCAGAAACCACCCCTCTGGTAGGTGCCCTCACTCAGGCAGGCATATTTTCGCCTGCTTTTTTGGCCGGGAATTGGTTTTTTTTAATTTTTAAAACCTTTTTCCTGTGCCGCTTGTCATCGCGCAATCGCTGCGATGCCAGGAACGAAAACGACAAATCAGACCCAATTTTTTTTTAGTCGGTTCGAGTTCGAGTTCTGGCAGAGTAATTGTCATTCTTCGTTCCGTTACGTAACGGAAAAGAAAGAAACGGAAACGAGAATTTCGCCATATATATATATATATGCTCAGCTTGTCAGTACTGAAGAAACCTCCATTGGTAAGGAAAAAAGAAAAAAAAGTTGTTTATTGTATAAGGGAACACATATAGATTAGGAGGAAAGTGTTCCAAAAAACTACATAATGCTTTCTAGCATAGTAATAATAATAATAATAATAATAATAATAATAATAATAATAATAATAATAATAATAATAATAAATTTCCCTCCCTGAACCAAGCCGTGAGGAAATGGAAACAAATACCAAAAGTGTGAAAGAAGGGGGAAATAGTGCTTTTTTAAAAAAAAATTCAAACTTTTCCATTGAAAAGCTAAACACACAAATATATGGCATTTATTTTCACATGATAATCCTACCCTGAAACAAGTTCTCTCAATGTGAAGTTCTCATAATCCCCACAGGCAGCTTGGGAGAAGTAGTCCAAAGAAAGTAACTTTTGAAGGCCTTGCTTGAAAATGGTGTCCAAGATGGTTTTCCAGGCGTGCTTTGCTAACGCTCTCCGCAGATATGCAACAGGGAAAATAAAGTGTATCTCTCTGAGGTGAAGATCTGTCCACTTGAGTTAGCACTTGCATTATCTGGGCCTGGAGGTGAAGTTTATCAAGTCAGCTTGAAATTCAGCCCTGAGTGGCTTTCCGCTGGTAATCAACAACCCACTCTTGGAGATTTTTGGCAGCTTCACCTGGTTACGCCAATAAATCTGAGTGAATAGCGGGCTTGATTTGTTATTGATTTCCCGGAGGATATATTTGAGGCTGCAACTTTAGTGATAGGTCTTCTGAGAGGCAATTCAGGGCAAAGAAAAACACTTTGGCCATAAAGAGGGACTCCAATAGTCAAACTCTAATATCATCAGACGATTCATGGCCAGTAATGAACTCAAATTAGGTTTCTTTTCTACAAAGAGAAAACTCCAGAGCAGCCAACAGGGTCAAATATTGCTATGGAGAAGTTTATCTTCAATTAAGGTGAATTGGCTGTCGGTCTTCAACTATAACATACCTTTGCACAGACTGTTTGAATTACCACCCTTGTTGTGGTCATTATAGTCCAGCAATTCCCAGATCATGTGCCAAGGCATACTGTCAAGACTGATGTTCGAGCACAACAGCTTAGACCAAGGACCTGAAGAGGGGATCTCCAGCATGATGAAACCAACAGGAATCCTGCTGGCTCAGTTTGTCACTGACCACGCTCTTCAGTACACCATCTCTCCATCTTCTGTGCCGCGCACGAGATACCAACACAGCATTTTGTTCCTCTCTAGCACTGTCGTGGTAGAACTGACAGTACATCTGCCCGTCTTTGGTTTGAAGCTGTTGGCTCTGGCATGGCATCCAACAGTATACTGTGAAAAACCATCAATTGAATAAAGAACAGTTCTGTGAAGTCCTGGATCACTGTATCTGCAAAAAGAGGCTGTCCATGGTATTACAGGAGGACCCTGGTATCCACTGGGGATTGGTTCCAGGCATTCCCATGGTTAATGAAAACCATGGATAAGAGAGAACGCCTGCCCACCCACCCCCTAAACTGCTGTTTCCTGACAGTAGTTTGCATTATGACTGCTGTTTTGAGACAGTAGCTTGCTTTATGGCCGCTGTTTGTGACAGTAGCTTGCTTAAAGATGATATTTGTGACTAGAGATGGGCACGACTCGGGAAAATGACGTTTTCGAGTTGTCGTGTGTCGGAGGCAGTCCGTTTCGGCTCGTTTCTGTTTTTCGCGAAATTTCACAAAAATTAGTCGGTTCATTTTTTCATTTTTTTGTTGTCGTTAGTACTGGTTTGGGGGGGGTAGCGGGCTCCTGGAGGGAGCTGCAGGAGTCAGCCAGAGCCACAAGTGATGGACTGGCAGACTCTTTGCACCCGCTGTGTCTCAGGTACTTGCATGTAGTGCAATGCAAGTAGATCTGGCTTAGGGTTAAGACGGGTTAGCGCAAGGGCTAGGGTTAGGCTAGTTACGGGTGAGGTTAGGGTGAGTATTGGGGTGCATCTGGGTGCCTCTCTGACCCACTTAGAAGGACAGTGTACTGGCGTATGGGTTAGGCTTAGGGTTCGGGTTTGGGCTACGATTAGTGGGCTGTTTATGCCCGATTGGCACATCCCAGAAGTGTCTGTGGTCAACCTGGCCAAGTGGCCATGCGATTGGTGGAAAATTTGCATGGTCCACTCCCATGGGCGAGCCCATCATTGCGAATGTGCAGGTGTAAAAAAATAAATTAAAATAAAATAAAATAAAATCAACGGAGACTTTTTTTTTGCAAGAAAAACCCACTGCTGCTACTGTAAAAATTCAAGCATTTAAAATAGCTAATTTTCGCATGTTTCTGTGGTGCTTTGGTGGGGTTTTGGGCAACGATTTCAGTCAGCAAAAAAAAATACTGCATGGGGTCGCCATTTTGGATCCCCCGCACTGCATGGCAAATGTATGCGCCCTCCCAGCCTGGTATGCGCCCCAGCAGCAGCAGCAGCAGTACAATAGCCCAAGGAGAGGGGGGTGGGGAAGCCCTCCCCCAAATAAAACACCCTTCTGGCCTGGTAGGTGCCCTCAGACAGTTTTCGCCTACTTTTAGGGCCGGGAATCAGTTTTTTTTTTTAACTTTTAAAAACTTTTTTTCTGTGCCGCTTGGCATTGCGCGATCGCCGCAATGCAAGTAACGAGCACGACAAATATAGCTTGCTTTACAGCTGCTATTTGTGACAACAACTTGCTTTACAGCTTGCTTTGTGGCTGCTGAATTATTTAATTTTTTCCTCTGCTAACTGTGGATAACTGAATCAGTGGATAATAAACCAGTAGATACAGGGGTCCTATTGCATCTCTATATTCACTTTTAAAGTTTCTTCAGGGACTGAGAAAAGCCAGAGAAAGTGTTCAGGGCAACACGAGGCCTTATAGATGCATCTTCTTAGAATATATATGTGTCATATCCTGTTAATTTGTCTTCAAATTGTGGCAGCCCTAAAAGGGTTTCTGAGTTGTGCACGATGCTGGTTATGGTCAAATAAAGGCCTGTATCACCGGCCTTTGCAATGCCCCCTTGGTCTCTAAGTTCTTTGGTGGGGCAAGGAGGATGATTTATTCCAGTTCTGTCACCCTCACAGGCCCATTGGGTGAGGACCCATAAGAGGGCATTTTTGGTGGCTACTCTCAGTGAATTGAATTTCATGTCTCACAAGGCTAGGTTATATCCCTCCTCTGAGTCTTTCCACTTAACCTCTGAACTTTGCAGGATTATATTTTTTAAAGGGGGGTGCAGTACATTGTGCTAGTATTTTTAATTGGGTCTTTTAAACTGGTTTTTAGATTTTAAGTTAATTCTGTTTTGTTCAGATCCAGAGCACAAATTGAATTGGACAGAACACAGATCATTCCAGACATTTTTTAAAGCTAATGTTATAGTTGCTTAGTACACATACATTTGAAGCGAGCTGTCAAACTTTTGGCAAACTTTTGGCAAACTTTCTCATGAAGATCTGTCAGGTGCCCAAATTTCAGGTCCATTAACGGATAAAAGAAAAAGGAAGAAACGTTATAAAAGTTATATAACCTCAAAAGGTTATGGCATTTTTGGTTGTTAAATGCAAATCAATATGAGATTTTATAAACCAGTTCAGTTCCAGGGCACAATCTGGATTATATTGGGACACAAAGCACCCCAGGCTTAATTGGGATCTATTGCAAAGCCCTAAATTGGCTTCTGAACCACATTTTATTGATTGATTAATGGAATAGCAATGACTTAACAATATTTAACTGGAGCCACCCTCACTAATGTTCCCATGGATAGATTACACTATGTTATCAATGCACATTACTGACATTAGGGCAACAAATTAAATTTAACAAATTACATTTAATGGGTAATTTCCAATCTGCATTGATCAGAAATCCTTTGTTGACAATGTTGGCCTAGTATGTGGTTGCCATCAAAAATGGCAAATTCCATGTTGACCGTAATTAGGAAAGAAATTGCAAAATAAACCTCATATTAACTTTGTAGAATCTATCATACAATCACATCTGAAATACGATTCTGACATTGGGCCTGAAAAAGAATACCATACCGTCTAAAATGAGAAAGAAAAGGGTAATCATGATGTGGCTCCAGCCCACATCTCCATTTTTGAGCCAGCTCAAATGTTAAGATCATCAGGAGATGCCTTCCTATCAGTCCAAGACTTTGGAACTTCCTCCCACAGGAGCCCAGGATGGCCCCATCTTTATTGCCCTTATGCAAGCAGGCAATGACCTTTGTACCACGGCCACCCTGGAGAAACAAAGGGCCTTTTCACACGACCCCTAAATCCGCGGCAAATGGCTCCCAGATCCGGAGCTCAAAATTCTTTCCCCACCAGCTCCAGAGTTTACAAAAAATTAAGTGCGCCCACGCCCACCTAAGTGCATCCCAGCGCACTTTTCAAGTACCTGCTCTCCGGGGGTGAAAAATTCCTGATGCGGATGTAACGTAGTGAGTGCCGGGCTCTCCTCGCTTCTGTTTGTTGTTGTTTTTGCCCCCCCCACGCCCCTTTAAGAGATACTATGCTGCCGGGAGCAGAGCGAGACAGCAGAAGGGAGGTGAGCCCGCATTCTTTTCTTCCTTTTTTTTCTCCCTCACCTCACGCAGCCAGCAGCCAGGAGTGCGGAGGGGGTGGGAACATAGGAACAGCGACAAACCCCCAAGATCTCTGGTCCGAATTTAAGTGGCCAGCGGATCTTAGGGGTCATGTGAAAAGGCTCAAAGAGGCTTGACACAAGAACTAGGTTTAACTAGGGCCGCACTTTATTAAACATGTCAACAATAATAGCAACCATAACCTGATGTAGTGCGGATACAGTTTGACACCCCGGGATCTCCCAGGACACCTCCCACCAACAAGCTTTTGGGTGGGTCACTACCCCCTGGTGACGCAGTCCACTAGACAGCACCCACAAGGCAGGTAAATCTCAGTACCACCCCCTGGGTCCTCAAGCCCATTCCAATGATAACTCTTGGCCCAGAGGGGGTCCTCCCAGTGCATCCTTTCCCCACCACTGTATTCTCTGGATCCACAGTGTCCAGAGGTTGGATGAACTAGGAGAGGTTTTTTTCCCTTCACGACTCTCCAATAGCTTTTAAGCCTCTGCACTACCGCCTAGTGTGACCACACAGTGACTACCTAACTTAACCACCATTGGAGTGCCAGTGTGGGATAGGCGAAAAATCCCCACTCGCCAGGCAGAATCTGGGAATGGGTAAAAAATTCCTATCCGGCCCCTGAAGGCGACCAGTCAGACTCACACTAGCACTATCAAAAAGTGGGTGCCAAAAGAGGGCTAGCTGGGGGAGGAGGCCCACTATATACATGTCCCCCTGCCCCACCCAGGTACAAGACCAGCAGTCAGTCTTGCCCTCGTTTGCCCAGGAGGTCAAAGGGACCCATCTTTCGGACTCTGCCTTCGGTGAGTCCGCATTCTCTACAGACATGTTTTCCCTTAACGACTGGCTGCCTGAGGATGGGGTCTTTAATGGATTGTTGTATCTTACTGCCCCTGTGGCTCCCTGATAGGAGCTGGACTTGGTGATCCATAGAGCCCCTTCCAACTCAACAGTTCTAAGGCAATCATGATGAGGAGTGGATGAAGCCTACAAAAACTCACACAAATAAAATTTGGTGGGTTTTCTGCTTGACATTTTTGATTTCCACCCTCCTCCCTTTTTCAAAAGTTTAATTTTTTATTACTTGGCTTAATTGGGTGATATCTGTAAGCTTGGTTGATATTTTTCCCCTGGATTGAAGCCTGTCAAATTTCAGACAGATATATGCAGAAGTGTACATGCAGGAGCACCATTGGGGTTTTTCATAAAAACATTACCTATTCCGCTGGATTTATTTTCAGGGAAGACTTAAGTCACTATAAAAATCCCACTTCTCTCCAGAGGTACCCCAAAAGGGGAAAAAAAACTCCACAGGATGTTAGATTCAGAGATTTTAGTGCAGGATTCTTTTAAAATTCTTTTCTTTTTTCTTGTTTTCTTTTTAATTTCCTTTACTTTTTTTTTGCTTTTGCTTTTCTTTTTGCAGAGAGGCCAAAAAGAGATGTGCTTCCTTGTGTGTGTTTCTGGGCTATTTGTATGCATTCTTTTTCAAGGTAAGATGTGGGAATTCAGGGAGACAGGTGTAGGACATTGGTAATTAATGGCGAATAACAGACAGTGTGGAGCATTATTTGTTTTGCTTTCTTCTCAGTTGACAGCCCTGAAGTCACAGAAACTTAAAGTGCTCCATTCCTGATGGATAGACGGATGACATTTCTTCTGAGCATATACATATAGGCACCTTTGTATAAAGAATAAGGTGCTTCTAAATTCGGGATTTGTAAAAGGTATTCAGTGTCACAAATTCCACAAGTGTTTTGATCTGTTCTTTGCATTCTCTCTCTCTCTCTCTCTCTCTCTCTCTCTCTCTCTCTCTCTCTCTCACACACACACACACACACACACACACACACACACACACACACACACACACACACACACACACACACACACACTTTCTGCAACCATGGGGGCTTATGAGGACTAATAAAGCCAACAGAATGTCAGCTCCGCGGCCGGATCCTCTGGCCAGCGGAGCCTTTTTGCCCCCTTGCGCAAATGCACGAGAGAGCTGGATGTGAGTTCGCATCCAGATGGGAGGGGGAGGGGCGCACTATAAAGGGTGGCTCCTCCCTCCACCAGTGCCTTTCCACGTCCAGCATTCCCCACCCGCCAACCACTTTAAGTACTACTGTGAGTGTAGCTGGTCGCCTATGGGGGCCAGATAGGAATTTTTGACCCGCACTCTAAATTGGCCATGGAGAGCGGGGATTTTTTGCCTATCCCACACTGGTTCTGGGCATTAATAGCTTTCCTGTGGTTTGGTCACACTGGTGGCAGAAGCAGAAGAATGGCAGCTGGTGAGAATGGAATTGAACATCTGTCCCCAAGTACCCAACAACCATGACACTGCGGATTCTGAGATTACAGTGTCGGGGTGGGTACGCGGGGAGGCTTCCCTGTGTCTGGAATAACCCTTTGCGATCCACTAGGACCCAGGGAGTGGTACACCCATTGACCAGCCCGTGGGTGCCGTCGGCTGACTACACCACCTGGGGGTAATAACTCGCCCTATGCTGTCTGGTTGGAGGGGTCCCGGGAGACCCCGGCGTTCCAACCCATGATATGCTTAATGCCAGGCCCCTCCTAATGTCTTCCGTTGACCTCAAGTTATAAGTTAATAAAGTGTGGCCCAGTTTAAACCCCATGACAGTGTCTCAGCTCATCATTTCACGTGGGAGGGCAATAACCCTTACTTTCCATTCTTTCTGGATGAAAATGAATGTCTTTCTAATTGTTTCAAAACCAAGTATCCTGTGAATTGCTGTGTTTACAGTCAGCTGAGGATGGTAGAGCTGCATCATAACTCTTGAATCTATTTGGGGGACAGACTCCACCCTTCCCGGCCATTTTCACATGACTAAATTTCCAGCAGTGGTAGACCCCACCACTATTCCCTTTTGGAAAAGGGAGGCTGTGCCCTGTCATGGGTTGCAACTTCATTTCCAAGAGGCTTCTATGATCATGACTTGGCTTGAAAACAAGGTGAATAGAGATGGGAGTAGTTTTGTTTCATTTCATTTGAAATGAATTTTTAAAGTAGTTTTTTTGCAAAAGCAAATGAAATAAAATGCTAAGCTCCCCTAGGTTCTAAAAGACCAAAATGGCAGGGGAGCTTCCTAAAGCATTTCTATGTAATCCCCTGAAATTTGTTAAGGTTTTTGGGGGGGAGTCAGGGAGCTGAGCTATGTCGCTCCAAAGTAGGTGCCCTGGGGAAAAAAAATCTTTCTGATTGAGTTGGAGCTTTGGAAGCCAAGCCACAGGAGAATGTAGTGCCGCCACGGTTTGGCTTCTGATTCCAATTAGAAATATCTTTTCCTCGGGGCACCCCCTTTGGAGGTTCATAACTCAGCTCCCTGACCCCTCCCAAACCTTTCCAAATTTCAGGGGCTTTCAGGGAAGAGCTTGAACTCCACTGCCATTGATTCCAATAGGGTGAATTATTTTGTCATAGAGGGTGAAATTGTGTTTTGTGACTAAACAAAAACACATCCTACCGTTTCATTAGGTAGGATGAAATGACGAAAAAGCATTTTGTTTTTCATTTCATGCCCACCTCTAAAGGTGAATACTTTGGTCAAACTTTGGCCCTCCTGATGTTTTGGACCACAACTCCCAGAATTATAAGCTTAGATTGCCAATGGCAAAGGACTGTGGGAGTTGTGGTCCAAAACATCTGGAGGGCCAAAGTTTAGACATGCCTGTTTTAAAGGGAAATGTCAGCCTCTTGTTTTGTTTTCCATGGCTGAAGAGCCAGAGGTTAGGTAATCAATTGCCCACTGTTCTTCCTTGACAAGGACTGGACTCAATGGTCCATAGAGTTCCTTCCAGCTCTGCAGATCATGATGATTCATGGGTGGCAACTTTCACAGCCACTGGCCAGAAGGGAATGTAACAGCTGGGCCTCCATTGAAAACTATGCAGGCAAAGATGATGGGTGGTCTGAGCAGCAGGGTGCCTCACCCCTTCCCCATTTTTGCAGGCCAGGGGGTTGCCCTAATGGTCAAGTATCCAATTCAGCTTTCCCCTTATCCTTCATCACAAGTTGCCAAGACCTCTATTATGGAAGAAGCTGTTTCAGTAGAAAGAAAATGTTGACTTCAGGCAGTAGAGAATGACTGATGGCAACAGTGATGTTTCTGATGCTGATTGGCCAATGAGGAAACTTAAAGGGCTTGGCCTTTCAGAGACAGTGATGGGATTGCAGCTTTCTTTGTTCATTCTGAGTTCTACTTGTGGAGGCTCCCTGCTGAGATTTTCCCCATTGCATCAGAGACCTCATGGCATCCTTGGAACATGAGGCTTCAGTCTAATTTCCTCTTTTGTTACGACTGTTTCAGATTCTTCCCGCATTGTTCTGCACAAAGGATATGGCTAAATTCTGTGTGGCTTATCTGTGTCAGTTATCTGCTGCAGTTACAGTTGTGGGGGGAGTTTAAAATAGAGTCTCCAGCATGGAAGAAGGCTCCGTGCATCTTTCTCAAAAGGTGTTTTGGGAAAAATTGATAAACAAGGAGCAAAGTACTATAATCAAAGCAGCTGACACATTATCAGATTGTGAGAAGAACTACACCAAACAAAGTACTTTGCAAGTTGTTAAAATAACGAGGGAATTTCCCCCTTCCACTCAGCTTTAGTGTAAAAGTAGGCAAGGAAGCACAGCATAGCGTTATTACAATATTACAAACTGGCAAGAGATACCAGTGACTCCGCATTTATGGCAATGATGAATCCTCCCTGGGTTTTTATACGAACTTTACAAAAGTTATCCAAATCAATGAACGTAGTTTGGGGATAAGCACTTTGGACAGCTCTTGCAAAATGTAGATGGAATCCAATAGTCAATTTATAACCTCAATGGAATAAGAGCCATAAGAAATAAGAAGACTGAACTTGGAATAGCAGATAATATTGGACCCATTGCAAAGAGGAACTGCTGAATAGCTCTGGGTTTGGGTATCTGGCTGCAGAGTCATAGATGGAGAGTTTGATTCCCCAATGGGCCTCCTTGAGTGGGCTGGACTTGATGATCGACAGGGTCCCTTCCATCTCTGCAGTTCTTAAGAAGGTGGTGATGAAATATTGCAGCGTTAAACGTTTCTGGGTTGGGATTCCAGCCGTCACTATATTTCCTTTCCCCTTTCCAATCCTCATATTTTTTTTCCCTTCCAGCAATCAGTCAAAACTGTTATGGCTGTTATCATGGGGATTTCCATTCCCATGACAAATCCTCCACTCCTCAAACGTGTATTACAAACTTGTCACATCTTTAAGTTCTTTTATAATGGCCTGTATGATGTTTTACCATCTGCTGGTGTCATTGACGAGAATCAGCGAGAGTTTTCCATTGGGCCTTGATATCCCTGAGGCTTGGGGGAATTCAAGACAGTTATGCATGTATTATTACATTCTGCTGTTTATCATGATATTGGCAGAGAACTGCTTATGCCTTCGTTATCCAAAGTTATTCACATAAACAATATATTCTCTGTGCCATACACTGCAGGTGAAATAACCCCTGTTGTTCAGGCATGGCAGCTGGCATTCAACAGGGTACCTGAAGGCCTTGAATCGCTTTTCTGTAATCTCAAAAACAACCACACACACATTCTTTCTCTTTCTCTTTCTCTTTCTCTTTCTCTTTCTCTTTCTCTTTCTCTTTCTCTTTCTCTTTGGGCCTTTTTACACGACCCCTAAGATCCGTTGGCCACTTAAATTCGGACCAGAGATCTTAGGGGTTCCTCGCTCTTCCTCTGTCCCCACTCCCCTCCGCACTTCCTGGTTGCTGGCTGCGTGAGGGAGGGAGAAAAAAGAAAGAAAAGACTGCCGGTTTACCTCCGTTTTGTTCCCGGCAGCATTCAGATCTCTTAAAGGGGCGGGGCGCAAAAAAAGAACAAACAGAAGCCAGGAGAGCCCCGCACTCACTATCCTTACACCGGATCAAATATTTGTCACCATCAAAGACCAGGTACAAGAAAACTGCTGTTTGGTCGCGCTAAAGTGGGCGGGGTCGCACTTAATTATCTGCAAAGTCCGGAGCTGGTGGGTAAACAAACATTTTTAAGGTCCGGACCTTGCAGCCATTTGCGGCGGAGCTTAGGGGTCGGGTATAAACGCCCTTTCTCTTTCTCTTTCTCTTTCTCTGTCTCTCTCTCTCTCTCTCTCTCTCTCTCTCTCTCTCTCTCACACACACACACACACACACACACACACACACACACACACACACACACTCACTGAATTGGCTGCTGTCAGTGCCATCACTGCAACTTCTAAAAGGCCAACTCAACCCCACTCACATAGCTGTCTATCCACTGAAGGAACCAGGATTGCAGGATCTGCGGACGGATGGTGTATGTCCCTGCACAGCTCCTGATTGGCTAGCGGCAGGGAGAGTGAAAGATGATGCATCGGAAGCTTCTTCCTGGTTGGAGTTTATGCCCGCGCTACCGAAAACAAGGTAAGAGACTGGTTGATTTCACTCTGGAAGGTGGATCCTGGCACTGAATGGCAGCTGTTCTGCCATATTTCATTTTGGAACTGAACCCCCTCCGAAACAAAATGCCCACAAAGAATCCTCATATATTTTGGATACCAATTGTACATCTTGTTCCAGATTTTTTGGGAGCAGGTGATGTCTACTTCCTGAAAACCTCAAAGGTAACCCATCCTTTCTGTCATTACTAGAGATGGGCACGACTTGAAAAAATATTTTTTCGAGTTCTCGTTAGTCAGGCCAGTACCGTTTCGGGTCGTCTCCGGTTTTCGCGAAAATTCGCAAAAATTAGTCGGTTCGTTTTTTCGTTTTTTCGTTGTCGTTAGTACTGGTTTTTTGGGGGGAGCGGGCTCCTGGAGGCACCTCTCTGGGGTGGGTGCCTCCTCTGGCCCGCTATAAAGGGAAAGTGGGCTCCTGGAGGCACCCGTGGGTGCCTCCTATCCTCACCCACTAGGAAGGGGAAGCAGGCTCCAAGAGACCCCTCTACATGGGGGTCTCCCTTCCTCACCTGCTGCTGCTGCAAAATGCTATGCAATAGCCATATGGATATTGCATAACAGAATGTGCAGACAGTGAGACCAGTGTGAGAGTGATAGAATCATGCCTTCCCTGCACAAGGCTCTCGCACCACCATGTCTCACACAGAAGGGAAGTGTACTTGCTGCGTGTAGTGCAATGCAAGCAAGTAGATCTGGCTTTAAGGTGGCTTAGTGCAAGGGCTAGGGTTAGGCTAGTGACGGGTAAGGTTACGGTGGGCTAGTGGGTTGCACCTCTGGGTGCCTCTCTGACCCACTAAGAAGACAGTCTGTGACGTATGGGTACGGAGTCAAGGGTTAGGGTTAGGGCTAGGGCAGGTTTTAGGGGGCTTTTTGGCACATCCCAGAAGTCTCCATGGCCAAGTGGCCATGCGACTGGTGGGATGGCTCCAAAAATTTGCATGGTCGTCCACTCCCACATGGCTGGCCACTCGGCCAGCCCATCCAATGCGCAGGTGTAAATAAAATAAAATAAAATAAAATCAATGGAGGACAGAGGAGGAGAGGAGAGACATTTTGTTGCAAGAAAAAACCCACTGCTACTGTGAAAAATCTGGCAGTTTATAAATTTTCGCGTGTTTCTGTTGTGCTTGTGTGTTTTTGGACCATGATTTCAAAAACAATATTGTGTTCGCCGCCCCATTTTGGATCCCCCGCCCGCACCGCATGGCATGGCGATGGCGACTCGCGAGTCCGGCTGCCCAGGACGGGGCGGAGGCGGGACCCCCCCTCCAGAAACCACCCCTCCGGTAGGTGCCCTGCACCCTTAGTCAAGCAGGCATTTTTCCGCCTGCTTTTTTGGCCCGGGAATGGGTGGGGGGAGAGTTTAAAAGTTTTTTCCTGTGCCGTCCGTGCCGCTTGCTTGCGCTTTAATTGCGGCGGCCGGCGGCGAGACTGGGCTTTTTGCTGGCTGCGAGCCTGCGGCGAGTCCCACAGAGCAGCCCACTAGGACGGGGGATGGGGGGGAGGCCGGGGACCTCCAGAAACAACCCCTCTGGTAGGTGCCCTGAGGCACGGCAGGCATTTTTCCGCCTGTTTTTTTGGCCCGGGAATGGGTGGGGGGAGAGTTTAAAAGTTTTTTCCTGTGCCGTCCGTGCCGCTTGCTTGCACTTTAATTGCAGCGGCCGGCGGCGAGACTGGGCTTTTTGCTGGCTGCGAGCCTGCGGCGAGTCCCACCAGAGCAGCCCACAAGGACGGGGGATGGGGGGATGCCGGGGACCTCCAGAAACAACCCCTCTGGTAGGTGCCCTGAGGCACGGCAGGCATTTTTCTGCCTGCTTTTCGGCCGGGAACCGGGTTTTTTTAACTTTTAAAAACTTTTTTTCTGTGCCGCGTGGCATCGCGCGATCGCGCGATGCAAGGAACGAGCACGACAAATCAGACCAAAATTGTTCGTTCGTCGGTTCGAGCTCGAAGTCTGGGGGAGTGATTCCCGTTACCGTTTCCGTAGAGTAACGGAACCGAGTAACGGAAACGGAAACGGGAATACCGCTAAGTCGTGCCCATCTCTAGTCATTACTGAATATTCGTCAGGCTGGAATCCCACCAGAAGTTTCTGCTTGTGTAAGCATCATCACATTGGCATCTCGTGCGCTCCCAAACGCATCTGGTGGGGCCGCTGTGAGATACAGGAAGCTGGACTAGATGGGCCTTTGGCCTGATCCAGCATGGCTCTTCTTATGTTCTTATGTTCTTATGACCAGCCATGCAAGCAGCGCCTCCACAATTAGATCTGGAAATTGAGTCATGGCTACTGGACTTCTTTTTCTTGAGAGAAAAACTTTTTGCTGCTTCATAAGTCTGAATGCAGCAAGTGTGAGTCCTCCTTCTTATAGTCCACTTTGACCTCTTGTCACCCTGATCTGAAATAGGCTCCTAAGATGAACAATAACCAGAATAGGCTTGTTAGGTAGACAATAGTATCCCTAGCCTTAAGGTGAACAATGGCCTAAGGTGCTGAAAGCTATAAAGTATGGGTCGTTAGCTATGGCCTTGGTGGGGTGAAGGCTTTTTGACTTGGCTGGGTATTGTTGAAAGCACACCCTGATAAGCAGCTGATAGACTATGCCTGAGGCCCCCACCTCTGTTGAGAGAGGAGGTTTCAATGTCACATGAATGGCTTCCCTGACCCCTCTCTCTGTCTAATATGTGTACATCCTCATCTTTGAATTAGTGCCCTTCGGCCTTCAAATGGAGGTGTACTGCTGATTCTGGTCCTGAGCTGTTATTCCTCCTAAGTTGGTGTATGCAGCAAGGTGTATGCAGTTAAACATATGCTTGTGTAAATCCCCAGTAAAATTCTGGCCTTCATGTTGCTTTGCATTGCTGTTAAACTGAGAAGCCAGGCAACATGTGCTTAATTGGCCTAGTCCTGATTTTTTTGTTTTTTAATGTTAACTGCTGAGCTAGTGTATGCACACCCATTTAATTTATTTCTCATTTTTGATGTGGTCAAGGGCCATGATAAACTGTCTCTTGCTCATATTTGAAAGTTGTTGCTAGCATTAAGTAAAGCCTCTCAGCTTGTGTGAATAAATGTAACACTGGGAGAGTTTGCCGGGAGTGAAGATAAGGAACCCAAGCAAAATATGTTGCAAATCTACCGGGATTTTGGACCCAATCCAATATATGGCAAACGGCATCTGTGCAAACCCTGACTCTCTCACACAAAATGGATTTACCAGCCAAGGCTAACGGCCAGGTCACAGATCTAGGAAGCTTATTGTCAATCCTCTGCAATCAGGATTGCAGAATCCTCTGCCATATTCCTTCTGCTGTGGAAGGAAATGGTCTCCTTAGCACTTCCCCTTCCCCTTCCACGTTATTGATATCTTCAGTACACCACTGGCAGGTGAATTAGCCCGTCTATGTTCAGGAATTTCCTCATGCATGGAGAGTAAAATGAAGGAACAGTGGTTATCTCCTAGCATATTGACAAAAGAAAATATTTCTTTACCTAGTGTGTTGTTAGTCTGTGGAACTCCTTGCTGCAGGATCAGCGTAATACGACAAGCACTTATAGCAGGATGTCACAAAGGACAGCTGTGGATGGAGAGGGAGGAAAAAAAGCTTGGTAGGGGGATATATAGAAGTTTTCTCACTTGAAGGATGGATGATTAGCTGTGTTTATAACACAGGCAGAAGGAAATATCCATTTTCTTCCACATATCAGTTCCTAACTGGCAATCTGGATCCGGAGATTAGGAGAAAGGTACCTGCAAAGCTTTTTGGTATGTTTTTATTCCAACCAAGTGTGAAATCCTGTTATCTCTCTCACGCCTTATGGGGGGCTGACATTTTTTGTATGGCTACACAATGGCAAATTGGTTACTTCTTGTCTGTCGATAACACTGGCATAACATTAGAAGGATCTGTATCAAAGCTCAGTGAAGTCATGGGGAATTATGCCTCCGCTAGTCCACTTCTACAGATCTGTACGCGCGGAGAGAAATGCTGAAGTCTTATTCAAGGAGATACCTATAATACAAATCCGATGCAATGATTCAGTGAAGCATTCAGAGAAGCTGCCTCTACAATACGACCACTATAGGGTCAAATAGAAGGGCTGCGCGTCTGACATCATGGCAGAAATTCAGCAGCAAGTCTCGGCTAGAGTAGCTCCATTGAATCAGTGAGTCTACTTCTCTGTAAATTCCACCTTTAAAAGTTCAGCTACTTTTTAGTTGTCACTTACTACAGTAACCCCCCGCCTATCGCAGGGGTTAGGGACCCGTCCCACCCCGTGATAATTGAAAATCCACGATATGCAGATGCAGGGGTGGGGCATGGCTGGGGGGATATCTGGGGTCTCTTTACTTACCCCAGGCCTGTCACTGCCATGAATGGGCCCCCAAAGGCCTTCCTGGGCCTGCCGGAGGTCTCAAAAGTACTTTTCTCCAAATCGGAAGTGACCTCTGTATCACTAGAAAGCACTTTTGGGGCCTCCAAGGACCTTTCTAGGCATGTTGGAGGACTCAGAAATGTTTTTCTGCAAACCAGAAATCACTTCCGGTCTTCCGGATGTCCTTTTCGGTTTGGCGAGAAGCACTTTGGGGGCCTCTGACTGGCCCGGGAAGGTCATTGGAGGCCCATTTGGTGTAGCACCAGGCCTAAGGAAGTACAGAAGGCCTGGTACAAGCCTCTCCAATGTACCCCAGGGGGCTTTTTTTCATATACTGCATTCCCGCAATGTGCTGGGACCACAGTATATGAACCGCAATAGGGCAGGGGGGTGTTACTGTACCAGATTTAAGTTACTGCATGTAAGGGGCACTGGAGAGCCAATGCAGATAAGTGCCAAAGTTGCTCTTTACATTACAGAGTAATTTTAATGACCTTTCCAGAAACACTTCTATCTCCTCCTCATAGTTCAGGGCTATTTGGACTCAACAATAGAGATGGGTATGAAATCCGTTGGGATCCTTTGTATGAAAGTCCCTGTGTGGCTCTGCAGGTCCCACATGGGGCTCTCTCTCACCCTCCGGCCAGCTGACCCACTCACTAATCTACTGTGGGCAGGAGCTCAGCCAGTCTGCCCCCACCTCCTCTGTCAGCCAACCACTCATCAGCTACACAGGGAGAATTCCCGCCCCACCTCCTCATGGGAAGGGTTGGCTGCCAGCAGAGGTGAAGATAGAGCCGGACCTGCTGAGCTCACTTTGAAGTGCCACAGGAGAGGAGCCCCGGAACCTTGCAAAGGATGGTGAGTGGGCCAGCTGGCCAGGGGTGGGTGAGAGATGGACCCACACAGTACATGTGGAGTTGCATGGGCCCATTTGTATGAAGGACACTGAAGGGCTTTGCTACTCAGCAGCGTTTTCCAATGTTGTTTTTACTTTCACTTCAGGTTAAGGTCAGTCACAGCCTAGGGGTGAGCTTGTAGTGCCGTGTCTCTCAGAAAATTTGAGAAAACTTCCAAGGGACTGGGTTAGGTGATGCCTTCTCCAATTTGGCCCATGAGTATGAACTTGTGTGAGAGTATGCCTCCTTATTGGTACATCTGGCATAGTAATTTCAGATTCAATACAAGGTGCAATGTCTGAAGGCAACCTGAGCATGACCTCTCTAAAATTTATTATTTATTATTTATAGACTGCCAGACTTTCACCAGAGGGAACTCTGGGTGGTGAAAGGCCAATTTACAACCAGTAAGACTCTTCTGATCCCTTCTCTTACAAAATGCTGGGATGGGAGCGGACGGGTCACCTTCTTTGCACCAGTGTTTGCCCACTTTTAATTAAAATCTTTCCCATGTTTTGTTTGCAAATGATGCAGTCCATCCCAAATCACCTAGCGCATGGCGTTTGCTGCAGGAATGTCTCCTTACCATTGGTACATCTCTAGTCTCAACTTCAAGTCTCTTGAAACCCTCTGCTCTGCACGCCTAAGGGCTCCTCGTGGAATAATGAATCAGAAGGAGGAAAAATAAAAGGTGTCACTTGCTATGCCCTTTAATGTAGTGCACCTGTTCAATCCCAACTCGTAGTTTTTGGGTTGCTTGCATTTTTATGGGCTTCACAAGATGGAAGAAATCGCAGTGTGGCCAGCTCTGGGGGAAAAGTAATTCTAAATCAGTGTGAATGTCTCCCTTCCAAAATGGCAACTTTTGCTGTGAAAATAACCCCACCCCCACGCCCAAGTAATCCAACACATAAAAAGAGTGCTTATGGCTGATAGCAATGTGTTCGTCCCTCTGAGTTTATTCCATTTTTAAAAGTCCCAATCCACCTTTCTACAACAATAAATGAGAAGATTTCACTCAGATCATTGTGACCTTATTCCTCCATGTGTCCTAAAAAGAAAAGAGTTGGAGTGATTCATAATATAATGCTCACTTCAGAACAAATTGATGGGTGGGTGGAGGAACCCTGCCAGTGGCATTTGCTAGTTCCCACAGAAGTGTTCCTTGTGAAATCGGACAGCCAGTCTTTTGGGAAGAATGGAATTACACCATTCTGAGCCTGCATATTGCTCTAGGTGGCAGACAAAGGGGCTTTTCACACGACCCCTAAACTCCGCGGCAAATGGCTCCCAGCTCTGGAGCTTAAAATTATTTCCCCACCAGCTCCGGAGTTTACAGATAATTAAGTGTGACCACGCCCACCTAAGCGCGTCCCAGTGTACTTTTCAGGTACCTGCTCTCCGGAGGTGAAAATTCCTGATGCGGATATAACAGTAGTGACTGCCGGGCTCTCCTTGCTTCTGTTTGTTCATTTTTTGCCCCCTGCCCCTTTAAGAGATCTGAATGTAGTGCCGGGACAGCAGAACGGAGGTGAGCAGCATTCTTTTCTTCCTTTTTGTCTCCCTCCCCTCACGCAGCCAGCAGCCAGGAGTGGGGAGGGGGTGGGAACGCAGGAACAGCGACAAACCCCTAAGATCTCTGGTCCAAATTTAAGTGGCCAGCAGATCTTAGGGGTCGTGTGAATAGGCCCAACGTTTAAGAGACTATTGGGTACTCTGTTTTCAGTTCTCTTGGCTTCCAGAGTAATATTATTTTGAGTAAAGGTGGGCATGAAACAGAAAACCCATGGTTCAGTTTCATCTGTTTCGGGCCCACCCTTGGCTCAATTCTGTTTGGGTTTGTACAAAAAAACAAATCGTATAAACCTGAACCGACCCGAACCAGTTCAGGTTTGACTTATTAGGCGGCAGCAGCGGCAGCAGCGGCAGGGTGATCCTGGCCCCGGTGGCAGGGGCTTTTTTCTTCAAGTGCTGTTTGTTGTTGTTGTTGTTGTTGTTGTTGTTGTTGTTGTTGTTGTTGTTGTTTTTTTAAAGCCCTGACCACATGGCCCCAGGGGCCGGGTTGGCACTGGCTTTATTTAAATAAAAATCTTATTTTATTTTATTTTATTTTATTTTATTTCTTATTTTTTCTTAATTTATTTTTATTTTTTATTTTTTATTTTATTTTTATTTTTTGTTGTTGTTTTAAACCCTTCCCCACCAGGACCAGGACTGTGGCGGCTGCCAGCGGGGACAAGGTGTGTGTGTGTGGGGGGGGGGTAACGAAAAACAAAGCGAATGAAATAGAAATTTCTGTTTCATTTCATTTCATTTTTCTTTGATTGGTTTGTTCATTATTCATTTCATTAGCTAACAAAATGAATAATGAATAACGAAATGTATTAAACGTTCATTTCGTGCCCATCTTTAATTCTGAGTTGATAAATGCTGATGGCTTACAGTTACACAGTGGAGAGGCTCTAGATTTTGGATTTTTTCCAGCTCTTTGTCAGAAAGATAGCTGGCATGTTTTTCCATGAGTTCTGAGTTTCTGGTAAAATTCCTTTTTTGCTGAGCAGTAGAAGTCCAGAGATCCTCAGAGGAAAATAGCTAAAAGTCTTCCCGAGTTCATCCCTTTCTCATTCACTTGCACTTCAAGTCCCAGTAACCTGTCATGAGACATTTGTAGGATAAAAGAACAAAAAAACCCCCAAATTTCTTTACTTAACTTGCTTAACATTACAGACTTGTGCATACTGCTGTCTTTACTGCACTCATACTTAGCAACCCACTCAGCAGATCAACAGCAAACAACTGACTGCTTTCACTTGAGTAAAGAGATGGGAAAGAACACTTAGCTGAGAGGCAGGGGCTCTCTTCAGAATCAAAGGCTATGATGAGCATTGGTTAGTGCTAGATAGAAAATCACTGCAGCCCAGAAACATTCTTCCCAGTGAGGGACCCAGTGAGCTGGCATGGCGAAGTGCGGATTTGAACCCTGTTCTTCAGAGTCCTAATCTATCGCTCTGTCTGCTACAACACACTGGGGATCCAGGAGAGTGATAGAATTGCTTGCCGGGATGTCCAGACTTTGGCCTTCCTGATGTTTTGGAGCACAACTCCCAAAATTCTAAGCTTAGATTGCCAATGACAAAGGACTGTGGGAATTGCAGTCCAAAACATCTGGAGGGCCAAAGTTTGGACATGCCTGGGAGGGTACTGTAGCACCTGCCAATTTTTTATGCTTTGCCTAATGGAGGCTGGCTCTGATCTGTTGAAATGTCTATGCTTTATTTTACTGCCTTGTAGTTTTATTATGATCATGAAAGCACAGCCACACAAACACTTACAGAGAGAGAGAGAGAGAGAGAGAGAGAGAGAGAGAGAGAGAGAGAGAGAGAGAGAGAGAGAGAGAGAGAGAGGAGAGAGAGAGAGAGAGAGAGAGAGAGAGAGAGGGAGAGGGAGAGGGAGAGGGAGGGAGGGAGACTTCCCCCAATCTGACCAAGATTTTTCTTTTCTCTCTTTGGCATAGATACTTCCATGGTTCTTGAAAAATGCAGTAAATAAGTTGGTATCAAAGACAATGAATGCAAATGACTTCTTTATGAAATGCCACGCGACCGGACTGAAAGTCTTCTGATATCGTCTTTATATATTGCTTTGCAAAGTACCCAATGGAACTTCCTGAATATCCATTTCCCTAAAACCACCCTGATTTGTCATGTGTTTAGATGTGGTGACTTCCAAGTTACCACCCAGGGATAAGAGCGTCTCTGGCCGATAATTCCCTCAGTCCCTGTGGGTTCTTTTAAAGAGAAAAATGATCTGAGAGCATCAATTCAATGAAATCCCTTTATTCACTATTCTAAGTTACAAAAATAAAAAAACATAAAAATCAATGAAAAATATAAAAATGCTTATCAGATACAATCATATAATATTGCCTAAAAATAATAAAATATAAGATATTCTTACTAGTTTAATACTATGAAAATTTCAATGCCTAGGCTAGCTAGGACCTAAATTCTAAGTGTCTACATCTTGAAGCTGGATTCAAAGCCAATCTCTCTCTCATAGTCTAAGTATAAACTTTCCCAGCTCCGAGCAGTTTCCAGAGGTCTCGTGAAACAATTGTCCAATGGTAGCTGTCCAATTTGGCTTGTTTTGACTGGGCAATTTGTATCGAGCCTTAAAAATCACACTATGTCCCATCCTGCTAATTTCCTTTCATGCTATGTCCTATCGTTCTAATTCCGTTTCATGGCAAAAGGGTAGAAATAACATGCAAAGCCCGGGGGTATTCCCCCTGGTCAAATGTTAGATCGCCTAATCCTCTGTGTGTGTGTGTGTGTGTGTGTGTGTGTGTGTGTGTGTGTGTGTGTGTGTGTGTGTGTGTGTGTGTGTGTGTGTGTGTGTGTGTGTGTGTGTGTTTTAATCAATAGCACTTGTCACCAATTTAACAGAACTATGTTCTCTCTTGGAAAAAAAAATGAAATAAAATCCAGCAGTGAGAATGTCTTAAAAACTAATAAACCTATGGCCCCAAGGCCTGTGCACTCTATGTTTTCCCAGACGAAGAACAGTTTTCACATTTGGTTTAAACCAAGTTATAAGCCAGGAAAACAACAACAATGGGGCTTTGGGTCCAGGGAACAGAACATAAGTTTTGATTTGGAAGAGTTTGCAAAGGAAAATTCTTGCGATCTTGTTTCCAAAAACTTCTGATGGCTGAGGTACATTTCCTCTACCAATGTTTAGTCAGGTACCACTTTCTTCTTACACAGGGACTTCGAGGGACCAAATAGCTAGTCAATGAAGTGCAGGGATTGTTGTTGTTGTTGTTGTGGTGGTGGTGGTGGTGTTTGTTCTTCTTCTTCTTCTTCTTGTTGTTGTTGTTGTTGTTGTTGTTGTTGTTGTGGTGTGTGTGTGTGTGTGTGTGTGTGTGTGTGTGTGTGTGTGTGTGTGTGTGTGTGTGTGTGTGTGTGTGTGTGTGTGTGTGTTTGCAATAGCAGCATGTCTGAGAATGAAAGAGAAAATAGGGTTAGAGTAAAGCTTTAACGTTCCAAGGCAAAATGCCCTCTCTCTTCCCACTCATGATGCATTTACCTTAGTAAATAATAGAGCATTAAATATCTCATCAGCATCAATTTATTTTATTCATTTTGAATATTTTTACCCCACCTTTCTCCTTGGAAAAGGATCCAAGGTGGCTTACAATAATGAGGGACAACATACAGTCCAGAACATGCAAGACACATTCAAGTTAAGAACAGGGAATTTTAAGAGGAATCTTAAGACAAGAAAAGTAACATTAGAGCCACAAAGAGCACGCAAGAAGAAAAGAAAAATCCATTATGAGGGGTGAAAAGCAACATGGAAAACTCTAGTGTTATTATGAAATCAGTCAATGCAATCATGTGTAGAGATGGGCACGAAACGAAGAATTTTTCGTTTCCATTTTCGTTTTTTCATTTTGTTACGTAACGAAACGACAAACGAAGTTTGTCTCTAAAATGAAACGAAATGAACAGAAACACCGGAAATTTTGTCATGCGTTTCGTTTCCGTTACTGCAATATGAGTGAATTGCTTAAAATCCTAAAAATAATCACAAAAAATGAAATAAATGGTAACAAAATGGTAACGAAACAAACAAAAACGAAAATGAATTTTTTCCAAAAATTCACAAAAAACGGAAACGAACGGAAACGGACCCTCCAAACGACAAACGACAAACGAAATGCCATTTTTTAAATTCGTGCCCATCTCTAATCATGTGTGTTAATCCATATAAATTCACATAGTAGGTAGTACCTCATTCATGGAAAGCTTGCCTGAAGAGGAAGGTCTTTGCCTAAGAGTTATTTTCCTGACGAAATGCCATGAACTTTTGTACTTTTAAGTTCTCCACATTGGTACATTCCTGAACAAGCACTTGTAGTGCATGAAAGCTCACATATTGTATGATCTAGGAGTTGAGTCTTGGCAAGTGGACTTCTTTCCTTACGGGAACCAAATATTTCACTATTCATCTAAGTAGCTTTTTCAGTCTGAAGAGATTGAAGTCCAGTTGCCATGACTCAGCCCCCACATAACTTCATCGGGATGACTCAGAATCTTCACAGATATATTGTACAATGATATTTTAGTGGTCTATAAAGGAATCACCTACTCCTGCATCTGTAGTTTGTATCGTAGACAACACTCCCATTTATTTCATTGCAAAAGCTTGTTAGTGCAGCGTGACCTAGGTGTAATGTTTCTGCTCAGTGCCTGCCTTACTTTACATTAAACAAGGTTTGGAATGTACAGTGACCCCCCCCATCATGGGGGTTAGGGATCCAACCTGACCCACAATAATTGAAAATCTGCTATATGTGGATGCAAGTCGGGTTGGGCCTGGAGGGCCTAGCTGGGGACTCTTGTACTTACCCCCAGCCTGGCTCTGCCTAGAAAGGCCCTCAAAGCCCTCAGAAATGCCTTTTAGCAATCCAGATGTCAGGTTTACTGGAAGTCACTTCTGGTTTGCACGGAAGCCCTTTTGGGGCCTCCGACAGGCCCGGTAAGGCCCTTGCAGGAGGGTTCAGGGCAGTGCCAGTCCTGGGGTAAGTACAGGAGGCCTGAAACAGGCCTTTCCCCCTTACCCCAGGGGGACTTGTTTTTAATATACTGTGGTCCCGTGATACAGCGGGACCGCAGTATATGAACTGTGAAAGGTTGGGGGTTACTGTACCCCAATACTAATTATCTCTGGACTTGGAACACTCTAGTTTCAACTTATCTCCTTCACAACTACAGAAATTGGGAAGCCCATCCTACAGTCTGCTGCTGGGGTTGCAGCTAACCTCTTGAGGAACAAAGGATGCTGAGAGGAAGACTGGTGGTATATGGGTCATACATGTTTGTTGTTACTATATGCAGTGTTGTGCCTATGCAGTGTACCATATGTAGTGACATTATTATAGGTAGTGTTGACAGTGATGGTCCTTTCCTCCATGTGGAGTCCCAGGAATCTGCCCCTATCCAAGTTGGTGCTGAGCTAAACCTCAGGCCGAGGTGTCAAGCTGGTCAGTATTTTTGTGACAACAGTTGGATGAAAATGACTACTAGGGCATCCTCCATAAGCAACGCATGCTGGCCCAGCCCAACCAACATGGAAAGTGGGCAAGGGTTACTGGTTCAGGAGCAAGACCAGTTAGAGAAGATAGCTCAAAGGAAAGCAAAACCACTGCAAATCGCTACACTCAGCATTGAAACATTGACTGTATGTAGCCCCAAGCTGGCCAAAGTTGTGCAATGCCACTGTACTGACATAGCATGCCTTCAAGACACCAGATGGAAGGGCCATAAATTGAAGGACATTGGAGAGGTTTATAAGCTGATTTATCAGAACACATCCAACAACATTGGGTGTTGCTGTTGTGTTGAGCAGAGACCTACATATTCATGAGATCCAGGCTCTGATTGCTTCATCTCTGTCCCCATTGACATTCCCATTCACCAGCTGTGTAAGTGTCTGTCCAACAGTGTAGGCAGCAACAGAAAAGTGGGTGTTCTTCCAGTAAAGATCCACAGAATTTGGGGCTTTCAGTGATTAGCTATTTGCCATTTTTCTCCTGGGTGGTTATCTTTATACGAGCACTGAAAACAAGCAGGCATTCCCTGACTCATGAATACATCTTCATGAATGGACTACACTGCTGCACTCAGTCTGCCTCTGCCTCTGCCTTCTAACTACTGTATTACCGTAGCCCTTAGTCCTCTTTGTGTTATTTTGTGACCATGTGAATTGTATATTGTCTACTAACTGTCATATTTAGTTTACCATGTTATAGTAGACCTCCATTTATTATGGGGGTTACGTTTCCCAACCACCTGTGATAAACAAAAATCAGTGATATGTGGACACCGTCACCCCCTTGCTGCCACCACTGCCACCATCACCCTTCCTCTCCAAAGCTGCTTTTGAGGGTGCCAGCAACAGTGGAGAGGGGGCAATGGCTGCACTAATGGTGGTGGTAGTGGCAGGGACAGTGACGGATTGACAGCGGCGGGGTGTGGCAAGGGTGGTAGGGTGCCAGGGATGAAAGTGGTGGTGGCGGTGGTGGTGGCGGCAAGGGTGGCAGGGTGGCAGGACAAAAGCAGGGACAGTGGTAAGAGTGATAGGGTAGCAGGGGCGGAAGTGGGGCTGGTTGGGGTGGAGGTGTTGGCAACGGATGTGTGTGGCGGATCCTGCAATATAACAATACTGTGATATATGGGCCATGAAGTGGCAGAAGAATTATGTATTTCATGTTATAATATTTTATTTGTTACTATGTTAATCTTGTTGTTTTTATTGTTGTACACCACCCAGAGTATCCCAGTAGCTAGGTTGTCACTATATAAATCAAATACACTAAATCAATCAATCAATCAATCAATCAATCAATCAATCAATCAATCAATCAATCAATCAATCAATCAAATAAATAAATAAATAAATAAATAAATAAATAAATAAATAAATAAATAAATAATTTTAACAACCAATCCTTGATGTTTTTGAGGAATCTTCTTTTAAAGTGTGACGGTTTGCAAGCTGCAGCAGAACACATTCAAACCTCCCTGTTCCTAATATGAATTCCCCCATCATGTCACTAAAAACCTTGATTTCTTCATCAGTATACTGATGGGTATTTTTATTATTATTATTTTTAAACCGACAGGGATAATATTGCTGATATTACATGCACTTCCAGTGCTCACAAATCCCCCCCAATAATATTCATGATATAGTTTTTGCAACTCAAACCAATATGATTTGACATGAAATTTAGTTTTGCTCCATCATAACAGCTTTAATAGTGTTATACGAGCTAGACAGTTTATCAAGCTGTCTCCTTTCTTTGATGTTCATATTACAGCTGATTTTGTAGAACAAAGAAACATTAGGGCTTGCTTATTTTAGCACAGGCAGGTAAACAATTTCTGCTTCATTTGCATGAGGGAAATGTGTGAAAGTCACCGTTAAACTGAATTACAGTAGCCATGACATTGGGACTCACCTTCTTTTCCCTTATCTCTCACCTTTTTCATTTTTCAAAAGTGATTTCCCACTGATTGCCATTTCTACAAAGGCAGATCATACCTTTATATGGAGACATCGTTTTGGTGGCAGGTGGAAGGAAGGACACTGTTGCCTTGCCTTGCCTTGCCAAAAAGATGCTAGCCACCCTAGAAATAAGTGGTTTTTGTGTGTGTGATCAATTGTTCCCCTCCCCTAGAGCATGGTTATCAACGCAATGGAATTTCAAGAGGTCCTCTGTGTATTCCATTTTCCTGAAATATTACACACTACCTTCAGAGAGAACAAAAAAAAAAGTCCCTGTCGAAATGTATGGGACAAGGAGGAGGTTTTGGAGATGGATCAAGAGAAGACAAATTTGCTAACCTGAATTGCATAGTTTGGAGAAACACCATCATATCATATCTAGACAACAAACCTAAACAAGCCACATAAATTTTCCCACCTACTCTCCCTTCTTAACACTCTGAGATTTGGGTCATGGGATTTCACTGCCTTGAGCCTATCTAAAACTACTACCACCAGATTGCAGAATTATGTAACTACTGTCACCAGGTAGCAGAATTATCTACGTTTGGCAAACTAAGTCTCCTGATCCTTATAGCTTTTGCTTGTGATTATCTACCACTGGAGATAAAATGACTGAGTAGAGATGGGTACGAATCGAAAAAATGACATTTCATTTTTTCATTTTTTGTTGTGGGTCAGTTTCGGTTCATTTTCATTTTTTGTGAATTTTTTGAAAAATATTTGTTTTGTTTTGTTTTGTTTTTTGTTTTTCATTTTTTGCGTGACTTAAAGCATTTCCGCGCACGGACATCCCCCAACGCCCCAGACCAGAGGGAAAACAATAAAAAATGATGCTGGCAGAGACATAGTATAGACTAGGTATGCAGGGAGGATGCAAAGGCAGTGGCAGGCGTTGCCCAGGGCGTAAGGCAGCCGCAGAGTGACTGCACTGCGGGGCAGGGCAGGGGACTCACTGAGAGGTATGCACGCACACAGGGAGCCTGCAAGAAAAATCCCTTCTATCTCTTCTCTAAGAGCCAGGCTGCAGCCAGCAGGAACACAGAGACACGCACCTGCCTGGCTGGTCTAAAGTAACGAGTCGCAGAGACAGCAATCCCACCCTAACTCCCACCACAGACTGCAAGGAGGACGGGGACTGCCAAAGCTTTTTATGCCCTCTGTGGCTGTCATACCTACCCAGTCTGCAACCTGGGCATGCTATTGGTTGAAATTGTCCAAGAATTTACATGATACCATCAAATGGCTTGCATCCATCTTGTGGCTGGGATCCATTTTTTGTCATCCTTAAAGGGAAAAGAAAAAATACATCTCGATGGGAGAAAAAAACGTTTTAAGGACCGCAACCCCCTGGTAGGTAATAATTCAAATAATTATCACTGTGTTTTTATGGATGTCCAGGGCGTTTTAATACCCAAGAAATCAATATTAGGCATCTGGGAGCCATTTTGGGTCAATGTCCCCTAACTCCTCTTAAAGGAAAGAAAAATACAGCGATCTGAGAAAAGACATAAATGTACGTTTTAAGGGCCCCAAACCCCCTGGTAGGTATTATCAGGCATAATAAATAATTATCACTGGATTTTTATGGATATTCAGGACGTTTTTTAACATTTAAAAATAGCTCATTTCATTGTGTGTCACCATTAATGAAAACGAAACGTAATGAACCTAATTTTCATGGTTCTGTTCGGTTCGTTCCAATTTCATCACAATTTTTGTTATTTGTTTCGTTACATAATGAAACGAATAACGAATAATGGAACATTTTTTTTTTCATTTTGTGTCCATCTCTACTAATGAGCAGCCATGCTAATGATCTTCCTCTTGTCACTGGCTTTTAAAATGATGCAGTACCAGTATTCTCTGAAATTCTCTGTGGTCAGATCTGTCTGCCTGAAATCAAGGAGAAGGAACACGTCCATCCGCAAACATAATCCTCCATGGCCAGGATTTCCAGTGTTCCAATGGTTGACTTTGACAATAACATATATTTCTCCATTTCCCCCATTCTACCACCATCCTCAGTCATCTTCTTAATTTCATGGGTAAGATGTGTGCATGTCTAGGCTTTTCTCTAAACTTTGGTTTATTCTCTTTGCCATTTATTTAAAGTCCTGCCCTGTCCAAGTTTAAGGATACTTTAAGGATACAAGTTCTGCAAAAGAAAAGCTGGCTGTTCTGCATTTAGCCATCAATATTCTTATAATCTGAGAATTGAAATGGATCCTATGGAGTCTTGAATCCAGCCCCTGTCAGAGAGGGAGCATTCGGAATTGAACTCCCAAACTCTGGCTTTGGAGGCAGTGACCTAAACCAGTGAGCTACGTATCCAGCAGCTCTTCTCATGCAACAAGCCAGCAGTCACTGGAGTTGCATCACTTGGGTGCAATGAATAAATAGACCCACTGTGACAAGATGCCATTTCTATGAAGAAATCAAGATAGTATAATATTTTCTCTACCTTGATTCTCTTATCAAAACAAATGGAGACTGAAGGAAAAAGATAAATAAAAAACAGCATAGGGAGGTAAGAAGAAAGATTTAAAATTGTATTTTATAAAGCAATGCAAAACCCCCCACAAAATACAAAATACAAAACACAAAACACACACACAGAGACACCACACACACACACACACACACACACACACACACACACACACACACATTGAAAACTAAACAACCATGCTCCCCTCCACCAATGGGACCTCTTAAACAATATTGTCCCTTGCTATCCTCCCTTCCAGAACAGAATAGAAAGTTGCACTGGAACTTTACCCTTATTTCTTACAAGCACATATTCCATAAGTCTACCCCATATATCATAAATATATCTCTTTTTAACTCCTTTCTTTATCTCTAAATTACACATCAATTTGTCATTTAAGGCAATATTCTAAACTTCATTTTACCATTTATCCATACATTGTTCATAGTCCCCCTTCCAATTCCTAGATAAGATTAATCTAGCCATTGTCAAGAGATTAGTGAGCAACTCTCTAGTTTTAAAGTCATAATCTGTTTTAACAAATATTATAGCCCAATCTTCCTCTTTGATTTCTTTTTAAAAATCTTGCTCCCAGACTACTGTCAATCCTCACAAGAAGACAGATTTGGAAGGCTAGCTATGAGCCTTTTCACACGACCCCTAAGATCCGATGGCCACTTAACTTCGGACCAGAGATCTTGGGGGTTTGTTGCTCTTCCTGTGTTCCCACCTCCTCCGCACTTCCTTACTCCTGTCTGCATGAGGGGAGGGAGAAAAAAAGAGAGGAAAAAATGCAGGCTCACCTCCGTCTGGTGGTCGACTGCCCCGAGCCCTGTCGTCGTCCTGATTCCTGTCTCTTAAAGGGGCAGGGGGCAAAAAAAAAAAAAACAGAAGCGAGGAGAGCCCGGCACTCACTCCTTTACATCCGCATCAGGGATTTTCACCCCCGGAGAGCAGGTACCTGAAAAGTGCGATGGGACGCGCTTAGGTGGGCGTGGTCGCACTTAATTTTCTGTAAACTCCAGAGCTGGTGGGGAAACAATTTTAAGTTCCGGAGCTGGGAACCATTTGCCGCGGAGTTTAGGGGTTGTGTGAAAAGTCCCTATGACCGTTACCCCACATCCACTTTGTTGCTCTAGAAAATGCTCTGAGATGTGGATCTTAATATTATCCCCCCATGTTTGTCATGCTTTAAGCAAAATAAAGTGTGACTACACCACCCGAAGCACGATTCAGTGCATCTTCCAAGTACCTGGCCTCAGGGTGTATGTGTGGAATCCTTGTTGCTGTTCCATTGCAGTTTTTAAACTGGTACACACGCCATGGGGTACTGTTTAATCTGTAGCATAACTGTTCCATTGCCATAGGGCAGTGATGGCAAACCTTTTAGAGACCGAGTGCCCAAACTGCATTTCAAAACCCACTAATTTTTTTGCAAAGTGCCAATACAGTAATTTAACCTGTATACAGGTGGCTATGAAGGGGCAGTATTGGGTGCCCACAAAAAGGGCTCCGAGTGCCACCTTTGGCACCCGTGCCATAGGTTCGCCATCACTGCCATAGGGCCACCCAGTGGCACTAGTTGGAACAGCCACATGACAGTAAATTCACAGTACGAGAAGCCACTATGTATGGAAATTCAGGCAAAAATTAAAGAAAAACAAAAAACAAAAAAAACAAAAAAAACACAAACATGTGCCTTTTGTTTTGTTTTATTTTGTTTTTCTTTGATTTTTGCCTGAACTTCTTTAAAAGACTAACATAGCTACACTCTCTGAAACTTCTATGTATGGAAAGAAGCCAAAACATAAGTATTCAAAGTTTGACAAATGACAAATGAAAATCGATATAATGATGTATATATATATATATATAGTGCAGCAGGAAAACAAAACAAAATGCAGTTTGATGCGGACCCCGGCTGTGGGGTCATAGAAGTTATGCAACAATAAAGCGTGTCCTTGGGGACGCAGGAACTGCAACAAAACCACGTGGCCACAACAAGATTTATTACATATTTTAGTTAGGTCTGTTACAAAGTGGACGTGGGTTAACGGCCTATGACGGAAACAGAAAATGTATTTAAGACTTCAGATTTGTCAGTGGGGAGCAAGTATGAGGTCGCCCATTCTATGGCATTTATTAAAGGTAAGTATTCATGAGAAAGCTGTCAGGAAAGAAAAACAGGTTGAGTCCAAAGCTAGTGAGAGAGAAGAGCTTTACATATACCAGGGATCATGTGAAGATGGATAAATGGATTCTATATCAAATCAAGCCTGAACTCTGCCTTGAAGATAAAATAGCAATGCTGAATCTGTCAGACTTTGAGCAGATATGAAGAAGACAAGACATTCTGGAAAAGGCATTAGTGCTTGGAAAAGTTGAAGGCAGCAGCAAAGGAAGAGTAACTATGAGATAGCTTAAATTAATGGAGGAATCCACAGCCTTTAGTTTGCATGAGCTGAGCAAGCTTCTTAACAGTAGGATGTCTTGGAAGCCACTTTTTCATGTATATGTGTGTGTGTGTGTTGTGTTGTTACAGTTGTGACCGACTCTTTGTGACTTCATGTCCATGGAGTTTTCTTGGCAGGAATACTGGAGTGGCTTGCCAGTGCCTACTCCAAGCATCTACAGCACCTGGTATTCCCTGGTGGTCTCCCATCCAAGGACTAACCAGGGCTGACCCTCCTTAGCTTCCGAAATCAGGTGAGATCGGATGTGCTTTTTCATAGGGTCACCCGAAGAAGGAAGCTACTTAATGTTGCAGCAGAAAAAATAATTCTCTATATTTTCATCTTCAGTTCTTCACATATAAAACAGCTTATGCAATGTTATGCACATCTAAGACGGTTACTTCACGTCCATTCTCATCCCAGGCAGAAGTTTGTTGCGTGTGAAATTCCATGCCTTTGTTCTCTGTTTTTTTTTCTGGCCCCGACCTTCCGTTTTTTGATGTTTCGATTCTCTGAAGCCTTGACTTCAATGTGTTAGGGAGCTAAGTTTGAGGCATTTGTCTTTTAATCTCTCTGCACTGCGTTGCTGACTCCATAGGGAATATACTGGCGAATGGCACTTCACACTCCTGCCACTAGATGGAGAATGGCACGTTGCGTGACAAACCTTATCTCACGGCCACTCGTCTCAGAATGAGAAGCGTGATGAGCAGATTCCTGAGGCCAGGGAGGTGAATCTCTCATTCCACTTAAATCGCAGTTCAGGGGGCGTAGTCGGGACGAACTCCCCTCATCCTGCAATGGACGTGCGGTTAGATTACTTCGTACCGGTCCCAAGCGGGACCACGGACAGCGATGAGATGGACATGAAGTACCAGCCTAAGCTCTCCTCATTCTCTTTTTAGGTAGCACAATTTCCCCCCTCATTTTTCATTTTCGGTCTTCACTCAGTTCTGTAGGATGAGTGAGGGGCAAATCAGGAGGACCTGTTCTAGACAGAGTATGGTTTTGTTATTCACAATCAGAGGTCAGCTTACAGATCTGGAATGTGTTTAATGTCCAAGGCCTCAGCACTTCTTTCTGTCTCGGCTCCCACCAAATTTCTGTGGTCTCTACCAAAAGAGCCTGAAAAGTTGCTGTCACTATTTTGTACAGAACTCAGCCTGTGGGCACTGCACCCAAGCCCAGTGCCTCTCAGCCTACAGATGTTGTCTTGTATAATCTCTGTGTTAGTCTTCAAGGCATTGCAAGGACCAACTTTTGATGTTTGTGTGTGGGAAAATTCAAAAAACAAAGAAAAAATTCCTCCGAGGATGGAAGGACCAGCCCTCACAGATCATAAACTATTGAAAAATCCTTCAAAGCATGCTCACTATTCTTAAAAGAGGAAAAACCCCTGAAAAACCCCACCATGTTCCATCTTTTTCTCCCTTTCATATTCACTTGAGACAAAATTGCTTTGCATAAAGGCATTATTCTGAGGCACTATAGCAACCATGCTTTTTAAAAAAATAACAGCTTAATTTCCCCCCTATTTTATGTGGCATAAAATAGAGCTTCCTTCCCTCCTCCCTCCCCTTCCCCCCTTCAATGTACAAGTAGGAGACAAGTTGAAGATAAAACTTTCCAAACTATTCAGTTTTTGTAGACATTAACAATGTACATGGAATCTTATTTTGTGAATAGGTTCAGAAAGAAGTCACTCTGTTTTCAAAGGAGGTATGAAGAACGTATAGTTTTTTTCTTAGAAAAATGTGTCTGTTATTCAAAATGAAACTCAGAAGAAGAGAGCCTTTTATGTTATAAGTCTCTGTAGAAATATGTCCCAACTTCCAGTATAGGCTTCTGGAGATGTTCCTATTATTGAGCAAACTGTCTTACATTCTTCAGTGTTTACAAGCATTGTCAAGACTAAATTTGAAAATTTCTATTTTCAGAATTCTCTGGTAAGCTTTATTCACAGACTGGCATTGAAATTTACCTGCAATTTAGTGGGTGAAGAATGAAAGGCCTTGCATCTTGGCTTTAGGGCTATATAACGTTTGATTGTCATGTTGCTATTCCTGTTTTTCATATTTTTTGAACTGGATGAACCATCCCATTTTGATGTAGAATAGTTATGCTTTTCCTCATTCTTAAATAACAGCACAAAAGCTGTTGGTGACAATTAGTATGTAGCATCCATGGTAGAGATGGGCACAGTTTCTGATCATGCTGGCTTGTCATACCAGCACCAGAAGTGCTGCACTGTCCTGTCCCCCACACCCCATGTGAAATTCCCCCACTCACCAGCTGGTGGATGCTCCACCCCTCCTCCTCTTGACTTGTTTTCCCAGTCACAGCAGGATCACAGACTTCCCTCCTCTTCATCCTCCACCTCTTGCAGCTGCACACTTACATGAGGAGGCCAGGATTACTGCAGAGCTATTGTTGAGTGGGTAGCTGTTGAAGGAGGCAGAGAAGGAAAGTCTTTGGTCCTGGTGTGATGGGTCAACCAGCTGAATAAGAGGAAATGAACACTGGATGTTGAGTAATGGAATCTGACTGGGGTGGGGGAATGGGACTGTTGGACACCTATGGTGCTGGTACAATGATCTGGCACAATCTGACAATCCAGATTTCTCCCTATCCCTAATCCATGTTCAACTGTTGATCAGCATGATCAAGAATTATCTAATTGTTATCTGAACACTGGTGTCTGCTATTTGTCATTTCTTTAAAACCCTGTCCTGCCCAAGTCTGGTTTAGAGATTAAAAAGTCCCATGAAGGGGAAGCTGGCTGTTCGGCACAGTGGAGAATCAAAGTCCCAACCTCTGGCACTGCAGCCAGAGAACTACACCGTGAATAATTAGATACAGGGTAAACTTTGGACAACGTGGAGCAGTCTCTGAGATATGTCAGAAACCATTCACTTCAGTGTTTGACATGTTCACGAGACCTACAAGTAGCCTACAAATGTGGCTTGCAGTTTGACAGACACTTGTTAGAGCCCATAAGAGGTAAAGAAATGTGGCAAATATCCACACGGGATTCGCACAAGCAACATATCTTCCATAGTTGCCTGAAAGAGAGGACTACTTCCAGCAATCTCTAAAACCCACCATTTCCCATAATACTGATGTGTGGTTCGGTGGTTGGGTGGGGAATCATTCAGAGTCACAGGCCTCTTCGTCATGTCTGTCTTTCTGCCTTCAGGCCTTGCTTTCTAGCACACAACAGCTGGCAGCCCTGATTCTGACATGTTCAAAATGTGGATGAGGCAGAATATGTGATCATGGAAGGACTGGAGATGACACTCTAGATTCCTTTCCAACTTTTCGATGTCCTACCTTGGGTTGTAGAATCACGGGACAGCAGTTAGATAGGGGAACTTAGTCCAGCTCCCTGAGAACACAGGACATCAATACATCAAGCATCTTAGACCTCCAGAATCTATTTCAATCCTCTCTTCCAATGTTGAAGAACTCTTACATCAGGAAATGCTCTGTTAATACAATTTCAAGACTTAGGGTGCCACTAGTCAAGGGAGGCACAACAGATCAAATTGCCTTGCTTTGCCTTCTTTAAAAAAAACCAGTCCCTGTCAGCTTCCACTGACGAAATTCCTGTAGCAGTCATCAATAGTACAAATTACCCAATTGCAAGAGTCCACAGCACACTTCATGATCACTCTCTTTTCCACCTCATTTCCTGGCACTTTGGACTTCTCTCCCCCCACCCCCCTTCAGATCTGAAACTCTGCTGCTTTGAAACACTTAGCCTCCTGCTGAGCTAGTGGCTGTGCAATTAAAAGTAGAAAGGTAAATATTTCTACAAGGAAAGGTAAGTACCATAATTGTCCCATTGAAATGTGAGCTGTTGAAAGAAAGCAAACTCATTGGAAGAACAAGGCAGCCTTGGTGTTGATGTGACACAGTCCTAGATCTGACAGGCACACCAGAAGCAGCAGAATTAGAATTAGAATTAGAATTATTTGGAAGAAGAGAGTGCCCTACAGAAGGTGTCATTGAAGAAGTATCTGGAAGTTGAGTCATGGGTACTGGACTTCTTTTTGAGAGATAGAAACATTTCGCTGCTCATCAACAGCTTCATCAGTCTGATGAAGCTGTTTGGATGAGCAGCGAAACGTTTCTATCTCTCAAAAAGAAGTCCAGTACCCATGACTCAACTTCCAGATAAACTCACCTGGATGACTGAGAATCTTCACAGACACATTGAAGAAGTAACCACCCACCCACTGTGTATTTACACAGAGAGGTGATCACATGCCAGCAAGGGCAAGATATGAACTGAATTGGTCTAAATCAGTGGTTCCCAACCTGTGGGTCCCCAGATGTTCCTGGACTGCAACTCCCAGATGCCTCCACCACTCGCTGTGCTGGAAGGGATTTCTGGGAGTTGCAGACCAGGAACATCTGGGAACCCACAGGTGGGGAACCACTGGTCTAATAAACAACTATCTGCTGTCCTCCAACAAGAAACACATGACTCCAGATTAAATGAGGGTATAACTTTGCATCATGTAGTTGCGTAAATATACACTATTTCAAGCATGCAAATTGCAGTGCAAAGCAGAATTTATTACTCCTGCAGCCTTGAACTCGACTTTTTAGAAGCGCACCAAAATGTACCCTTAACTTGGTTAGAGGCCTCTATCTAACCTCAAGTTTTTGAGGATCAGAGAAAGATCTAAAAGCTACACTTCCATTGTGCCTCAGCTGAAAAGGAAGTCTACTATTTTAGTTTATACCCAGCCTTTTGACTGTCTAGATCTTTGCAATACTCTACAGCTATGGATTTCTTCTACAGTCTCCTTCTAACCTTGAGGGGTCATCTAACAGTTGACTTGCCACTTAAAAGTCTAACTTAGAGCTAGATCTATAAGATCTGTAAGAGTGGTCTGGAGTTTCTCCTCTGGGGCTGAGCTCTGCATGATGATTTGAGAAAGGACTGTTCCCCTCCTCAGATTTAGTTCCCTTGACTATGTTCTTGTTTTGCCTTCAGCTGCTGCTTTTAAAATTACATAATGATCTGCCTTGAATAATTAAACAAAAAGATAGTGCTTGCCTTCTTCTTGCCTTGTTGCTTTTTGGGGTGCTGGGAGTTATACACAGCAACAAGTCTGTGTTCACAATTCTGGGTCAGTGTACTTCAATACAGATTGGCTCCCTTTTTTAAGGAGTTTAAACAGCACATAGATTCAAGAAAAGCTTCTTAGGATTTTCTGAGCACAGCTGGCTGGGAGACATATATTTCATCATGAGGGAAGAGTTGGCATTCCATAATCAGGTTCTGGTCCAAATCAGAATGAAAGTCCAGAATATATCTTACTCATACAGCAGAAGGTATTTAAAATATGCAATAGATGTAATTGAGAATCTGGAAATGGATTCCACGATATTGTTAAATGATGTTAAATACAGTAGGACCCCCATATCCACTGATTCATTATCCACTGATTTAGTTATCCACGGTTAGCAGAGGAAAAAAAATTAAATAATTCAGCAGCCACAAAGCAGGCTGCAAAGCAAGTTGTTGTCACAAACAGCAGCTGTAAAGCAAGCTATTGTCACAAATAGCAGCCATAAAGCAAGCTACTGTCTCAAAACAGCAGTCATAAAGCAAGCTACTGTCAGGAAACAGCAGTTTGGGGGTGGGTGGGCAGGTGTTCTCTCTTATCCACGGTTTACATTATCCACAGGAAGGCCTGGAACCAATCCCCAGTGGATACCGGGGTCCTACTATATATTGCTGTTCGGCTGAACAAAGAAAGAGTGAAATATTTGAAACATCCTGTTGCAAAAGAGACATGTATCATATTTTTCCATCTATAAGATTCTCCCATGCATAACATAAACACTACTTTTCCAACCCAGAATTACAGTTTTGCAACTGTGTGTTTCTTTCCTCTGCTTACTTCCATGCATATGATGACAATTGAAGACAAAAATATAGTCATATACATTGAAAATAGTGTACGTTAGACAATCTATGTGCACTCAACAGCAAGGCATCATGGCATACAATTATTGTTTTATGCCTCTTAAAGGGGAAGAACTTCATGATGATTAGAGCTGTTGGGCAGTGGCATATGCTGCCATGGACGGTGGTGGAGTCTCCTTCTTTGGAGGTTTTTAAGCAGAGTCTGGATGACCATCTGTCAAGAGCCCTGTGATGGGGGTTCCTGCATGGCAGGGGGTTGGACAGCATGGCCCTTGAATGTCTCTTCCAACTTCTATGAAGGGGGAAAATTTAAAAAGGGTGCAGAACAGCCAAAACAGGGAAATTCAAAATGAATGTTTCTATGTGTGGATTTGTCATGACAATGCAAGCATTTGGGATAGAAAGATGGATTGGTGTTGGGAGAAATTAAATCCTGTTAAGAGACAGTGAAATATCCATGCATTGTTCTAAGATATAGATTCAAACAAACAAACACAAACAAAAACTCACTTCATTTAATTCCTCATTAACAGACACCCCCCATCCCGAAAAGAAATGCACTCATGGAATGGACTCACCAGTAGACATGGGCATGACCAGAAAAAATGACGTTTCGAGTTTTCATTTGTCGGAACGGGTCCGTTTCGGGTCGTTTCCGTTTGTCGCAAAAATTTTCAAAAATTTGTCATTTCGTTGTTTTGTTTGTCATTTCCACCATGATTTAGCGCAATTTGACTTTCCTCAGAGCATAGGGGCGTCCCGCAATCAGGGCCGGCGCTAGGTGTTTTTGCGCCCTAGGCGGCGGGCGGGGTGGGGGGGCGGGCGGCGGGGGGGAGGGGTGGGCGGGCGGCAGTGGTGGGGGGCCATGGGCAGGCGGTGACAGTGGCAGGGGGAGGCGTGGGCAGGCGAGTGGGAGGGCGGTGGCGCAGGCCGCAGGCGGGTGGTGGGGCGGGCGGACGGGCGGGTGGTGGCGCGGGTGGACGGGCGGGTGGTGGCGTGGGTGGACGGGCGAGTGGGCAGTTCAGATATCACTTAGGATAGAGGTTCTGTTCTTGGCTTGCACCCCAAATGTGTGTGTGTGCAAGCAAATTGAAGTTGGGAAAATAGAAAATAAATGGTACTATATAATATATCTTTAAAATGAATCCACACCTCCCACTCCCAGTCGAACCTCCTCCTTTATCCAATATCAGAAAAAAATCCTCACAAACTGCCAGAGAAGAAATAAAGAATAAACTGCTATTCCCTTCAGCAGACAAAGCTGCAGGGAATCAAAGAAATTATTTTCTAAATTCAATTCCCTCCCTGCCTGCCTAACATAAATCCTAAAGCCTCCAGCCTCCCTCCTCAATCTCGATCGGATCACACCAGCACCAGCAGCCAGCCCTCCTCCCTCAACCACATCCATACACCCGACTGCAATTTCTGGAAGGTGCCTCGGCTTTTTATGCCCTCCGAGACATCCATAAGTGTCAGTCAAAAACCTGGTGATGCCATTGGTGGAATGGTTCAAAAAATTTGCATGGTCCCATCCCATGCCCAGCCCAAATGGGCAGGTCTAAAAAAATAAAAAACAAAATAAAATAAAATAAAATCAATACGACGTTTTATTGCTATAAAAAAACCCACTGCTGCTACTATTAAAATTCAGGCATTTAAAATAAATAAATTTCACATGTTTCTGTGATGATTTTGGTGTGGTTTTTGACCACGATTTCAAAAGAAAAATTGTGGTCGCCATTTTGGATCCCCTCCCACCGCATGGCATGGCGAGACGACAAGGATGACCCCCCCAGCCTGGTGCAAGCAGCCCAGGACAGGAGAAGAGGGGGGGGAAAGGCCGGGGATCCCCCAGAAACCACCCCTCTGGTAGGTGGCAAAGGCTCAGGCAGGCATATTTTCGCCTGCTTTTTTGGCCGGGAGTCGGGGGTTTTTTTAAAAAAAAACTTTTAAAAACTTTTTCTGTGCTTCGCATTGCGCGATCGCCGCGATGCCACAAACGAAAACGAAAAACCCGACCAATTTTTTCTTTTTTCGGTTCGAGTTCGAGTTCTGACGGCTCGAACGAAAATTTTGCCAAGTCGTGCCCATGTCTACTCACCAGCCTGGCAAATTCAGAGTCATCAGAACTAGGACTCGGGGCAATGGTTTCAAACTACAGGAAAAGAAATTCCATTTGAACATTAGGAAGAACTTCATGATGGTTGGAGGTGTTTGGCAGTGGAATATGCTGCCACAGAGGATGGTGGAGTCTCCTTCTTTGGAGGTTTTTAAGCAGAGACTGGATGGCCACCTGTCAGAAATACTGTGATGGGGGTTCCTGCATGTCAGGGGGTTGTATGGGATGGCCCTTGAGGGCTTTTAAAACTCTATGATTCTGTGATTCTATGATTAGCCTTTACTGATCAGTTTTGTACCTGATTTCTGTTACCTTGGCTAGACAGCTGTAGAAACCATATCGGAGCCAGGAAGGGTTGTTGGGGTTGTCAGTCACTGCTCCTTTGCTTGAGCTTTTCATCAGGGAACTGCTGCTGCCTACAGGAGGGTCGCCCTCCGGAGCCTGTAGCACTATTTCATCCTGCCTGGATAGCTTACAAAGGCAGAATGTCTTTGAATACACAGCACATTACTGGATCCAGATAAAGATAGAGGCCTTTGAATTGTGGTGCCAGAGATGACTATTATGCATACCAGGGGCAGCAAAGATGGCCACCAAGGAAGTCCTGGACAGTGTCGAACCAAACATATATCTCGAAGCCCAGATGACCAAACAGAATCTGTTATGTTATGTGAAACTAGAGATGGGCACGACTTAGCGGTATTCCCGTTTCCGTTTCCGTTACTCGTTTCCGTTACTCTACGGAAACGGTAACGGGAATTACTCCGCCAGACTTCGAGCTCGAACCGACGAACGAACAATTTTGGTCTGATTTGTCGTGCTCGTTACTTGCATCGCGCAATCGTGCGATGCCACGCGGCACAGAAAAAAAGTTTTTAAAAGTTAAAAAAACCCGGTTCCCGGCCGAAAAGCAGGCGGAAAAATGCCTGCCGTGCCTCAGGGCTCCTACCAGAGGGGTTGTTTCTGGAGGTCCCCGGCCTCCCCCCCATCCCCCGTCCTTGTGGGCTGCTCTGTGGGACTCGCCGCAGGCTCGCAGCCAGCCAGCAAAAAGCCCAGTCTCGCCGGCCGCCGGCCGCCGCAATTAAAGCGTAAGCAAGCGGCACGGACGGCACAGGAAAAAACTTTTAAACTCTCCCCCCACCCATTCCCGGGCCAAAAAAGCAGGCGGAAAAATGCCTGCTTGACTAAGGGTGCAGGGCACCTACCGGAGGGGTGGTTTCTGGAGGGGGGGTCCCGCCTCCCCCCCGTCCTGGGCAGCCGGACTCGCGAGTCGCCATCGCCATGCCATGCAGTGCAGGCGGGGGATCCAAAATGGGGCGGCGAACGCAATATTGTTTTTGAAATCGTGGTCCAAAAACACACAAGCACAACAGAAACACGCGAAAATTTATAAACTGCCAGATTTTTCACAGTAGCAGTGGGTTTTTTCTTGCAACAAAATGTCTCTCCTCTCCTCCTCTGTCCTCCATTGATTTTATTTTTTTTATTTTTTTTACACCTGCGCAATGATGGGCTGGCCGAGTGGCCAGCCATGTGGGAGTGGACGACCATGCAAATTTTTTGGAGCCATCCCACCAGTTCGCATGGCCACTTGGCCATGGAGACTTCTGGGATGTGCCAAAAAGCCCCCTAAAACCTGCCCTAGGCCCCCTAACCCTAACCCTAACCCTTTACTCCGTACCCATACGTCACAGACTGTCTTCTTAGTGGGTCAGAGAGGCACCCAGAGGTGCAACCCACTAGCCCACCGTAACCTTACCCGTCACTAGCCTAACCCTAGCCCTTGCACTAAGCCACCTTAAAGCCAGATCTACTTGCTTGCATTGCACTACACGCAGCAAGTACAATTCCCTTCTGTGTGAGACATGGTGGTGCGAGAGCCTTAGTTAGGCATCTCACTATGGCTCTGGGTTCAGTGCCATCCACTAGTCTTCACAGTCACTGTCTGCACATTCTGTTATGCAATATCCATATGGCTATTGCATAGCATTTTGCAGCAGCAGCAGGTGAGGAGGGGAGACCCCCATGTTGAGGGGTCTCTTGGAGCCTGCTTCCCCTTTCCTAGTGGGTGAGGATAGGAGGCACCCACGGGTGCCAAAAAACCAGTACTAACGAAAATGAAAAAACGAACGAACCGACTAATTTTTGTGAATTTTCGCGAAAAACGGAGACGACCCGAAACGGAACCGGCCCGACTAACGACAACTCAAAAATTTTTTTTTTCCAAGTCGTGCCCATCTCTATGTGAAACATTTCACTTGAAAAGACTATAATGCTGGGACTGGTCCACCCTAGGACTCACTGGCTTGACACCATCAGAAGGGACACTGGGATAACTTTAATCAAACTAAAAGAAGCTGTAGTCGATAGAAAGATGAGGAGAGCATATGTTCCCCAAGTGACCGAGAGTTAGACATGATTGAATTTATAGATGGGACAAGACACTTGATCCACCATGGTTGTCTTCCATGCACAAGGCTACTCTTCCTCCACATGAATGTTTCTGCGAAGTTTCTCTCTAGCCTAAAGCACCAGTGTGCAACTGTGGCTTTATGCCTGTGGAGATTCCCAGTCATCCAGGTAAGGTTTTCTGGGAGTTGAGTCAATGGCATTTTGACGTGTTTTCTTGAGGGTAGCTACTTGGATAATAAGTGAACTTTTTGAGACCACAAGAGAAGTCCAATTTCCATTGACTCAATTTCCAGATAACAGTTGGCTTTAGGTGTTTTTAAACTACCACTCCCATTAGCTATGTTGACTATGTCTGATGATACCCGAAGCCCACATTTGGAAGGAGGGGGTACTCATTTGAAAATTATACTGTAGTGTCTCATAAGAAAAATTTAATTTATTCTACAAGACAATTCATCTTACAAAAAAATTCATCTTATGAGGTACAGTTTCCCATAGAACTCTATTGAAAACCAATTGATCTGTTCCAGAGGGAATGGATTAATAGGTTTTCAATGCATTCCTATGGGAAGGCTATCTAAATGCCCCCAAGACGTACAAAATAATGCAGGGCATGAGTAAAGGGGATAGAGGGAAGCTATTCTCCCTCTCACAAAATACCAGAACTAGGGACATACACTCAAATTGTGGGCTGGGAGAGTAAGAACAGACAAAAGGAAATATTTTTTCACCTAGCACATTGTTAGTCTGTGGAACTCCCTGCCACAGGATGTGGTGATGGCATCTGGCCTGGATGCCTTCAAAAGGGGATTGAACAGATTCCTGGAGGAAAAGTCCATCACAGGTTACAAACCATGAGGGAGATGTATAATCTCCAGACTTAAAACCGGGGTACTTCAAGGGCCAGATGCAGGGGAGTGCTATCAGGAGACAGATATTTAGTCTCATGTGCTCCCAAACGCATCTGGTGGGGCCACTGTGAGATACAGGAAGCTGGACTAGATGGGCTGTTGGCCTGATCCATCATGGCTCTTCTTATGTTCTTATGTTCTAATCAAGGGACCCCGGAAGGTTGTTCCCCCCCTGCAGCCGACAGACAGCTAATGTTGACAGCTCAGACCTGTCAAAATCAGGTGTCTGTCTTGGCTGCTTGGAGGGGCCTTTCACTGCCGGTGATTGAGGGGGCAGCCACCTCCTCTTTGCCTATGTCTCTGCGCAGATTCAGGTGAAGAGGAGGAGGAGGAGGAGGAGGAGGCAGCCTCTATCCTGCCTTTCCTTCCCTGTAGCATCCGATCTGTGTGTGCTACAGGGAAGGGAAGGAATGTAGCAAACAAACCTCCACCACTTCCTTTTTCCCAGGGACGTAAGTGGCAGTGGCAGATGCTGCTGCTGCTGCTTGCCTTAAGTCTCGTGGGCTGGGCGAAGGTCTGTTTTAAAATGTTCCTCCATAAGCGCTCCATCTGGGGCCAGAGCACTGTTGGTGGGATGTTTTAAAATGGATCTTCACCCAGCCTGGGAGGGTTGCAAGGCAAGATGTGCCAGTAAATTACCACTACTGCTTCCCTTCCAAGCAGCACAGCCTGGGTGAAGATCCCTGGGGCCATGCTCTGCCCACCAATTTGGTGGGCAAAGCAGGGACCCAGTGATCCTCACTCAGCCTGGGCTGTTCCCTTATAAGCCGCCTGATTTGGGCGAGGATCAATGGTAACTCGTAAGACAAATGGAAACTGGAAGGAAAAAAATCATCTTACGAGTTTCTCCTTTCCCCAGAAATTGCATTTGTCTTTCATCTTAAGGGGCATTCATCTCATGAGGTATTACTGTATCTACAATATCCGCCTGCCCTATCAGCAGCCTGGCTGTTTACTTGAATCTGCAGTGAGATTTGTGGGTGGTTTTTGTTCCATCCAAAGTTGTGCGTACAATGGTTCATTCTACTCTCTTTGGGGAAATATTCATATAAAGTGTTAAGGATCTGCTGAAGCAGTTTATTTAATCAGGGCTGCTACCTTTAGTATCCTCTTCATGGTGACCTTGATCTTTCACATGATGAGTGTCCTTCTGAAGGCATGGGGAAGAAGGACACTGATAATGAAAAAGAAAACAATACTGAAAAATACAGGTAAGAATCACAATTTCATGAAAAGAAATTCAGTCTTGTGTCCTTCATAAATAAATTCTAAGGGTACATTATATTATAGGTTAAAATAAAAAAGGACCACAAGAGTTTTGCTGGCTTTAGATTAGTCAGTGCGGGAATACAGTATAGACATTTATAATTCTTCTATTTTCTCTTGGTAAAACTCTTTTCCTCTTTGTCTTCTTTTGTACTGACTGCTATCACCTTTGACTTCCAAATGCGTGCCTCTCTGCTCTGTTTTGTTTGTCATTATCATAATGATTATCCTCTTGTTTCTCAGCACTATGGGTATATGGGGCAGCCCTGAGGTGTCAAGACTAAATGTAAGGAGTCAAGTCCTAAACATTTGTGGGGCAGATGACATGTTTGTAAACTCACAGATGTCGAATTTTAGGAAGCCAATGAGTAGTGATTGGCAATCATTTTAAATTGGCAATCAAAACATTAAAACAATAAAGACAATGAAACTAGACAAATAACCTGGCAAGAGGCAATGACCAAATAATAACAAAACAACATCAAACAAGGGGAGCACAAAAGACACATTAACAATTGCCGAATGCATCCCTATAATAACCAAGTCTTCACAGCCTTTTTGAAGGCAGCTAGGGATGGGGCCAGGCGTATCTCGCTTGGCTGTTTGTTCCAGGTAGCCGGCTGGCCACCGAGAAGGCTTGGTTGTGTGTGGCAACCTTACAGGCCTCTGGAGGTGTGGCCCCCCAGATCAAGCATGCCACAGAGCAGTGGTGGCAAACCTTCGGCCCTCCAGATGTTTTGGACCACAACTCCCACAGTCCTTTGTCATTATCATTACAGGTTTGGAATTCTGGGAGTTGTGGCCCAAAACTCCCAGAGGGTCTGGTGGGCCAAGCCAGGACTGAACTTTGGGAGATGCGCTCTTCCAGATATTCAGGGCCCGAGCCATGTACAATTGGCAATAGCTGGGCTTTTCCTTTAAATATATTGTTTGTTATTGTTTAGCCTTTCTTCTAGTATTCTTCTGTAGAAGCGCCAGCCTCTTCTCGGATGGAAATGGCTGTGTGTTTTGCCTGCTTGTTGAGACTTGCATATTCCAACTTAGCTCCAAACCAGATCAATTTGGGATGGGTATTCATTGCTAAGAGCCACATTGTGACTAGATATGTTGTGACTAGATCTTTTTTAATATCTAGTCACAACCATGTTGTTACTAGATATTTTTTAAAATTTAAAAAAATCATTTTTTAAAAAATGATTTGCCATGATTTGTGATTTGTCATGGATGAGAATCAATGAATTTCCAGTGACAAATGAATGAGTTAATTCATCTCCCTTTTAAAATGTTTGCTTCTCCTCTATCTGCAGGTTTAGTGAAGTCTGAGGTTCAGAAGTCTGAGCTATGCACCTCCAAAGAGGACCCCTTCAGAACAATTCTGAATATCAACTCTATTCTACAATTCTTCTAGGTTTGGTGACGATCAGGTTTCAGACATCTGAGTTAAACTCCCATAAAGTGGGCTCCCCTAGGAAAGAGTCCTTTAGAAACTGGGTTAGGAAAACCCAGTCTTTGCCAAACCTGGAGGTACTGTAGAAAAAAAAGTCAGGGAAAGCTTCCCTCTAATTTTGGTGCCTTTAGATGCCTTGGGGGCATCTTATAGCCCAATGAATTAACAAATGAAAAATCACCAGAAAAAATCAATTCATATTCATTGAGGGACCCCCATTTGTGATGAATACAAATCAATGGATTTTGCCAAATCAGCTAAATTCATCAGAACATGTGATTAATTTTTCAATTCATCCCCATCTCTAGTTGGTGCATTACAGCTGAGTGTCACAGAGGCAACACAGTGTTGCCCTCTTCCTCACAGCAGCAGTGCAACAAAGGAGTCAGTTAAAACTCATGCCAGAAATGTGTAATCTGCTCCAAGGGAGATAATTCCAGGAAGAGGAAGGGAAGAGACCAGTTTTTTCCTGGTTGAGTGGTGGACAGTCAACATGACAGTCAACTTTCTTGTTGACCCAGCAACAACATAGCTCCATTGATCCTCCGTGTGGTACTGAAATGGCAACTTCCTATACCAGCAGAAGTGTATTACTTATCCATTAAAGGAGTGGTGGTTCCGGGTGAAAGAGATCATGAATTAAAAAAGGAAATGATAACGCATGCCTTGTCATATTTCCAATCAGTAGGAATAGTATTACAGTAACACCTCTTAAGACAAATGCCCCGTAAGACAAAAAAATCATAAGATGGAAAAAAATCCGGGAATACGGGTGCTTCGCATAACGAAAATTCCCTATGGGATGCCTCACAAGATGAAAAAACATTACATTTTTTTTTAAAAAAAATGCTCTTGGAAGAAATTGTGACCCAGTGGCATGTGGCAGTGTAGAAGGAGTTGGCACTGATTTTTCAAGCAAATTCCAATGATTTTTCAGCAATTTGAAAAACATTTGAAAATGTTTATGTTCAAAAATGTTTATGTAGAAATGTAGAACAGTTAAAGTTTGCCATGTTTTAAAAGTTGCTGTGTGGTGTTTTAAAGCTTGCAGTTGTATGCTTGAAATGTCACTGAAGTATTCTGTACTATACTATAGCATATTTGAAAAATTAATGAATCATGTTTGGAATGTTTATTCTTAATTAATAAGTTCCATTATAGGGTCCCCCTGGTACCAACTGGGCCAGGTTTAAAGGGCTCCAGTCATTGATAGATGGGCAGGAGCCCCCCAAAATAGAACAAAATGGTTCATTTCAATGGGAAAACGACCATTTCGTTTTGTCTATAATGAAATGCTGTTTCCTCATTTTGTTTCATTTTTTTTGTTATGTTATGTAACAAAATGATGAAACAGCATTTTGTTTTTCGTTTCCTGCCCATCCCTTATTGCATCTTTGCGACCAATCTTTGTCAAGTCTTTGTGCTTGATATATCCATCTTTGCTTAGCTTCACCAAAGATTTCAGAGCAGTACTTGTTAAAAAGAACTCATAACTCATGAATTATTTACTAATTACTTCTTGGCATCCAGGCTCCATTATTGTCATTGCTGCTCAGGTAATGCAGACAATTGGCTGTGCACTGTGTTCTTAATGTGTTGCACTGCCATTTTCAACACGCCAGGAAAATACAGGGACACATCATTTAATGGATTTTTATATTGGGAATATTTATAAAAATGTAAAAGTGGAAATAAAGTACATTTCCATTGCCACTTAGGAGTTATACAGCAATGGCATAAAGCCTGAGAAGCCTTTGACAGTATGTGCCTTAGTATGCCATTGAAAAGCAATATTTGAAAGTATCAGTGAAGAGGTGGACATGAATTGTCAGTCTGGCAGTTCATTCTAGTTTGGCACATGGCCAAACAGGCCTTCCATGGTTTGGTGTCCCACCCACCCCTCTGGGGGAGGCTGCCTCTGAGTGGGTTCTTGTTGAAGGGGGCTTGGCACCAAACCTCAGAACATCTGTTCAGCCTCCTGCTGAACTGACACAAAAGGCCAAAGTGGTGGTTTGTGCTCATTCGTATAATAATGTATTGTTTCTCACAGTGAAGTAACTTAGGTTACTCAGATGTAACTGCACCGACGTATAGAAGGGGAGGGTCAATCTCTACCCAGGTTATTCTGCAATAAATCAACTTGCAGTCGATTGTTAAAGCCATAACCTGGAGAATTAAAACCCTTTCTGAAAAATATAGTGAGTTCTTTCACGTTCTCCCAGCCTAGCTATGAAAAGAAAAAAAAAATCACACTTACCAAAACAGAAACCAAACAGGCAACAAGCACCTTGGCTTGAATATTGTTTAAGGCATTTATTTAACAAGATTTCACAGTAATATTTCTCTAACTTGAAAATAATAAAGATGTTTCCCTCCTTAGTTACATATTGCTTTACTAAGCGACTAAGAGGCTACGCTTTTCCCTACCATTAACTTCTACATTGTCCAGGGAAAAATACTAAGCAGACTCATTCTGAATCATTCTGATGGAAACCATTTTCTCTCTCTTTCTCTCTGAGCAGCTCTGACAGTTCACAGCCTGGGAAAAACACAGTCACATGTCTTTTCCATCCAATCAGAGTTCACTTGCTGGTTCTGTTCTAGCCTTGTTTACATTCTTTAAAGATTATAGATCTAGAAAGGAAGTCCACTAGCACCTTAGAAATCACAGTTTCTTTTATGCCCAGAAAAAAACCCCACCATTTCACTACTCTAAATTACATTACAGTAATTAAGAAAGTTATGTTAGAAATATGACCCCCACCTGTGCTGTCTTTTTATAAGCAGGTAAAGGCCTTTTTCTTCAGGCAAGCTTTCCCTGAATGAGTGACTACTAGAGATGGGCATGAACTGCCAAACTGGTACTGGTTTGTTTTCCAACCATACTGTGTCCAGTTCTGTGCACCTCATTTTAAAAAGGATGTTGACAACTTTGAGCGGGTGCAGAGGAGGGCGACCAGGATGGTTGAGAGTCTGGAGGAAATGTCTTATGAGGAACGGCTTAGGGAACTGGGAATGTTTAGCCTCTCTAAAAGAAGGCTGAGAGGGGAATATGATAGCTACGTTAAATATTTGAAAGGATGTCATATTGAAGAGGGAACAGGTTTGTTTCCCATGGCTTCAGAGACGAGGACCCGGGGCAATGGTCTCAAATTACAGGAAAAGAGATTCCATTTGAACATTAGGAAGAACTTCATGACAGTTAGAGCTGTTCGGCAGTGGAATATGCTGCCACAGAGGATGGTGGAGTCTCCTTCTTTGGAGGTTTTTAAGCAGATGCTGGATGGCCATCTGTCGAGAGTCCTGTGATGGGGGTTCCTGAATGGCAGGGGGTTGGACTAGATGGCCCATGAGGTCTCTTCCAACTCTATGATTCTATGATTCAAACAGATGTTTTGTGTTTCTGAGCCTCACCTTCTCCGGCAGGCACACATTAAGAGGCAGCACCTGGGAGGGGGATGGGGGAGGGAAGCACTGAAAAATAGAGATGAGCACAAAATGAAAAATGAAACACTGTGAAAAGAAAGTGTTTCTTTTTTGGAAAGTGTTTCATTTTTCGTTTTGTGCCCATCTCTATTTTTCAGAGCTTTCCTCTCCTGCTCCCACCAAGTGCTGCCTCTGGATAAGTGTCTGCTGAAGGAGGCGAGGCTCAGAAGACCAAACATTATCATCATATTTATCTTATTTATTTGATTTTTATACCACACCATCTGGCCAATGGTCACTCTGGATAGTTTATAAAAGTTAAGGCATGGACAATACAATGAATAATAAAATTAAACTTATACAATGTATAGACAGAAATAAAAGCTAACCAATCAAACATACTGTATATACTCGAATATAAGCCTAGTTTTTCAGCCCTAATTTTGGGCTGAAAAAGGGGGTCCTCGGCTTATATTCGGGTCAATAATTTTAGCCACTGAGGCAAGTTTGGGTCGGTGGCTAAAAGTCATTTTAAACATTGTGTGCCGCTTCTCATGACCCCCCCATGTTTAAAATGACTTTTTTAAAAGTCATTTTAAAACAATGTTTAAAATGACTTTTAGCCACCAACTCAAGCACTTGCCTCGGTGGCTAAAAGGCATTTTAAACATCACACACACACAGCTCACAAAGGAGGAGTTGCCAGGCCCTGCTGCATTTCCCACCCTAGGCTTATACTTGAGTCAATAAATTTTCCCAGTTTTTTGGCTTTAAATTAAGGGCCCCAACTTATACTCGGGTCGACTTATACTCAAGTATATGCGGTAATTAAATCTGATAACAAAACAAGAATTATGAATCAAATACATGCAAAATCAAACAGAGGCAGATTAAAATATAAAACCAGATCAGTGAGGTGAGCGAGATGACCCACAATGGTCAGGGAAAGTGCTTCTATCCAACCAAGTTTTAAGCTGTTTTTTAAAACCTTGTAGCATGGGGGCCAAACCAATCTCAGGGGCAGCTGGTTCCATAGATAAGGTGTGACCACTGAGACAGTTCAGTTCCTAGTAGCAGTTTTCTGAACTTCCTTTGGGGTTGGCACCTTCAAGTGGCCCATCTCAGAGGAGCAAGTGTTATGGGTAATACTCTGTGGCAGGAGCCATTCTGACAGATAATGAGGCCCCAAACCATTTAGGGCTTTGTATGTTCAACATAAGAACCTTGAAGTCAATGCAGAATTGGATCGGCAGCCAGTGCCGTGTGGCCAGATTTAGGGCAACATGTTGTTTTCTTTTTATACCTGTTATTAAACTGGTCACTGTATTCTGCACTAGCTGGAGCCTCCAAATAACTTCAAAGGCAGCCCCACATAGAGAGCACTTCAGTAGTCTAATCTGGAGACAAGTGCATGGACCAATGTGGTGAGTTTCCCCAGATATTGTTGCAGTAGAGCTCCCATAATTCCTCCTAATTGACTACACAGGTCAGAAATGATGGGAATTCCAGTCCTACTACATCTGGATTACTGGGCTATGGCTCTTATGCATAGATTTATGCCAGCTGTCTCATACTGATGTTAAGGTTTCAATTTATCTTCATTTCTAATTCAGAGGGTCAGAATAACTGCAGGCCTCATCCCACTGGTGCATAATTAGGTGATGTGTTTCCTTTTCAGCCTTTTTTTTTTAAAAAAAACTCCTTCTCACCTTACTGGTATTGCATTTGAAAGAACAATTCCATTAAGCATTAAGCTGACACATTTATACCCCTTCCTGCATGGTAGATAGGCAGCATTTAACATGGGGAGCCCTTTGTGTTAGCGTTTCAATTATGTGCAGTTATTTTTTTGAAAACCACTCAGCAATGTGCAGATACTATAGAATAAAGATACAATGAATATTCACCATTTTCTATCTCCCATGAAAGACGAAACACCCTGCAAAAGAAGCCTGTCTACCACTGAAAGATTTTATTCTATTGCTTGCTCTCGCACAAGACTCAAAAGACTAATGTGTGTGTTTTGTGTGTGTGTGTTTAAATAAAGTCAGCATTAGCAAAACCTGGTATATTTTGCACAAAAAAGGCATTATGCACAAAATGTATTTTTCTGCAATCTAACTCTGCTTCTATTAATTATTGTGTGTGGAAAGATCCCCAAATACACCAAAAACAAAAAGCCACAAAAATCATGTGGTTCTCTTCCATTTGGAGGGCTGGGGATGGAACTTTCAGAGTATGTGCTATTTAATCAGCCAGCAGAAGCAATACTTAATGAATAAATTGTTAGAGCCAGAGACAGAGTTTTCTTAAAACCAAACAGCTATATTACAAATGTACAAAATATATCATGGCATCACAGAACTTCTACAAAGTTCAACAAAGCATAGAGGGGGAAATCACATTAGTACATTAATACAAAATTCAACAGCATAACAGCATAATAGCATATATAGTACATAGACAAAAATATATAACAGAGAAACAAAGTGGATGCCTTTACTCACGGAAAGCCCAATGAACAGTGATTTACAGAGCATTTTTCTACACATGTCTACATCATAGCTATTGCAACCTCTTGCATCAGCCCAAATTCATTATCTTAATTCTTTACACCTGTACTCCATTTGAAAAAACTATAAACTGAGTCACTGTGACTTGGCACTTTTTACAGACTCCATCTTTAAATCAATTAAATACATTTCATATACATATAGAACATCCTGTCTAATACATATATTTCACTAACTAATACCTGACAGGAACACTTGAATTTTGAAATCTCACCTCTATGAATGAAATAAGGACTCCTCAGTGTGCCTCCTTGACTGGGTCATCCACAGGATTCCTTCAAGATTTGTAGTTTTAAGATTACGATGATGACAATTTGGCCACAAAATGGTGCCCAACACATTCTAGAGCCAATTCTTTTTGGAAAATGTGCCAACATTCAAGACATCCTGCTTTCATCCATTCACCTCTCTTGTGCCACCTGGAAGCAGCTTTCTTCTTGTTGTGATCATGGCAGCATCAGCACTGTCAATTCTATGGCATAATATTCTCACATAGTACTTGATTGTCTGTCATTTGTTGTTTCTAGATGCCGGGTACCTCGCCCTAGTGGCCTTGTGATTCTTGTTATGTGCCGACAACCATGGCCACTGTATCTGAGGTTTCTAGGTATGTGAGATATTCAAGGAGCACTTGACCCCTTTCTGCACAGGCACTTGAGAATTTCCATGGCCAAGCAGGACTTGAACAAAGGTTTCATGAGTTCTCATCAAACATATTACTCATTACACTGTAGGTGCCTCTTACGTATAAACAGCTTAGTGATTTAGGTCCCTGACTGCAGAGTTTGGGAGTTTGATTCTCCACTCTGCCTCCTTGTCATGGGCTGGACCAGATGATCCATAGGTGTCTTCTAGCTCTAAAGTTATACGACACCATTGGGTTGTAAATTCAGTTTCCTGACCAGAATAATATCTCTGCACAAAGAAGTACACATGCTGTGCTGCATGAGCAAGATCCCCCTTGTTATGCATTATGAGTCTCAGCTCAATTTGCAAATCTGTATAGACACTTGGATTTTGGCACACTCCAGCTAAACAATGTCTAATTGTTGCTGACTTTCCAGATGGTCACTCTCTACATATCTGGAGAAGAGCAATACGCTAGCAATCAGGCTTGATTTTGTTGAAGTCAGTACAACAGCTGTCGTTTTCTTCCCGGTACGCACATTCTCCTGAAGGATGCTCCCATTCTTATATTCTCCCGAGTGTGGAACAAATAGAGATCTGGTGATCTGGAAAACCATGTTCTGCACACAAGGCTTTGGTGAGCCATTCTGTCTCTTTTTGTTATTGCATTACACAAAGAGCCATAGAAATTGTGTCTGGTTTCTAACTCCCAAAATGGAGCACATGCTTTGCATGCACAATGGGGTTCTGCCTGATGGAGAACCACACATTCGGCAGGACAACCAGGGCTTTGTGGAGGACACTAGGGATGGGCTTTTTGTTTTGGAACCAGTAGGTTATATAATGAAGCACATGAGCCCAGGTGGTCCTTGGAACTGGCTGATACACGCAGATCCACTTGCTTTACCCTTCTCTGTCTCGTGCAGGGTTAAAATCCAATGAGGAAGCATGCTGCAATGTCATCTGTGCTAGATCTGTGATGCTGGCCAATCAGGAGCTGTGCAGGAACAGGCATCATCCCTCCTCCCTCTCTGATTGGCCAGCAGCACAAAGGAGGAAAGAGGACATCGCAGCGTGCTTCCTCGTTGGATTTTAACTCTGCGTGAGAAAGGTAAAGCAATTTGATCTGCATGTATCAGCCAGTTCCAAGGACCACCTGCGCTTGTGTGGTTCGTTTTGTCAACTACTGGTTCCAAAACAAAATGCCCATCCCTAGAGGGCTTAGCAATTTGTTACTGGAAAAGTATAAACCTGTCCATCAGTATATGCTATAGGAGGGGTTATGAACTCACCCACCAGGAACACATAGAGTGCTTCAAAATGTGCCTTCCCTAGCAGAACACCAAAAACACTGGGTTGAGCATGGCACTAAGGTTACCATTATGCACTGCTAAGCCCTATGGACTATTTGCTTCAGTCTGGTGGGTGAGGCAATCTTCGGAATTCCAGTTGAGAAAGATACTAGGAGAGATAAAGAGGAAAAAACAGCTATTTCCCTGGAGAATGATACAGAGCCATACCTTCTTACAGGCCCCAAACTAGGGCCACCTAAGACAAACATGGATTCCATGTCTGTCCTCAACAGCAGGGGCACAGAATAGTGCAAAGTACAACTACTATTTTGTCATTTTGGCACACACACACACACACACACACTGTGTGGCACCCAGGGCACATTACCTGCATGTCCCCCTACCAAGTTGAGGGCTTGACACCTTGATTTATGTAGTACAACTTCAAAACATTTATGTAGTAGGGGCTCTGGAAGGGTAAATCTGTGTAGTGATATTAGGTTACATTTCAGTCTGTATTTCATTTAATACACTTAAAGATGGCATAGCTGGAATATTTTTTTAAATGCTGTGGATCGCCTGCTTTGGGCAATCAAGGTTTCCAGGACTTTGCTGCTGACTGATTTGGCTTTAACAAGACATTTGTGGTCCTTCAGTTTTTAATCCTTTAGCACAATGCTGGCTTGTTGTTGTTGTTGTTGTTGTTGTTGTTGTTGTTGTTGTTGTTGTTGTTGTTGTTGTTGTTGTTGTTGTTGTATTTTTCACCCCATATGATGCACTCCCCCCCCCAACAGTAAGGAGAAACGTCTGTGCATCTTATGAGGTGAATGCACCCCCCCCCGCCGCCGGGAGCCTCCAAAGCGGCTGCGACCGAGGCTTCGGGATCTCTGAAGGTCCCAGCCACAGTGGAGGCTTCCCCACCCGGCTGTTATAAAAAATTACCTTGTGTGACTGATTTGTTATGTAGAGTAGGAGACAGAGATCATTCAGCCCAATTGAAGACCATAGAGATAAGAAATGGGCTGGAGAGTAACCACCAACCATGATGACCATGGAGCTGCATCCCTATAGTAATCATGGTTGGTGGTTACTTTCTAGCTGCATCTCTATGGTCATCATGGTTGGTGGTTATTCTCTAGCCCAGTGATGGTGAACCTATGGCACGGGTACCAAAGGTGGTACTCGGAGCCCTTTCTGTGGGCACCCGGAATTGCCTCTTCAATTATACAGGTTAAATTACTGTATTGGCAGTTTGCAAAAAAAAATTAGTGGGTTTTGAATAGAGATGGGCACGACTTGAAAAAAATTTTTTTCGAGTTGTCGTTAGTTGGGCCAGTCCCATTTCGGGTCGTTTCCGGTTTTTGCGAAAATTCACAAAAATTAGTCGGTTCGTTTTTTCATTTTTTCGTTGTCGTTAGTACTGGTTTTTTTTTGGGGGGGGAGCGGGCTCCTGGAGGCACCTCTGTGGGGTGGGTGCCTCCTCTGGCCCGCTATAAAGGGAAAGTGGGCTCCTGGAGGCACCCGTGGGTGCCTCCTGCCACTAGGAAGGGGAAGCAGGCTCCAAGAGAGACCCCTCTACATGGGGGTCTCCCTTCCTCACCTGCTGCTGCTGCAAAATGCTATGCAATAGCCATATGGATATTGCATAACATAATGTGCAGACGTGAGACCAGTGTGAGAGTGATAGGGTCATACCTTCCCTTCACAAGGCTCCCGCACCACCATGTCTCACACAGAAGGGAATTGTACTTGCTGCGTGTAGTGCAATGCAAGCAAGTAGATCTGGCTTTAAGGTGGCTTAGTGCAAGAGCTAGGGTTAGGCTAGTGACGGGTAAGGTTACGGTGGGCTAGTGGGTTGCACCTCTGGGTGCCTCTCTGACCCACTAAGAAGACAGTCTGTGACGTATGGGTACGGAGTCAAGGGTTAGGGTTAGGGCTAGGGCAGGTTTTAGGGGGCTTTTTGGCACATCCCAGAAGTCTCCATGGCCAAGTGGCCATGCGACTGGTGGGATGGCTCCAAAAATTTGCATGGTTGTCCACTCCCACATGGCTGGCCACTTGGCCAGCCCATCATTGCGCAGGTGTAAATAAAATAAAATAAAATAAAATCAATGGAGGACAGAGGAGGAGAGGAGAGACATTTTGTTGCAAGAAAAAACCCACTGCTACTGTGAAAAATCTGGCAGTTTATAAATTTTCACGTGTTTCTGTTGTGCTTGTGTGTTTTTGGACCACGATTTCAAAAACAATATTGCGTTTGCCACCCCATTTTGGATCCCCCGCCCGCACCGCATGGCATGGCGATGGCGACTCGCGAGTCCGGCTGCCCAGGACGGGGGGGAGGCGGGACCCCCCCCTCCAGAAACCACCCCTCCGGTAGGTGCCCTGCGCCCTTAGTCAAGCAGGCATTTTTCCGCCTGCTTTTTTGGCCCGGGAATGGGTGGGGGGAGAGTTTAAAAGTTTTTTCCTGTGCCGTCCGTGCCGCTTGCTTGCGCTTTAATTGCGGCGGCCGGCGGCGAGACTGGGCTTTTTGCTGGCTGCGAGCCTGCGGCGAGTCCCACCAGAGCAGCCCAGGACGGGGGATGAGGGGGGAGGCCGGGGACCTCCAGAAACAACCCCTCTGGTAGGTGCCCTGAGGCACGGCAGGCATTTTCCCGCCTGCTTTTTGGCCGGGAACTGGGTTTTTTTAACTTTTAAAAACGTTTTTTCTGTGCCGCATGTGGCATCGCGCGATCTCGCGATGCAAGGAACGAGCACGACAAATCAGACCAAAATTGTTCATTCGTCGGTTCGAGCTCGAAGTCTGGGGGAGTAATTCCCGTTACCGTTTCCGTAGAGTAACGGAACCGAGTAACGGAAACGGAAACGGAAATACCGCTAAGTCGTGCCCATCTCTAGTTTTGAATTGCAGTTTGGGCACTCGGTCTCTAAAAGGTTTGCCATCAGTGCTCTACCCCATTTCTGATCTCTATGGTCTTCAATTGGGCTGAATGATCTCTGTCTCCTATTCTACAGAACAAATCAATCATGCAAGGTAATCTTTTTTAAAGAGCCAGGTGGGGAAGCCTGTGTTGTGGGTACAGCTTAGGCTGGGGACCTTCACTGGGTTTGGAGGCCTTTGTAAGGGCGAGAGGCTTCCCAGCATGGAGACCCAGGTGGTTTGTCTTCCCATTTTACTCTCCAGCCATGCTGCTCTGGGCCTTCCTAGAGCAGAATGGCTGGAGAGCAAACTGGGGCTGGACCTGTATCGGGACTGCAGTATGTATGTGTGAATATATTTTTTAACAGATACATGCCTCTAAAAACTAGGTGTATTCTATGGTCTAGTGCATATTATGGGGCAAAAAATACATTATTATTATTATTATTATTATTATATTATTATTATTATTATTATTATTATTATTATTATTATTATTATTATTATTATTATTATTAACTCCCACAGCTAACTTTGCTGGATTTTGTATTACCAATCACTAGTTGAACGCTTCCCAAGCGTTTAGGACTATGTGATGTATTGGCGAATTATGCGAGCAGATCCTAGTAAGGCGGCTTTCTGCAGCTGACTGATGGTGCCTTTGTCAACTCCAATTTCTTCTATATGATTATGATTATGATTATGATTATGATTATGATTATGATTATGATTATGATTATGATTACTATTACTACTACTACTACTACTACTACTACTACTACTACTACTACTACTACTACTACTACTACTGTGCCTGGCTGAGAAGGATCCATGATTCTGGAGAGAAGAAGAAAAGACTAATGGAGCTTAAGATGAAGTATAATGTTTCATTTCTCTTTGTTGTTGTACAGCTAGAGGTTGGTTAGCATAATAAAATGCCACTGCATGTAGCAGCCATTTCCCAGAATGTTTATTTTGGATTTGTTTTTACAAGCTTTTCCTCCCCTCCTAAAATCTTCTCTGATTTGTGAAAGTGCCTAATCCATTGTCTCTCTGGAACCATTGTTCTCCATTTCCACCACACCAGTTGGAATGGAGAACTGGGGAAGAGGAGAGCGAGAGGGAGAGAGAGGCCCTTCAGAACAACAGGTCTAATTACTTTGGCTTCCTCTGCAGCAGGCTTACTGCGATCAGAAGGGCGTTAAATGTATTTGTTGCTCCACTTCCTCCAGCTATCATCTGTCACCACATGATAGCTAAGAACAGAAGATGTGTGACAGAGGAATCTTAGCGCATTCTCCCACGATGCATGCAACTGCATATTTAGAGCCGAGAAAGTAAGTTTCTTTCCAAACAACATTAAAAACTTTAAATGTGGGGAAATCCCAAGCATCCTTTCCCCAGTGTCTCCAAATAGGAGATTCTTAAACCTTTTCTAGCATATGGTTTTGCCCTCTTGATTCCACACTCTATTAGGTTATTATTTAGCCGTTTTCTTGCTAGAGCTTCTAATAATGTGAGTAGGGTTCTTTTTTCTTAATTGGCACTAACATATGTTGTCAGGACTGCTTTTGGCTTTGAAACTCATTACCCCTGCAGATGCCCTCCCGCCAAAGTCTTGTTGGGGCAAAAGCTGCTTGCCAAAATGAACATATGCATTTTGTGCAACCTCCATATGGACAGCGGTAAGCCACGTTCAGGAAATGTGAGATGTACCAGTGAGTTTGCTATGAATGACCTTGATGCGTCGCCCATCTTTCAGAGTGCAGATAACGATATTTCTCTACGCCTGTAAAATATTACTTCAGCTCTGTAAGGAGCGAATGCCCTATTAAATATGATGATGAGGATTATTAATGGCAGAGAAAAAAGAGCTAAGAATCCATTACAGACAAATGGCATATTCCGAAAGATTTTTCATGGTCAGAGAGCAGTCTGTATGGCAATAGATAGGAAGAGTAAAAAGCTGTTTCAGAGGTGCCATCACCTAACCTAGAGGCTGCACAAATGGTGGTATAAGAGGCAGGGATGAAACATCCCTGCCCATCAGTTTCCTGTTGACAGAGGAATCCGTTAGGGCGGTGATTCCCAAATCTGGATCCCCATATATTCTTGGACTCGAACTCCCAGAATCCTTCACCACCAACTGTGCTGGCATGGCCTTTTGGGAGTTAGAGTCCAAGAAGATCTGGGAACCCAATGTTGGGAACCACTGCAATAGGGTAAGCAGGGTGCTGTCACTGCCTTATATCTCTCCCAGGCAGTTTACTCCTGCCTGCCTTTGCAACAGAGGCTGCAGCTTAGGGCCATGTCTACATTTCTCTCCTGCTGTGTGTAGATATGGGCACAAAACAAAAAAAAATTCATTCTGTTATTCATTATTCATTTCATTGCGTAACAAAACAAATAACAAAAATTGTGATGAAATTGGAACAAACCGAACGGAACCATGAAAATTAGGTTCATTACGTTTCGTTTTCATTAATGGTGATGCACAATGAAATGAGCTATTTTAAAATGTTAAAAAACATCCTGAATATCTGTAAAAACCCAGCAATAATTATTTATTCTGCCTGATAATACCTACCAGGGCGGTTGGGGTCCTTAAAACATGCATTTATGTCTTTTCTCAGATTGCTGCATTTTTTTCCTTTAAGGGAAGTTAGGCTCCAAGACACCTAATATTGATTTCTTGGGTATTAAAATGCCCTGGACATCCGTTAAAATGCAGTGATAATTATTTGAAATTATTACCTACCAGGGGGTTGCAGTCCTTAAAACGTTTGTTTTTGTCTTTCTCCCATCGTGATGTATTTTTGCTTTTCCCTTTAAGGATGACACAAAATGGAGTCCAGCCACAAGATGGATGCAAACCATGTGATGGTATCATGTAAAATCTTGGACAATTTCAACCAATAGCATGCCCAGGTTGCAGACTGGGTAGGTGTGGCAGCCACAGAGGGCATAAAAAGCTTTGGCAGCCCCCGTCCTCCTTGCAGTCTGCGGTGGGAGTTAGGGTGGGATTGCTGTCTCTGTGACTCATTACTTTAGGCCAGCCAGGCAGGTGTGTGTCTCTGTGTTCCTGCTGGCTACAGTCTGGCTCTTAGGGGAGAGAAAGAAGAGATTTCTCTTGCAGCCTCCCTGTATGCGCGTGTACCTCTCAGTGAGTACCCTCCCCTGCCCCGCAGTGTAGTCACTCTGCGGCTGCCTTATGCCCTGGGCAAAGCCCGCCGCTGCCTTTGCAGCCTCGATGTATACCTAGTCTATACTGTGTCTCTGCCAGCATCATTTTTTAGTGTTTTCACTCTTATTTGGGGTGTTGGGGGACGTCCGCGCACAGAAATGCTTTAAGTCATGCAAAAAGCGGGTAAAAATGAAACACAAAAAAACGAAACAATTTTTTTTCAAAAAATTCACAAAAAAACAAAAATGAACCAAAACGGACTCATTGTAATTCTTGGCTATTGTAGCCTCGTGTAAGCCGCTTAGAGTACATAGTAGATAAGCGGGGTATAAATTTAACAAATAAATAAATAAATAAACAATGAAAAATGAAAAACTGAAACACCATTTTTTCTATTTATGCCCATCTCTAGCTGTGTGCAATGGCATGTGTGAATGCTTGCTCACTTGCTGACCTGCCTGTATTTGCGTGGATATGGATTGTGGCCCTTGGCTCTGCCTGTTGTCCTTGGTTTTCACCTACTGTGCTTTCTGCCCCAGCAACAATCCCAGCCAACACTGCCTGTTGGCCTGGCTTCTATCCCACTCCTTCACCTGCTGTGTAGAAGATCCTTTCCCGAGGCTATTGTTATGAGGTGTCTTAGATCCTATCACCAGGAGAAATGTGGTTTACAAATAATGTGGATAAAATAAAAGTGGTTCCCTGGAAGAAGGTATAGGAAAGATAGCCTCACTACTCATTAAATTCTACAGGGGGACTTCTCAATATACTAGCAACCCATGGAGCAGTGAAAGAACTTCCTGCAAGCAATGTGACTAAGGGGATATTCCCCTCTGCTTCCCAGCCAAAACACATGTAGTAACGCAGAAAATGGTGACAGGAATACATCTTATTTGCCTTTTCCTTTCTCCTATTCCAGTTCCTGAAGTCAGCCTGTGGGGTGGGGTGGGGGATTCTAAATGACTTCTGGAACTGAAAAGCCCAGAGTATAAAAAAATCCCATCCTTGATGCTTGTTCTACATTTACTCTTCCTATCTATCTGGCAGAACGGCTCCTGCCGCAAAGTACTGCCCATAACACCTGATCATCTCAGGCAGGACATTTGAGGGTGCCGTTGCTGAAGGAGGCCCGTAAATCTTTGATGAGAAATCAGGCTTTCTCAGTGGTGGCCCCTCGGATCTGGAACCAACTTCCTCCTGAGATCTGTCTGGCACCTTCCCTCCCAGTCTTTAAGGAGCACCTGAAGCCATGGCTATTTAAAAAGGCTTTCCCCGGTTATTAATCTGTTCTAACAATGATTGCTATTATATATTTATTGGCTTTTATCCGTAGCCCATCTTGCTCCTGTTCTATGTTGTTGTTATATATTGTTTACTAGTTATAGTGTTTTTATTTATATACTTGTGCTTATGTGTTATATTGTATTTTACTGTTTATGGTTTTATTTCTGTTCATTTTGTAAACCGCCCAGAGTAGCCATGTAGCTAGATGGAGCGGTGTATAAATAAATAAATAAATAAATAAATAAATAAATAAATAAATAAATAAATAAATAAATAATACTCTTAATTGGTGAAAAATCTCTCCACATCTTGTTTTGATAAGTGCTCCATGGAAGGATATCCAAGTCACTATTTATATTTTCTTGGCTTGCTTGTTTTTTTATTTAAAATATTTTAACCCCACCCATCTCCTTAAAAGAGAGCCAAGGTGCCTTACATCATTAAAAGACAATACTGAAGCTAACAACAGTATTTGCGTAGTATACAAATACTTTAAGGATTAAACAAACCCCAAACATAAAAAAAAGTTTAACATAAGCAGCACTCAAGCACATCAAAAGTATTCAGGTATGGCAATCCATTTAAAAATCCTACTCAGGGAGCCAATTACTGAGGGAAAGCTTGCCTGAAGAGAACAGTTTTTGACTGCTTGCAGAAGGACAGAAAAGGTGGGGCCAGTCTGACCTCCGGTGGCAGGGGGTTCCAAGCTCTGAAAGCAGCAACAGAGAAAGTCCTCTCCTGTATACCCATCAAATAAACCTGTGAATGTGGTGGGACTGACATTAAAGGCTCTCCTGATGATCTTAACACCTGAAAAAGCTCCTAATGGGATGTATAGTCCTTGAGATCATTTGGGCTTAACCATTTAAGGCATTAGAAGTTAGAACCAACATTGCAGTCCCAGACCTGAAATAAAGAGACAACACAAAAGTATTGGGATTTAAATTGGGCCTCAACTTTATTAAATCTTATTAAATCTGTAAATAAAAAGGGGCCTGCCGTAGTACAAGTAGACATGGTCTGTATCACTTTGATCTTCAGGCTCTGCGTAATTTTGGTGAGCCCCCCCCCCCGGGAACATGCTATTGTACTTAGCATATTTCCTTGCTAACTTGCCCCAAGGCAGCTGGAAACCAATTTAATCACAACCTCTTCTCTTTTTACAACTCAACTAATGCTCATCTGAACTGTTGGCGTTATCATTAAAAGGCTGACCCATTTTCCTTAATGGGATCCATAGTATTAACTCACCTAGGATCAAAATTCTTCCACTACCTGCCATTGCAACCAAGATGCTTAAAAAGGACCCTGCCTAACCCTAGCAAGAGAATGGGATGGGCAAAAACGAAGCCAATCAGGATGACTGTAGAAACGGCTACACGACACGTTGGTGGGATTCAAGCATAGAGCTCTGCATCCACCCTCCCAAGTGGCTCAAAGCTTTTTATTAAGTACAGTTTTATTAGTTACAGGTACAGAATGAGGCGGCCAGACTGGTGGTGGGTGTGCGTAGATACGATCATATCACCCCAGTTCTGGCTCGCCTGCATTGGCTGCCCATGGTTTTCCGGATAAGGTTCAAGGTCCTGGTTTTGTTTACAAAACCCTCCACAGCTTGGGACCCGAATACCTGTGAGAGCATATCTCCCAAAGGTTAACAGAGGCCCGACTCACTAGAATGTCGCAGGCACTCTCACTCAGAGTGGCCACTCCCAGGGAGGTGCGGAAATCACTTACACGCAACCGAGCCTTCTCTGTGGCTGGCCCCTCGCTCTGGAACCATCTCCTGAGTGAGTTGTGCCTTGCACAGTCCCTGCCTGCCTTCAAAAAAGCACTTAAAACCTTGCTTTATCAGGAGGCATTTGGCGACCATTAATTTAATTTAATTTAATTTTTTTCCTCTGACTTTTTTCTTTGATTTTAGCTGATATTACCTTGTGTTTGTTGTTCCATTAACCCTATTGTTAACTGCCCAGAGTTCCCTGGGAAGACGGGCAGTATAAAAATAAAATAAATAAAATAAATAAGTAAACAAGGTATCACAAGGGGAGGGGAGGGAGGGGAGGGGAGGGGAGGGGAGGGGAGGGGAGTCATGGACAGAGAAAAAACTACCTGCAGGTGCTCAAGTAGCCCTGAGTTTCTTTTTTTTTTTTAAATATATTTATTTGTTTATTGTTAAAAAAGAAAAAAGAAAAAAGAAAAGGGGATCGCTTTACATTGATAACAATCTCAGAGCGCAAACATCCTTTATAAGGTTTTTAACGCAGATATTAGCTCTTGCCATCTTCTTGACAAAACTTCTTCATCTTCTCCTTTCAGGTGGCCGGAGATTCTGTCCATTTCAATAGCCGAGTAGAGTTTTCCTTTCAAGTTGTCTTTTGAAGGTGTTGCCGAATTCTTCCAAAGTTTCATACAAAACTGTTACTATTATATAATTAATTAACCTTTTTACTCCCACATGGGGCATACAAAATTCTGGCTGTTACTATTCATATAATTAATTACATATTTTGATCACAAGAATAATATTTTCTGGTGTCTGTGTTTTAACCTAACCTCCCACAGTATGTCTAGTAAGTTCTTAACCATATTCCAGAATAGTTTGGCTTTTTTACAAGTCCCACCACATATGATAGAAAGAGCCGATTTCTTGGTCGCACTTCCAGCATATGGGTGAACAGTTGTACATCTTGGATAATCTATGAGGACTAAGATGCCATCTGTAAAACATTTTATAGCAATTCTCTTTATATGAGGTGGATTTGAACATCTTAATCGTTTGCCATAACATATACCATTTATCTAAGTGGATGGAGTGTCCACAGTTTTCCGCCCATCTTATCATACATTCTTTAACCTGTGAGTCACTTGTTCTTTCAAGTAATAGCATATTATAGAACTTACTCAACAGTTTTCTTCTCACCTGCTGACAGTATTTTATCAAAGACATTGTCCTTTACCATAAATCCACTTTCCTTCTGCACTAACTTATAATGCGAGTATATTTGTTGATAAGTCCACCAGTCTATGTTTACCCCTTCAAGGGGATAACTGATTTGGGGGTTTTAGAATTTGGTCCTCATACAGTAGTTGTTGATATGTTAAAGTGTTACTAACTACCTTTGTGCCTGGTCCTCTAATTGCTTCCATTGGAGTAACCATTTAGGAGCCTTGGGGTAAAATAAGTCTTTAACAGACAACCAATTTTTAATTAGGGCATTCCGTATCCAATGTCTTTTAAACAGGGATGGAATGTTACCTCTATACCATAAATAATGGTGCCACCCTTTGTCTAGATCATGACCTTCCAAACCTAAAATTCTTTGGTTTGTCACAGAAATCCAATCACGTATCCATGTCAGTGCTGCAGCTCTATAGTACAGGAACAAATTAGGCAATGCAAAACCTCCAGAGGTAATCCTGTCTTGTAGATAAGCATTTTTAATTCTAGCTTTTTTCTTTTGCCAAATGAATATACGAATATGCTTCTCTAGGTCGGACAAGATCTTAAAATTGGATAACACGGGTAAGCATTGGAATAAGAAGAGCAGCTTTGTAAAACGGACATCTTGATAACCGCTATCCTACCCATTAGTGACAATTGGAGTTTGGCCCAGGTAGCGAGATCTACCTTTACAGATTTGATCAGAGGGATATAATTGTTATCTATAAGGGTAGAACATTTATTGGATACCGTTATGCCTAAATATTTCGCCTTATTCACATGCATGAATCCTGATAGGTCCACTAATCCTTGAATATTGGTCACAGAAATATTTTTGGTCAACATTACAGTTTTTGTTTTGTTAATCAAAAAGCCAGATATTTCCCTTCTGTATAAGAATCTTGTCGGAAGAGAACCCATTCACAATAATCTTGGCATTCTGAGTAGAGTATATCTGTTCTACCGCTCTAAGCATTCTGTGACCGCATTGTAAGTAATCCATTTGAGATTTCAATAGGGACCAAGAGACATTATCGAAGGCTTTCTCAGCATCCAAAAAGATAAAGGCTGCCTGCTTTTGGGAGTGTATTTCGTAATACTCTAATGAGTTAAGTAAGGTTCTAATGTTTGACTGGAGATATCGGTTTGGCAAGAATCCTCTCTGATCTGGGTGGATTAGTGTGGTAAGAATTTTCCGCCATCTAGTAGCCAAAATAGATGCAAAGATTTTATAATCCCCATCTCCCACTGACCGTGGGAAAGTGAGAGTGCCAGGCATATGTGTGTCCTGGGGCTCATGCTTTGTTGATCGCCTTGGGAGATACAGTCGCCAGAGGAGCATTCTGTTTACAGGCTTAGCCCAGGAATCTACTCTCTCCCTCCCAGGGCATTTCCATACAGGTGGGGTTAAGGAGCTTCCAAGGGCCCTGCCTGCCCAGGTATCTAGGGTCACATCCTTTCTGTCAAGGGTGTGTGTGTATCTCTACGTATGATAGTCAAAAATTCTCATCTGCCCCCTAAGCAACCAGCTCCTCTCATCCTCATTGCCTCTAGGATGGGTGGGAGGGATGCTTGCAGAAACAGCACAGAGAATGCGTGCTCTGCAGTGATCCCTTTTAAAGGCTGTGGAGCCCTGGGCTTACCAGAGATTACATGGGTGCTGTTTTTGTACTGTTTGTGCCGGCCAGGGCTGCAAAGCCTCCCCACCCAGGACAAGCCTTGTGGAGCCACCATTTTTAATTGTGCCTAGAAATGGAACGGGAGCCAGTGGCTTTATTGTGACTGTTGTTTTTGAAACCCAATAAGGATGCCCTCTTCCATCTCACAGTCTTTATGTTTGTCTCAAGCTATCTGAATAGACCTCATAAAATCATTCATTTCTTTAGTTTACTACTTGAGCTGACCATCAAAGAGGATAAACAACATCACCTGTGGCCTGCAATGGAAATACAACATTCCGGCACACAACACACTAATGAGAGGTCAGGTCAAATTCTTTGCAGACCACTGTGTGAAAACAAGCTATTGCCCCCTCTGATTCTGCAGTACAAGAAAGTGAAGTATAGTAGCAGTAGTAGCAAACACTGTAGGAAATCTTTAAAAAGCCAAAAGGCATATATCAACTCATTGTCAAAAACCATTGGCATTTTTTTTCATGATCCTAAGTTAGTCACTGGATTATCAGATGCTGTTTCTGATCAGGCACTATGGGAGGATAACATGCTTATTGGCCTTTTGACTTGAGAACATGCATGGGTTGAGAATTTTATTATGCTAATCAGCTTGAATGCAGCAAGCAAAATCTTGCAAGCAAAAGAAAAGCTCACAGAAACACAGAGGAATTGGAAGAGACCTATTATGGCCATTGAGTTCCTCAGTACAGGAACCTCAATGCTTAATTAGAAATTAGAAATGCAAATTTAGAAAATACAGAATATATTTTGAGAGTTCACCGTTTGATGGAACCATGTCAATAGAATCCGGACATTACGGAGAACTGTGGTGGGTGATTGACAGTAAGCGAAACTGAATCTTTTTGGCCATAGAATCATAGAATAATGGAGCTGGAAGTTGCTTATGAGGCCATAGAGTCCAATTCCTTGCTCAGCGCAGGAATCCAAATCAAAGTATATCTGACAGATGCTTGTCTATTTTGTGTCTTGAATGCCTCCCTTGTTGGAGTGCTCACCACCTCAAGAGCTAATTGGTTCCATTGTTGCCCTGCTCTAACAATTAGGAATTTTTTCCTGATAGTCAACTGAAATTTGCCTTCTTGTAACTTGAGCCATGAGATGATACCATTAATGAGTGAATTTTGCCTATGGAGTTTTAACCTGAAAACAGGGAAGGGCACAAAAATATGAAGAGTGAATTTGTGAAAGGATGAAGGAGTAATGTACTTGGTACCCTCAGGTTCAATAGAGAGTCATCTACTCCACTATTCCCATTCTTCTTTGTAAAACAAAGTGAAAGCTGATTGTAGTTTGCTTTGAGTAGATATACATATCTACTCTAAATAATTACGTGGAGAGTTTGTGTGTGTGTGTGCGCGTGCGTGTGCGTGTGTATGAAGGACCGCCTCCTAGATACCTGAAGGACTGCCTCCTTCCATACAAACCTACCCGGCAATTAAGATCGAGCCAGGGGGCCCTCTTGAAAGAGCCATCCCTCAAGGAGGTGAGAGGGATGGCTTGCAGACATAGGGCCTTCTTGGCAGCTGCCCCCAAGCTATGGAATGCCCTCCCAAGTGAGATCCACCTGGTGCCAACATTGATGACATTTCGGCGCCAGGTAAAAACCTTCCTGTTCCAGAAGTTTTTTAATTGATACAATATAGACTGTGGGTCCTCTGATGACAATTTTAGTGTAATGATTTTAGTGTAAGATTTTTATTATTGTTTTAATTATTTATTGATATTTGATGTTTAAACTGTTTTAATCCTTTGATTGTAAGCCGCCCAGAGACCTTTGTGTAGTGGGCGACATATAAGTTGTAAACATAATAAATAAATAAATAAATAAATAAATAAATAAATAAATAAATAAATAAATAAATATCCTAATAGTGGTTGGCTAGATGATTCAATGAATTGGCTCCCTGACTTTGAAGGCAGAAAGCCTTGTGGGGGTCAGGAAATATTGCATCTGCTAGATTATCACTGTTTCAATGAATCACTTTGATTATTATTTATACAATAAATTATTTTTAATAAATCATGTGCCTGTCTGTGGTTGTGGGTAACTTCTCAGTTGAAATTACACAAACAAGCAAAGAATTTAATGGAAGTGATTCATCACATCAGTTATGATCTAGCAGAAGTCATTTCCCCTGACAGAGGATCAAGAGAAGCATTTAACTGATGGAAAGATCACTACATCATTCAGACAGAAGGAGCATGTCAAATGCTTGCACCAAAATGTCCAATGTGGGCAGGCCCTCAACCCCAAGACAGAAATTCTACTAGCTCAATAAGTTAGGAAGTCAAGTATGTGTCATATGACCTTTGGCAAAGCTCACTGGGGTAAAATTATAATAAGGGGATCCCACCTCTCTGGAAAAACACCGGCGGTAGATATTCAAGCAGCTGCATCTATACATTGGTGAAACACATTGCCAAATCAGTCCCAAAGGAGAGGTGTAAGGACTAAGCATATATTGTATCAAACGTTTAGGAGATACACTGGGCTACCATGTTATGTTTTCTGCCACAGATAGAATTCCCTTCCACAGCTGTAGCTGAACCATCCTGTTTGTTTGCCTCTCAAAAAGGGTGCAGATTTGTACAAAGCGTTCTGCTTATATACCACCCCATAGTGCTTCAAGCACTCTCTGGGTGGTTTACAATTTAATTAGGAAGGCTACACATTGTTCTGCTTGCTTAAAGTGTTCTGCTTATATACCGCCCCATACCACTACAAGTAGTCTCTGGGCGGTTTACAATTTTGATTACAGTGTGCAGGCTACACATTGCCCCCCCAGCATGCTGGGTACTCATTTTACCGACCTCGGAAGGAAAAAGTATAGTTGCTTTGTGCTGTGAACTAGCATCGGATAGCATCTCAGTCCAGACTCACTGAGGATGAATAAACCTGGCCTGAGCTGTCTCAGTGGGGGAGGACTAAAGTGGGATGTATCTTAGTAGGATGTTAAGAATTATAGGAGATACCATTGAAGAGAATCATCAGGCGGACTAGATTGATGATAAAATTCAAATGAATGTGCTTGGAGCAATCCAAGGATCCTGATTCATACTGCAGGCAATGCATAGTTTCATAAAGAAAATAAGCCACAAGTAAATTTATCATGCAGTTCTTCTCTCCAGGCAAAAAGAGAACAATTGATAAGAAATAAATAAACTGGAAAACCAAAAGAGATTAATATACAGCATTTTTGGCCTTTTGTTTAAAAAAATGACATGCTGAAAATGATTAATTCCATATAAAATTTAAAGATCCACAGTTCACACAGGCATAACATGAAAAGTGTCATCTGTCAATGCTTCTTGAAAATAGAAAATAAAACTTCAGCAATGTTTTTTTCCAGGTAAAGCTTCCCCATATCACTTCACATGTGTAAATATTTAAAACAGAAATACACAAAGGGGGGAAAAAGCAAAGTGTGCAGCTTATATGTCACCCCCTAGCACTTAAAGCACTCCCTGAGAGGTTTACACTTTAATAATGCAGGCTGCATGTTGACCACCTCATCCCTAGCAAGCTGGATACTCAATTTAACGAACTCAGAAAGATGGAAGGCTGAGTGAACCTTGAGTCAGCTACCTGGGCTTGAACCTGGATTGTGAGCAGAGTTTTTGGCTGTAGCAAATCAGGTTTTAACCAATCTGCCATGAGTTTCCTTTAGGTAGGACAACATAGATCATCTTTAGGTAGGACTAATATCTTATTGCTGGTACTGGTTAGAGAAGACCTATCTTCATAATGAGACTTACAGATGTGTTGATTTATACTAAGTGGTGACTTATAATTCCGCAATTAAGGTAATTACTTGACTTAGTTTTAGGATTAATTAGAAGTAGAAGACTGGCTTGCTTCTTTTGATTTTATAAAAAAGAGACAGCTGGCTAAAATTCACTTACATTTTCACACTGGTGTAAGAGAATCATCATACATTTTGGGAGTGAATTGCTGCAACGAAAGAAGTCTGCCTAGACAGGCATAACCAATAGGATTTTGGACAATACATAATTGATTGTTGTAAAACAAACAACAGGTATTTCAGGTCCACTGAAAATCATTAGCTGAAGTCCTGTTCCGTAGCATATACAACATGAAATTGCAGCACCATCAGTAAAAAAATGCTGTATCAGGGGCATGCTGACCACAAAGCACTTCCACGTCAAAGCCATACAGGAGGGAAACATGATTCACACAATCTGGGTATCCCTGGGGTGACACCCAGCACACTTATGCCAGGGTAACTTCATACTATGTGAATAAAAAGCTAGAAAGTCTCAATGCTATAAACAGAAGAAAATTAAAATGCAGTGGTGCCTTGTATAAAGGAATTAATTATTATTTGTTCACAACCATGTTGTACGGAATCATAGACAATGGTAATTTATTTAATTTTCTTTATATACCCAAAGGTTGGGCGGCTCCATCAAAATGGGAATGAACAATAAAAACATAAATGCAATAAATAAAGACGATACAATAAAAACACCCTAATTGCCATCAGGACCCACAATCATTAGTTTTTTGGAACAGGAAGGTTGTACGGAAATTTGCCTGCCAGGCGATATTTGGTACAATAGTCTGGGGGCAGTTGCTGAAAAAGCAAGCCATCCCCTTCACCCCTATCTCCCCTGACTAGATCTTAATTTAGGTTTATGTTATACAAAGCCTGGCACCCACCAATGAAGGTTTGTCCTTGGTGGCTTTGAATTGGGCTCGGGCAGCAACTGGTAACCAATGAAGGTTATACAGAATCGGCGTGATGTGTTCCTTGGTGGCCCTACCACTCACCAGCCGTGCAGCACGATTCTGAACCAGTTGCAATCGCCGAACCGTCTTCAAAGGCAGCCCCACGTAAAGCGCATTGCAGTAATCAATACGGGATGTTACCAGTGCATGCGTAACTGTCATAAGGCTCCGTTCATCCAGGTAGGGGCGCAGCTGATATATATTCCGCAGCTGGAGAAAGGCGCCCTGGCCACCGAGTCCACCTGGGCTTCCAGAGTTAGACCGGGGTCCAGGAGCACCCCCAAGCTACGGACCCTGTCCCTTAGGGGGAGTGCAACCCCATCCAGGACAGGGAAGTGGCCCTCTAGCCTGGCTGACGAAGCACCCACTAACAGCACTTCCGTCTTGTCTGGATTGAGTTTCAAATTTATTAACCCTCATCCAGTCCATTATCTGGTCCAGACACAAGTTCAGAACAGAAACCGCCTCACCTGGATTGGTGGAGAACGAGAGGTAGAGCTGAGTATCATCAGCATATTGCTGACTCCTCAGCCCAAACCTCCTGATGACCTCTCCCAGCGGTTCCATGTAGATGTTAAACAGCATGGGGGATAGTATTGAGCCCTGTGGAACCCATGACGTAAACGCCATGGGGCAGAGCTACTATCCCCCAGCACCACCTTCTGGACACGGTCAGCCAGGAAGGATCGGAACCACCGCAAAGCGGTGCCTCCAACTCCCAACCTGGCCAGCCTATCCAGAAGGACACCATGGTTGATGGTGTCGAAAGCCGCTGAGAGGTCCAGGAGTATCAACAGGGTTGCACTCCCCCTGTCTCTCTCCCGGCAAAGGTCATCGTACAGGGCGACAAGGCAGTCTCTGTTCCAAAACCCGGCCTGATTGAAATGGATTCCGAAAGGAGCTGTGTCAACACCTTGCCCAAATAAGGGAAGGACCACTGGTTTGGGTTTTTTTCTAACTGCCTCTTTTAAGGCAGCAGGACCACTCCCTCTCTTAGAGAGGACTTCCTGGGGGCAATGGCAGTTTCAAGAAAACGAGAGCAGGTGGTGGAAAAAAAGATTCCACATTTGAAACTCATCCAATAACACTGGACCTAGGAAGAACTTTCATGTCCACGGTTAGAACTGGTTTGCTAAGGTTCGGCAGGACTTGGGGCAATGGTTTCAAACGGAAAAAAGATATGCATTGAACTTCATGTTAGAGGTTCGGGTGGAGTGCTCCTTCTTTGGTGTTTTTTAAGCAGAGGCTGGATGGCCATCTGTCGGGGATACTGTGATGGGGGTTCCTGCATGGCAGGAGGTTGGACTAGAAGGTCTTTTCCAACTTTATGATTCTGTGATTCTGTGATTCTGGACTTGCTTACAATCCTACCTAAAATCTCTGGAATTTTTATGTTGTACAGATTTTATGCTATACAAACCATTTGTTATACAAGGGTCCACTGCATTTCAGTCCCATCATGCGCCGTAACATATACTATCTGCTGCAGGAAAAATAGATGGGAAGCATGGCCCAGAGCATTGAAGAGCACTCTGGCTTGAGAATTTATGCCAATGGTTCACAGTGAAAACAGCTTCCTGATTTAGAATAGCTGTAGATCAAAATCAATCAGATCATGCTACTGAGCGCCAATGTTCTATGAGGACGTGGCACTTGAAGAAGATAATTAAGTGCAACCGGGTTTTAGTGAGCGTTTAAGGGTCTGAACTCCTGGAAGTCTTTTGACCATTCAGAACATTTCTTCTTGATAATGTCATGGAGGAGCAATGGTCATTCAATTCAATTCAATTCAATTCAATTCAATTCAATGTATAACCAGTTCCAAAGTGCTTGGAGCATAACACATGCTGGCTCTACTTGCAGGAGGCCCTGTGGGGAACCAGATTCCCTACTTCTCGCTTTACAACCCCATACCTAACCCACAATGCTACAACTCCTCAAAATTCCAATATAGGTGTGTGATTCATTTAACGAAGATTAGGGCATCTTTCCTGCGCAAAACTCATTTGAAAAGATGAAAAGTGGCACACAATTTGCCCATTTCCTGCACTTAAGACTGGGTGGAAAAAAGGAAGCCAAGGGTTTCCGACAATGCAGTCTCTGCACAGATTCTCAACTTGACAGGGCTTGGAAAATCTCCGAGAACGAAAAGTATTGTGTATACTTGTCACATCCCTAATTGTGATGTATAAAATAAACACCTGCCCGTTCTATGCACAGCTCAGGTCATGATCAGTGGAGTGGAAAGATGACTGATTGACATTATTGTTCCTGAACACCGTTTCGGACTAAGATAGGCTTGTAAAGGCCACGAGTGTACTTTGGAGATAAGAGCAATGGAACGGGCTGAGGAAAACTTGAATGCAGGGGGAGGAGGAAAAAAAGTGGCAAATCTGTAGCGATTGCCACCAAACCTGCTTCATGCACCCATTCAGGTTTATTCAGCAACAAGGATGTTTTGTTCTCTGCCTTCAGTGTATCCTTGGGATGTTTTCTGCATCAGCAGAACCATAAGCTGGTAGCTCAACACTGCCTCCCTGGAGTACAGCCAGCCTTTGTAGCCTTGGGGAAGCTGCATTACCCCAGTACTTCTTGAACACATTGAAAAGAATCTTCAGAGTTGTCTTGATAATACACCACCACCAATACCACCACTGCTGCTACCACCACCACCATTTGAAGATACAAGACAACGCCTTTGATAACTATTATTTAACAGATACATATTTTAACCACAAATGCCTGGACTGGGACTACCATAAGGCAGATGATGCTGAAGGCAAGAGTCAGAGCAGTTCCACTTGCTATCCAGTTAGCTGATAAGAAAAGACAGAATTTCAGCACTTCAGTGCAACACCTGCAAGCTTAGACGGTTTGTCTGCACATGCATGCTTCTACTCTGCCTTGCAATGTTAAAACACATCAAAGAAAAGCAATAAAGCAAAATAATCTAAAGTGTAACTGGTGAATGTGCTGCTCTATTTTCTTGACACATTTTTATACAAATTGAATCCCATAGAACAGACTTTTCAATTTTTTATTTTTTTAAAAAATAACTTGACCAAGTTCTTGTGGCATACCAATTTTCTGCTTGGCTGACCTTGTCAAGAGATGTTGCCCTCTGATTAAGTTTCATTTCAAATTGTCAAGTTGCCCGCTGTATATTCACGATCAAGACATTCACATTAGGCCCATGGTATCCAAAGAAACGGGTGTTATTCTCCTTTTCAACACTCATGCCGGCATCCATTTTTTCTCTTAAAGCAAAGTGTAATTTGGTAAATCCCTTAAAGTAACAGCTTCATTGAAGTTCAGATCTCCTCTGGACACAAGCTGCAAAAGTTACACATTCTGTATTATAAATATTACACTCAAATCAATGGCAGGGCTTTGGAAAAAAATATCAATGATTTTTCTTTCCAAATGATCAGAGAAGATCACACTCAAGGGCTGAGCTTTGAAAAGATAGTACAAGTATTTCTTGCTATGTTTTCTGCACTTTGAACAACAATTCATATACTAGAGACTTCCTTTTCAAACTCAGCCTAACGATGTGACTTGGAGACAAGTAGAGATATATTGCTTTATGTATTTGAGCATGTACTTTGGATCAATTCCCAAAACTTTGGGATCATAAAATCTGGTGGCAAAAGAAATAGTGAAACTTTCATTTCTCTACAAGCAAGATGTTCACTGGATTTATTTTGTTTAGGGGTGGGTAGTTCTACTTTTGGGGGGGGGGAGTTAATTTACTGGCCCTTTTGTCATTCCAAAAATTACCCAGTTTTCTTGATTTAGGTCTCTGGCACTAGATCAAGTTAAGCCCTAAAGGTCCTCAAATCTAGTCCATAGCAGCAGGTGAGCAGGGAAACTGACAAGTTTTTTTAAAAGGAGGCAACACAAGTGTGCTTGAGAAATGAAAAAACACCATCATCTTACCTATGTAGTTGGTGTTGGACACCATTCATCAACATTCACATCACACCCTCAGTAGCAGCATATGAATTAAAATCAGGAGGAAGAGGAAAGAGTGCAGAGGTGAAGTAGATGCATCAGATACATCATCAAGCCACCATCACTGTTCGCTAAACCTATGCAGTGTGAAACTCATTTACTGCATGTTATCATATCATCAGCATGATCACCATCATCATCTACAATAAACAGTGGATCAAGTAACATTTCGGGTGCAAGGAAGGATGCTGGAATAACAATGAGGTGGTGCAAAGGTCAAACAGAGGTAAGACTGATAAGGAAATATGAAAGAAATACGATAATTTTATTGCTCTTTCTGAATCTTGAATCATTTGAATATTGTACAAACTCGCTACAGAAGACCCACAAAGGGCTCCAAAACCATAAGGAAGCACATCTTTCTCCCAGTATTTAATGGATAGCTCAATGGGTTGGGTATCAGTCTGCAAAGCCAGAAGTCAAGAGTTTGATTCTCCAGTGGACTCATCCAACAGCCTCCAAATGTTGCAAAACATTCCCCACCAAAGGTTGGGGAAGTTTACTCTGGGAGAGAAACAAGAATAACAAATTTGTCTTCTTGTATGATGAGGTTTGGTAGCTGGATAGCTCAACATGGAATGTTTGACCATGTAGTCAGCTCCTCCTCCTCCTCCTCCTCCTCCTCCTCATTGTTTCTGTCCTTACTTTCTCCAGAAATGGAATTCCACATGACTTGTGTGATGAAATATGCTACACATTTTAAAAGGTGCAGGGGAAAACATTAAATTACGCTAAAAAATACCCAGTTAAACAAATTATAATATTAAAGCACAATCGAATAAAAAAGCAATTTAAAAACACATCAATAGCAGGCTGACAACAGAAGCCAAGGGCTTATTGTAATTCACTACAGACTGCTTTTAAGTCAAATAAAGTGGTGCTCTATCTAAATCCATTTTGTGCTTCTGTCTTCCCGAATAGTGAATGGTGTGGGCCAGGCAGTTTGCTTCCAAGTGTGGAGTGAATTAAGTTCTAGAGCAGCCATGTCCAAACTTTGGCCCTCCAGATGTTTTGGATAGCAACTCCCACAGTCCTTTGCCACTGGCAATCTAAGCTTAGAATTCTGGGAGTTGTGGTCCAAAACATCAGGAGGGCTGAAGTTTGGACATGCCTGTTCTAGAGTATCACCATATAGGCTGGTTGGATAGTTCAGTGAGTAAGGTATCTTGCGGCAGAGCCAGAGGTTAAGAGTTCAGTCCCCCACAATCCATCTCAGAAGAGCCAGCCTACGAGGCCTGGGGCAAGCTGCACAGTCCCAAGATGCCCCCAGAAGTACAAAACAGCAAACCATCTCTGAGTACTCTCTGGCTGGAAAACCTGAAAAGAGTTGCCATAAGTCAGACTTGACTTGCTGGCACATAATTGTTCTATCACCAGATACAAGGTCCTTTTGGTTATCCCACAGGGACATATCCTTTACAAGAGAGGCAATTGTTTAGTTGTAGAGATGGGTAATTTGTTTCTCCACCCCCATTTCGTTTCGTTAATTATGAAATGAATTTTTATAAAAAAATTGTTTAATAATTCGTTTTAGTTTGGTTCATTTTTTTTCTTTTCTTTTTTTGAACTCTGAAGCCAAGTGTGGACCTATTTACTTTCCATTTCAATGAATAATTTGGTATCATCTTTAGCATTTGTCCCATGTGGTGGGTCTGCTGTTCTGGATTGGAGATGCGATTTCTCTCAGTCACCATCTTGATCTGAGTGTACTCAAGTCTCAATCATGCCATTGTGAAGCCTGTTTTTGTGTGTTGGTGTCAGTGTGCAAGACATGGCTACCCCATTGTAGCCAGGTGTCTCTCATCTTGCCGGCAACTGGAGCAATGCCGTACCGCTGCCTGATGCCTTAATGCTAGACATCATCAAAGTGAATGTTACTGCTGATCCACCATAGCATCAATTATCAACGAATAATTTACCACCATTTATTTATTGCTTTTTCTTCTCAAAGAGCTTCTACTACATCAAAGGATCTCTCTTGGATGCAAATCTACCACACAAATACTCATAGCCCATGTTCCTGAAGGCATTCGTTTACATGAGGAGAAAACATGGCTTCACCTGCCCCATAGAAACATCTTTCAAAGCCATAAAAGGGTTTTTGGAAAGAACAAAGAAGATATAACAAAGAGTTGGAAGAACTTTCCACCAAAAAAATCTTTACAATACAAATCTAATCAATGGATGACCAGGCTGCCCTTGGGAACAACGGCTCCTTCTTCAGTGTGGTGGATCAATAAAGGAGAAACAGGCTATAACAGAAGTGACAGCACATGGTTGCACAAAGGAAATCAATACATTTAGCTCCACCTGAAGTTGCTACTGAAATTTCACCCAGAGCAAAACATGGAGCAATTTTTAATTTTTTTTAAAGGCAGCTGCAATAAAGGTAACAACGGCTGTGATGCACAGAAGGCAAAATCAGCCTTTCCCCGCTTGGCAAGCAGTGTATTAGGGAATGTTTTCTATACCATTCACATAAATACACAAATGTATCATCTTTAGAGTCCCTTAAATATTAATTGTGGGCTGCAAATCAATAAAGCAATTTTCAGCGATGTTGTTTTCCCAATCCCTAAATAAATTTTATTGTTTAGCAGCACAGAAAATTGAAGATTCATGCTACAGCTGTACTGTGTACTAACCAAAATACTCTTGCCTTTTTTAGCTGGGACCCATTGCAAACATGTTGTGGATACAGTTGAGGAGGATTCCTCTAATAGTAGCATGCCCCCACCCAGAAATTTTGGTGCAAATGAGAGGCAGATGAATTTAGAGCAGTGATAGCGAATCTTTTAGAGGCCGAGTGCCCAAACTGCAATTCAAAACCCACTAATTTTTTGCCAAGTGCCAATAAAGCAATTTAACTTGAATACAGGTGGCTGTTAAAGGGCGATGTCAGGTGCCCACAGAAAGGGCTCCAAGTGCCACCTTTGGTACCCATGCCATGGATTTGCCAACACTGGTTTAAAGCATAGAAAATTTACAGAAAAATCTGGAAGCTGTGCCTGAAAAAAAGGGAATATTTCAAATGACACCCATAGCACAGTTTGACAAAGGGACACATTAATGCCTTTGGATTGGGGGGGTATCATGTAGGGATATGCAATATTTCTTTCCATCCTTTCAGTTGTCTTTCAGTTCTTTTACTTTCTCAATCTTCCTCAAATCTGCCTCAGCAATTTTCCTGGTCTTATCTGAATTCTTTTCTTCCTGAAGAAGTTGCCAAAATCATGTTGGCATTTGGCTCCAGGTGAAAATGGATGGGGAGGGGCGGTGGCTGTTGACTAGAGATGGGCACAAATCAAAACACGAACCGCAATATGCATCACAAAGTGACAATTCGCCAAGCATCTTCTGCTTTGTATCCATTCACTTTGATGACCCCCAAGTAGTATGAATCGTAATGAATCACCATTTTCCCCCAATTCATGCCCAACTCTACTGTTGACTACAGACTATGTTAAGGGTGCCTGTGGCTCAAAATATATGACATTTTGAGACACAAAAAGTAACACATGTGACATAATTCCTGTTCAGAAGTAAGAAGCAGTGAGTTCAGTAGCACTTGCTGTCAGCTAAATGTGTACAAGTCTGCAGTGCTCAATCATCCCAAGTTTTTCCTTCCATAATTGACTGAATAATTATTCAAGCTTCTTTCTTCCTAAGTCCCCATAAGCAAAGTAATCACACTTGTGGAAGCAAATAGCCTAGAATTATCCTGGCTTCCTGACAAAATATATTTGTTTGGTTATCTGCCTCTACCTGATATTTCTACCCCAGTTCTGAAGGTACTTATTTTCCATGGCAGCTGACAAAAAAGGGAAAAGAAAACAGCAATAAATCACTTTCAAAAATTACATAGTAGAAGATAGCAATACACTCACAAATATCAAATAGATTAATGCATTTGATAAACTACTTAAGTCATGCCCTTTTTAGTATACAACATATTTCAGAAGGCTTAAACAAAAGAAAGTGTAAGGATTATAGGTCACCAATTCCACAAAGAGTGGTGGAAGAAAAACAATATTTATAGAACAATTGCATTAACATGTTAGAATGCACAGGTCCACTTTTTAAATAATTATTAAAACTGGTATCTAGATTTAGTCATGTTTACAGTAGATAAACAGTAGCTTAACAGGCGTCCCCAAACTTTTTAAACAGGGGCCAGTTGACTGTCCCTCAGACACTGTTGGGGTGTGGACTATAATTTGAAAAATATATGAGCAAATTCTTATGTACATTGCACATATTTTTGTAGTGCACAAAAAAAACAGGAAAAAGAATGCACTATGAAGAGCAATTGTAACCAACATAAACAAATAATATTTCAATGGGAAGTATGGTCCTGCTTTTGGCTAATTAGATGGTTAATATCCAGTTCCATATTTGTTGCTATATAGCAAGTGGTTGTCTGTAATCAAAATTGTGACTACTTGTAGTCGGTATATAGCAGAAAGCTTTTGGTGGAAATGTTCATCAGTTAGTCTGGATCTGGTTGGAGATTTCAGATGTTTCATTCGGGGGAAAGTCTGCTCACAGACATAGGTGCTGCAAAGATGGTTGCAGTTTTGAGTGCATGATTCCTGAGATTATGACATATCTCAGAGGGGGGATATGCATAGAAATTAGAAAGGCTCCTTGATTTGAATGCAAAAAACAGTCCCCATTCTAAGACCTTTCTCTTGGTCCCTTTCTCTTGGTCCCATCACTATAAGAGTTGTATCTGGTGGAAATTAAGTACAGGGTCTTCTCAGTGGCTGCTCCCAGTCTCTGGAACCCTCTGCCAAAAGAAGCTGGGTTAGTTGTCCAGCAGCCAAATCTTGCTAAAATTTTCAAACCTTTTTTACGTTTGTATCTAGTTTTAGGGTTTTATTTGTTTTACGGCATATATTGTACATTGGATTGCTGATTTTCATGTGATTTGACAGGTTGTCAGTCTCCCAGGGAGTTTTCGCACGAAGTGGGGTGGTTTACTAGTTGAAATAACAAAACAAAGCAAATTAATTAATCAACTAACTAACTTCCCTGAGAACTTTCATTTTTGTACTAGAGGAAAAATACCTTTACTTCACCACCCCCAGCAGCAGTTTTAGTCAAAAACCTGTGGGTTATTTGCCAAAATTTGATAACTGCAAGTTTTTGATATTTTAACTAAAATATGGGTTTTCATTTTACTTTGAAAAGAGAGAAAAAAAAGAGAGAAAAATATTAACGTGTTGGATTTCCCCCTTCTGTCTGTGCATGATATGCTTAATAAGTTTAGCCAATGTATGAAGAGGAAAATGTGCTTTTACTCATACAAGTTACATTTCTGAAGGGGTGTCATAAGCTTAGAGATGTGAAGGCCTAAAAAATAAAACTGAAAAAATAAAACTGAAAAAATAAAACGATTATGGAATGAACCGAATAAAAAATGTTAAAAATGAAATTGTTTTTCATAGTAAAATTAAAATGAAAAGCAAACGAAAATGAACAATGAAACGGATCCCTTTAGGAGGTGCTGCTGTTGTCACAAGAAAAACGAAAACACACTTTTTTTTTGAGTCATGTTTGTTCCCATCTCTCCTCTTAGGACTTGAAGCACTGGAAGAAAATACAGAGCAACAAAAAGAACTTGAAAGTATATACTTATTTATTTAATTAACTTAATTTAAAAAGGTAAGAGTTTACATTTATCTGATTACAGAAAATTGAATCATTTAGCTACATTAATTTATAAAACTTAAATTCTCTTTGTAATAATTGTTTGAATACACTATATTTTAATATGCTAGCTGTGATAATTTTATGCCAAGTCAAATTGTCCCTAGTCATATTTTATGTTCCTAAAGTAACAAAATGACTTTTAAGCTGTAAAAGGGGCTAGTATTAATATAGCATTTTTTTTTCATTTTTCTGAAAATATCCATTTTTCCCTAAGAGGGAAAAAAACAGGGAAAAACTGTTTTTTCCCCCTATGCTTCAAAATTTCCAGAAATTTCACATCTCTAGGTAACCTTGAGGATTTTCCATGAACAAGCAAGAAAAAAACACGAACCTTGGAAAATTGTGGGTTCTTGATTACACGGAGAACCTCTACATGAACAGAAATCTCTTGTTTAGATTAATCTCTCTGAATAATTAAAGCAATGATGGAGCCACAGCTTTTGTACTGTTCTCCACATGCAGTGGCTGTAAGTCAAATGAAAAATGACCGAATAGGGCTTGGTATCAGACAACAATACCAGGAGATGGTAATGATGTCTTCCTTTTTCCTTTAAAATAAATAAAATTCTTTAATAAAAAAAATAATACCAGGAGATGGTGGAAAGGGCGAGGATCAACCCTACCTTTAGGCAGCATGAAGTGGTTACATCAAGGTCAAATGTTGACGGGGAGCAGTAGTAGCCTCCTCAGTGTTCCCTATAAATTGTCTCTTCAACAAATGATCTACAGATACCAAGAAATTGTTCTCAATCGTAGCCTGCCACCTCAGGTGTGCCAGGAAACATTTTTGGACTGAACACACTGAAGTGAAACTCAACTGCTTATTTAAACAAGCTTGTATAGGTGGAAATGGGGAGAGGGAATATTTGTGTTTTCTCCAAGCCTGACCAAAAAACTGTAACTCCATTAGTGGACCTAAGATGCCTACTAATGAAGAATACCATTGTTGGCCTACAGCTAAGCATGTTGGTCGTGCAGTTCTGTTTGTTGATTTATCAAGACCATAACTTTTCTTTCTTTTTCTTTTTTGCTTAAAGGTTGATGATGATCGTTTATTTACGGTTATTAACCAAATATAAAAATTGTAATACGATAAAAATATAACATGATAAAACAGCATAGTCACATACAATGCATTCAAGATGTCTTTTTACCTCTCTACCTTTATGTCTACAAAAATAATCTGGGCCTTCTCATTAGCCAGACTGAATGTGCTCCCTTCCAAAGTTTTGGATGAGAAATTTCAAAATATCCCTTACCCAGAGAGGCTATGTCCTTGCAATAATAGCCAAATTGAGTCTGTGACCCATGTTCTTTTATGCTGCTCCTTTTATCAAGAACTACGCAAGGAGCTTATACATCCTATTATTTGCAAACATCCTGGGAGACCTACCAACTACTACGCTAAGCTACTCCTCTCAGATAGGTCCCCTCAGATCACAAATTGTGTTGCCAGGTTTTGCTACACTGCTATGATCAAACGTAGATGTATAACTGATAGAGGTTTGAGCTCTCCTAATTATATATAGTGTTTTACCCATAAATTGTCATTTTTACAAGCTCTGTATTTTCCAGTAATATATTTTATACTGTTTTATCATATTATTTTATACTGTTTTTATCATATTATTTTATACTGCTTTATCATGTTATAGTTTTATTGTATTACAATTTTTGTACTTGGTTAATAACCGTAAATAAACAATAATCATTACTGGTTGGGTATTGGGCTGGATCCAGTGCACTGTGGAATTCAAATGACCACCACCCCAATACAGACTGTGCCTTTCACCCCCATGCCATGCAGGTTTCTGCTTGCCGTGAACTTTACTTGGATCTATCCAAACAGCCGCCTAAAGTTGCAACACATAACAACCAATATAAATCAAACTTGTACAAATAAGAACAGTTCTAAAATCAGGAAGAACAAATTGGCGGGCAGGACTCCGAAGGAAACAGAGCCTTCTCCCTGTCCTTGGTCCCCTTACATCATCTTCCTCACTGGTGTCCTTGTTCTGGCTCCTCCCCTTCAGGTACTCCAGTCAGCATGCCTAACTGCTTGACCCCTTGCCAGCCCTATTATAGGCTGGCATGGTCACATGGTGCAGGGACCCTGGAAAACCTAGTGGAGTGCCATGTGGCTGACTTCATTACTTCTCCACATCCACTGGTGCAGAGGGAAACCTAAATGTCACTTTGACCACAATGCTGGCCCCTGGTAAATCAGGTTCTGTTCTTTCCCGGGAAGTCTCTGTTTAAATGCACAATAGCCCACAAGTCTTCTAGTATCATAAGAACATAAGAACAGCCTTGCTGGAACAGGCCACAGTCCATCCAGTCCAGCATTCTGTCTCACACAGTGGCTTACCATTTGCTTCAGGGTATTCCCAAGCAGATATCTTCACCTGCTTAGGATTCCCTGCAAATGGCATTGAGAGGTATCTTGTCTATCTTTCCTTCCCAGAGGTTGTCCTTAGGCATCCATCATGATAGCCATTGATACCCTTGTTCTCCATGAACTTGTCCAATCCTTTCTTAAACCTGTCAGGACTGATAGCTGTCATCAGGTCTTCTGGCAGGGAGCTCCATAGACCAGTGATGCTCTGGGGGAAACATACTTTCTCTTATTTGTTGGAGATTAGGGATGGGCACAAAACAAAAAACTAAATGATGTTTCATCATGTTACTTAATGAAATGAAATGAAACAAAATGACACAAGAAAGTAGCATTTTGTTACAGATGAAACGAAATGATGTTTTTTGTTGAAATGAACCATTTCAGTCCATCTGTAAACCACTTGGGGGAGGGAAAAGTTTTTAAGTCCAAGGCTTTTTTTTAAAAAAAAAAAATTCCCCTTTGCCCCTTTCCAGCCCCTCCCTCCCACATGAGCCACTTTGCTGGTGAATCATTTTGTACATTTTTTTTGGAAAATATTTGTATAAAATAAAATTTAAAAATGTGGGCAGACGAATGGAAATGAAATGAAACATACTTTTTTTTTTTTGCTTCATGTCCATCCCTATTTGAGATCTAGCACCCCAAGGTTTCATGGAGGGCCCTGTAGTTCTAGTGTTGTGTGATAGGGAAAACAGTTTTTCCTTATCTACTTTGTTCACAAAGTGTATGATTTTATAAACTTCAATCAGGTCACCTCTTAGGCGCCGTCATTCAAGTGAACCTCCTAATCGAAGCGAGCCTCCTAATTCCCAAACTGTATCTTGTTCATATATTAAATTATAAATAAGTCTGTCTTATTTACTGGAAAATCAAGCCCCCCTTCCAATAAATCTTATGAATGCAAGGCACACAGAAATAAAGATAAATTTTGGATCGGAGGCTTGCCAAAAAAGAAAGAAAGAATTTTTAGAGTTCACACTGCAATAAAAAAAAGATGATAGTGGTCTCAATTATACTCTTGTTTGGGCATAATAACTGTCAGATAATCAATACATAGCTAAATCACTGCAGTACTAAATATTTTGCAGGGGATATGAAAATCTTTAAATGTATCTAACCAAATTATTGTTTCTTCATGAAGGGACTGATATATTTGCATAAAGAACTGCCATTTTTGCTACTGGGTAGCATTATATTTTGGTATGTTTCCTCCTACCTCTTTACTTTTTCTCCTAATTCTGATTAAAACCTGTGTTTGCTCTTGAATACTAGGATGGCTGAAGTAAAGCCAAAGGTGGGATCTTCATTGATTGCTGTAAATTTGTTTTGCCCCCCAGAGCAATGTTTTATATCACTGTGTCACTCCACACACCCTGTGTCTTGAGCAGTCACCTTTCCCACTGGAGGTGTTCCAGACTGTGCAGGTGTCTAGATAGACTAAACCCACTAACCACCCACCCACCCACCCACCCACCCAACCTACCTACCTACCCACCCACCCAACCTACCTCCCTACCTACCTACCTACCTACAAAAATACATACACATATGCATACCTGCTGAAGTAATACAATACAGCAGCAAATCTAATAGCCACAAATAAATTACATTTAAAAATATATTCATTTGATTAATCATAGAGGAAGAAAAGGAAAAAGAAGAAGCCAATGCAAACAAATGAAACATTTGTCAGCATTATAAATATCAATATAGATTCAATACTGTAAATATCTGTGAGTGAGTGCCCTCAGTTCATACATGGATTATACAACTGACATGGGGAAAGTAAAGATTAGTATGCATCATGTGTTGACAGACCTTGTCACAACCCAACCATTTATGGCTGGAAGAGCTTGAGAATGACTAGTTCCATAAGACTATTGAATAAAGGGAGTGTAGTGGGTATGGTGGCTCAACAGGGGCGTAGTGGCTCAGTGGACTAAGGCTCTGAAAACTGTTGGCTGCAAAGTCAGCAGCTCGGCGGTTCGAATCCCGGGTGCCATGCAGCAGAGCGAGCTCCCGCTGATAACCCCAGCTCCTGCCAACCTAGCAGTTCCAAAGCATGTAAAGGCAAGTAGATAAATACTGCCATAAAAAGTGGGAAGGTAAAACAGTGTTTCCTTGCAGCCATGCCAGCCACATGGCCATGGACTTGCACAACACTGGCTCTTCGGATTGTATACGGAGATGCACACCACCCCTAGAGTTGGACATGACTAGCACACATGTGCGGGGGGAACCTTTACCTTTACCTTTTAGTGAATTTTTTTACATTTGTCTTCCCTCTGAAAGGCATGCAGTCAATTTCCACAAAAAAGCCACATTTCAAACTCTGTTCTTCCAGAAGTGAAGGAAGACGTCTGCTTCACTTTCCAATTTGCTGCAATTCTCATTCTGGCCCTTAGACATAGAACTATGACCAAATCCTTTGGGGGACAAAGGAGTCATGATTGCCCATAATCAATAGCAGGAACCCCAGTTTCAGTGAAAGTGCAACGCGGAGTGTTGTACTTTCAATCTCACTAAATATTTATGATCAGAAATAGTACAGCCACTTAAAAACCTACCTGTTTAATGTCTGTTCAGACTTACAGAAAGCAGCAGTGGCCAAAGCTGCCACCGCTATCTAATAGCTGCCTCCAGATGAACCTGCTGTTCCAGCCCCCAATGCCTGGGCCAAAGTGTTCAGCCTGCTTCTTGCCTGCACCCATACGTCTATATATGAATCTACCACACATGATTACATAGACTCCGTGTTTATAACCACTCATCCCTTTGTGTTTATGGAGGTTTTATAGGAGGTTTTTTTCCTGATATTTCTGAATCGGCTGGCGGAGGGGCTGATCTTGATACTGTCAGCTGTGAGCAAGCTTGATAATACGAGTGAAATATTTAGTGAAAAGAAGAGATGGATTTTCCTCATATGAATGTGTGTTAGCCATTGTGTGTATGTTTTCTGGTTGGGTGGAGACTTACCCTTGCGCTCATGAAGATGCCATCACTGTAGCCAAGAAACTCCTTAAAGAATACCTGCTGAGGTTCGGGGTCCCCCTTAAAATTTTAAAATGTGAGAGATACAATGCTACTCTAAAGAACAAAATTTGTAAAATCTGTAAGGGGACTGGTCTAAAATGGCCTGATGCTCTAAATATCGCCCTTATGTCCATGAGATCCACACCCCATAAGAAGTATGGTCTTTTTGCCCACGAGATTTTGATGGGTCGTCCTATGAGACGCTTCCGTACCCATGTATTCCTCTGACTTAGCAATGTTGGATGACACCATGATTGCATGCACTTATTTCTTGTGTTCGAGAATTCCATTCTCAGGTCAAGGCGGCTGATAAACCTTGCCATTCCCTGACGACCGGTGACTAGGTGTATATCAAAGTCTTCCAGCGAAAGAATTGCTTGGAACCGCGCTAGAAAGGTCCATTCCAAGTTCTGCTGACTACCAATACGGCCGTGAGGTGCCCTAGCCGACCAGTTGTCCAGCTGACAAATCTACCCGAGCTAATGGTCCCTGTGATTGCATTCCTCAGAACCCCAGTGCTTGCGACACTCCAGGTGTCTCAACGACTCCTCAAGGCCAACTTCAGCAGGAGTTCGTTAAACCTGTCCCTGAAGTGTCTCCGGCAGCCCAACAATGATACAATCTTCGCCCTCAAAACTAAGAGAAGCTGGTTAGGCGTCCCTAACTGTTTTCTTCGTGAGTTCCAGCTTGCGGAGACAGCGGCGTCGTGCCGCCTCCAGCGTTCTTCCAAAGAGTGGTGTTTCTTCACTCCAACTCCTCTTCATCTGGGAGTGGAAGTCTTGTGGGCTTTGGAAAAGTGGGTCTGTGTTTCAGGTTCATCAATCACCAAGGTGGACTGAAAATGCCTCTCGAAACCAACCGGCACCTGGGGGAGACTGACAGAATCGGGTTCCTGATGAATGCCTTTGATGTTCTTGGCCGACATTCCCAGCCGTTTCCAGCAGAACTTTGTTTCACCTACAGCAGCAATTGCCAGTTCCTCAGCTCCTGTCATCGGTAGTCATTGAGAATTGATGCAGGTTGTACATGACCTTAACAATCTATTTGAAAATAGTAGATTTGTGCAATTTTTAATTTTACTGTTTAACTCATAATTCTTCTGGCCGTTCAAAATGTTGGCTTTGTGTGTCTCTGGTTAAATCTGTTCAACATTCTGTTAGTTGTTGGGGACAACTCATGTTCCATCCCTCTAGTTGAAATCAGTTGTTGAGGGTCTGTATTGTTTTAATCAGCTTAAATGCAGATTTTGCTCAATTACTGCAGACAATAGTTCATATAACTATACAATTGTGTTGAAAATTTCTGTCATCAGGCACACTGACTGGTCAGGGCTTTCACCACAAGAGAATGATTGATGGGTAAATGAATTGGAAACAATTACATTACATAATACACATTTTTGCACCTAAATTTTACCAGGAAGGATCTTTACATATTACACTCCATGAGCCTAATGGTGTCTGGTAGTTATAAATTAACTCAGGAACTGCGATTATCTGTTTGGTGCACTCCTCTACCTCTGATTGGGAAAACAGGGGAGGAGGGAATAAAAGGAATGTTCCCCCATTCACTGTTATCACCCCCTATATACTGGGGAATAATACTAATTCATAGATGCATAGAATACGGATGGGATTAGAAAATGACACAATGACGTGACTATGGGGGATGGACACCATTTCATTTGTGGTGATAAACTTTATTGTGGTAATAAAGCGATAGTTCAGGGAATAAAGCCTGTCTACAGAGTTACAAATTACAAAACACACCACTCGTCAGACACATTCAGGAGCCAGTGGATCAATGCAGATTGGACAATGTCAGTTGTAAGAACATACCTTGATCAATTATTCTCTACATTGACTACTGGCATAGGAGGATGGATAGTTAAAATCTTGCTTGTAATAATTGTTATTGTGTTACTTATTGGAATATTGTGGGTATTCATTAAAATAGTCATTGTAAAGATTTGCAACACACCAACACCTAGACCAACAATAGTGACTCAGCTATGGATGCAAGCTCATGATAAGCAGTACGTCAAATTGCCTTCATTTCTTCAAAATAAATAAATAAATAAATAAATATTCAGAAACAATTAGTGCCAATAAGAGTGCCTATACAGAAATGAGGAAAATGCCACCCAGGACTGTCTAATATGAAAGAGAGTTAGTTATAATAATAAAGCTTAAAGCAACTTATATGTATGTTGCCTCCGAGAAGAGGATTTTAAATCACCTTGGCTGATTATGCTTGGCTTTCATATGCTTTCATATACTATGAGCAGAATACTATGCAGCAAAATACATATACAGAGGTACCTTGTATAAAGAAATTAATTCGTTCCAAATGAAATTATGTTGGGCAGATTTTCCTTTATACAAATTCCCATGGGAGTGCATTGAGGACGGAGTAGTCCCATTTTTGTGTTGTGCGGGTTCTCCCCATGGGCGATTATGTTAAGCAAATTCCCATTTTATGTTATGCAAGCTGTTTGTTATACAAGGGTCCACTGTAGTAGGATGAATTTGGCCATCAAAATGGCCACAGGGGGGAACTGTCAGCTGTGAGCAAGCTTGATAATATGATATATAATCAATAATCATTATGTGAGCAAGCAATACACATGAACGTGCTTCCAGAAAGGGCAAATAAGATGTGACTTGGGCTGGGTAGCAAAGATACTTGGGCAGGGTGGCAGAGACACTGTGGTTTCCTGTTAACGGAAACAGGTGTTGCAAGAAGAAGCTCCAAAGCCAGCTGAAGCAAAACGCGGAAGAAGCAAAGACTTATGTACCCTAAAATATCTAGGTGGGACCCAGCAAGTAGAGGGTGGTGCTGAGGTGTGGCCATGCAGAAAAAGGGTCTGAAACTGTATAAAAACCGCTGGAAATGTGTGTTCGAGGTCTTCTCTCATTGTGAGGGAGACCCCTTTTGCATCTTCTGCAAAAGGCTGTCTGTTTCTGCACTTTGCTTTTGCTAAATAAACTCAGCGCTGAGAAATTCTCCTCTCTGTCTGACTTAGTCTCAATTCTTGGGAAATCTCAAACTTGCCTCATCTCAATCTCCTGTCTTTGTCTCATCTTTGAGCCTTTTTAACTTAGAGTATTTTTGGGCACTGAAACCACAATCTTACAATACTATCCCAGCTGTGCAGTGCACTGTTGAGGGAAAACCTGTTCTTATTCAACGAAAAGTTGTTTCATCAGGCTTTATGGAAGAGGGCAACAATTCCCCTCCATCCTGTGCAATGTGATTTTCATTGCACATGTTTATCTGTTGTCATGGTTTTGTTTTTCAGTTTCAATGTCACCTTGGGCCTAATTTTTATGTAAAGGTGCTCATTGTTTAAAAATATATATGCTTGAATCGTTATGTCAAAAGAAATCTATCAGAATATTGAATGTTCGAAACCTGCAAAACCATATATTTGGATTGTACTGATGCTCTGAGGTAAATTCAGGCACATAATGTCAGAGCAACCTGTTCAGTGCATAAAAGTGAAGGGGAAAATAAAATTACAGAGATATTGTGCTTTAAGCACATCATCAGATCTTGTTGCATTCATTCATATATCCAATTTAGATTGGGTTGGATCCCCTGTAGCCTCGTTGTTAATTATCCTTTCTTCCCCCCGCTGCGTCACTTTTTTATTTAATTCAAGAGAACGTGAAGGTTTTAAAGATCTTTTATGCCCCCAAGACAGCCATTTTTCTCTTTGTATAATAACGCTTTAACTCCTCTCAAGTCATAATTTGTTTCTTGTATATTTTTCTTCTCAAATGTGTTCTGTTCCAGAGTAAATGGATGTTTCACTGTTTTCATCCCCGTTTCCCCTCACCAAGCTAGAAGAATGTGAAGTGAAACAGTGAAATGTAATAATTTGTCATATCATATTGTGGTGTCAGGTAACAGTATTTGTGACTAGATAGAAAGGTAAAGGTTCCCCCTGCACATGCGTGTTAGTAATGTACGACTCTAGGGGCAGTGCTCATCTCTGTATTCAAGCTGAAGAGCCAGTGTTGTGCAAGTCCATGGCCACATGGCCAGCATGGCTGCAAGGAAACACTGTTTTACCTTCACACATTTTACGGTGGAACCTATCTACTTGTATTTACATGCTTTTGAACTGCTACGTTGGCAGGAGCTGGGGCTATATTTCCTTGCAAATAAAGATACTTGGAGGCTATCAAGAAAAGCAATTGTACATAGATACCCCCTCCTAGGGGTATTGCCTAAGCATGCCAGTTGTAGAGGGTTTGGAATGGGCTGTAGTCCCTTACACTGGCACAGCTCTTGTGCCAGCAGATCCTCTTCTACTAGATGATCTTACAGATCCAATGGCAGTAGGATCTGTTTGCACAATTACTGTGCTGGCTAAGATCAACCACCTAACAGCCCTGAAAAGAGTGGAGCAGGGGTGAGATGAGGAAGGATCTGCATTGCACCAGAAACAAATTTTGACCGCTACAGTGGGATGAGAGTACTCCTAAATAATGCTGAACATCGCTGGGCTGCAAAGGTGTTGCATTTAGTACAACCTCAGCTGGCCAGATGTCAGGTCATCACAGCTAGTTGGAAGTATGCTCAGCCTTCTTGTAATATTGTCCTCAGAAGGAACATTAGGAAAATAGGCCATCTATACTAAACTGGTCAACTGTACTCCATTTCTAATACAGTGGAACTTTGACTTACGTCATTAATCCATTCCAGTGGTCCAGACTTAAGTCAAACATGACTTAAGTCAAATGAACGTTTCCCATAGAAAGTAATGGGAAAGCAGATTAATCCGTTCCAGATGATGAAAAAGACCCCCGAAAACAGCAATTTAACACAAATTTGACTGGGATAGGAGATTTGTTCTGGGGATGTAAATGAAATGTCTCTTCAAAGAGAGGAGGAGGCAGTGGAATTATAGTCCACAAGTTATATGCCTCCACTTTTTAATGTTCATAGCAACAATGTCTAACATTTAAGTTTTACTGATTTTTAACCTGCCGTTCCAAGTTCTGAACAACTCTATGCTTACCATTAGAGTCCCACAACTTTACAGCTCCCCAACTAAAATGCTTCCATGACTTCTGCAGCCAGATTTTTTACAAGACTGAGCCGACTGTCTAACCAGCGAGGCCAGCCCCGAGCTCCCGGCCCTTCTTCTCCTCCGGCAGCAGCGGCGGCTTCGGTGAGGCCGAGGACCAGCTCCAGGTGCTCTGAGCTGGCCTCGCCGAAGCCGCTGCTGCCGGAGGAAGGGAAGAAGGCAGGAGCAGTTTGGAGGCAGCAGCCGTGATGCTGGGTTCTGGCTGCCGCCCAGTTCCGGTGCCTTGCGCTGGGGCTCCGAGACGTAAGTCAAAGCCTGCGACTCAAGTCAAACAGGCCCCTTCTTCCTGCAAGTCAAATATGATGCAATTCAAGCAGTATGTAAGTCAAGGTTCCACTCTACTTTCCTTCTTAAGTTGCGGCGGTTATGTTGTCATGGTTATATTGTTGGCTTAGCTCTAAAAAGGATGCAGTGGGGAATGGGAACAGAAACAGAACAGAAAAATAGAGTTTTGTTTTGTTTTGTTTCGTTTCTACTAGCAGTTCATTTCCATTTTTTAAAAATATTTTTTGTTTGAAATAAAATCATAATAAAAGGAAACAATAAAGGAATGATACATTACTCTATAAAATGGCTCCCATGGGTCCTAGAGGCACCAAATTTGGTGGGTTGCCTTTTACAAGGGAGCCATTTTACAGAGTAACAAAGCATTTCATTTTCAAAGGGAAAAAGAAGCATTTCATTTCATTTCGTAACAAAACGCTGTTTCTCATTTCATTTTGCTTTGTTACATTTTGAAAGCTTATGAAACGATGAAACAGTGTGCCTTTTATAGTAAGGTGCAGATCTCTAAGATGCAATTATGTCAATAATTCGTCATATGGGCTGGCATCAGCTTTGAGGCTTAGGAGCAATCCTCAAAAAAAGGTAACTCAAGGATCTGATTATCTGACTAACATACTTATTCAAAAATTCATAACAATCCGCACCCTTTGATTCTTCTGTTCTTTGCATGTTCCTTATTGGAAACTTGTTAGCTCACTAGAAATGTGAATATTTCCTGAAATATAATAGGTCATGTGCTAGCAGATTTTAAATGTTCAAGCAGAAAAATGGCAGGTGGGGGGGGAGGAAGGTGCAGGGAATGAAAGTTCATATAAAAATAAATTGGTGTGGCGATATTTAAGTGATAGCAAATGCAAGTTTAATACCAATCCCTATTAAAACAATTGAGAATCATGAGAACTGATTTATTATTTATATAGCACACTAAAAGTTATCTGTAAAGGAAATTGTGCAATATGTAGTAAATTAGACTGAACTGAATTATAAATTGGGATTAAGTTTTATACTGACATTAATATTTAATGTCCCATCAGAACTCACAGTTTCATTTACGATTGTTCAGAGTTCAGGAGGAAGTTCAGAAGCATCCCAGATGAAGGCTTTTTAGTCCTCCTGCAGGATAAATGCTTTCACACAAGCTAATTCTGTAATGCAGGGCATGCTCCATTCTAATCATTGTCTCAGAGAAAAGTATGGCACCAGCACTTTGCAGGATATTTTATTTATTTATTTATTTATTTATTTATTTATTTATTTATTTATTTATTTATTTATTTATTGGACTTACTTCCCTTCCAGCAGCTCTGAGAGTCTTGACTTTATGGAACCGATACCTGAGGAGGTCCTTCCTGTCCCACCTGCCCCCCCCCACCTAGGTGGTGGCAGCAATTGTTACCAATAACCAGATGTATCCCTCCTATTCAAGCCAACACTACATTTCCCCTCTCTCTTGCCAGATTCTGTATTCAGTATTTATTTATTTTTTATTCGACATTACCTGGCATGACAAAGTTCCAAATAGCATAGTCCTGAAACAAGCTGGAATATCTAGCATGCATACTTTATTGAAACAGCGACGCCTACGCTGGCTTGGACATGTTGTGAGAATGGATGATGCCCGGATCCCAAAAGATCTTCTGTATGGAAAACTAGCGCAGGGAAAGTGGCACAGAGGGAGACCACAGCTATGGTATAAGGATATCTGTAAGAGGGACCTGAAGGCCTTTGGAATGGGCCTCAACAGATGGGAAACCCTGACCTCTGATCGCACTGTCTGGAGGCAAAAGATAAAGCATGGTCTACATAAATTCGAAGAGGCTTTTGTCCACCAGGCAGAGGAAAAGAGGCAGGCACGGAAACAAAGAAACTTGAGGACTGGGCAAGAAACAGAATACATCTGCCCCCAGTGTGGTAGAGACTGCCATTCCCGGATTGGCCTATTTAGTCACACAGAGCAGTGCAGCAGTAGCGTGCAGATAAAATGTCAGTATTGATATAAAGTATTGCAGAGTTAGGTTATGAAGAGACAATGACAATGGGTAGAGTAAAAACTCATATATTCATATATACATCAAAAATATATACAGCATAACAACCAAGCAATATTTACAACAGACAAACAGAGTGTGGGGTTCTGTTCTCACCATAACAGACCCACCTAACAAATGGAAAGCTAGTGCTTTTTATACAGTTCAGTACCCATCAGATGTGAGTCATCACTAATTACAATCTGATGCAATCTGATACAATCATGATGCTATAAATTCTTTCACCTGTGCTTCATCAAATAACATGCCTGTGATTACTTATCTCTTACACTTGTGAATTAACATCATGAGTCTGCAGAATCTAACTGCCTCCATTTTACAATTCTCTTTCCACTATCTGTTAAATATACATAACATATATTTTATCAACTTTTACATATCTTGACAGTTTTAGGATCTCTACTCCAGGCATGATACCATAGTCTTTCGAGACTGAAGGATGCCAATGATGATTTGGTTTATTATGTTTTTGTTGTTATTGTTTTTAATGTGTAATATGGATCATTGTCATGGGTTTTTGTTTGGGCAGTTTGTTTTTCCAGTTTGTTGAACACCGTCCAGAGTTCCTGAGGGAAAATCGGACTGTTAATAAGTACAGTGAAAAATGGGACCTTCATATATTTTTTTCATGAAGGGCCAAGATTATGCAGTCCCCTTATTGTATTTGACCTCTGAGGAATAATACAGACTCATATTATTCTTGTATTCATATTGTAGGAACCCTTCAAGTAGTTCCATGGGAAAAGCACAAGCATAACCCTGAAGCTTGTAACAAGCACCCATGCATCACATCTCCTTTAACTCTCAAAATGGTCCACTTTAGATTAGGTAAGTAATGCATAAAAAGGCCTTTTGAACAGTAGTCTTGTTGTCCACTCAGGCCTGCTCGCCCGCCACTTGGATTTAGACAGTGAGTCATCCAGGTCAAAAGAAAATAATTTCAAGGCAGGTTTTAGTGCTCCCGCTGAAAGGCAATCAAAGCCAAGAATCCATATACAGCTCCTTTCCAATTTTGCAGGAACAAAGGTGCATTCTGCAGAAAGAGTTATAAAATGATTAGGGCAGGTAAGGGGGTCTCCCACACCATTTAAGTTCTCGTTGTTGGGCTTTCTTGTTGTTGTCATGTGCCATCAAGTTATTTCTGATTTATAGTGATCCTATAAATTAATGACCTCTAGGTATTGCAAAGCTAAAGTCTGCAACTCAGACTTTATGGAATCACTCCACTTCATGTTAGGTCTCCCTTTTTCTTAAAGTCTTCAGCTTTCCTAGCATATCCTGGGCTTTGCTAGGAACACAAAGAGACACACTCTGCATCAATCATATTGTCATAAATGGAAAATCTTCAAACAGTGCTGCAGAATGAAAAATTCCATGATCTTTGAAACCTTTCACAATTTCTTCCTCACAGAAGTAACTCTGATAAAATGTGTAAGTGATTCTCTCTCTCCTAACTCTCTCCCTCCCCCCCTCTCTCTCTGGCCAGAATCCTACTGATGATTTATGCATGCATACATTGCTCATTAGTACAGAATAACTACACAATTTTAATGTTGACAGTGAGGGAACTGAAATAGAGAGTTTATAAACCTTGGTTGAATCATTAATTCATAGGGAGATTGCAGCCAAGAAATTAGATGGCGAGACTAGGAAGGGTAGCAATGAAGGAATTATAAAAAGATCATAAAGTATAAGGAGTACAGATGGGCTAGAATTTAAATATAAATTGCAAAAGTCATTCAAAAGTCACTAATTCATTGATGAGTATTCAAATCAAATTGATAACCCCCAATTAAGGAATTTGTATTTGTTGGTCCTCAAGGCACCTAGAGACACCAAACCCACAGAAATGCTTCCTCTGACTCTTCTTTACAGTCTTTCCAAGTGTGAAGATTGGGTTTCCCCAACACATTTGCTAAAGGGCTGTTTCCTATGGGGGGGCAATTTGTGGGTGTGCAGCTCATTTGAAATATGGTGTCGAAAGAGACCTTTGCAGATAACCTGAATGTCCAGAAAGACAAATAAATGCAACCTAGAGCAGATCAAACCTAGAGGCAAAAATGTTGAAATCAAGGCTGTCCCACTTGGGTGAGTAGGATTCATGAAAAGGCAGGATTCTCTGGAAAAAACAGTCATGCTGGGAAAGAGAGAAGGAAGCAGAAAAAGAGTAAGACCAAATATGAGATGGATTGACTCAAAGTAACCAAAGGGTGGAGTCTACAAGACCTGAGCAGCATAGATGAAGGAAGAACGTTTTGGAGAGCATTCATTCATAGGGCCATCATAGTAAAAGTTGACTTAATGTCACATAACAAGATGTCGTGGCAAGTTGTCACTAACTGACAAGTAGAGATGGGCACGAATTGAAAAAAATGACTTTTGGTTTTTTGTTTTTCGTTGCAGGTCCCATTCCAGTTCATTTTCATTTTTTGTGAATTTTTTGAAAAAAAATTGTTTTGGTTTTTGGTTTTTCATTTTTACCCGCTTTTTGTGTGACTTAAGCATTGCCACGCGCGGACGTCCCCCAACACCCCGGATAAGAGGGAAAACACTAAAAAAAATGATGCTGGCAGAGACACAGTATAGACTAGGTACGCAGGGAGGCTGCAAAGGCAGTGGCGGGCGTTGCCCAGGGCGTAAGGCAGCCGCAGAGTGACTGCACTGCGGGGCAGGGGAGGGTACTCACCGAGAGGTATGCACACACACAGGGAGGCTGCAAGAGAAATCTCTTCTTTCTCTCCCCTAAGAGCCAGGCTGCAGCCAGCAGGAACACAGAGACACACAGCTGCCTGGCTGGCCTAAAGTAACAAGTCGCAGAGACAGCAATCTGATCCTAACTCCCACCACAGACTGCAAGGAAGACGGGGGCTGCCAAAACTTTTTATGCCCTCTGTGGCTGCCACACATACCCAGTCTGCAACCTGGGCATGCTATTGGTTGAAATTGTCCAAGAATTTACATGATCCCATCACATGGCTTGCATCCATCTTGTGGCTGGAATCCATTTTGTGTCATCCTTAAAGGGAAAAGAAAAAATATATCACGATGGGAGAAAGACAAAAACAACCATTTTAAGGACCACAACCCCCTGGTAGGTAATAATTTCAAATAATTATCACTGCATTTTTACAGATGTCCAGGGCATTTTAATACCCAATAAATCAATATTAGGCATTTGGGAGCCATTTTGGGTCGATGTCCCCTAACTCCCCTTAAAGGGAAAAAATACAGCGATCTGAGAAAAGACATAAATGTACATTTTAAGGACCCCAACCCCCCCGGTAGGTATTATCAGGCAGAATAAATAATTATCGCTGGGTTTTTACGGATATTCAGGATGTTTTTTAACATTTTAAAACAGCTCATTTCATTGTGTGTCACCATTAACGAAAACGAAACGTAACAAACCTAATTTTTATGGTTCTGTTTGGTTCGTTCCAATTTCATCACAACTTTCATTATTCATTTTGTTACATAATGAAACGAATAACAGAACAATTTTTTTTTCATTTTGTGCCCAGCTCTACTGACAAGCAATCACCATAGGTGGATTGCAAAATGCACCTGTATGTCTCCAATAGGATTCTGACTTACAAATCCAGTTTATTTATTTATTTATTATAGAGCTTCTATACCGCCCATCTTCCCGTAGGGAACTCTGTTCACAACATTAAGTCAGATACAATCAACTAAACAAAACACAACAAAATACTACAATAACAAACAATTTTAAAAAGAGTAACCTTGGCAAAATCTGCAGGATGGCGGGAACTGCAGATAGAAAATTATAGCAGCAAATGGCAGAGTAAAAGAAGAAGAAAAAAGCTAAACAAGGTCATCAAAGGCCTCTTGGAAGAGAAAGGTCTTTAATGCCCTCTGGAAGGCCGGCAGGGACTCTGCAAGGTGCACATCACTAGGAAGATGGTTCCAAAGAGTGGGGCCCGCCACAGAGAAAGCCCAGTTCTGGGTTGACGTTTTCCAGGCCTCTCTGGGTATGGCCACCCGAAGCGAGTGCGCCCGCAACATCCTCATTGGACGGTCCGAAGTTGACCACTGGGTGATTTGCTCTGCCAGGTAATCAGGTCCTAGGCCATGGAGGGATTTATAAACTAAAACCAGGACCTTGAATCTGACCCGGGATGCAACTGGTAGCCAATGCAGGTGAGCCAGAACTAGGGTGATGTGGTTGTAACAATGCACAGTCTGGCCGCCGCATTTTGCACCCGCTGCAATCGCCGGAGGAGATTCAAGGGCAACCCCATGTAGAGCGCGTTGCAGTAATCTATCCTCGAGATCACCAGCGCTTGTACGACAGTTCTCAGGGAGTCCCCGTCCAGGTATGGAGCTGGGTCCAGGACCATGCCCAGATTCCGAACACTGTCCGCCAGCTGGAGGGAAACTCCCTCCAGACTGGGGAGAGGGCCTCCATAGCTGGATGGGGAGCTCCCGAAGAACATAACCTCAGTCTTCTCGGGGTTGCGTTTGAGCCTGTTAACCTTGGTCCATGCCATGACTGCCTCCAGGCACTGGTCGAGGGACCTGGACAGCTTCAACTGCAGAGGTGGAAAAGGAGAGATAGAGCTGTGTGTCATCAGCGTACTGATGGCAGCAGACTCCAAATCTCCTCATCCATTGTCCATGCTCCCTGGGATGTTTTGGGAGTTGTAGTCCAAAACAGTGCTCCTACCCCACAGAGCTTCATCCATGTCTCTCTATCTCTTCATTCTTGGTGTTAGAAGCAGAAGAAGACTCCTCCTTCAGTGCAAACTTTCAGACTGCTGAGCTCAGTCAAAAAGTTGGTATTTTCTTTCTAGTGCAAAGCAGCAGCCCCCCCCCCCACGAACAGCATATATATATATATATCGATATTCCATCTCCAATCCCATTGGCGAGATGGTGACCTACTCAGAGAAAGCGTGGCTCTGCAGAACATTGTTTCTGCCATTGCCGGCAGCTCCCTTCTTGAATCACCTCAGCTGATGAAATTTATTCCTAGGTGGCAGAGATAAATCCCAAGGTTTGTCCAGGGATAGTTATGATGTTAATCCCGATCTGAAATAAATTCCGAGGGCACAATAGACTTATTGCATATATTATTGTTATTTATCTGTCATTTGTCGGGATTGATATATTCATACAGGAGGGGGTTATGCCTGTGGATGAGGAAATATGAAAGCAAAATAAATGGAAGGGTAATCTTTCTTCATTGGGTGCATACCAAAATAAGAGGGGGCAGGATAACTGAATATTAATTTTAAAACAGTGTTCTACCCTGAACTACAGGTTGAGCCAAAACAAGTAATGAATGCAGTCAAGGGACAGGCATCCTTGGGGGAATAAAATAATGGAAGCAGGAGCTAAGTTTTGAGCAGGAATAATTTATTAGTTAATGTTTAATTATTTCCAAGAACAACAATTGCATAATTTTCAGTTTTGTTAAATTATTTGTACTTAGGATTTTAAAGGAGAGAACAATTCTCTCTATGGCACAGTATATATTGCTTTTTTGTGAAATTTACACAGCTGACCTAGACCTGAGCTTGGTAAGTTACATCTTCCAGGAGCTAAAATCATCTCGAAAAAATCACTGGATAGCTCACTGGTTTAGGTCTCTCTCTACAGAGCTAAAAGTTGGGAGTTCAAAGCGGTGGCCTCAGTGATCCATAGGGTCAATTCCAACTCTACAGTTCAAAGGTAATATTAAGGGTCATTATAGTAACTTTGTCAAGATCGGCCAATCTTTCAAATTGGAATCACCCACGGCTTTGCTTCTGAAGTTTCGATTCCAATAGAAATATTTTTCCCCTAGAGGCACCCCCTTTGGAGCTTCATAACTGAGCCCCCTGACCCTCACACCTTTCCAAATTTCAGGTGCTTACAGGGAAGAGCTTAAGGAAGCTCCCCTGCCATTTTTGTCCTTTAGGACCCAGGGGAACTTCATTTTGTAATGAAACTACTTTTAAAAATACATTTAAAATGAAACAACTACAAAAGCAAATCAAAACAAAACACTATTTTTCTGTTTTGTGCCCATCTCTAATGGAAGTAGAGTCAGTAGAAGAGTAGTAGAAGTAGAAGTCAGTAGAAGAGTAGTAGAAGTTGAGCACTTTTTGAGCTTGAAGGAAAAAGTAGTTTTGAGAAAGTGTAGTTCAGCTTCTCCCTCTTCTTTTGGTTGATTTTCACTTTCTGAAAGGTTCGGGTTTTGAAATGTCATTACCGTAGTTCCCTGGACTTTGCAACTCCTTGTACCTGACAAGATTGTCTTCTCTGTTCTCAAAGACCTTTCAAAATGACAGTTTTTAAGAAAAACTCAACATTGCTTTCATAATGCAACTAGGTGATTGAGTGGCATTTGGTTATACTGTTTTATGACACGCGACATGTGCCTTCCTGCCTTCCAGGCCAATAAAACGAACATCTTGAAAAAGAGACAATCTTTTAAGTGTGTCACATAAACCATATTCTTGTTACTTCTGACACCATTTTAAGTGGGTTAGCTGAAATGAGTGGGAGCTACCCATTGACACTCGGCGAAACTATCTGATGCATCACAGAGGGCTTCAGTACATGCTAAAGGCAATAACAGCTTTCAGGAAGGTATGAGGTTAGAAAATAGGCGGAGGATTTTGAACTTCTCTTGGTGCCTGATCAGTGAAGCCTCTCAAATCATATGACACTAATAAAGATCTTCCGGGCTGGAAAAGTCTTTTTCTTTAAAAGGGAAAATGAAGCACCATCCAAACCTGTGTGGTCTTAGGCAAATTTCACAGTCCCAGGGCTCCCTCAAAAGAAAATGGGAAACCAGTTCCGAGTCTTTTTTACATGGAAAACCCTGAGAAGTTTCACCATAAGTCAGAATTGACTTGATGGCACATGATGATGTTAAGCACACTTCATAAATTCTTTGTTCTCATCAATCTGACAAGATAACTCCATGAGAATCCATGGCTGCAGGTGAGACTGCCATTACACAGCGGGGGAAATTTACTATAATCCACTGAGATTCACATCCATGGAAACCAGGTTAACCGAAGTGAAATAACTGTAGCCATCCAGAGGACCTTGTGCAGGATTCAGCAGGACAAAGCCAGAAAAGATGCATATGCATGGAGCTCCAATAGCAGAAGATATCTTAAGGTGGTAATTGACAATTTGCACCTCTCACTCTCCCTTACTGTTCTCCTAATTGCCCTGTCCATAGTGTATTCTAGCTTTGAATTGAAATTGGAGTCCCCCCCCCCCAATATAGAACAAGTTTGGAGAGAAGGGTCACTCACTTGATAGGAGCTGACAGCTCCCTGATTGCCGCTTTGTATTGGACCAAGCAACCAGAGTGGACATAAAGTAGACAAAAGCAATATCAACCTGATGAGAAGACATTTAATCCACCCTGACAGCTCAACTCAAAAGGCGATTCCCTACTCAATAGAGTCAACTAAGGGTTTTCCTGCCTTGAGTTTTATGTTCTGCAGTGGCTTGGGTTCAAATCATATTCTCCGGTGCCCACTCTGATGCAAATTGCAAGGTAAATGGCCAGTGGCCAGTGTCAGTGCCCCTTCAGAGGGAGTCACATTAAACTACTCTTTCTCAAACTGATAAGGTTTGTTTAACCACTGGTCTGGTCACACCAAATTTCCCAATTTGGACTGGCCCTCAAAGAGACTGGGGTGCACAGAACTGCTTGGTGTTTGAAACAAGATGGAAACCCCCAATGCTTGTCATAGTTAAAACTCCGTGCAACAAAATAACAATCATCAAGTTGAATTGCTTCAAACATTGTTCTGTGTCATTTTGCTGCTTGCATTTGCTGCATGAAAGCTTGCATTTGAATCAGATACTGATAAAATACAGATGGAAATAGAGATGTGATACTCTATATAGTTTTCCTGTGGAATGTTGGATTGCAGCCTATTTGTATATTCTGGGTAGGTCACAATATCTCCATGCACTGAGAGATGACATCCAAATCATCTCCAAACCCGGTTTCCAAGGGAGCAATGGTCAAGGTAAAGGTTCCCCTCACACATGCATGCTAGTCGTGTCTGACTCTAGGGGTGGTGCTCATCTCTTTATTCAATCCAAGGAGCCAGTGTTGTGCAAGTCCATGGCCACGTGGCTGGCATGGCTGCAAGGAAACAGTTTATACCTTCCCACTTATTATGTGTGTGTGTGTTGTGTCGTTACAGTCGTGACCGACTCTTCGTGACCCCATGTCCATGAGGTTTTCTTGGCAGGAATACTGGAGTGGCTTGCCAGTTCCTACTCCAGGCGCCTACAGCACCTGGTATTCCCTGGTGGTCGCCCATCCAAGTACTAACCAGGGCCGACCCTGCTTAGCTTCCGAAATCAGGCGAGATCGGATGTGGGTGGTACCTATTTATCTACTTGCATTTACATGCTTTCAAACTGTTAGGTTGGCAGGAGCTGGGGTTAACAGTGGGAGCTCACTCCGCTGCGTGGCACCCAGGATTTGAACCACCGACCTTCCAACTTTGCAGTCGACAGTTTCTGGAAGCCTTAGTCCACTGAGCCACCATGCCCCTTGTTAGAGAGCAAAGAGGTGACCCTATATGTCTATCAAGCAATGTTGCCAGGTGGTACAGTGATCCCCTACCTATCGCTGGGGTTAGGGACCTGATCTGTCCCGCAATAATTGAAAATCTGTGATGTGCAGATGCAGGTCAAGTCAGGCCTGGAGGGGACTAGCTGGGGGCTCTTCTACTTACCCCCAGCCTGGCCCTACCCTGAACGGGCCTGTGAGAGCCTTCCCAGGCCTTCTGGTAAACCAGAAATCATTTCTGAGGCCTCTGACAGGCCTAGAAAGGCTCTCAGAGGCCTCAGAAATGATTTTCAGTGATCCAGAAGTCACTTCTGGTTCGCAGGGAGGCCCTTTTGTGGCCTCCAGAAGGCCCAGGAAGGCCCTCACAGGCCTGTTCAGGGCAGCTCCAGTCCTGGGGTAAATATGGGAGGCTTGAAACAGGACTTTCCCTCTTACTTTAGGGACCCTTTTTTCATATACTGCAGTCCCACGATATAGCGGGACCACAATATATGAACCGCGAAAGGGCGGGGGACCACTGTAAAGATAAATAAGTGCCAAAGGGATCCTATGACTTTCCCTTCCCAACAGGGACTCTAATATTATTCTGTCAAGACTGGTAGAGCAAAGGCACCATAGAATCTCAGCAAATAAGTCCTGCTGTTTCCAGAGAATAATAATTACAATTTAAAAATGCATAGCAGTGTGAATACTCATGGATTTCCCCTTTTGTTTTTCCTTCTAGTGTCCTCCTGCACAGATGGTGGCACTAGAAAAATATCAAAAACAGGTGGAATTTAAGAATGTGTTGCTTAAGAATACAGATGGCATTTGGGGGGGGGGGTGTGACTGTTATTCTTCCGGAATATGCTGGACAGCAACCCCAAAAGGCTTCCCAAATAACTGGAATCCCAGGTAAAAGGAAAAGAATGAGAGGGAGACTGCATCAGCTTGACTAAGGGCAAACCTCTTCTGTTTGTGCTCGTTAGTTCACTTCACATGACTTCACCACAAATCATTCTAGGAAACCCTTCAGAAGATCTTGTCATCTCCATATCAACTACAACTATGCCAGTGGCTTTTGGCAATTAGCAGCATGACACAACAGGGAGGGCATGTTGAATATCACTCTAGTGTCGCTGCTGGAGTTTATGGCCTATCTGATTCAACATCTAAGATGACAAGTTTTATAACATCCTCTTAATGAGCTACGATCTGCAGATTTCAATATCCACACACAGCCAGGAATCAACCCCTCATGGATGCATAAGTCCTACTGTATATCCTATCTGTCACAGTCTATGTGACAGATGGGATATACTCTGTGCAGCCTTCAGCAGCAAGCAAAGGCACCAGGGCCCAGTCCACCGCACAAAGCCACTTACAGCGGCTGAAGTGCAGGGTCAGAAGCTAAGCAGGCAAGAACAATGAGGCTAGAATGAAAAGACAAAGCAGGGAACTAGGCAAGAAGGAGCAGCAAGGCATTGGACAGACATTCACCTCAGCATCACCAAAGCCCTTTGTTACTGAGACAAGTTCTAAGGGGGAGAGAGCCACTCCTTAAATAGGCCCTCCACCAGGCTTCCCAGGTGAAACTCTGGAGAGGTATGGCAGGTGCTACACAGGCAGAGTCTGAGTTGGCACTACTCAAATCTTTTTTGGCCCTGATACTGCAGCTAAGGTGAGCCAGATCATGCCAGTCAGGACCTGAGTCTGCAAACACTGCAGCTGCTGCAGGCCAGATCATGATGCTATCCTGGAAGCTGAGTGGAAAATTCCAACCAAATGGGATGAGGGGTGAGGCATTTAAAAGCATCCTGGTTGAAATCAAATCTCAGCTCACCTTAATCAACATGCCTGGGAAATCTCTGCCATGATCATGTTAGGACTTTCATTCATAAGGAAATGAATTCCATTCATTTGAAGCTTGTGTTGAATGTTTAATTTGTAGCAGTCTAAGTAAATGAATCACCTCTTTTGTACTGTATTTGGATTGTGAAAAGGACCACACGGCTATCATGGTTGTGTATCTTTCAGGTAGACATGGAGTCTGATTTGATCACTCAGCCCTTTCTAGACAATACTGTCATGAATTAGGAGGAGTAAACCTCAATAAGTAGAGTTGCAGCAATGTCAAGGATTAGAGGCAAAAATATGACAGACTCTGTTGCTGGTTTTCTATTGCAGTCTATTTACAAAATATACACAGGTTTTATTTGTTTCCAGAGACTTACATCAAGTAGCACAAAGAATCCAGCTACTTTTCTTATCACAGCCAACACATCAGGCTTACAGCAAACTGGCTAAATAGCCCTGGCTAAACAGCAAGAACAAATTGCAATACATGTGGTATATATAACATCTCTTTCCAGTCATTTCTTTACATTCACATCACATGTCACAGTGCTTCTCTCATCCACGCTTCTGAGCGCCTCTCCACTGTCCTTGGACACTAGCCTTCTTGTCAAGGCCACTTGAACTGAGATTGCTTCAGTCCACAGCTGGACTCCATATCTCTAATTGCAAGTTGAAAAACTCACTCACATTATAGTAAGAATATTCCAGACAAATACTTCTCCAAGGGGCAGTCATGCTAAGTCATGTCCTTCCCAGAAAACAGGTGTCTGAGAAGAGTGTCACTCAAAAGGTTAAAGCAAATCCATCTTCAGAGGAGGTGCAACAGCCAGAAGTGCCATTATTGTACAAAACTTGTGGCAGTAATTACTTTAACAGTGCAGCAGGCTGGTAAGGTGAACATATGCCTATAATTAGGAGTAGCCACTCTACTTTGCTATTGTATGGGATAAAGAAAAACAAACTTTTATTGCTTCAGTAAATCAATTCAAGGTAATACAGGGTAAAAATCACACTTGTGTGCAAAAGTCTCTAGAACTGGCTTCTATACGTATCGATGTGCTGGAGAGTATAATGGAAACTCCTCTTTCACGCTTCACTTTCCATGGATGGAGTAGAAGGAGAAGGGAACACAAAGAACAATAACAATCTCTTTTAACAAGAGGAGTAATGTTGGAGAGGGTCATATAATTGTGGCACAAAAAATAAGGCCAAGATAAACCAGCCCATATAGATATCTCTGAGTCTGTTGCTTCCTACTGGTTACTTTTGATATAAGCATTGCTGAACTTATTTATCACATATAAATCACTGACAGTCTCCTAAGAGTGGTCCAAGCATTCCTTATTTCATTCACTAATTCACTCAGTTGAATTTAACTTCTTAGAGTGGGGCTGCACAACTGCATTTGATCTCTCCATGGCTCTCCTCTGTTTTTACTGTCAGTTTGCTTCTAGTTTACAGCAGTCCGAACAAGGTTATTCTGCAGGTATGTGAGATGTTCAAGTAATGGTTTAAGAGTGCCAGCTCCCAATAAATTTCCACAGTCAGGTGGGGGTACAAAACCAGTCCTACTAGTCTCACAGTCTATTATCTGTACCAGGATCCTTGTGGCATAGTGGCTAAATTGCTGCTAAAACTGTGCTCACAACCTGGGGGTTCAATTCCAGGTAGCAGCCTCAAGGTTCACTCAGCCTTCCATCCCTCCCAGGTCAGTAAAAGGAGTTTGACGCTTGCTGGATGTGAAGCCTGCATAATTAAAGTGTAAACCACCCAGAGAATGCTTTAAGCATTATGGGGCGGTACATAAGCAGAACAATTTGCTTTTTGCTTTTTATCACACTCTCTCCTAATTCAGTTTTTCCCTCAGAAAAGGGTGCAAAGACTGTAAGGTGATGAGTTATCTTTTTAATAAGTTGCAGACCCTGTTACATAATTGAAAACCCAAAATTGTATTTTTGTTTTTCAATTGTATTTTAAACCTGGAGGTTGAGTTATAACCACTATAGGTCTGTGTGGGCCTCCAGCAGTTCTGGGTAAGATTGCTGTATGATCTGTTTAGTTAACGTTTCCTGGTAAGATTGCTGTATGATCTGTTTAGTTAACGTTTCCCAGGCTTTTAGAGGTGTTACTCTGTTCAGATCATCAGCCTGCCTAGGCTACAAATATTATTATTTTTTTCAAAATCTGTAAATAAAGGTGCCTGGGGGGAGATATAATTGAGACATACAAAATTATGCAGGGCCTGCTTAAAATGGATACAGGGACACTCTTCTCCCTCTCACAATATACTAGAACTAGGGGAAATCCACTTAAATTGAGGATTGGGAGAGTGAGAAGAGACAAAAGAAATTATTTTTCACCCAGCATATTGTTAGTCTATGGAATGCCCTGCCACAAGATGTGGTGATGGCATCTGGCCTGGATGCCTTCAAAAGAAGATTAGACAGATTCCTGGAGGAAAAGTCCATCACAGGTTACAAACCATGATGGAGATGTGTAATCTCCAGGCTTAAAACCAGGGTACTTCAAGGGCCAGATGCAGGGGAGTGGTTGCAGGAGACAGATATCTAGTCTTATGTGCTCCCAGAGGCATTTGGTGGGTCCACTGTGAAATACACGAGGCTGGACTAGATGGACCTTTGGCCTGATCCAGCATGGCTCTTCTTATGTTCTTATGGTCTTATGAGATGGAAGTTGGGAGTTCAGTGTTTCACTGTGCCACCCCTATCCCCTGTGAGTGGAGCCAGCCTGGGTTGCTTTGGGCATACTGGACACTTCCAGCCCCCTCTCCCAGAAGAAGAGAATAGTAAACCGCTTCTGTGTATTATCTATCGACAAGACCCTGAAAAGGGTCACTCGCTTGTTGGCATATGGTTATTATTATATTGACTATCAAAGACCAGTACTCAATAAATCAGTAATTTCAAGGTGGAAACATTTTGGTAGAAAAACAGTGCAACAATTGATGTACTTAAGTTGTATATAGGGTAAATTCTGATTTACATATTATGCAATTATCGTTGATATATTGTTCACATTTTCACATTTCATTACGATTTTTGTATTACATTTATTTATTTATTTATTTTTTAAAAAGCCACCTCGCTACCAAGAGGTCTCTGGGCAGCATACAACAATGTGTTAAAAACTATAAAACAATAAAATTATTAAAACTATAAAGTACAATACAGTTAAAACACAATACAACACAAATTATAAAACCCTGCTGCTATTGTGTCTAGCAAAAAAAAAAAAAAATCTAATTAAAATGCTGGCCGAACTGGAAGATATTTGCCTGGCACCAAAAAATGTCTGCTTAATATTAGCATATATAATTTGCAAAGCAGATTTGGAGAACTACGGGAAACATTAGATCAGATATCCAACTGCATATTTTACTCTTCTTTGCAACTTGAACATTTTCAGTGGGATCGAGTGATCTGTCTTCTTTTAGTGCACTTCCTATTTGTGTTTTATTGCTGTCCCCCCGCCCCCATTTTATGCTTGCTTTTGTTCTATTAATTTGAAAGCCACACGGAATCTCATTGACAGGAGGAAAGCAAGGTAGAAGCACTACACTTTATCTGGAACCCCTATACAGTGAAAAGGGTACCTATAAGTCAGAACGGTCTTGACAGCACATATAGATGGTGAGCGTCATTCTAGGGCAGTGCGGTATTGTGAGAAGAAAGGCGTTTGCAGAAACACACAGCGCAGAGGTTTTGGGACTGGCCTTCTAGGGCTGATACTTCACGTCCCTCTCGCTGCAGTTCGTGGCCCCGCTGGAGACCGGTTTGAAGGAACGTAACCTCACGTCCTTGTGGGGTCAATCTGAGTTCGAAGGAACAGAAACTCACGTCCTTGTGGGGTCAATCCGAGTTCACCCCGACCACGCCCCCTGAACTGCGCTCCAAGCGGGGTGAGAGATTCCCGCCCTGGAGCTCGGGAATCTTTTCAATCCACTTCTCAATCTGTGTTGAAAACCGATTTCAACACGGAGGCAAGTTCACCTCGGCTCGAGGAAGGATGTGAAGTAACCACCTAGGAAAGAAAACAAAGAGAATGTTTCTCAGCAAACCATGCCTTCCGAGAAATTTTTGGCTCCTTCTTCAGCCCCTTCCAGATCCTAGAGTCTGGAGGAGGCACCGTAGATGCATTTTGTCTCTATGAGTACATCACGCTCCCTGTAAATGTTATAGCAGGTATGAGTGGTATGTTGAGATCCAAGGGGAGTAATGATGCTCATGTTGTGGTAGATTTATCCTCCAATTTCCCAAATGTTGTATTTCGTGATGACTGAGCCCTCCATTTTTCAGCTTCATTCCCAGGACCATTTATAATTTTTGTTACATTTTTTAGCTTACTTTAACACATAGCAAGGTGGCTGATAGTGCTGTTATTGTTTTTGAACACGTATATATATAAAACCTAAGGTCAGTACTTCAGGTTAGTACTTCAAAGTCATATTAAAGATATCCAGGGTAGAGGTAGTGATTTTTGCCATCTGTTTTTTACAGGGAAATGCCATTGCCTGATGAAATATTGCCCAGCAATCACACAATGGCTGTTTCTTGACAACATAATAAAACCTGCATCTGTAAGAATATACCTCCTGGTTAGCCATACATGGTCTATAAAATGTTAAAGGAAAAAGGTAGCAGAAAGAGTTGGCCGTAGTTAGTCACAAAATACCCAGGGCCTGCATGCACCCATCTTTTTCAACTCTACACGGTTCACTCTAGCAGAGACGCAACTACCAGATTGGCACCTCAGGCTTTACTGCATGAATAGGTCATGCAGGTATCACACATGTAGACCGGAGATGGAGGAAGGGACAGAATTACCACATGAGAAATGGGCAGCCATATTGGTTGTGTGCTGAGTCTGCCTGTTTTTGCATTTCCATCCCCTTGATGTTGTAAAAGGAAATTTGAAAATAATTAAGTTCTTTAATTTTTTTCATCTGCTCTTATTTTGAATTGTTAAATCATTTTGATTCATTGTATTTGTGCTTATTTGCTTATTTGTTCTTTTATTATTATGATTTGATTATTTGGTCTGATTGATTAGTTTTTATTTACTATTTTAAGTTGTTTAATCTGTTTTTGTATTTTGTATATGTTTGTAAACCGCCCAGAGTAGCTTTTTTTGCTAGATGGTTGTGGTATATAAATAAATAAATAAACAAATAAATAAATAAATTTAAACATGTTCTTCGTTCCTCTCTCAAGACTCTGTGAAAAGAGAAGTATGAGGGAACCAATACAGACAAATAACTTGTAAATAGAGAAATAAAGTTTTACTGAGAAAGAATAGGGACAGCAGCATCTTGCAAGACATGAGGAGCCAAAATTAAGTAAGGCTTCTCAACAGGTCTAGAGAAAACATACCTATAAGTTTTCCCCACCAAGGATGGATGGGTTGTGGTGTTGTTACAGGTTGTGAGATCAGTATCCTGTCCTTGGGGCAGTCCTGGACAACCGTAATTTTTAGAAAATACAAAGGCATGTTGTATAAAGTAGTCTGTTTTCGGCTTGTATCTTAGAGAAAACCATGTTTTTGGCTTGTCAATGAGAAAAACCATAAATAGACAGTTGTATTCAAACCCAAGTGTCCTGTGGTGTACTAAAAGTTACCTATTACTACTCGACCAGAGATTGCTTCGAATAAAACAGGGCTGTCCAACTTAGAACAGTCCACAGACTCCTTTCAGCCTCCGTGTGTTCCTGCGGGTGGCTTTCAGAAGTGCGCACACACACTTCACCAGTGCTCCTGAGTAAGAGGTTGGAGCCTCCTACCGAGGAGTGGAGTGAAGGGGTGTGGCATGGCAGTGACCAAAAGTAAGGGAAGAGGGAAAAATAGAAATCTGGACCAAGTGTCCAGGTGATTTTTTCCTTCCAAACCACCACTGCTGGTGGTGGGTTGGGAGCACACCTGTCAACTTTTGGCTGCTGCCGCTGGGAAAAAGAGAGACGCATAATGCATGTGTGTGCATGCAACCACATCTATCTGCTGTCCCTCCTCCTCCTCTCCCTGTCCCCCTAACCCAAAGGCTGGCAAGCAAACAAATAACCCAAACCCCTCACCTCAGCCCCACACATGAGATGAAATAGCCATAGCGGCTCCAGCTCACCTCCCTTCTCTCATATGGCTTGGTGACTCATGGGAAAGGCATATGTCATTTATCTCTCCCACCCTCCTGCCAGTGAGAGAGTGCATAAGTGGCCAGGTGGCACCCACCTACCCCTCTCTCTTTCTTCTCTCTCACACACATACACACAGAGACTCCACCATCTCCTCCCCTCCAGCACCCTTCCTCTTCTCCTGCCCCAACTTGCCCCACTTTCTCTCAGGAGGCTGTGCCACCAGAGGGCCACCAGCCTGAAGCACCCCCCTGAAGCTTCAGTTTCGTTGTCAGTTCCAGGAGACTCACCCACGCACCTGAGAAGTTCTCAGGCAGATATCGCAGAGGGCCTTGGGCACCACACAGGACCCTCTGGCCACCTCAGGGGCTGATGAGACCAGTATTAAACCTGGCTCCTGGAAGGGCCCTCCCTGACCCTGGTGAAGTGCCACAGGGAGTGAGGGTGGGTGTGGGTGGGAGGAGCTGGAGCAGCCTGTCTCTCATTGGCCCTGGGGCAATGGGAGGGGCAGCCGCCAGTCTCGCTTGCTCACTTACTTGGCCTGGGGAGGAGGAAGTGGCCCCGAGGCAGGGGAGGCCAGAGGAGATCCTCTCCTTTGCCTCCCTCTGCCATGGCTGCATCTGACCCATGGAGCGTAAGTGGGAGGCTGGCAGGGCCCTGGCGGGCAACTACTGACAGCCCCGCAGGCTACCAGTCACCCGTGTTCAACTGGTTGCGCAGGCCTGAAATAAAAGATACTGACTTCTTTCCTCGGTCCCACATTAGTCCTCAATCAGTTCATGAAGGCCATAAGTACCCGTAGTTATTCATTTGATAATTAATTGAATTGAAGATGCCCTGCTGTGTTATGCCCTCATTTTCCTAGTATGAATTGGTTGCTTATTGGATAGCACATTGAATTTAGAGAGATTGAAGTTTAAAGACAGAAGACTGATTCACAAGCAGCAATTACTGCTCAGCGTAACTGAATGTTAGAGAGCGATTCAACAGGATAACAATTGTCAAGGATGTTAATCAATGAAGAATCCTCTTTTAAATGTTGATTTGTAATAACAATAGCTGTGTCTGATGTTGGATATTAGACGCTGAAATTCTGTAGACAACAGTTCTATCATTCATGCAGTCAATTGATGATGGTAATTAGAGATGGGCATGAAACGACCATTTTTTCATTACCGTTCTCCATTATTCGTTCCTTTACGTAATGGTACAAATAACGAACATTGCGATGGGTCAGGCTCAAACCAAATAGAAACAAGAAAATTAACTTCGTTACTGTTCATTTTCGTTTATGATGGTACACGCTGAAATTGAGCTGTTTAAAACAAGCCCCCATCAGCTGTAGTGCGGGTCCCCTGCTGGGCTAATTGCTGGTGCAAGTTGGTAACTGTGTCTGGTGGAGGAGAAGAAACCCAGCACGCCTGAGAGTTCAAAGTGCCCTACCTCGTGCCAAAGGAGGGGGGAGCAGGGAAGGGATGTTGCCGCTGCCTGCTGCCACTGGGTCCTCCTGCCACTGCCACCTCATGCAGCTCCCTGCACTTCTCTCCTCTTCCTCCTCCTCCTCCCATTCCAGGAAGCGCCCGATCCCTCCGCTGCCACAGCCACTGTTGTACCGAGCATGGGGCATGCTAGAGCTGGTCGGGGGCAGGGCTCTGCGACTGCGAGGTGGACCTTGGGGTGAGGAAAAGAAACCTGCGCAGATGCAGCCAAGAGTCAAAGCTGCCCGTGGCTACCTCACCCCAAGTCTGGCTCCGGACCGGCACTGAGTGAGGTAAGGCGGGCTGCTGGGTGGCAGGGGGGAAAAAGGGAAGGGAACTTTGTCACTGCCCACCACAGCCTCAGGTGGCTGGCTTCCTGTGCTTCAGTTCTCTTCCTCCTACTCCTCCCATTCTGGGGGAGCGCCCGTTCCCGCCACCACCACCGCTGCCATTGCGCCGAGCAAGGGGCGCACTAGAGCTGGTCGGGGCTTTTTTTAAAAAAAGCCCCGATCAGCTGTAGTGTGGGCCCCCTGCTGGGCTTCTGGGGGGGGGGAGAAAGAAAAATAAATTAAAAAAAAAGAACCAAGCACTGGGCATGCTAGAACTGGTCCGGGCTTTTTTTTTAAAAGCCCTGATCAGCTGTAGTGCAGGCCCCCTGCTGGGCTTCTAGGGGAAAAAAAGAAAAATATTTTTTTAAAAAAGCACCAAGCACCAGGTGACTTGCTAGAGCTGGTCGGGGCTTTTTCATAAAAGCCCCGAGTCGGTAACCATCCTGGCTGCAGGACGGCTCTCCCAGGAGGCTTGCCACCAGCTCCGGCGGCGCCCAGCCCGGGAGGGCTCCCTGTGGCCGCGGGAATGCTTTCCTGGCGGGTGCCAAAAAACGACACCCTAAAAACGGAGCAGGCCCCTGGGGCCCGAAAAATGGAAATGACCCGAAGCGGGCCTCAGGGCCCGAATAACGAGCACGAAACACCATTTTGTCATTTTGTGCCCATCTCGAATGGTAATGATGCAGATGGTGACTAATGTGTTTTCAGTGCACATGGCCCTTTGCAGAAGGAATGGATCATCTTGCTCTGAAAAGTTTACAGTTCAGTTGAACCATGTGAGTATGATGTGCTGGTAGCAGTCATATGGCCACTAAGGATGGACCAATCAACCAACCAACCAGATTTCTATCCTCTGTCCTTTAATTTGGATTATTTTGGCCATCTATTTTTTTGCCTTTGTTCAAGAACAAGTCCTGTTTCTTTTATATTCCAGAAAGATTAGCTCCTCGAAGAAAAAATTTCCCATATTTCAATAAAATAAAATAAAATAAAATAAAATAAAATAATCTGTGGCATTCATATGCATGCACACACAATCTAGTTCTGGGGAATCACATAATTCAAAACTCCCCCATAATTCTACTTATAGGGAACCATGAATGCCTACTTGTAAGGAATCACAGGACCAGGGTTAATGATATGACTCAGTACTCAGTACTCAACAGGAGGAGGGGCTGTGGTGGAGGGAGCCAGTGAGGGGTACTGTCCTCTGAATCTCACTCTAGTAGATTTTAGATGCCCACACTTTTTGACAAGTCAGGAAACATCTTGGGGTGCATCTTACAACAGGGTGTGTGTGTGTGTGTGTGTGTGTGTGTGTGTGTGTGTGTGTGTGTGTGTGTGTGTGTGTGTGTGTGTGTGTGTGTGTGTGTGTGTGTGTTACAGCCGTGACCGACTCTTTGTGACCTCCATGTCCATGGAGTGAAAGTTAAACTCAGCTGATCTACTTCTATGTTAAAAATATTTTATTGTCTATTTAGTTTCATGGGTGATACTAAATTGCCACCTTTTGGGAGCCTACAATGTTTTTCTTTGGACATGGTTACAGTAGTAAACTATCTGTCCTGCATTGTTTGTGTGATGGAGAATTTATTTCATACATTTGGTTTTGATCTGACAAGAGCAGAGGCAGAATCTCATGAGAAGAATTCCGGGAAGAGAAGGGGGTGGTTCCTCAGCCAGAGTGTTTACAATAGGAAAAAAAGAATCCCTATCCCTATCAGAATGGGAACATTTAGGGATTTCAGTGCTCCGTTTCAAGGGTTATCAAAGGACAGCCTCTCATTTGAAAGAGGACATTGACTTTCTTATGCTGTTCATGCGATTCCCATAGGTTGGGAGCCGGCCACATGTGGACCCTCCCATATGTTCAAAGGTATTGCCCCAAATTCCTACGCACCCAAATGAATCTTAAGTGAAAACTTACCTGGTGCCTTCTAAAGGATTTAGGTGAGACATTGCCAAGTTCCAAACGCCCCTCAGCATTTTCAGCCTCTTCCCAGCCTATGTGTTTTATCACAAAATCAGCAAAACTAGGTTCATTTTTCAAAACCAAGTATAAGAAAAACAATATTTGAATCAGGGATTGCAGGAGCAGTTAATATATCACTATATATTTTCCGAGCTGCCTAGATGCCCTAAGCACATCAAATCTCGCCCGATTTCGGAAGCTAAGCAAGGGTTGGCCCTGGTTAGTACTTGGATGGGAGACCACAAGGGAATACCAGGTGCTGTAGGCGCCTGGAGTAGGAACTGACAAACCGCTCCAGTGTTCCTGCCAAGAAAACTCCATGGTCATGGGGTCACGAAGAGTCGGTCACGACTGTAAGGACACAACACACACAACACACATATATTTTCCAACCTTTTAGCAAGGGAGCATCGGGGGGGGGCAGAAGGGAGTTTTTGCCCCGGGTGCAGAAATCTGAGGGTGCCTGGAGGGGGAGCAGGAGAAGGAAGCCGTGTGCCCTCCCGCCAGCAGTCCTCCTTTCCCCGGGGTTAAGGCTTGGCGACAGGATTGTCTCTGTCTCAGCCACTTTCTCCGCTGCCATGGACCAGGCGAGTGGAAGCAAGCAAGCAGGCAGGCAGGCAGGGAGCACAGTGGCTGCAGTGCCCTCCTCCACCTCCTCTGCTTCTCCTCTTCCTTGCCTTGCTTGGAGGTAAGGCGCCTGTGCGATAGTGCATGTGTGCACCTGTGCACACCCACCCACCCCACACCTGCAGGATTGCCCCCTTTGCTGGGTGGATGCAATGGGGTTGGGGAGGGGCAGAGGGGCGCAAAAACAACTTTGTCCCCGGGCGCTCCAAAACCTTGCTACGTCACTGCCCTTTAGTCATTTATTTCAACTTATACCCTGCTCCTAGTGCAACACACCCTCCAGTTGGCCTAAGTGAAAAACAGAATTCTAAACTAGAGAGCCGCTCATGTGATCCAACAGTGTTCTTGTTCTGTTCTTATATTTCCTAAATTTATTAATTTGTTTCCTTGTGAATCAGCCCTTAATGGATGTTCTTGTGAAAGGAATACAATACACCAATAGAGAGATTACAAGTCTTCAGTGTCTACTTCTCTATTCCACTTAGGGCGTTTATACACGACCTCTAAGCTCTGCCGCAAATGGCTGCAAGGTCCAGACCTTAAAAAGTTTTCTGCTCTTGCTTCATATGACAGCCTGCTCCTTCTTCCTTGCCTAGACCTTGTGTGCAGGCTCTTCAACTTTGTGTTCTTTTTATGTCAGATGTAAATAACATGAGGGGAACAAATAGGTAAACCGGCCTTCTGGTCTCCCTTGTCAGCCACCCTGGGGACCATGAACCCCAACAGCCACTCACTGATCTTTTCTAGATTCTCATAAAGTTTTCTGCTCTTGCTTCATATGACATCTAGACCTTGTGTCTTCAACTTGTGGAATATGTCATGGGGATTTTGGTGTTTGGAAATGCCATCTATCATGTAGCTTTTTGGAGGAAATGCAGATGAGCCTCACGGCTAAGTGGTTAAATTGTTGTACTGCAGCTAAAGCTGTGCTCACAACCTGAGGTCCAATTCCAGGTAGCAGGCTCAAGGTTCACTCAGCCTTCCACCCTTCTGAGTTCCATCCTTCTAAGGTAAAATGAGTACCCAACTTGCTGGGGATAGGGGCAATGTGTAGCCTCCATAAATAAAATGTAAACCACCCAGAGATTGCACTTGGCTTTCATTTCATGGTGGTTGCCATTGCTTCCTAAATATCCACTAGGAAAAGACTTTCTCAGGAATATAAAATGTAAAAATGAAATGCTAAAGGAGTCTAAAGAAGCTCTGAAGAGATATTCCCTGCAAAAAAATCTACAAAAACCTTTATGACATGGATTTGTTTGTAACTCAAATCCGTTTACTGAAAGAAAACAATAATAAAAGCCCTTGGAAGCTTCTGTTTCACTCCTTTTTAAAGGTGTTATGTAAAGATTTTCAAATGTCGGGTGGATTTTTATACACAACAAAGTGAAAAAAAATCTAGCCAAAGTCAATAGGTGCAACTATTTCCTGCATGAATAATAAACGGAAGTACCTGCTTTTTGTGAAAGAGTTAAAGATGCCAAGGCTGCCAGGTGGGAGGGGGGCGGGAGGAAATACAGATATGATTGAATATGGAAAGAACCAGACCGAAGGTTTTAAGAGCTATGTGTTTGACACTGTCTGCCAGCTTGAACAGTTTCCTTTCCATCTTATTTTTGAAAAAGTTTTCTAGTCCATGCATAACTTATTGGGTGGCAAAGACTCAGGGCCTCGTGGCGCAGTGGTTAAATGCCTGTACTGCAGGTAAAACTGTGCTCACGACCTGGGGTTCAATCCCAGGTAGCAGGCTCAAGGTTCACTCAGCCTTCCATCCTTCCGAGGTCGGTAAAATGAGTACCCAGCTTGCTGGGGGGGGCAATGTGTAGCCTGCACACTGTAATTAAAATTGTAAACTGCCCAGAGACTACTTAAAGTGGTATGGGGCGGTATATAAGCGGAACTTTGCTTTAACAATTAAAATTTAATTTTGGCATTTTAAAACACAACTAAAACTCAAAACTGTGCACACCAGCATTTTTTTATATTAGCAGCATAAGCATCCAGGCAACAGGAACCTTGCCAGCAGCTCAGCCAGTGATGTGAAGGCTACACTACATTGACCACTAGAGATGGGCACGACCATAAAAAATTACGTTTCGAGTTGTCGTTTGTTGGGACGGGCCCGTTTCGGCTCGTTTCCGTTTGTCGCGAAATTTTTCAAAAATTTGTCATTTCCGTATGTCGTCTGTCATTTGTACAGTGGTTTAGGGAGCATAACGTGTAGCCGCCGTTATAATTATGTTGGGGTTGTTGTTAGTGTGACAGGAAACCTCGTCGGCACTTCTCTGTCTCACTAAGAACATTTGGGGGTTAGTGTGTCAGAGGAACCTCGTCGGCGCTTCTCTGACTCACTAAGAAGGAAAGCATACTGGCGTACTGCCGTACAGGTTACGCTTAGAGAGGGAGGGAGTGGGTCTCTGAGTTGAAGGCACCTCTCTGGGTGCATCACTCTGACCCACTAAGAAGGGAAGTGTACTTGCGTACGAATCTGGGTTAGGGTTGGGGTTAGGGTACGGGCTAGGCTTAGGGTTACGGTTAAGGTTTGGGTGGGTTAGTGGGCTGCACCTCTGGGTGCCTCTGACCCACTAAGAAGGACAGTGTACTGGTGTATGGGTTGGTTAGGGTTAGGGTTAGGGTTAGGGTTAGGGTTAGGGTTAGGGTTAGGGTTGGTGGGCTTTTTATGCCCTCTCTGGCACATCCAGAAATCTCAGCAAAACCTGGCCATGCGATTGGTGGAATGGCTCCAAAAATTTGCATGGTCCCATCCCATGGCCAGCCCATCATTGCGCGTGTGCAGGTGTAAAAAAATAAAAATAAAATAAAATAAAATAAAATAAAATCAATACGATTTTTTTTGCTATAAAAAACCCCACTGCTGTTACTATAAAAATTCAGGCATTTAAAATACCTAATTTTCAAATGTTTCTGTGGTGCTTTGGTGGGTTTTTGAACCACAATTTCAAAAGAAAAATTGTGGTCGCCATTTTGGATCCCCCCACCGCATGGCAAATGGAGACGACAAGGATGACCCCCCCCAGCCTGGTGCAAGCAGCCCAGGACAGGAGAGGGGGGGAAGGCCGGGGACCCCCCAGAAACCACCCCTCAGTAGGTGCTCTCACTGAGGCAGGCATATTTTCGCCTGCTTGGGTTTATTATTATTTTTTAAACTTTTTTTCGGTGCTGCTTGGCATCGCGCGATCGCCGCGATGCCATGAACCACAACGAAAAATCAGACCCAATTTTTCTTTTTCGATTCGGGTTCGAGCTGGAGCGGAGTACTTCTCGTTACCGTTACCCGTTACGTAACGATAACGAGAACTGAAAATGGAAATGAGAATTTCGCCTAGTCGTGCCCATGTCTATTGGCCACCTACCCTATAAATTATGCCCAACAGAATTTGAATTCAGACCTAATGACTATGCAGAGCTCAATGCAAAGAAGCCAGCTGTAGAATCAACTTTTTTTGAGTAGGGAATTGTCCTTCCTTCTTCAGACAGCAGGGGTAGTTTAAATTTTATTCAGTCAGATTGACATTGCTTTTGTCTGCTTTCTGCCCAGTGTAATCACCTGATCTGAGTCAAAAGGGTGCTTTTGTGTGTGTGGAGTGGGGGTGCGAATGGTCTTCCCCTCAGCTGAGTGCCCCTTATTTCCAAACTGGAACTTTAAAAAAATAACCAAAAAGTGTGTCAGCACTTTTAACTTAATCCTGACACACTTTATCACTTTATTATTACTAAATAATAAGAGAGAGAGAAAGAAAAGCAGAAATTGCCAATTAGCACCTTGTTAGCATGGCATATACTGCTGTTGAAGCTCCATATAAACTGAACTGTCTGCTACTACCACTGCTGGACACCTGCATACTGTCTTCTGGAAAGTTACAGCAAATCACCCGAGGAAACCGATTTGTTACACTGCAAATACACCGTGGATCATGGTGTATTTTCCCCACTGTATTGTCTCATTCTCACCAGTTGTTCCCAGTCTTGAGAAACTCAGGTGTTCTCCCCATCACCAACATTTTTCTGGGTCTTTGTGGACAAGAAACTGATAAATCCTGTGCTGAATGAAACCATTTTAAATGAATCCTGAGTAGGATTGGTTGCCATCCTTTTGTGCAGGAATTGTGATAATCCTGCACAGTTAATCCTGTTTCTTCTTGAAAATATGACGACTAGAGATGGGCACGACTTAGCGGTATTCCCGTTTCCGTTTCCGTTACTCGTATCCGTTTACGGAAACGGTAACGGGAATTACTCCGCCAGACTTCGAGCTCGAACCGACGAACGAACAATTTGGTCTGATTTGTCGTGCTCGTTACTTGCATCGCGGCGATCGCGCAATGCCAAGCGGCACAGAAAAAAAGTTTTTAAAAGTAAAAAAAAAAACCGATTCCCGGCCCTAAAAGTAGGCGAAAACTGTCTGAGGGCACCTACCAGGCCAGAAGGGTGTTTTATTTGGGGGGGTTTCCCCGCCCCCCTCTCCTTTGCTATTGCTACTGCTGCGCTGCTGGTACCAGGCTGGGAGGGCGCATCCATTTGCCATGCAGTGCGGGGGATCCAAAATGGCGACCGCAATATTTTTTTTGAAATCGTTACCCAAAACCCCACCAAAGCACCACAGAAACATGCGAAAATTAGCTATTTTAAATGCTTGAATTTTTACAGTAGCAACAGTGGGTTTTTCTTGCAAAAAAAAAGTCTCCGTTGGTTTTATTTTATTTTATTTTATTTTTTTACACCTGCACATTTGCAATGATGGGCTCGCCCATGGGAGTAGACCATGCAAATTTTCCACCAATCGCATGGCCACTTGGCCAGGTTGACCACAGAGACTTCTGGGATGTGCCAATCGGGCATAAACAGCCCACTAATCGTAGCCCAAACACGAACCCTAAGCCTAACCCATACGCCAGTACACTGTCCTTCTAAGTGGGTCAGAGAGGCACCCAGAGGTGCACCCCAATACTCACCCTAACCTCACCTGTAATTAGCCTAACCCTAGCCCTTGCGCTAACCCGTCTTAACCCTAAGCCAGATCTACTTGCATTGCACTACATGCAAGTACGTGAGACACAGCGGGTGCAAAGAGTCTGCCAGTCCGTCACTTGTGGCTCTGGCTGACTCCTGCAGCTCCCTCCAGGAGCCTGCTACCCCCCAAAACCAGTACTAATGACAACGAAAAAACGAAAAAACAAACCGACTAATTTTTGCGAAATTTTGCGAAAAACGGAAACGACCCGAAACGGACTGCCTCCGACACACGACAACTCGAAAACGTTATTTTCCCTAGTCGTGCCCATCTCTAATGACGACCAAACATCTGAAAACTCCTGCAATATTTCCTGTGAGATATCTGAGGAGGATGGGATTCCTGCACAAAGAAAATTTCACCATGAAAAAGAAAAGATATTTCTTTTCTGCTTTTCTCACTGAGGGTAAGAGGCTGCAAGACTCACATCCCTAGTGTAAACCAATCCTGAACTGCATTTATCATCACCAGACTCTCACCAGAGTCCTCTACACGTCAAAGCCTTTTTATAATTTCTCATTATATGTGATTTTAGGCACATTTGATGAGGCTAACTGTATTCTGAATATGAACCCATTTGTTCTATTATGGAGATTAATATAAAATGTGCAGAGTCTATGGCCCTACTGGGGGTTAATTTAGAAGGAAAGGAAAATGATTTGCTATTTCAAAGCTCTGAAGATTTCTGCTTTTAGTAGCACATCTGACAATGATAGCACAACACAAGGGCTTGGGAGGACCATCAATTAGCTGGTGACCTAATAAGGCAATAGGAGTCAACGGTGATGAAGAAAATCATAATGTGGATTGAGTGAACTATGTTGCTTATATACTCCACAGCTTCCATCAGTGACTCATTTGAGTCCCCATTATCTACTTTATTATTTGGAAATGGGAAATGGGAAATCAGGGAAATAGGAGCGGCATAAAAATGTAAAAATAAATAAGTAAATAAATATTTTCAGACAGCATCTCCACTTAATGAGCACTTGAGATTTTATATAAAATCAGATCAGAATTAATGAAGAAAAGCTTGCTAGAACCATGTTCTGTTCCCCAGGTGTCTAAGTAATGTTAAAGTGGAGGCTACTCCAAATTCTTACCTCTTTTAGATGCACACTTTAATATGATGAAGAGGTTTGAGTGTGTCAAGGAAGATGAAAAAATTATTGCAAGCCAGTTAGGCTCTAGTAAAAACTGGACTTCTAGTAGGTTTATCAAAGGGAGAACGGGTAAAGCTAAGACATTGGATTAAGATGCATCCATATTTTTCAAGAATTAAACAGTTGCACAATCAATAGATCCAATGGTGCTGAAGATGAAAACGTCCTTAAAGGGCAGCTAATGGGCCTAGCATGGAAAGGGTGGGATCTTTCAAATGACACTTGTACTAACTTCTGCTACTTCTGCACTGAAGAAGGCAATGATGAACCACTTCTAGTAATTTTTTAACTTGAAAACCCTGTGATGGGATAATTCAAAATGATGTAAGCCGCAGTGCTGGAAGAGAAGACTCCTCGTTTGGAAGGCACTTGGTCAGCTACTGGGGAAGACCTAAGGACAATTCAAATATTGCTAAACTGATGATGTAACTGGATTAAAACTGAAAGGATGTCTAGTAGCCAATGTGCATGAAAGTAAAAGGAAATTTCATTGCTACATGATATATATAACTGGGACATGAGATGAAATAAGTATATATCCAAGCAGAATTGAAACTGTAAAACAAGGAAATGAATGTTTGAAAATCAAAGTAGTTGGTGTGACTCACCTATAATGAACTGGATCATACTGTATGTTATATATGTGAAATGAATGAAAAAGTTTTGCAACATATGTTTGGAAACACTTTTTTTCCTTTTTAACAAAGAATTATACAACTTATTTTTTATTTTTAACAAAAAACTGAATTATGACTTAAAACCTGTTTCATGCCACATTAAAGTCCACATATACTGATGGTGATGAAATAATTTACTGATGGGACTAAATCCGCAATCAGTTCTGAATAGGGATGGACATCTTACAAAAAATGACACACTGATTTGTCATTTCATAAGCTTACAAAACCTTATGAAATGAAACAAAACAGCAAACAGTGTGTCATCAAGAAATGAAATGAAACATCATTTTTTGTTTCGGAAATGAAATGATTTGTCCTAGTCTCATGATCCAGCAGTCTTGAGGACAGGAGGTTTATTTTTAAACTGATTTATTTGTTTTCCTTTCTTCCCACAACTCCATCTTTATCTCCATCTGAAGCTAGCGAGGAGCTGAGGTGTTTCCTTTGCTGGCTGAGCCTGCAAGTAGATTTAAACTGATTGTTTTCCTTTCCTTTTTTAGTAGGACTGTGAAGGTTAGTTTTTTAAATATTTTCTTTCCTTTGCGCACCATGATGAACAGCTGTTGAGCTTATCTCTTTGATCTTGCCATGCAGCAGCTAATTACAGTGGACCCTCATATAACAAACAGTTTGTATAACATAAAATATGTACAATTTGCCTAACAGAATTGCCTATGGGGCAAATTCATACAACATAAAAATGGTTGTGATTAGGGATTACTCCATTTTCAATGTATTCCTATGGGAAATTTGTATAAAGGAAAGTTTGCTTAACAGAATTTCATTTGGAATGAATTAATTCCTTTATACAAGGTACCACTGTATTAGGTTTCAGACTTGTTTACAGAGGGTTTTTTGCTTGAAAGCAAATTGATTGGAAGGTGTGAAGGTCTTTGATTTAGGGCAGTGGGCTCCCTGTTAAATAAATAAAATGAAAGCTCCTCATTATTTATAGCCTCAAGAACCATTTTGTTTCATTTTGTTTTGTGATGAAAATTCTTTTTTAAAATCCGTAATTAAAGAAATGAAACAAAATGAAGACTGAAACAAAAAGAAAGTAAACAAAAAACGCTATATTTCCATCTCGTCCCCATCTCCAGTTCTGATAAATGTAGATTCATTGGCCCAAACACTGTTGCTTATTTATTATTATTTATTTATTAGGCACATTTATATAGTGCGACCTTTTTCTGTACTGGAACTCAGGGCGGTTCACAATAAAATAGATAAAACCAGCACAAGCACAGTTAAAAGAGCAAAACAATATAAAAAAGTACAAGAGGAGAAAAAAATAAACAAAATAAAATAAACAGGATAAAAATGGCAAGGAGGGAAACCCTCGGTGGGGAGCAGCAGATGGGAGGGGAAGAAAAAGAAAATAATAAACAGAAATGAGGTCACCATATGCCTCCTTAAAGAGTAATGTTTTCAGTGCCCTTTTAAAGGCGGGCAGGGACTCTGCAAGGCGCAGCTCACTCGGAAGCTGATTCCAGAGAGAGGGGCCTACAACCGAGAAGGCGCAGTTACGGTTGGTTGACTTTCGCGCCTCTCTCAGAGTGGCCACCCTGAGTGAGCGTGCCCACACCGATTGAGTGGGTCTGGCCTCAGTTGGTCTCTGGGGGGTCCGCTCCGCCAGGTATTCAGGTCCCAAGCCGTGGAGGCTTTTGAAAACCAAAACCAGGACCTTGAACCTAATCCGGAGGACAACGGGCAGCCAATGCAGGCGTACCAGAACTGGCGTGATATGGTCGTATTTATAAGCACCCACCACCAGTCTGGCCGCCGCATTTTGCACCTGCTGCAATCTCCAGACAAGGGTCAAGGGCAACCCCACGTAGAGTGCATTGCAGTAGTCAATCCTCGACATCACGAGGGCCTGCACAACTGTCCTCAGGGAGGGCTCGTCAAGGTACGGGTGGATCTGGACGATCCTGCGGAGTTGGAAGAAAGCGGCCCTGGAAACTGCCATCACCTGGGCTTCCAGGGAGAGGGATGAATACAGGACCACGCCCAGATTCCTAGCCTCGTCCGTAGGCTGGAGGGAAATACCCCCCCAGGCTAGGGAGGGGGCCATTGTACCCAGACAGGGATGCCCCGAAGAACAGTACCTCGGTCTTCTCCAGGTTAAGCTTGACCCTGTTCATCCTTGTCCATTCCAAGACCGCCTCCAGGCACAGATCAAGGGAGCGAACTGCCTCCACTGCAGAAGAAGAAAAGGAGAGATAGAGCTGCGTATCATCAGCGTACTGATGACAGCGAACTCTAAATCTCCTGATGACCTCCGCCAGCGGCCTCATGTAAACGTTGAACAGCATAGGAGAGATTGCTGACCCCTGGGGCACCCCACATGGGAGGGTCCAAGGAGCCGACAAGTCCTCACCCAGCTGAACCCGCTGAGTACGGCCGCTAAGGAAAGAGCAGAGCCAAGCAAGCGCTGAGCCCCCAACCCCCGCCTCAGCAAGCCGGACCAACAGGTTACTCTTGAGTAGGCCCATCAATCCAACGGGGAATTTAGCAAGTCAATTCCTTTTCAAATGGATCTACATTAACTGCAACTTACTACACAAAAGCTAAGTCGCCCTCAGGGGAAGCCCGTTTGAATCAGTGGAAGTATCAAGGAGTCAACTCACTAAATCCTTCAATATGTCCAGTCTAGTGAGGAGGAATTAAAGAACCTCTTAATGAGGGTGAAAGAGGAGAGTGAAAAAAATGGGCTGAAGCTCAACATAAAAAAATCTAAGATCATGGCCACCGGTCCCATCACCTCCTGGCAAATAGAAGGGGAAGAAATGGAGGCAATGACAGAGTTTATTTTCTTGGGCTCCTTGATCGCTGCAGATGGCGACTGTAGCAATGAAATAAAAAGATGCCTGCTTCTTAGGAGGAAAGCAATGGCAAACCTAGATAGCATCCTAAAGAGCAGACACATCACTTTGCCAACTAAGGTCAGGATAGTCAAATCTATGGTTTTTCCAGTAGTGATGTATGGAAGTGAAAGCTGGACTATAAAGAAGGCTGATCACCACAGAATCAATGCTTTTGAGCTGTGGTGCCAGCCGCAATCCAGGTTTTTAAAGCAAAAATAACTAATCAACTCCTTTATGGAACTCCAATTTGGATCAAGGCCGTGAATTTTGAGGTGGATCAAATAGCAGCTATTTTTTTTTGCAACAAATTTTGGGTCTTCCGAATACAATCCGTTTATCAACAATATGTGGCGAACCTGGACTACATTCCCCATCAACTGTAGCCTGGACGGCTACAGTTAAGTACTGGCTGCACCTCCACTTTCATATATGCCCCAATTCTTTGTTAAATGATTTACTGAGAGATGTTTACACTTCAAAATGGCATCAGGACATCACCACCAAAATAGCATCCATGGGAATAGATTTAGAATCCTTATAGGTCTGCAGTGAAAAGTACTTATATAATGTTATTCGCCAAAGAATTTGGGATATAGAAAGACAAACTATTATTGAGGAAAGTAACTCTATTTGTTCCCCTTTATATCATGGTCTACCTTATGGTTTTGAGCAGGGAGCTAATTATTTCAAAAAACCTTTTGGATCCACAGGAGCGTCGGGCCTTTATGTTGGCCCGAATAAATATGTTTCCTTCTGCTGTGACTAGAGATGGGCACGACTTAGCGGTATTCCCGTTTCCGTTTCCGTTACTCGGTTCCGTTACTCTACGGAAACGGTAACGGGAATCACTCCGCCAGACTTCGAGCTCGAACCGACGAACGAACAATTTGGTCTGATTTGTCGTGCTCGTTACTTGCACGCGGTGATCGCGCAATGCCAAGCGGCACAGAAAAAAAGTTTTTAAAAGTTAAAAAAAACCCGATTCCCGGTCCAAAATGGCGACCGCAATATTTTTTTTGAAATCCTTGTCCAAAACCCCACCAAAGCACCACAGAAACATGCGAAAGTAACCTATTTTAAATGCTTGATTTTTTACAGTAGCAGCAGTGGGTTTGTCTTGCCAAAATACGTCTCCGTTGATTTTATTTTATTTTTTCTTAATTTATTTTTTTACACCTGCGCAACGATGGGCTGGCCATGGGACGGGACCATGCAAATTTTTGGAGCCATTCCACCAATCGCATGGACAGGTTTTGACTGACACTTCTGGATGTGCCAGAGGGCATAAAAAGCCGAGGCAGTTCCAGTCCGTCACAGTCTGGGCTTGGATCTTGTGGAGGGTGGTCAGGGCTGGATTGCTGCGCTCAGTCTAGTTTCGATTTCGCGGTCGCGGTCTCGGTCTCGCTAGGCAGGGAGGGAATTGAATTGATATTAATTCGAATCGCAAAACATAATAATTTCTTCTATTCCCTGTGGGGAATAGCAACACAGTGTTTATTCTCTTTTTTGTTTTCTCCATTTTTGAGGAAGAGTTCCGTACGTTTTATATTTGCTTCAAGGGGGAGGGAAGATTTGAGTGGGAGCGGTAGGGGAGGGGAGGTGCTGCGGATTTATTTTGAAAATATATTATTTTATATTACACTACCATACCATTTCTTTTGTATCCCAATTTCCCACCAAGTTCATTTACTTGGCCAAGGTCCTTTTACCCTGCGCCTACAGCTTTTTTGCTGCTGTTGCGATTGGGGTTTTGGAAGGGAATCCAGCAACCCCTATCCTACCCTAGTAGCAGCTTATAGTTTTATTCCATTTATTTTCTATTTTATAGTTTGTTAGCAAGTGGCAAGCAACAGCCAAGGTCCAGTAGTACTAGTGCTTAGAAGGGGAGGTTGGAGGCTGTGGATTAAATTATTTTAAAAATATTATACAGTACAGACTGAGTACTAGGCAGAGTCTCCCTCGCCAACCAGTGAGTGCACTCAAATTTCTCAAACACATTTGTTTTGGCAACAAGGCTAGGGCACCTTCCTCTATAGAACATTTTACAATTTCATTTTACTTAACACTATAGATATTCTTTGAATTTCTTTCACTTGTCCAACACCTCATTCATTTTTTTGCAGTCAGGCACTCAAACAAACATTTGTTGAAGGGCAGGCACCCAGCCACCTCTATAGAAACTTTTTCTTCAATTACATCTTTGAAGAAGTTCCACTCATCTTAGTTACTGTGCATTATTTGTGAAAGTTGGGTGCTGCCAGATTTTGCAAACCCCTTGCTTCTATTAGCTTGGTTTTTGTGCAGTTGTTGTATAACTTACATCTGTGAAGAAGTTAAGTTACAGTTCTCCTAATTACACTTGCCCTGTGCATTAATTTGTGAAACTTGTTTGCCAGGATTGGCAAACCCCTTGCTCCTATTACCTTGTTTGTTGTGCTGCTGTTGTGAGTCCATCTCACTCATTTACTTGTTGCCACTTGCCACCACAGTCTACATACACAATCCAATTACAACTGGGAAGAAATTACAGTTCTCCTCCTAATTACACTTGCCCTGTGCAGGGCATTGAGAGACTTAGTTGGGTGCCAGGATTGGCAAACCCCTAGCTCCTATTTCCTTGTTTGTTGTGCTGCTGTTGTGAGTCCATCTCACTCATTTACTTGCCACCACAGTCTACATACACAATCCAATTACAACTGGGAAGAAGTTACAATTCTCCTCCTAATTACACTTGCCCTGTGCAGGGCATTGAGAGACTTAGTTGGGTGCCAGGATTGGCAAACCCCTAGCTCCTATTTCCTTGTTTGTTGTGCTGCTGTTGTGAGTCCATCTCACTCATTTACTTGCCACCACAGTCTACATACACAATCCAATTACAACTGGGAAGAAATTACAGTTCTCCTCCTAATTACACTTGCCCTGTGCAGGGCATAGAGAGACTTAGTTGGGTGCCAGGATTGGCAAACCCCTAGCTCCTATTTCCTTGTTTGTTGTGCTGCTGTTGTGAGTCCATCTCACTCATTTACTTGCCACCACAGTCTACATACACAATCCAATTACAACTGGGAAGAAGTTACAGTTCTCCTCCTAATTACACTTGCCCTGTGCAGGGCATAGAGAAACTTAGTTGGGTGCCAGGATTGGCAAACCCCTAGCTCCTATTTCCTTGTTTGTTGTGCTGCTGTTGTGAGTCCATCTCACTCATTTACTTGTTGCCACTTGCCACCACAGTCTACATACACAATCCAATTACAACTGGGAAGAAGTTACAGTTCTCCTCCTAATTACACTTGCCCTGTGCAGGGCATTGAGAGACTTAGTTGGGTGCCAGGATTGGCAAACCCCTAGCTCCTATTTCCTTGTTTGTTGTGCTGCTGTTGTGAGTCACTCATTTACTTGCACAGTTCCTTGGTGCTTTTCCTTACTATCACATTATACATTCCCTGGCCTGAGCCACAAGAAGTGAGAAAAATGAGGAGGGGTCGCACAGCTAGAGGGCAGGGGAGGGGGACCCCTACTAAGATAAATAGGGGCACGTTTCTGAGGAAAGGGACAGGAAGTAGTGCAGAAAGTGATACTGGTGCAACTCCCTCCTCGAGTAGCAGTGCCAGTGGCACAAGCAGCAATGTGCCATCGTCTGTCACCGAGGGAAGCATGGATGAGGCGTACCAAATCCCATCTTCGTTACCTGACAGCCCCACCCTTGATCAGCAAGAAGACAAGGGCTCTGATTCTGAAATGGCATCAGAATCAGAATCGGGCTCCTTGTATCTAAACCTGCCAGATTCTGAGGACCTGTTGGCAGGGTCAGACTTAAGGCAGGCTCCAGGCAGTGACGGAAGGAGCAGCCCTCTTTCCACCCAGAGTACCACCAGTGAGAGCAGTAGTACTAGTCTACTTTCCCGGCAGGGCAGAGGCCACACCAGCACCACAGCAGCGGCAGCGGCAGGCAATAACAGAGGGGGCGTTACTTTCTGTAAGCCACGAGGGTGTCTCTGGGAGCATTTTGAGAACAGCCCCCAAGACGCAAGGATGGCGGTGTGCAAGATATGCGGGGTGGTCTTGCGCAGGGGGAATGACCCCAAACACCTCTCCTCAAGTGGGTTGCGCAGCCATCTGATGAGGAAGCACCCTGGGACTCTGCCTGGAACCCTGTCAGGCCCTTGCTCTTCAGGGAGGAAGAGAGGGGAGGAAGGGTTAGAGATAGAGAAAGAAAAAACACAGCTCCGCTAGTGAGAGTGGGAAGAGGCAGGCCACTCTGCAGGAAGTGGGGCTGTTGGGTGGGACTTTTGTCAGCCCGCGAAATAGGGCCAAAGCACAGGAGACCACCACTCGAGTGGTGGGTGAAATGGTGGCCATGAACGGGTTGCCCCTCTCCTTTGTGGAGTCATCAGGCTTCAGGCACCTGATGAAGCACGTGGCACCATGGTACGAGACTCCATCCCGGCGTACCTTCAGCAGGCGGGTGCTTCCCTCCCTTTATGAGTCTGTCAGGGACAGGATCCGGGCCCTGCTGCAGGCGGCCAGAGGGAGGAAGATCCACTTCACTTCCGACCTCTGGACCGGTGGGCACCACGGATACCTCTCACTGACGGCTCATTGGTGGCAACCCAAGGAGGTCCTGGAGCCCCGGTCAGCCCATGAGCAGCTGCAGGGGGAGGCACAAGGCAGCACCCCAAGAGGGTATAGGGTGGTGCTTCTCCAGGCACAAAGCATGGAGGACAACGCCACAGGGATCAACATTGCTGACGTTCTCAAGACAGCAATAAGAGAGTGGGGATTGGGGACAGAGGGACAGGTCAATCGTGGAGTCATGGTTACAGACGCGGGCCGTAACATGACCAACGCGGTTCTTGGGGCAGGGTTCCAGGGCATCGTGTGCATAGCACACACAAACTGCATCTAGTGGTGGGCGATGCCATTGGCCTGGGTGCACCAAAGGACTCCTGGAGTGAGGGGACCACGGAGACCAGGGCCTTGCTGGACAAGTGCCGGAAGATCGTGGGGCACTTCGCTTGCAGTGTCAAGGCAGCCAGGATGATGCGTGAGAGGCAGGCGGAGACGGGCCGACCGGAGCACGTCCTGATCCAGGACGTGACCACCCGGTGGAACTCCACCCACGAAATGGTCAAGCGTCTGGTGGAGCAGAAGGAAGTGGTGGAATACATCATGTCAACCACCCCAGTCCTGCATGAGGGGAGGGAATTGGACCTTGGTGCTACCGAGTGGCTCGCCCTCTCCCAGATGGCGGGTATCCTGCAGCCTTTTGAGGAGACCACTCACGTCCTCAGCAGCTACAATGCCAGCCTGGGCCATGTTCTCCCCGTGGTCAATGCCCTTCGCCAACGCCTAGAGACCAGTATCCGGGAAGAAGGCAATCTTCTCCCTAAGAGCAGGGCATTGGCAGACAGGCTGTTGACCGGCGTGGATACCCGCCTTGGCCCACTCAGAAGGGAAAAGGTGCACCAGATGGCCTGCCTGTGCGACCCTCGCGTCAAGGGTTCCCTGGCGGCCAGCACTGCCGAACTGAAATCCTGGAAGACGGAGCTATGCCGTCAAGTCAGGGCTGTCTCCGATGAGGGCCAGGCGTTTCAGAGGGCGCACGGAAGCCAGAGCGATGCAGAGGAGGAGTCCTCGCAAGGATCCACATCCCTCTGTACTCCAGGAGCGTTCACCCAGAGACCAGGTTCCGTTCCAGCAGCCAACTACCTGGCCTCTGCCCTAGCCATGGCAGTTTCCTCCTCAGTGGAGGCAAGGGAGGAAGAAGTAGCAGACCCCGCTCAGACCATGGTGAAGGAGTACATGGCCGAGCCCCTCCAACCCCTCAGCTAGGACCCACTGCACTACTGGGCCAGAAAGGCAGACCTCTGGCCCGCTCTTTCAACTCTGGCATTGGACCTCTTGTCTATCCCACCCACCAGTGTCCAGAGTGAGCGTGTCTTCTCCCACATGGGAGATGTCCTGAGGCCGCGCCACTGTTGCCTGGACCCGGAGACGGTGGAAAGGTTGACTTTCATCCACTTCAACCTTTCCACCTTGGGATTACCCCAACACTCCAAGAACTAAGTTGCTGCCTGTAACCTAACCTCCTGCCTGCAATCCTCCATGCCCGCCTGCAAGCCTGCCTGCCTCCCCTTGGCCCTACGAGCCTGCCTGCCTGCCTGCCTGCCTGCCTGCCTGCCTGGCCCTGTGACTACCTGCCGACTCCAGTGCCTAATGCCTGCAGAACTGCCTGCCTGCCTACCTGTATTCTCTCACACACACAATTGAAGGGTACTATTAGTGGCCCAATTTTTCTTGCCCTGGCCTGTCTCCAAACCAGGCAGGGCCACTCAAAGTGTCATTGGAAAGGGTCTGTCTGTATTGGCCCAATGTTTCTCCTTTTGCCATGGCTGGTCTGAGAGAGACCCTAATACCTGCCTTCCTTGGTGCTTCACACCATTCCCTTGGCCCTACGAGCCTGCCTGCCTGCCTGCCTGTATTCTCTCACACACACAATTGAAGTGTACTATTAGTGTACTATTAGTGGCCCATTGCCTCAGTCTGGAATATCTTATAAATGGGGCACATTTCTACTTTTGTGTCCCAGTTGATCAGTGAGGCTACAAAATAAAACAGGCTGAACTTTGCTTTCATCATTGTAAGACTAATTACACTGGTGACAATGAGGCCTGTAATAAGACTTCCTGGGGTAGGAACTGGCAAGCCACCCCGGTATCCCTGCCAAGAACATCCCATGATCAGAAACAAAAGGCTAAAAGATATGACGCTGGAAGATGAGCCCCTCAGGTCGGAAGGTGTCCAACATGCTACTGAGGAAGAGCGGAGGACAAGTACAAGTAGCTCCAGAGCTAATGAAGTGGCTGGGCCAAAGCCGAAAGGACGCTCAGCTGCAGACGTGCCTGGAAGAGAAAGGAAAGTCCAATGCTGCAAAGAGATATACTGCATAGGAACCTGGAATGTGAGATCTATGAACCAGGGTAAGCTGGATGTGGTCAAACGCGAGATGGAAAGAATAAACATTGACATCCTGGGCATCAGTGAACTTAAATGGACAGGAATGGGTGAATTCAGTTCAGATGACTATCACATCTACTACTGTGGGCAAGAATCCCATAGAAGAAATGGAGTAGCCTTCATAGTCAACAATAGAGTGAGAAAAGCAGTGCTGGGATACAACCTAAAAAATGATAGAATGATCTCGGTACGATTCCAAGGCAGTCCTTTGAACATCACAGTAATCCAAGTTTATGCTCCAACTACCGGTGCTGAAGAGTCTGAGATTGACCAATTTTATGAAGACTTACAAGAACTTCTAGAACTGACACCAAAGAAAGATGTTCTTCTCATCATAGGGGATTGGAATGCTAAAGTAGGGAGTCAAGTGATAAAAGGAATAACTGGCAAGTTTGGCCTTGGAGTGCCAAATGAAGCAGGGCAAAGGCTAATTGAGTTTTGCCAAGAGAACAAGCTGGTCATTGCAAACACTCTTTTCCAACAACACAAAAGGCGACTCTACACATGGACATCACCAGATGGACAATACCGGAATCAGATTGACTATGTTCTCTGCAGCCAAAGATGGAGGAGCTCTATACAGTCAGCAAAAACAAGACCTGGTGCTGACTGTGGCTCAGATCATCAGCTTCTTATTTCAAAATTCAAACTAAAACTGAAGAAAGTAGGGAAGATCACTGGGCCAGTCAGGTATAACCTAAGTCAAATCCCATATGAATACACAGTGGAAGTGAAGAATAGATTCAAGGAACTAGATTTGGTGGACAGAACACCTGAAGAACTATGGATGGAGGCTTGTAACATTGTACAGGAGGCTGCAATGAAAAATATTCCAAAGAAAAGAAAATGCAAGAAAGCAAAGTGGTTGTCCAACGAGGCCCTACAAATAGCGGAGGAGAGAAGGGATGCAAAATGCAAGGGAGAAAGGGAAAGATACAGAAAATTGAATGCAGACTTCCAAAGAATAGCAAGGAGAGACAGGGCGGCCTTCTTGAATGAACAGTGCAAAGAAATAGAGGAAAACAATAGAAAAGGAAAAACCAGAGATCTGTTCAAGAAAATTGGAGATATTAAAGGGGCATTTCGTGCAAAGATGGATATGATAAAGGACAAAAATGGTAGGGACCTAACTGAAGCAGAAGAGATCAAGAAGAGATGGCAAGAATATACAGAAGAATTATATCAGAAAGATCTGGACATCCCTGATAACCAAGATAGCGCAATTGCTGACCTGGAGCCAGACATCCTGGAAAGTGAAGTCAAGTGGGCCTTAGAAAGCATTGCAAACAACAAGGCCAGTGGAGGTGATGGCATTCCAATTGAACTCTTTAAAATCTTAAAAGAGGATGCTGTAAAGGTGCTGCATAAGATATGCCAGCAAATTTGGAAAACCCAGCAGTGGCCAGAGGACTGGAAAAGATCGGTCTACATTCCAATCCCAAAGAAAGGAAACGCCAAAGAATGCTCCAACTATCGCACAATTGCACTCATTTCACATGCTAGCAAGGTTATGCTCAAAATTCTACAAGGCAGGCTTCAGCAGTATGTGGAAAGAGAACTTCCAGAACTACAAGCTGGATTTCGAAGGGGCAGAGGAACTAGAGACCAAATCGCCAACATGCGCTGGATTATGGAGAAAGCCAGAGAGTTCCAGAAAAACATCTACTTCTGCTTCATTGACTATGCCAAAGCCTTCGACTGTGTAGACCACAACAAACTATGGCAAGTCCTTAAAGGAATGGGAGTGCCTGAACACCTTATCTGTCTCCTAAGAAATCTATATGTGGGACAAGCAGCAACCGTCAGAACTGGATATGGAACAACTGACTGGTTTAGAATCGGGAAAGGAGTACGACAAGGCTGTATACTGTCACCTTGCCTATTTAACTTATATGCAGAGTACATCATGAGAAAGGCCGGTGTGGATGAATCTCAAGCCGGAATTAAGATTGCCGGAAGAAATATCAACAACCTCAGATACGCAGATGATACTACTCTAATAGCAGAGAGTGAGGAAGAATTAAAGAACCTCTTAATGAGGGTGAAAGAGGAGAGTGAAAAAAACGGGCTGAAGCTCAACATCAAAAAAACTAAGATCATGGCCACTGGTCCCATCACCTCCTGGCAAATAGAAGGGGAAGAAATGGAGGCAATGACAGAGTTTATTTTCTTGGGCTCCTTGATCACTGCAGATGGCGACTGCAGCAACGAAATAAAAAGACGCCTGCTTCTTGGGAGGAAAGCAATGGCAAACCTAGATAGCATCCTAAAGAGCAGAGACATCACTTTGCCAACTAAGGTCAGGATGGTTAAAGCTATGGTTTTTCCAGTAGTGATGTATGGAAGTGAGAGCTGGACTATAAAGAAGGCTGATCGCCGCAGAATCGATGCTTTTGAGCTGTGGTGCTGGAGGAGAGTCTTGAGAGTCCCCTGGACTGCAAGGAGATCAAACCTATCCATTCTGAAAGAAATCAACCCTGAATGCTCACTGGAAGGACAGATTTTGAAGTTGAGGCTCCAGTACTTTGGCCACCTCATGAGAAGAGAGGACTCCCTGGAAAAGGCCCTGATGCTGGGAAAAATCGAAGGCAAAAGGAAAAGAGGACGACAGAGAATGAGATGGTTGGACAGTGTCATCGATGCAACCAAAATGAATTTGACAAAACTCCGGGAGGCAGTGGAGGATAGGAAGGCCTGGCGAGCTCTGGTCCATGGGGTCACGAAGAGTCGGACACGACTGAACGACTGAACAACAACAACAACAACAATTAGTGGCCCAATTTTTCTAGCCCTGGCCTGTCTCCAAACCAGGCAGGGCCACTCAAAGTGTCATTGGAAAGGGTCTGTCTGTATTGGCCCAATGTTTCTCCTTTTGCCATGGCTGGTCTGAGAGAGACCCTAATACCTTCCTTCCTTGGTGCTTCACACCATTCCCTTGGCCCTACGAGCCTGCCTGCCTGCCTGCCTGCCTGCCTGCCTACCTGTATTCTCTCACACACAAAGTGGTGAGGAAGCCATTTACAACAACCTACCTCAAAGACTGAGTATCAGGGGGCAAGCTCCCCTCCTTACAGCCTTAAAGAAATAGACCCACCCAGTTCTCCTGCTTCCACTCTGTCTTCTTGGTTGCCAAAACCCGGTCTCCTGGGGTGGCGAGAGAAACTCTGCCTGCCAAGGAAGCCTCCATGTTTGGTTCTTGGTGGATACTCTGTCCCACACTGACTGTGTGAGTCTGTAATTTACACAGACCTAGCTCTGTCTCCTCCGCCACTCTTTCTACTGGGCTGCCAGCCGTGGCTCACAAAGAAGGGAAACGTCCTTGTTGTGTGTGCGTACTCCTGGCCGAAAGTCCCCTGTGTGGATCTTGGTGCTGTGCTGTGTGACTCATTGTGCGCACACTTGGTGCTTAAACATTTTATAATCATTTCTGCCCTAACCCCGGAACAAAGGCTGCCGGACCAGAAAAGTTACTGGTTGCAAATCTAGGTTGTGATTGATGATGATGATTGAGTTATGGAAACACTCTTCAGGAACAGCTGGTGGTTGGCTTAGGGTTAGGGTTAAGGGGGATGTTTAGGCCTCCGCTACACTGTCCTCTGGGCTGCACCACACTGTGTCTCACTAAGAAGGGCTGGAGTGGAATGTACTTGCGCGTACCACAGTTCAGCACAATAATCGTTTGTTTTTTAGAAATAGAAGAGCCTTTCAGGAGGAAGTTCCAGGCTTGGCTCTTGGAGTTGTGGAACTGCTGTGATTCACTACGAAGGGCATGGAGATGGAATGCCGGCACGGCAGTTAGGAGCAGTCTACCAGCACACAGCTGGGAAAGAAAGTCAGAAAGCTTGGCTTGCTGTCCTTTTGGAAGCCTGTGTGGTCAAAGACTCAGACTCACTCTAGCTCTGTGTCTTCTCCCTGCCTGCCTGTCAGGCTCCCCCCACTTCCGGCTTAGAGGAGGCCTTCCAGCCGCTTCTCCTTCACCCTAACATCATGGTCCAGTTAGTGCTTCAAGTTCAGCCCTGTCGCCACTGCCCTCAACTTGCCCATGCAGCAACCACGGTTGTGCCCGCTTCTTGGCGGAAAACCTCTTGAAGACCAACTGTAACAGTGCATTCACTCAACAACTATTTGTTTGCACACACTGTGCCTCACAGAGAAGGGAATTGTGCTTGTGTGCTAGAAAACAGCCGTGGGGTGGGCCCGTGATTAGGCAGAACTCATGTGAAAGCACCCTTGGACTCTGCCTGGGACAGTGACAGGACTCTGCAGGAAGGAGTGCCGCAGTGTGGGAGTGTTGTCAGCCTCCGGACCGCCAATTAGTCTTCAGTGGGCTGCCATTGCCATACACTGTGGCTCACAAAGAAGGGCAACTTACTGCCATGCTGGTGGCCCTCTGTCACCGTTACAAATAGGACAGTTTATCAGAAAGTTCAAGGCTTGGCTCTTAGAGTTGTGGGGAATGTGATTCACTACGAAGGGCATGCCACTGGGATGCAATGCACTGACTGTGGCTCTCTGTGAAGGGAGGGAGCAAGGAAGCCTCCACTCCAGGCTTGGTTCTTTGTGGGTACTCTGACTCACACAGACAGTGAGCCTGTGTTTCTCAGGCCTACTGTCTTCCGTGGACTGCAAAGCTATGTCTCACTGAGAAGGGAACATGGCTGTGCTGGCCTGCTAGGAGTTTATGGCCGGGGAAAGCAGCACACAGCTGTGTAGGAAGACCCTCTGGCTTGCAGTCCTTTTGTCAGAGTGGTCTCAGGCCTCAGAGTCAGACACCATGTGGACTCTGCTTTTCCACTGGGCTGCCAACTGTGGCTCACGAAGAAGGGCAATTTCCTGGCGTCCTCCTCAGGCCATTCAGTCACGCTGGGGAGCTGGAGCTTCCTGGCAATGTTCCTCCCCTACGGAGGCCCTGTGGCCTCAGACTCAGGCTATGTGGGCTCCTCCAGCCACTCTTTCCTCTTGGATGCAAAACACTGTGGCTCACTAAGAAGGAAAGAGAAGTTGTGTGTGCAGCACGCACTCCAGTAGTTTCTCTGACAGTTCCATCCAGGCTTGGCTGTTGGAGTTGTAGGAGCTGGGATTCACAACGAAGGCCATGGTCGTGGTCGGGATTGCTGGCCCAGCATTCAATTACTCCAGCTTGTGGCCTCCGCCACTCTTTCCTCTGGGATGCAAAACACTGTGCCTCACTAAGAAGGGAAGAGTAGTTGGGTGCCAGCACTCCAGTAATTTCTCTGACAGTTCCATCCAGGCTTGGCTGTTAGAGTTGTAGGAGCTGGGATTCACAACGAAGGCCATGGTCGTGGTCGGGATTGCTGGCCCAGCATTCAATTACTCCAGCTTGTGGCCTCCACCACTCTTTCCTCTGGGATGCAAAACACTGTGCCTCACTAAGAAGGGAAGAGTACTTGGGTGCCAGCACTCCAGTAGTTTCTCTGACAGTTCCATCCAGGCTTGGCTGTTGGAGTTGTAGGAGCTGGGATTCACAACGAAGGCCATGGTCGTGGTCGGGATTGCTGGCCCAGCATTCAATTACGCCAGCTTGTGGCCTCCACCACTCTTTCCTCTGGGATGCAAAACACTGTGCCTCACTAAGAAGGGAAGAGTACTTGGGTGTCAGCACTCCAGTAGTTTCTCTGACAGTTCCAGGCTTGGCTGTTGGAGTTGTAGGAGCTGGGATTCACAACGAAGGCCATGGTCGTGGATTGCTGGCCCAGCATTCAATTACTCCAGCTTGTGGCCTCCGCCACTCTTTCCCCTGGGGTGCAAGACACTGTGCCTCACAACGAAGATAAGAGGACTTGGGTGCCAGCCCTCCATTAGTTTATTGCAAAGTTGCAGGCTTGGCTCTTGGAGTTGTGTGGGAACCAACTGTGATTCACAAAGAAGGGCATGGTAGTAGACTGCCGGGCCGGCAGGTAGCAAGTCTACCAGCACACAGCTGGGGACTTGGGGAGGAAGAGTCAGACTCAGAATGTGGCTTGCTGTCCTTTTTGCAGCCAGTGTGGTGCCAGACCAAACTCAAGGTGATTGGCCTCCTCCTCCAGTCTTTCCTCTGGGCTGCAAGACACCGTGTTTCACATGGAAGGGGGTCCCTGATACAGCACCGCCAAGACTTAGTCAAAAAGTGACATGTGGTGGACGGTGGTGCATCGCAGGCAGTGTGGTGCCAGACCAAACTCAAGGTGATTGGCCTCCTCCTCCAGTCTTTCCTCTGGGCTGCAAGACGCCGTGTTTCACACAGCAGGGAGGTACTGATTTGAACAGCATTCGTACGTACAGCACCACACCAAGACTTAGTCAAAAAGTGACATGTGGTGGACAGTGGTGCATCGCAGGCAGTGTGGTGCCAGACCAAACTCAAGGTGATTGGCCTCCTCCGCCAGTCTTTCCTCTGGGCTGCAAGACGCCGTGTTTCACACGGAAGGGGGGTACTGATTTGAACAGCGTTCGTACTACGTACAGCACCACCCAAGAGTTTGTCAGAAAGTGCCATGTGGTGCATCACAGGCAGTGTGGTGCCAGACCAGACTCAAGGTGATTGGCCTCCTCCGCAACTCAGTCCTCTGGGCTGCAAGACACTGTGACCCAAGGCCAGTGCCATTTAAATTCCTGTCATGCCATTCAGCTCCATCCTTTTTATACTGGAGCTGGCAAGGAGCCTGCCGCACTCTGGCTCTGTGCTGTGGTGCTCTCATACTCTGCCTTGTGGCCTGACCGGAGTGGCCGCCCTTACTCTGGCCTTATGGACCAGAGATAGTCCTCCTCCTTGTATAGCCTAGTGGGCTGGGCTGTGGGCTGTAAAAACTTAAGCCAGAGCAACCCAGAGCCCTATCCCATTCCCATCCCTACCAAAACTATTCCTGGCTGTAGCTACTAGCTAGGTACGTAGCTTAACCACCTCAGGCTCTAACTGCTAATGTTTTTTTTTTTACCATGACCAAAAGCAGGGTTGCATTGGCTTTGGCTTTATTGCTTGTCCTTTAAGTGTGTGTGACTTTGACTGTGAATGTGAAGTGAAGGCAGAAGGACCTTGGTGATGGGGGGCCAATTTGAGAGGAGTAGAGGAGTAGACCCCTCATTCAGATTTGGGGAGGAACGGAATGTCTGTTTCTCCTGCTGCCTCTGAGAGAGGTGGAGGGGAGATGGGATGGATTCAAAACCAAACAACAAAAAAGTACAACAAACAGGCACGTCAGCCAGACCAAGTAGGGTGGCTGGCTGGTTCAGCATCAGCAGATTCAGCAGCACAGCAGACCAAGAGAAAAAAAGAAATGCAAATTTGTTTCTGCCCCACTTTGTTTGCTTAGGATGCACTAGCCTTGTTGTGCAGCAGCAAGTCCATCACCCAGGCAGGTTTAAACTGTATTTCGCCTGCTCATTTGCGGGACCCGCGCCCACCCGTTTTCCAAGTCGTGCCCATCTCTAGCTGTGACTTCCGGCAGATATTGTAGAATTCCCTATAAGAGTAGGCTGTGTTGGTTCTGCCGGTTAGAACCTGACTCGATTTTCCATATCCTGATAAGTTGTCCGGCACATCAGACCATCCGACAACAACTTCTTGGAACCTTCATTTCTAAAATACCACCAGTACCAGAGATTGTGACTACACGTCTTTTGGCAGATAAAAATTCTCACTTGACAGTTTCAGTGGCTAAATATTTATCACTTGTCTGTCAGAAAAAAACATTCCACTTCCCAGTCCAGACCCGTTTTAAGCACAGAGTAATTTTAGACAGATTCTTTTATATTTATATTAATGCACCAAAGTATATCTATACATTTGTTAATATATTTTATGCCAATAAAGGTGAATTGAATTGAAAAAAAATTGAGCTGTGGTGCTGGAGGAGAGTCTTGAGAGTCCCCTGGACTGCAAGGAGATCAAGCCTATCCATCCTGAAAGAAATCAACCCGAATGTTCACTGGAAGGACAGATTTTGAAGCTGAGACTCCAGTACTCTGGCCACCTCATGAGGAGAGAGGACTCCTTGGAAAAGTCCCTGAGGTTGGGAAAGATTGAAGGCAAAAAGACAAGAGGACAGCAGAGAATGAGATGGTTGGACGGTGTCATCGATGCAACCAATATGGATTTGACAAAACTCTGGGAGGCAGTGGAAGACAGGAAGGCCTGGCGAGCTCTGGTCCATGGCGTCATGAAGAGTCAGACATGATTGAACGACTGAACAACAAGTGCTATTTTGTGCTCTAAGTAAAAGGTTTTAGTCACTGAAATCAATGATATGTATATGACATTCAGGCTCCATTTGTTTCATTTTGTTTACTTGACTTGTCGCTATCATTCATTTTCTTTTGGGGCAGTATCTTTCCCTCTTTCTCCCTTTTATACAGCAGAAAGATGACCACAGCCACATTATTTCAAGCTCATAATCAGAATGTGGCTGTTGTGTGCTGTCAAGTCATTTCTGTCTTAGGGCGACCCTGTGAGCAATCAATTGCCAAAATGTCCTGTCCCCAACAGCCCCTTTGAGGTCTTGCAAACTGAAGCCAGTAGCTTTCTTTAGGGGGTCAATCCATTTTGTGTTTGAACTTCTGCTTTTTCTGCTGCTTTCAACTTTCTCAGCAATTCAGCACACCATGTTTTGCAGTAGAACATGCTATGTGCTCTCTAGTAACCTCCGATATTTGGTGACCCTTTGAATGAGCACTCTCCAAAATGTCTATCTTGACTGCCCAAATCAGATCTTGTAGACTCAAATCTGTGGTTTCATTTGAGTTGAGTCCATCTTGTATTTGATCCTCCCCTTTTCCTTCTGCCTCCTACCTTTCCCAGCATCATTGTCTTTTCCAGAGAATCCTTATTCTTTGCTTAAAGACAGCCTCAGCTTCAATATTTTTGCTTTCTGGCTTGATTTGATCTAGAGCCCACTTATTTCTCTTTCTGGCAGTCCAGGATATCTGCAAAACTCTTTTCTAGAATCACATTTCAAATTAACCCATTTCTTCTTGACACCTCTTCTACTGTTCGACATTCACACCCATATGTGGTAGACACCTGGCTGGAAAATAGTACCTGTGAAAGGGATCTGGGAGTCTTGGTGGAATTGAACAGGAGCCAGCAGTGTGATGCGGCAGCCAAGAAAGCCAACACAATTCTTGGTTGCAACAATAGAAGCATAGTGATAGTACCACTCCATTCTGCTCTGGTTAGACCCCATCTGGAGTACCGTGTCCACTTCTGTGCACGCCAATTTAAAACAAGTCCAGAAGAGGGCGACCAAGATGATTGAGGGTCTGGAAGAAATGTCTTACATGGAGCGGCTTAGGGAGCTGGGAATGTTTAGCCTTACAAAAAGAAGACTGAGTGGGGATATGATAGCTATCTTTAAATATTTGAAAGGGTGTCATATTAAACAAGAAACAGGTTTGTTTTCCATGGCTTCAGAGACTAGGACGCAGGGCAATGGTCTCAAACTACAGGAAAAGAGATTCCATTTGAACATTAGTAAGAACTTCATGACAGTTAGAGCTTTTCGGCAGTGGAATATGCTGCCACGGAGGGTGGTGGAGTCTCCTTCTTTGGAGGTTTTTAAGCAAAGTCTGGATGGCCATTTGTCGGGAGTCCTATGATGGGGGTTCCTGCATGGCAGGGGGTTGGATGAGATGGGACCTTGAGGTCTCTTCGAACTCTATGATTCTATGATTCTATGAACAGGAAATACAAGCATGTGGATAATCTTTGTCAGAATATGTTATCCATGATAAATAGACATGGGCACGACTTGGCGAAATTTTTGTTTCCGTTTCTGTTTCTCGTTTCCATTACGTAACGGAAACGGTAACAACAATTACTCCGCCAGAACTCAAACTCGAACCGACTAAAGAAAAATTGGGTCTGATTTGTCGTTGTCGTTTCTGGCATCGCAGCGATCACACGATGCCAAGCGGCACAGGGGAAAAGTTTTAAAAATAAAAAACCCCCGATTCCCGGCAAAAAATGAGGCAAAAATATGCCTGCCTGAGGGCAGCTACCAGAGGGGTGGTTTTGGGGGGGGGGTCCCCGGCCTCCCCCCTCTCCTCTCCTGGGCTGCGCAAAGTGCGCATCCTCGTTGAGTCGCAACTCGCCAAGCGGCGCGGCAGAGAAAAAAAGTTATAAAAAAAAAAACCGATTCCTTCCCGGCCAAAAAAGCAGGCGAAAATATGCCTGCCTCAGTGAGGGCACCTACTAGAGGGGTGGTTTCCTGGGGGGGGTCCCCGGCCTCCCCCCTCCTCTCCTGGGCTGCGCAAAGTGCGCATCCTCGTCAAGTTGCCACGCCAACTCGCCAACTCGCCAAGCGGCGCGGCACAGAAAAAAAAGTTTTAAAAATTAAAAAAAAAATGATTCCCGGCCAAAAAAGCAGACAAAAATATGCCTGCCTCAGTGAGGGCACCTACCAGAAGGGTGGTTTCTGGGGGGGGGGTCCCTGGCCCTCCCCCCTCTCCTCTCCTGGGCTGTGCATCCTCGTCGTCTCACCAACTCGCCATGCCATGCGGTGCGGGCGGGGGATCCAAAATGGGGCAACCGCAATATTTATTTTGAAATCGCGTGGTCCAAAAACACACCAAAGCACCACAGAAACATGCAAAAATAGCGATTTTAAAACTTCCTGAATTTTTACAGTAGCAGCAGTGGGTTTTTCTTGCAACAAAACGTCTCCATTGATTTTATTTTATTTTATTTTTATTTTTATTTTTTTACACCTGTGCAATGATGGGCTGGCCATGGGAGTGGACCATGCAAATTTTTGGAGCCATTCCACCAATTGCATGGCCACTTGGCCAGGTTTTGACCAAGACTTCTGGGATGTGCCAGTCGGGCATAAAAAGCCCACTAACCCTAGCCCGAACCCGAACCCGAACCCTAACCCTAACCCATACGCCAGTACACTGTCCTTCTTAGTGGGTCAGAGAGGCACCCAAAGGTGCACCCCAGTAACTCACCCTAACCTTACCAGTAACCCTAAGCCTTGCCCTTGCGCTAACTCCTAACCCCAAGCCAGATCTGTGTACTCGTATTGCACTACAGCAAGTACACTTCCCTTCTTAGTGAGTCACAGCGGGCGCCTGTAAGGGTCCTCTGTCACTTCATTCCCCAGCCCAAGTGCAGGCAGTGAGTCACAGAGGCACCCGAAAGAGAGGTGCCTCTGCCTGCTGCAACTGCAACTTAATGGTATGCATATCCAATTGGCTATGCATGCCATTTTGTAGCGGGCCAGAGGAGGCACCCACCCCAGAGAGGTGCCTCCAGGAGCCCACTTTCCCTTCATAGCAGGCCAGAGGAGGCACCCACCTCAGAGAGGTGCCTCCAGGAGCCCCCCCCAAAAAACCAGTACTAACGATAGATGAAAAACCGATAAATTTTTTGAAATGACAAAATTTTGGAAAATTTCACAAAAAACGGAAACGAGCCGAAACGGGCCGGCTCCGACACACAACAACTTGAAACGTAATTTTTCCTGGTCGTGCCCATCTCTAATGATAAATGTATATTTCCTTTTCTGTTCCTCAAGCAGTTTTGTGTTCCTTGGCATTCGTTTTTTTTTTAAAACTGCACCACGAGAAAAATGGGTGACAAAAGGAGGCCATTAAAAGACAAGGTGGCATTTCCTTGTGTCTTCTGCAGCTATGGTGATGAGAAGCATTTCAGTGGGGTTAAAACAAAATAATGCTTCACCAAGGCATCACAGCCTGTGTCAGAACAAAGTATGTGAAATTGTGCTGCAAACCTGTGCATGCCAGGGGAAGCCAAACACTGGATAAATGCAATACCTCCAGGCCTCCTATTCCCCAATGATAGGTGTCTGCTGTATTTTCCCCAGCTTTTCTATCATTTGTCTCACAAATAAATATGTAGACATGGAGGCAGAGTGTTTTGTGTTGCATACCAAGATCATGGGAAATGGCCTCCAGCTTAAGGACAAATCATTCTATGCATGATGAATCCTTTCAATATCAAGAGCCCTGGAAAAGTGACAGCAGCTCATAGTCATTAGCTCTTGGCACTATTCTCCAACAGAGGAGACAGGGAGGGGTCTTTTCTCACTACGGCATCCAAGGCTTGTCAAGCATTACACCAACCAGTCCACGTTTCAATGGAATAATTTACTTTCTTCACCAATGTTTTGGTGTAATTGCGACAAAGGAGCAATCAGATAGAGTGTTAAAAAAAGAAGGAGCCCCCCATGAGAAGGAGGAACGAAACTCTCTATACAAGTATAGGAAGAATGTGTATTTTGATGAGGAGTCATGCTTGCCCCTGTTGCAACTTCACTACTGCACGTCAGCAACAGGAAGAGAGACACGTACATTGGAATAGATTTAGTATGGAACTACAAATCACAAGGTAACACATACTAGGAAAGAAGACCTAGCCACCTGCCAAGTGATGCCATTATGTTGAGTTTACCCTTCCATGGCATCATTCAATGGCTGGGTATCATTGTGTAGTATAAATTTTCCACCTCCACTTTCCACTGTTGGATGACAGTTTGGAATTGTTGTCACTGTCAGGCTTGGATAAGTAACTACTGAAAAGGAGAGCTCACCACTGAGCTATTATTGTTGGCAGGAGCCCTGCACAAATCATTTTACCATTGGAGTTTTGTGTACATGAGAGGTAAGAGAGCAATGCCAGAGATCAGGATGCTGTGGCCCACCTTCTAGTATTACAAGAATTTCCTACTTCATATGCCCCATCCAGCACGATCCACAAACCTAAAGCCCCTTTTGAGTGTGCATTGAGGTCTGCAAGGGGAGGGGATCCTTTGACTGAAGCTATTCCATCAGTGGAACAATCTTTTTGGATTGAATTTTGGCTACGAAAAATGCCTTTTTAATTGGACTAAATACCTGGCTAATTCAATACCCTATATCTCTTGGTGACCCCAATAAACATTTATTTATTTATTTATTTATTTATTTATTTATTTATTTATTTATTTATCTCTCTATCTATCGGGGATGCCCTCAACCAGAGAATAAATTGCAAAAGGTTATCCTGCCATCTTTTCCACAATTCTTATTCTATTTATTGTATTTATTTATTTTAGAGTACCTGCCTAGATGCCCTAAGCACATCCGATCTTGCCTGATTTCGGAAGCTAAGCAGGGTTGGCCCTGGTTAGTACTTGGATGGGAGACCACCAGGGAATACCAGGTGCTGTAGGCGCCTGGAGTAGGAACTGGCAAGCCACTCCAGTATTCCTGCCAAGAAAACTCCATGGTCATGGGGTCACGAAGAGTCGGTCACGACTGTAACGACACAACACACATTTTAGAGTATTTTTACCCTGCCTTTCTCCTTGGAAAAGTGTAATAGGGTTTACATAGTGTCAATGTAAAGCAATAAGGTTATAATTAGTTATAAATGCAAAGTCTATGTGCTCCTGTAGATTCAAATAAAAGACACATAATAGGTAGACCATCATTCAGGGAAAGCTTATCTGAAGAGAAAGGTCTTTGCCTGTTGAGGCAGTCCTAGCCTGTAGTGGGAGGGAGTTCCAGAGTCTGGGCACAGCAGCTGATAAGGCCCTTTCATGGGTTCCTACAAGATGTACCTGAGAGGGTGATGGGATGGAGAGAAGGGACTCTCCTGATGACCTTAACACCCAAGTCAGTTCATACTGTGAGATCTGATCTTTGAGGTAGCTAGGACCCAGGACATATAGTGCTTTGCAGGTCAAGGTCAGCACCTTGAATTGTGCTTGATAGCTGATTGGCAGCCAGTGAAGCTGCTTTAAAGGGGGTGTAATGTGATCTTTGTACCCCGCACCAGTCAGCTCTAAACATGGGGTTACATTAAGCTGTCCTAGACTTTCTCTATTTTTTTTTGACCCCTAGAGCTGCCTAAAGCAGTAATTTTTTGTCCTTTTTGGTGAAATGAATTCCCAGGATGAATTTTACCTCATGTGAGGCATTTTGGATTATCTGATAATATCATACTGGGTAGCTTAGAATTGGTAGACCAACATTCATTAAAATGGCTAGTCCCTTGGTTAGTGTAACAGGTTGCACTAGAGTAAATCTACTGAATCAGCAGAGATTTGCAAAGTCAACTGCCTCATAAGTTCCATGGGTTTAAATGAATTTACACTGATTGTGACTTTCTACACTATAGTAACTAGAGTAGGTTGTAACTAGAGTACATTTGAATTAATGGGATATTGACTTACCTTTAAGGGACCTACTCTAGTACTTATCAGCTCCTAAATCAGAGATGGACATCTTCCTAGTGTATGGATCAGACATGATATCTGCTTCCAACCTGGTCTAGGCAACACAACCACTGAAATGAGGCCCTTGCCACCAGGGTTCTCCTCACCATACCTTTTATTTGTTTTATTTATTAAATTTATATACTGCTCCATCTGGCTGCACAGCTACTCTGGGCGGTTTACAAAGTTGTACAATCAAGACACACAATGAATAAACAAACCAATAATAAAAACATAAGTAAAATAATATAGTAGGACCCCCGTATCCACTGATTTATAAACCACTTATTCAGTTATCCACGGTTGACAGAGGAAAAAATTAAATAAATAATAAAAATAAAATAAAAATAAATTCAGCAGCCGCAATGCAAGCTACTGTCACAAGCAGCATCTGTAAAGGAAGCTACTATCATAAAACAGCATCCATAAAGCAAGCTGCTGTTACAAACAGAGGCTGTAAAGCAAGCTACTGCCACAAAACAGCAGCCATAAAGCAAGCTACTGTCTCAAAACAGAAGTTTTGGGGATTTTTGGTGTTCTCTCTTATCCGTGGTTTTCATTATCCACAGGCAGGCCTGGAACTAATTCCTAGCAGATACCGGGGTCCTACTGTATCTATCTGAGCATCAAACAGGAGCATGATGGCCTAAAAACAAACAAAAAAGTGCATAAACAGCAAGTCTTCATAGCATATCCTCACTCTCAACAGTCCAGACAGATCAACGAATGCCAAAAAACCTTCTAGACTAGGAAGGGGAGGGCATTCCTTTTGCTCCTGGGTATGTAGAAAAGGCATCTTTGACTTTCTGTGGTGTTGCTGAATTTCTATCAATATTAGCAGATGAGGAGGGTGGGGCTACAAGGAAGCCAAGAGGTGAAAGGTCTGTAGCCCACAGGATTTGAAAAAAGAAGATTTACTTTAATTTTACAGCACACTGTCTTTATGACTACTAGCAAACAAGACGGTTGTAAAATCAGACCATTTATGGCATTGCCTGGGGTTTCAAATGAAGCCATAATTCAAGTTTTCAAATCAGTCTCCATTTTGTTTTCAGTTATCTAAGTACACCTTCCTTTTCCCTCTTAAACGATGTGTGTTTTTATAGTGAGGGGAGAGAAGGTGTCTGTGTGAAAAAGACATGCAAAATTTTGCTATTAGTAACACTTTCTTTGGCACATGAAAGCTGGTGAGAAATTAGGTTTGTCAGCTTGCTTCTCTGTCTTCGTCCCATTAGGACTCTTGAGGGAACACGGCACAGCCATAGCTACTATTGCTACCTCAGCAAATGAGCTTATGGAAAAATTAAATGGCAGATTCTATCTGCACTACTTCATTTCAGATATGGGATGTTGTCTGACGCACCATTTGTTCTTTAAAAAACCACACACATAACATAATAACAAGGAGTCATGTTTCCCTCTTTATCAATTAGCCTAACTAATACTCTTGTTTCTGATCATTGAGGTTATTTATTTCCCCCCTTTCTGCCTGACAGCCTCTCCAAGGCAGCTTCTGTGGATGTTAATAAAGTAATAAAGCCGCATTACAACATCTGAAGAGGTAACACCTTGCAATGAGCAGCAATAAGATCAGCAGTAAAATCAGTATCATCTTACAAATTGTCAGCCATTACAGCCACTGATGCCCTGTCTAGTTTTTAAGGAACCATGTGCAGCCCAAGCACATACATAGAGAGTGTCTCAGCCTGCTTCCTCCATCATCATGCTGAGCATATGAGCTGGATTGACTATACCCAGATGGCCTCTCCACATGAGTCCAATTTCCCTAGAGATGGGTTTCTCGGGCTTCTGTGTGGAGGCTACCCAGCTATAGCTACCATCCTTCTCCAGGCTGTGGGATATTCATGGTCAACCATGAGAATAGAGGGGACCAGGGTGAGTTTGCTCCTCTCAGCCTATGTGGTCTCCATTTGCTTCTTCAGTGTCTGAATAGACTTGATTTATAATGGCTATGTAGCAGGCAGTGGCCTACAAGAAAACCCAAGATCAGTTATTTCGTAGCTTTGCCTGGGGAATCTCTGGAACTACCAGGGAGTCTCCCATCCAAGACATATGAGCGTCATCCTTCCTTATTTCAGCACTAGAGATGGGCACGAATAAAAAAAACGATGTTTCATTTGTCGTTTGTCATTTGGAAGGTCTGTTTTGGTTCATTTCCGTTTTTCATGAATTTTTGCAAAAAATTCATTTCCATTTTCATTCATTTTGTTACCGTTTCGTTACCATTTATTTTTTTTAGCATTTAAAGCAGTTCACTGTACTGCAGTAACGAAAACGAAACACACAACAAAATTTCCGGTGTTTCTATTCATTTCGTTTCATTTTGGAGACAAAATTCGTTTGTCATTTCATTGCGTAACGAAACAAAAAACAAAAACGGAAACAAAAAATTGTTCATTTCGTGCCCATCTCTATTCAGCACAGGCATATATTTGTGGGAATCCAGTATAGAAGGAGAGTTAGCATCTGAAAAATAAACTTGCCAAGCACTGCTGTGGGCACAGCCACATCCGGAGACAGACGATTACTTCACATCCTTCCTCGTTCTGAGTTGACGTTCGTTTTATGATCACATTGCTCTCAGTCATGTGGTCTTGTCCCTGTACTGTCCCTGTTCCTGTGTACCCACGGGCATGATTGATGGTACTGTGATGACTGTTACTGCACATCCTTGTTTCGTGACAACATCTGAACTTCTCAGCCTTCGTTCTCAGTTTTTTCTTTGCTTCGACCTTCCATTTTTCGATCATTCGAATCTCCTCAACTTTGCCTTCAACGCATTATGGTGCTAAGTTTGAGGCATTTGTCTTTTAATCTCTCTGCACTGTGTTGCTGACTCCATAGTTAATGTACTGGAGAATGGCAGTTTGCATTCCTGCCACTAGATGGAGAGTGGCATATTGTGTGACGAGTCTTGCCTCACGGGCATTCGTCTCGGAACGAGAACTGAGACGAGCAGATTCCCGAGGCCAGGGAGGGGAATCGCTCATCCCGCTTAAATCCCAGTTCAGGGGGCATGGTCGAACTCCCATCATCACACAATGGATGTGGAGTAAGATTTCTTTGTACCGATCCCAAGCGGGACGGTGAACCGCAATGAAAAGAATGTGAAGGAACAGTCTCTCCCTCTCTCTCCTTCATACATTCACTGTACAGGGTGGGGGGCAGGGGACTCATTTGTGTCCTTGTTCGGCAGCTTCTGTCATTTCAAATCAAATATTTCAGTATAGATTAATGAGCAATGCAGAATTACTAAAAAATTGCTCTGAATTTTGTACAGCCCGGCCGTTTCATTTATGATTTCAGTGCTTTAGCTAATATTTTATACCCTTAACAGGACCACAGAGAAAGAAACAGAGAGAGAGAGAGAGAGAGAACGAGAGAGAGCACATACATTTTAGTATAATTGAGAATAGGTTGGAGATTCAAGTCTAGAAGGTAATTAAAATTCCAGTCACACCATGCCTACAATCACAGCAATAACACTGTACATGCACTCATTAAGGAAACATTCAGTTAGTCACTTCGCAATCAGGTTTAAAATGATTTTCCTCTCTCTGTACTGGATTCCCACAAGCATACGCCGGTGCTGAAATAAGAAATAAATAATCTGAAAAGGAGAAAATGACATGTATTGAAAACGTAGGGCTCTAACTCAGTCAAATGTTTAGTTGTGTACTTTTTAATACCTCCATTTTAAAAGGAGAAAATGGGACAGTTTATTTCTCAGCATTTCTACTCCTTTCTTTCTTAGTCCCATCTCATTTCCATCAAGTGGGTTTCCCCATTGAAGTGTCATCTGATTCAAAGTATATCACAATGCTGTAGGCTCAAGTTTGACAGTTTAGAAGCCAGCTTAAATGGATCATGGTGCTCTGCTGTTTTAAATTTGTTTTAGCATTAATTTTAATTTTTACTATAAAAGCCATTTAATTATTTTAAATTATTTATATGCCTACTGTTTCTAACTTTTGAATGCTTTTTAAAAGGATGCAAGCCACCTTCAGTTCTTTTTAATAAATAGCAAACTGAAGATAACACAAAATAGCAAATAAAATGAAGATGATGATTCTGCATTTGAGAAAAAAAATATCCCAGATGGCAGTCTCACTAGAAATGCACCATAAAGCCACTATAAATAGAGCAATTATATCTTAGATCAGGCCCAGGCTATCTGAAGAATATGATATTTATTCTGTATGAGGTTTTGAAGTCTTTGGTGGAGGTTTTTCTCTTGTTGCCACCACTTGGGTACCTCTACATGTCTCGTGGAAATGCAAGAGAGGATATAGGTTTTGGTGGCTGTTCCCAGGCTGCTCCCAGAGTGTAGAATTCCCTTTCAAAACAAAGTGTGCTCCTTATACACAGCCCAACAGCACTTAAAGCACTCCCTGGTGATGTAAAATATAAATATGCAGGCTAAACATTGCCCCCCAGCTCAAGTGAGCTGGGCACTCAATTTACCAACCATGGAAGCGTGGAAGACTGACTCAACTTTAAGCTGCTTTTAATTAGGGAATAAACCTGAGTAGTGAGGAGAGCTTTGGTAGCAGTACTGCAACTTAACCACTGCACCATCAGGCTCTTTCAAGAAGGTTAGTGAAGGTGAACCTTCGGCACTCCAGATGTTTTGGTCCACAATTCCCAGAATTCCAAGCCTATATTCCCATTGACAAAGAAGGACTGTGGGGGTTGTGGTCCAAAACATCTGGGGTGCTGAATGTGTACCACCACTGGGCTAGATTCACATCCTCCTTGCTGTTCTTCCCTGGTTGACAAAGTTATTTCTCTTTAGTTCTTTGGGAACTGAATATTGCATAGAGGAAGGAGGTTTTTTTTTACGAGGAATGGTATCCCCCCCCCTTAAATTTACTTCTATATTTTCTCCTATTAAACTGTTCTTCTTCCACGCATTTGCCTGCGGGTGCAAGATCTGCTTTTCAACCATTCTATGATATTTTAATTCCATGGTTGTCTTAATATGATCTGTTTTACTAAGTTTTGATGTTATAATTCATTATTGTATGTTTGCGATACAGTATCTTATTTGTACTAAGGAATGGCTGAATATGCATTAAATTAATACATTTTTAAAAGTATATAAACTCTTTTCCAGTTTTTTCCAAATTTGTGACAGTTGGAAAAAGATGTAAGCACTGAACAGCCAAGATGTGGCGGACATTGAGATTCCCCTGCAACGGTTCCTAACCATGGGGCTCCAGAGGTTCTCCTAGAAATAACCAATAATATCTACAGCTTTCTTAATATGCAGCATATTGCATATTCCTGTTATGCACAGTGCTGGTCCCCCTTTTAAGTTTGCTCTTTTACAACAGTTTCTAAAAATTTCTTTTTTCTTTATTTCTGAGTTTGCTGTACTGTTCAGTTCATTTTGTTTGGAAGGAGCACCATGGACCCCCTCTTAAAGGTTCCCCCACCAACTTCCCTCCTCCATCATACCAAGAATTGAAGTTATTTTTAGTAGCACTAGATTATGTAAGAGAGGGAAGGACCACATATGCTACCCCTCCCCTTCTCTTAATTTAAGCTGTGAGATATCAAATTTCAGGGGGGGGAAAATCATTGAGGATGACAGGTTTGAAGAATCTCCCTGTCTTCTTCCACAGAAAAATGCTTTTTAAAAGGACAGAAGCACCTGCTATTAAAAACTGACCTGGTGTTCACTTCTGGACCCTCAACAGCTGGTGATTGTCCACCTGAACATGAGGGTCATATTGTTAACTTCTCTCTAGGAACATGTCCAAGAAATTTAATTTTCCTTTACTGCTGCAAAATATAAAGTCCCTACCAGAGATGGACACAAATTGGCAAACTGGTGGTTCATGATGATCTGTGAGTGGTGGCTCCCCCCCAAACCTGGAACCATAAGCCATCATGAATCTGCTGAAAAATGAACCACTTTGCGCTGGTTTGTGCTGGGTAGGGAGCTACGTAATCTTGTTGCCCAAACCTGCTGCCTGCCTTCTCTGCCACCGCTGCAGGCCACCGGTGCCATTTTCAGAGGCAGTGGCAGGCTCCTGGCAGGGAGGCCAGGCATGCTGTCTCTATGCATGTGCCCTCTGCCCAGCTGATAGTTGGGTGCATGTTTAGAGACCGCAGGCCTGGCGTCCCTGTCAGGAGCCTCCTGTTCCCTCTGTGCATGTACCCATCTATTAGCTGGGTAGCAGGCACATGTAAAATGGCAGTGACCATCATCAGGAAGCCAGGCCACTGCTTCTGACCATGTGCCTGCTCCCCAGCATGGTGCATGTGCATGGGCAGCAGGGCCAGCATCCCTGCCACAAACCTGCCACTGCCTCTGAAGATGGCCCCAGCGGTCTGCAGCAGTGGCCAGAGGTGGAGGTGGCAGGATCAGGTAGGCAGAGGCGACAAGGGCAGCAGGAAGGGGGAAAGCAGCCCATCCCATTTTGCAAAATCTAACAAAGAGGCAATCAGAAAAATGTTTTGTGCTTCAGATTTCTTTGGCAAACTGAGATCTTCAAATCGGGTCATGATAAACCAAGCCTCGAACCAGCCCAGTCTGTCAGTTCCTCATTTATAGTTCAGTTTGTGCCCATCTCTCTCTGGCATGTGCTTTAGATTTGAAACTATTTGTAACTAGAATAAACCAAATGCTTTTAATGAATTTATCCTGTACATCTGATGCAGCATGTGTGGCGACAATCTTCAGCATTGTGAATAGCAAGATGCTGCCTCCAAAAACTTCCATCTTTCAAGCCAAATCCAAGAAGAGTGACTGATTATTGTGTTGTTTTCAAGTGACAAACATATTCAGACTTAAATAGTTCAACAGCTTAACCAGACAAAACGCAAGGAAGATTCCAAGAGCTCTGTTTACCAACAGATTTATAATTGCAAAATAAATTAAGCATGAAATGAAAACATTTTTAGTTTTAGCCATAATGCCATGAAATATTTGATGTTTCTTTAGAAATTATTTCTGGAAGGGAATCAGAAAGGAATTGTTGAGCAAGGTTATTTTAGTACATCTGCAAATGCAGGGTGAATTCCTTTTGTTACATAAATGTTAATTTCGAAGGAGATAATTAAAAGTCTTGAAAACACATACACACAGAGAGAGAGAGAGAGAGAGAGAGAGAGAGAGAGAGAGAGAGAGAGAGAGAGAGAGAGAGAGAGAGAGAGAGAGAGAGACTCCAGCTGGGTAAACCTGCAATCAGGAAGTATGATTGGAAAAGCCACTATAAGGTTTATGTTCGTCCCCATTTTTTTCTGTGCACTTTTCACATGGATCCCCCAGTTTGATTCCTGATCTGGTCTGTCATGATTTGGGCCTCTGAGAGGGTCACAAACTGATTTGTCCAAGTTTGTAAAGGCTGAAGCACATGTGCTGCTGATCCCCTCCCATGCCCCCTCAGCTGATCTAGCTACTCACTGGAACTTTCCATTATTTTCTGGCAACTCCTCAGCTTATCTTCCTCTCCCAACTATAGGACAGGCTTCTCTGTCCCTGCCATTTAGTATAAGTGGGAGATCGGCCGAGAGGGTGGGGCAGAGAGGTCTGAGCTGTACCAGGGAGTAGAAGATCAGCTGAGGAGTTGCCAAAAGGTAGCAAAGTGGGCTGGGCAAGTGGGTTTTTGAGCCAGAGGAGGTGAGGGAAAGGATCTGCTGCCTTTACAAATCAGGATGAATGGGTTCATACCCATCTGATTTGATTTTTTGCCTTGAAACAAGATTCAGTTGTAAACTCAGATCATCAGCCCTCCCAGTGAGGGTGCTTTCCCATGCACACTATAATCCGCTGCAAACTGCTCGCCGATCCGGAGCATAAAATTGTTTTCCCACGAGCAGCGGACTATAAAATAAAGTGTGACCATGCCCACTTATGCAAGTACCTGCTCTGGAGGTGGTAAAATCCTGTTCCGATGTGGACCTTCTTCGGACGTACTTTGTGCAGGCAGGAGGAGGAACCGAAGTGGAATGCAAAGGAGTGACTCCGTTCCTGGAGGACTCCGATGCGGGGTAGGAAATAGTAAATCCTCAGGGGCCCTCTAGTGGTTTGGCAGTCACAGGCAATCAATATTCCAGTGCAAAACACCATTAGGAACTCAAAATGAAACCTAAGCAATGCCGCGCTAAGGGAGAGGTGACGACTCCGGCATCTCAGCATACAGCCAAGGGGGAGAAGGGGATTTAGACCTACTACAGCCCCAGAAACTGAAAGGTAAAATTGCACTTTGCTGTAGATCTCAGCAAGATGACCATGGGAACACTGGATCCACAACATCAACCACGTGACCGCGCCGGGGGGGGGGTTATCTGGATCAAAGTTTGCTGTGGATTGTAGTGGACATGTGAAGAGACAGCGAGTTACTCCGGAAGATCAAAATGGCTTTGGTGTTTCTTTTCTAACTTTGCACTGGTGCACATTACATTTAGTGACATGTCATGCCTTAGAGGAGGAAGCAAATATTTATCTTAGTTAATTTTCCAGGGTTTGCATACTGGGCAACAGTAATATTTGCCCTCTGCAAGCAATCTGATTAAAATGAAATTCTAGCCCTAGAATGCATGGCACAAGCTGTCATGGAGTCAAGCCCAACTCTTTCCATCCATTCACCCCATATTAGACATTTGAAGCAGTGAATCAATCCATCCATCCTGTTTAGACTTGGAAGGTGCCAGAGCAACAGAGTGTCCTGTGCTGTGATGTGTCTCATTCTCATCATCATCACAGTTATTCTAAAAACACACAGACACATTGAAAAGACACATTGGGAAGACAAGAAAGGGCAGCACAAAAAACACCTCTGAATCACATTGTTGTTCTAGTTTCAAAAACATCTCTTCCAAAGTCCTGATGCATTGTTGGTGCTCTGTATACCAGAGCATTTTTCACTTATGAGTAAAAGGAGTCCAAATGGTGATAAAATTGATCTTTTTGTTCGTCCTTTTTGTCTTCTGTGTTTGTACGATAGGTTCCCCATGAGGGGGGTTAATCGACATCAACGCTAAATCCACCCAGAGATTTCCATCTTCCTGTTACTTCCTGGCTTGGCAATGTAATAGCAGAAACTTTGAGAATGGGTACATCAAACAACAGCATAAGTAAAAATGAAAGACCAGATCTCAGGATATAGAAAAATGGGAATCATCCTTAATCTTATTTTTAAAATGCTCAGGGCATTTCGGCACACAAACCTTCATCAGGACCTATATATAAAGATTAAAGATATATAAAGATTATTTATATCTTTCTACATCCCAATGCCTAGTCTCTTATTATGACTTCGATTTGTCAATGCAATGATCAGGGAATTCTTGAACAGTAGATACTGATTATCCCTAACAAAGGCATGTGGAACTGACAAAGCACTATATCTCTTCATACTTTGGTTGCTATCTTTGAAATGAGGTCTGTTATACTATCCTGAAAGACCAACACTTGGAGACTCACATACTCACATACTCAGTAGAGTCCCTCTGTCTCCGCACTCTCTAAGCAAAGTGAGGACAACCCTGATTCAGCTCTAGATAGGTCTGTAGGGGAAAGATGCTAAGTGGAGTGTCTTTAGCAAGTTTTCATTGAATGCATTGATTTTGCCTTGAAAGCTGGGGAAGAACAACTCTTAGACCTCTCCTGATTAGAAAGATCAAGTTGTGGGCCAGATTCTAACACTAACCTAGGCCAAGCTGAGGAATTATATAATGAATCTATGAGTCAACTCTGTGGTGTATTTTTCCCCAGAAAAGTTAGTTTTAGGACTGGGTGTTCCAGTGTCCGATCACTCACAGGGCCATTGGATAATGCTGAAATGTAGAGATGGTTGCAAATTGGAAAACACTGTGTGTAGTTTGTTGCAATTTGCAATTCATCAACATTGATTAATCACAAATCATGAATCAACTGTTTTCTTGATAAACTGATGAATCAATTTTTCAGTTCATTTCACCTTAAAAACCATATAAAATGGTCCCCCAGGAATCTAGAGGCACCAACATCTGAGATACGTTTCCTCTGACTCTCTTCTGCAATCCCTGCAACTTTGGTGAAATGTAGGTTTCAGATGTTTGAGTTATGCACCCCCAAAGAGACCCCCCCCTGTCAAAGTGACAGAGGCTGCATGTGGCAAGGCCTCCCAAAGGGCCTGACAAATAGGCCTCCCAAAGGGCCTGACAAATCAAAAATTGCTTACAAATTCATATATTTATATTCAGTGGGGGGTCATTGTCTCTGAGGACTCAGAATGGATGAATTCGTGATTTTTGTTGAATTTTCAAATTTGTTTTTAAAGTCATGTCCATCTCTATTGCAGCGTAATCCAAAGCTCTGCTTCTCTATTGTGTTTACTATTGAAGTGATCTTCATCTTAAGACCAAAGTTGGACATTTGGCTTTGACTCATTGACCCCCAGTCCTGGTTCTTGGCTTTAAGTCGAACCTACCAATGAATCATTCTTCTTCATGCCATGTCCTCATAGAATGTTGGTGATCAGTAGCCTGAATTGGTTTCTATCTAAAGCTATTCTAAATAGAGCAGGACCATTGGCTTAAGTTATGGACTTGCAATATGTGCTGTCAGGATCATTCTTGGAAGCACAATTTGCAAGTCCATAATTTGGATATGGATGAATACATAAAAGAACATGTGGAACCCTACCTTTTAGGAGGTGTATCAGAGTATGCTAAGGCTGCTTTATTGAGAACTGGAGAGGGGCCATAGCTTCATCACAGTACACAGGCTTTGCATGGCAAAAGGTTCTCATTTCAATCCCTGGAATATCTATTTGGTGCTGTACATTTTTCTTCCCCAAATGCAGAAGATCTACTGCAGTTCTGCATTAAACCAATGAGCTAGATCAGATTTCCCAACCAGGGACACTCCCAAAATTTTGAACATCAACTCTCAGCAGCCTTAGCCAGAAAGGCTGCGGGATAACACAGTGTCATAACTGCAGAGCCAAAGTTTGGGAGTTCAGTTCCCCACTGTGCCTCTTTGACAGTGGTTGGACTTGGTGATCCATAGGAAACTTTCCAGCTTGGTGGAGTTCTAAGACAAATGATTACTTTAAACTTTCTTGTTAAACTTGACACTAGGGATGGGCATGAAATTGAAAAATAAAGTTTTGTTTTGTTTTGTTTCTACTAGTGGTTCATTTTGTTTCATTTTTTAATGATATTTTGTAAAAAAAATTAACAAAAGGAAACAATAAAAAAATTCATTACTCTATACAATGGCTCCCCTAGGTCCTAGAGGCACCAGATTTGGTGGATTGCTTTTTACAAGTGAGCCATTTTACAAAGTAACAAAATGTTTCATTTTCAAAGGGGGAGAGAAGTGTTTTGTTTCATTTCATAATGAAACACTGTTTCCAATTTGTTCCATTTTGTAACATTTGAAAGCTTGTGAAATGACAAAACATCGTGTTTTTCATAAAGTGTCCATCTCTACTTGACACCTAATCAACCATTGATACATAGTAGTTTGATCAGAATTTCCTGAGGCTCTTTTGAGACTAGTTAAACAGTCCTTGTGTGATAAGGGGGAGGGGGGAATAGCCAATTTAGTTGTCTCCATGACTAAATGCAGGACATTTTCCCTCTCTTTGGGAAAAAAAACCCTTGAAACAGTTTCCAAGAGCCTTTAATAATATTTCAACATGGGGGGAGGAAGGGGGACTTAGTGGGCATGCCTCTTTAGTTTCAATTTATTTTTTAAAACAGTTAGATTTGATGCTGGGTCGCTGAGTGGCATTTGAAAATACAATGCTGAATTATTAAAAAAAGAATTTATCCCAAACTTTCCATAAAAGTCTTTCAAATCCATTCAGCATTGGCTCTTTTCTCTTGGATATACCTGCCTACTGAGTCAGCTATCAGTATGCTATGCTGGTAGGTGTGATAGAGGAATGGACAATTATGCATCCCCTAACATGTTTAAACCGTAAGATCTGAATGAAATGCAAGCTGACAGTTTCTGATTTTGACAATTACTGCTACATACAGTACTGCCATCTCTATACTTAATAGCAACTGACAGTTTTTCAACTCTAGCTAGATTTTCCTAAAAAAGTGAAACTTTTAAGCCATACTGATGTCGAAAAGAGATAGATAGCAATATGGGAAGAGTAAATCAAATATTTCAAACTCTGTCTAACTCAAATGGTTCCACGAATGTGGAGAATCAATATCACCTTTTAGAGAGGTCTTCCCACTGGACACTGTCACCTATAGATGAGTAAAATCTCCCTTCTTATTTCTGTGGGCCGATCCCCTTTGCCCACCCAGCCCAGAATAAAGAGGCAAGACAAGTTCACTTGGGTTCAAAATGGGACACAATTATATTGATGATATAATTAACTCCAAACTGTGTTTATTCTGTCAAGGGGACTTGGAACGTAGTGCAAGCAGGTACTGTGCTACATTGTATCATTCTCTTCTTTGAAACGGATTCAGGGAGTTCCCCTTCTCAGAAGGATGCTGTCCACCTGATCAGCATGCTCCCCGCGTAGAATCTACTAGCCCAGAAAAACCTGTCCAGAGGAGGGCGACCAAGATGATTGAGAGTCTGGAAGAAATGTCTTACGGGGAGCAGCTTAGGGAGCTGGGAAAGTTTAGCCTTACAAAAAGAAGACTGGGAGGGGATATGATAGCTATGTTTAAATATTTGAGAGGATGTCACATTGAAGAAGGGACTGGTTTGTTTTCCATAGCTCCAGAGATTAGGACATGAGGAAATGGTTTCAAACTACAGGAAAAGAGTTTCAATTTAAAGCTTAGGAAGAATTTCATGACAGTTAGAGTTGTTCAGAAGTGGAATATGCTGCCGCGGAGGGTGGTTGAGTCTCCTTCTTTGGAGGTTTTTAAGCAGAGGCTGGATGGCCATCTGTCAGAAATATTGTGATGGGGGTTGGCAGGGGGTTGGACTAGATGGCCCTATGATTCTATGATTCTATGATTCTATGAACCCACAGTTTCATCAACTATTACCATTTTTTTTAATTCTAATACCCTACTGGTGGCATTTAATTCATCTGAGGGCTGTCAAGTGCCTTAAGGGCATCTTGCTTAGGGCATACCTGAATCCCTGTACCTCTTGCACTATCCACCAGCAATTTGACTGATGATGTAACTAAACACCCTGCTCCACACCAAAGGGAGAATGAGATGGGCGAAAACTTGCTGACACTCTATGCCAATTTGAGTAACAACCCAAAATTTCCATTAGGCCCTAACACATCCAGATAATCTCATTCTATGGTAGGCAGGTGGGGGGTGGGTCTTAGCTCACAATCAAGAAGAAGGAAGAACAATGGAGGAACTGGGCTAAATAGCCTCCCAGCGCCTCCCTCCAGATCATGTTTTTTGGCATGAACTCTATGGTGCCAAGGATCCCTCCAAGTGGGCAAAGCCCCATCCACAAACCTTGTTTGAGTCGGGGCAGCCATTGTCATGAAGTGCCATAACAGAATTGGAAGGTTTGCCAAGATGACACAAAGTCACTTTTTATTTTTCCTGGGCCTATGCTGTGGGTGGATAGAGAGAAGTATGGGTGGCCAGGAGTGGTTTTAAAAAAGCACATTTTAAAAGGTGGTTTGAACATAAGTGCACAGCCAGAGGACCAAAAAAATGTCAGAATCAGAATCATGGGCCAGACTTAGAAAGAAACACAGAAACTGCTCTCATACTGGAGGGTCTCGAGAATAATTCACATTTTTGTATGCTTGTCGTATCTATTTATTGTATCAGCTTGTCTATTTTTCCACAGTGTTCACACTCTCTGAGTGGTTCTTCACACAATGATACCACTTATAACAAATGAAACAAAATACCTTACAATAAATATCATGCTGCTGTTAGCTTTAATATTGTCTTTTAATGACGTAGGCTGCCTTTGGTGCTTTTTAAGGAGAAAGGTGGGATGAAAATATTTTAAATCAATAAATAATAAAGAAAATAGATAAAACCACATCCTAGCTAAAACCAATCTTAAATACAATTAGACAAATTAAAACAGAGTTGAACAAGCTCAGGTAGCAAAGGCACTAATAAAAGCTTTAAATTGTTAAAAAAAAATCTTTGTTGGTTTTTACTGATTAGATTACATAAAAATGGAGAGGAGAGGTGGTGAGCAAGCCCTTGCTGGAAATTTGTACCAAAGGACCATGACAGAAAAAGCATGGTTCATAGTGTTACCTCTTTCGGACTCCTAAGGTGTCACCATTTTGAGAATCATGGACTGTGAGGAGGGGATGAGATGGGTACGTGGTTTGTGGAAGAGACATTCCAAGAAATATTGAAGTCCTAAGTGCTGTTAAGGACATGACCAGCAACTTGAATTTTTTCAAAACTTAAAGGGAGCCCATGAAGACATGGCAAAGTTGGAGATATGTGCCCATAGCTGTTCATACCTGTGATCACCCTACAAAATGGATTGTGGTCTATCACTAAGCCTACCTCCCCACCAACAAACCACACGGGCATGTCCTTGTTTGGGGTAAAAAATTAGACCACAGCTTTTATTGATCTTGGTACATCACTGCAGTACTCTGGCCAGGCATTGGGACAGATCTGGTCCATCGGGAGACCCGCCTGTCCCCCGATATGTGGCTACTTTCTGCCAGGTGGCTTTTCCCTTTCTCCAGCTTCTGGAAACTCGTGGGCATAGACTCCATCTGGATTTCCTCCCCAAGCTGAGCAGAGGAACCACCTGCTAATTGCCAGAGCTGGGAGAGGGCCTGCTCCCTCCTGGGTCCGTTGGTGCCACCTGTTCCCTCGGGGTTTGCACAGGCTCAGTTTACCTGCCCTCGCCATCTGGATCTGGTCCCAATGCTACCAAACAGCATAGCTGTGACAAATGACACAAGGACATGCAACCAACACCAACAAATAATAACCATCAATACTACTAGCCAAATGTGGTGGGTGGGTGGGATGAAGGAGTGAGGGTGTCCCAGGGCCAGTAGCCCCTTTTAAATGTGTGGGCCTGGCAACCTACTGCGCCTCTGTGGGGAGGCGCTACCCGGATGTTTTTCCCCACAACCTGGGCCTGTGGTGCATCCTGATTGGACCAGCTGGGCCCCTTTCTTGGCTTGGGCCTCCCTGAGCTGGCGTCATCTTTCTCCACACCCTCTCTTGCCTTGAGGTTGGCCGCTGTCAACTACAATGTCGGACCGGTGAGTCAAGTCCATTGATTTACAGCCAGATATGATTTTGGTTGGAAAAGCACTATTTTGTGTCACAGCAATTAAATTCTGTTCATTTGCAGTGATAACATTTCCTTCTGGAGTAACATGCTAGTTTGTTATAAAAAGTGGAATGTATTGACCTGCCATGGTAAGGAAAGAACCCCCACCCTCCACAACATTTTAAAAGAAAAACATTAAAAATTAAACCGGCACATGCTACTTTGCCTCTGATCAGATTCAGCAGGGATGCAAGGTGTACTTAACTCTTGGACCTGAGGTGCCGCCTCTCTGAAAAAGGTGAAATGTTAAACTGACAGACCAGATGTAGGAGCCGCAAATGGGAATCTGAAATTCATCTGCCACTTGAAATGGATACTATCTGGGGCAATGTATACTGTCTGGGACACTGGCAATGTGATTCTCACCAGCCAATCTTGAGGGCTCTTATGGTTTGGAGAGATATATGTAGCCATAATGCCTGCCACAGACATCTGTATCACAACAGCTAAAATTTATGGTCTGCTCAAGATGAACAGCTGGCAGAGTCTGATTTGAGCCTGTTTTCCTTCATCTAAGACATTAACTCAGTAAGAGAAACATACACTAAGAAATATAATTAGATAAACACATCACAGCTGAGTTAAGGATGAAGTCATGCCTGGCCACTTTTTCCACTTCCTGAACCAACATTTCTATCACATGTTTCTACTATCCACTGCCTTTCTTTCTGGCAACATCCCACCATCCCCTGTGTGAGCCAGATAGTATCTCTTCATTTACCCCCATATGTTCTGGAAGCTTCCTGTTATTATGCTTTCCCTACAGGTATTCAGTTCCTGAACGTAAAATGAGATAGGCAAACAATGCCCATATTTTATTCCCAGTGACCAAGCACAAAACCTGTGCAAGATAACCTGCAAAATATGAAGGAAGACAGAGTTAGAGAATAATCAGAAAACTTTTATATCACTTTTCAGTGAGTTTGGCTTCTATGACAGGCCAGCTGTACCATCTTGGTTGGACCTAGGAACAACTGGGTGGTGGTGGTGGTTAAGGACATAAGCCAGAGACATAAGCCACTGAGCTATCCAGCGCTGGAAAGAAAAAGTAGTCATCAAAATCTTACTGAAAACAGCCTTATTTCAGTGCATTGCCCGAAAGGGAAATTGGTACCTGCAAGTAGAGATGGGCACGACTCAGTGAAATTTTCGTTTTCGTTTTCGTTTTTTTCATTTCATTTCAGAACGAAAACGAAAATGAAAAATTTTTTCAGAAGCAAAACGACAACGGAAACGAAATGAAAAATTTTTGCCATGTTTTTCATTTTCATTACGGCAGACACATTGCATTGAAAAGAATGCTAACGAAACGAAATTTTTTTTCGTTTTTCATTTTTGTTTTTTCATTTCGTTTCGTAACAAAAACAAAAACAAAAAATGTGCAAAAACCCCCAAAAAATGAAAACGAACCAAAACGGAGCCCTAAATGAAAAACAAAAAACAAAAAATTATTTTTTTGAGTTGTGCCCATCTCTACCTGTGGGTTAAGACAAACTGGGGAACTCATCAGTCAACCTGGTCAAAAAAAAAAGTGTAACATGTTGACCTCTCCCATATTTTTGACTGGAGAACTTTCTACCCAGCATGGCAGAAGAAGATATGTATTTTTATCTTTGATACTTCACAGTATTAGTTCCTAGTAGTTTCTTGATAGAAAGTTAAGAAAAAGTATCTTAAAAATCAAACCAAAACAAAAACTTTAAAGTTTGAGCTAAAGTTGCATGCTTGCTGCTCTGGAAACTTGAGAGTCTAAAATTCCTCTTTTGTTTTATTTTATTTGACTGCAATGTCTTTATCCCCTCAGCCAATATGGCAACAGGAACTGTAGTCCAAACATTTAATTTGGAGGAGGTGGGGAAGAAAGAAAGATTGATTGATTTTGTAGGAAGTTATTAACAAGCTTGACCAAACAGTGAGATTAACAAATAGCATCTTGGTTCATCTAGAGTGAATGTTACTATTTTCCCCCAGTAATTCATTTTTGCTTTGTGCTTTGACATTAAACCACCACCTTTCTATGCCACTTGACTTGACCAAGAGCGAACCAATATGTTTTCTGATTATTATAAACATAGAGAGCAAAGTCTATCTGAAAGAGAACCAGAATATTGAAGTCAAGGATGAGATGTTGCCCCATCATCAACAAATATTTCTCTTCATTGTTTGGGGAGCTTGAAGATGATAAGCCACATTGGTTTGGAAATGAGAGGAGCCATTTCCTGGGCTGCTATCTTTTCCAAGATGGTGGTCGTGGCAGTGACAGTGGCCTGGACACTAGGGGCCACTGCAGGAATGGGGGGGATGGGATGGGGAGGGGATTTGGACGGGGAAGGAGACTCTTAAATAAAAAGACAGTCCTGGACTATTTAAAATAAATCCCAGCAACTGATGAAGCAATTCATCTATTTATTGGTTTATGTGTAGAAGGTCAGTTGTTTGAGGTTCCTCAACGCTGATTTTTGACTGGAGAACTTTTTGCCCAGCCTGTGTCTGCATATTGATGTACCCAGTTCGTCCACATCTATAGGTGCCAAAACAACAATGAGAACATTCTAGAATGCACACAATCACATAAGGAATGAATGCCTATTCACTCTCATACCATAAATAATGTTGTGTGGTTTTTTTTTGAGAGAGAGAAATAAGTGTCCCTCAACAATGTATTCATTGCAACATCGTGCCCCATATCCCTATAGCTTCATCAGATGCTTTGCTTTGCCTTCTGTTTTCATGTGATGATGAGAAGTCCCCAGCACTGAATGCAAAGATAAGGCAACAGACTTGCCTCAATTACTCAGGAAACTGTAGATCACTCAAAAGCATTCAGGAGGCTGACAAAGTTCATTTTTCACTGTCCAAAAACTCTTTAGGGACCTATCATCTCAGCTAAATCCATAAGCCTGTAAATTAATTTCTCATGACAAAAATCATTCAAGATAGACAGCTTGAAGGATTCTAAAGTGACCTTCTTCTTTGGAAGCCAAATACTTTTTGACGGGATCTCAGTGTGATGTGCCCCCCAATATCTCTAGCTATACCACACGGTGGGAGGTTGGTAGAAGCTGCAGCTGTCCTATTGTTTTCAGTACATGTTTATCTTGTTGTTTCTCATTGTCTTTTCCAAGTGGTGTGCATTGGCTTCTGAGCAAGCGTCAAAACAAGGCAAGGTAGGGATATTTCAGAGGTAGGGATATTATCGGAGCAGGGACAGGGAAGTCCCAAGAAGCTCTCAGTTACACTTGGGTTAGTGAGGGCACCCCTAACTGCTCCAGAGTGCTCCGGGGCATTGGAGATTAAAAATGCTGAAGTATGAACAAAATTCCTCAGCTCCAGTTGCTGTAGGAAAAAAAGAAGCAGCACTAGAACAAGGACAGCTAAAAGTCCAATGAAAGCCAAATAATTTAGGGGGGGAAACAGTCACTGAGCATTGAGGAACATCCAGGATAGCTCAGCAGTTTAGCTATTTGGCTGCAGCACCAGAGGCTGGGGTTCAGTTCCTCACTGTGCTTCCTTGGCAAAGGTTAGACTTGATAATCCATGAGTTCCAGCTCTTCAGTTCTAAGATGATGATTATGATTTCTACATATCGTCCTCCTATTGCAACTGGTGGGCTTTTGTCTTCACCAGCGGAAAAGTCCTGTGGCGTAGTGGTTAAACGGCTGTACTGCAGCTAAAACTGTGCTCACGACCTGGGATTCAATCCCAGATAGCAGGCTCAGGGTTCACTCAGCCTTCCATCCTTCCGAGGTAGGTAAAATGAGTACCCAGCTTGCTTTGGGGGGGCAATGTGTAGCCTGCATAGTGTAATTAAACTATAAACTGCCGAGACTACTTGAAGTGGTATTGGGCGATATACAAGCACAACACTTTGCTTTTGCTTTATCCTTCCGAGGTTGGTAAAATGAGTACCTAGCTTGCTGAGGGGGCAATGTGTAGCCTGCATAATTAAATTGTAAACCGCCCAGAGAGTGTTTGAAGTCCTGTGGTGCAGTATATTGTCTATTAATGCTGTAAGATGTCCCTCAATTCCTTGTTCTAAATTCTTGAACATGTCTTAATTATACTGGACTGTATATTATCCCTCATTCCGTGAGCCGCCTTGGGTCTTTTTTCTAAGGAGAAAGGTGGGGCAAAAATACTCTCAAACAAACAAACAAACAAATAAATAAATAAATAAATAAATAAATAAATAAATAAATAAATAAATAAATAATATTGGTGCATGGTTGCCTATGGGTGATAGAACTGTGTGCATCTTGGAGCTGAATATTTCTCTCAAGAACAGAAAGTTGATGGTGAGTCGCTTTTTCATTTTGGGTGATGCAAAGGATATGGGACATCCTAAATGTTATGCAGTGGCAAAGTGTATGCTAAGTTGGATAAAGTATTTGGAAAAGAGGGCAATGTGTCCCCTGCCATGAGCAGGTGTCCTTGGGCAAACTGCTATTTTCAGCTGCAAATCCACATCTGTGGAGCTGAGTTCTTAAGAGGATAAGAACCGTAAAGGATTTTGCGCACTTAGCACACTGCATCAATGATTCATTAGCAGTTATTGTCAAAATGTAAGTATAGAGGAGCCGCAACATCTGTTATGTTCAGATGAATACAGAGTAATCTCATTTTCAGCTTATGCCTCTTGTGTGCCCCATAAAGTGCTTTATTGCTGCAAATGTAAGGCAATATATGATCCCACTTTTGATTTAGATCACATTGAGCAACATGCATGGGGTCCCCATAGGTCTCCTTCCAAGCATGGGGTTGGGGTGCATTTTCTCTGTGCTTTCTCAAGTAGAGACAGCATCATAGGTTGCATTGTACTTGTGGAAAGGAGGCACTGTATTGTCCAGTTGTGGGTGCCACAGTTTAAGAAGGGCAAAAGAAAAGCTGCACAGTGTCCAGAGGCAGGTGACCAAGAGGGTAAAGGACCTAGAAACTAAGGTTGTGGAAAGTGAGTACAACGGTCCCCTGCCCTTTCATGGTTCATATACTGTGGTCCTGCTATATTGTGGGACTGCAGTGCAGTGGTATCCCAAAAGGGCTTGAGGGAGGGGGGAAAGCTTTTAAAAGTCCTGGCTTTTTAAACCTCCCCCCTTCCACAAGCCTTGATGATTGGCTTGGGTGGGGAAACAAAAAGTTTTTCTACCCCACCCCAGTGCCAATCAGCTGGAGCATGGGGCTTGCAATGTTGAAAATGTCTTTAAGCAACGGAGCCAGGTACTGCATCAAAGCCTTTTTTATAGTCAGTCCAAGTCATATAGTATCTTGTCTGCTGTGTGTGGTGGTGGTGGTGGTGGTGGTGGTGATGATGATGATGATGATGATGATGATGATGATGATGATAATAATAATAATAATAATAATAATAATAATAATAATAATAATAATAATAATAATAATAATAATAATAATAATAATAATAATAATAATAATAAAAAACACTAGGTGTTTAGTAAAGTTGAATTAGAAGAAATACAGAGGAGTTGTGAAATTGGAGGTCAACAAATTATCCAAATAGGAGGAGAAAATAGATTAATAACACCTGGGGACATTGAATAGTGAAAAGTTGAAGAAAATATGGATGTTGTGCAAAAAATTGAATCAAAAGAAGGATCCAACAAAAGGAGCAATACCTGAAAATTACAGGCCAATAACATGTTTACCGAATATGTATAAACTGCTAACAGACATCATAGCTGATAGAGTCCAGGATTATTTCGAAGCAAATAACATCATGCCACTAGAGCAGAAAGGGAACAAACAGGGAAGTAGAGGCACAAAAGTTACTCATTGATAAAATGATCCTAGACAATTGTAAAGCCCGGAAAACTAATTTATATATGACTTGGAGTGACTATAAAAAAGCCTTTGACTCAGTACCGCATAGTTGGATTATTAAGTGCCTGGATGCTATTGGAATATGTAAAAGTATTAGTGCCCTAATTGAAAATGCGATGAAGAACTGGAAAACAGAATTGTTTGTCAGGGATGAAAGCTATGGATTGGTTAGCATCAAACGAGGGATTTTTCAAGGTGACTCTTTGTCACCTCTGCTGTTTACTATTGCCCTGATTCCCCTCTCAATAATTTTGCAGAACACAAATTTAGGGTACCAAACTGCTAAAAATTCAGGGAAAATTTCTCATCTATTGTATCTGGATGACTTAAAGTTGTATGGAAAATCAGAAACTGAAATACACTCACTGACCAACACAGCCCGAATTTTCAGTACCGATGTTAGTATTGACTTTGGAGTAAACAAATGTGCCACAGTGGCACTGAGAAAAGAAAAAATCATTGCAAGTGAAGGAATTGAAATGCCAAATGGACAAGCTACTAAGTATCATCAGTCTGAAGCCTATAAATATCTGGGCATACTGGAATTAGATAATATCAAGCATGGGCAAGCGAAAAATGTGGTCAGTAAATAATATATCCAAAGAGTCAGACAAGTATTAAAAAGTAAGCTGAATGGTGGTAACACCATCAAGGCCATTAATAGCTGGGCCATACTGGTCATCAGGTATACCGCTGGCATTATAAACTGGACTCAGATGGAGCTAGATAGTCTGGATAGGAAAACAAGAAAACTTATGACCTTTATGACCAACATTATGACCATCTCTAATAAGGTCACTTAATCCAAACCCCTGCTCAATGCAGGAATCCAAATCAAAGTGAATATTACAGACAGTTATCAATTTTCCCTTCAGTGTCTCCAATATTGGAGTGCTCACAACCTGCTGTGGTAAGTTGTTCCATGGCTCAGGCATGGAACTTTGTACAGAAGTTGCTATTTGTGTGTTTTTAAATCACAATCACAGCATAATATTGGAACAAAATTTGACATGTTCTCTGTCAATGGACATGATGCCTCAGCTACTGAAAAACTCAGTGACTTAGTCATCTGGTTGTGGAGCTAGAGGTTGAGAGTTCAATTCCCCACTGGGCCTGCTTGACAGAACCTGGACTCTATGAGTTCTATGATCATCTAAGATAAGATCTACTCTTGAAAGGATTATACAGATATTTTCAAGAAGCTGTAGCTTTTAAAAAGACACTTGAATGTTGTTACCAACCAAATGGCTATTTTTGGCTTCTCTTCTCTTGCCAAATGGGTTTCTCTGAAATCTAACTTGAGGAATAGGCTATTTGTGGTTCGTATAATGGAACACTTCAGCTTTCAACTTTTTTTTGAAAACTGAAGTGTTAACTTCTTGCTAGGAACAAATAAATACTGGAACACTCCCCAGTAGAGATGGGCACGACTTAGCGGTATTCCCGTTTCCGTTTCCGTTACTCGGTTCCGTTACTCTACGGAAACGGTAGCGGGAATTACTCCGCCAGACTTCGAGCTCGAACCGACGAACAAACAATTTTGGTCTGATTTGTCGTGCTCGTTCCTTGCATCGCGCGATCGCGCGATGCCACGCGGCACAGAAAAAAAGTTTTAAAAGTTAAAAAAACCCGGTTCCCGGCCAAAAAGCAGGCGGAAAAAAAATGCCGTGCTCAGGGCACCTCAGGGGTTGTTTCTACCAGCCTCCCCCCTCATCCCCCGTCCTGGGCTGCTCTGTGGGACTCGCCGCAGGCTCGCAGCCAGCAAAAAGCCCAGTCTCGCCGCCGGCCGCCGCAATTAAAGTGCAAGCAAGCGGCACGGACGGCACAGGAAAAAACTTTAAACTCTCCCCCACCCATTCCCGGGCCAAAAAAGCAGGCAGAAAAATGCCTGCTTGACTAAGGGCGCAGGGCACCTACCGGAGGAGTGGTTTCTGGAGGGGGGGGTCCCGCCTCCCCCCCGTCCTGGGCAGCCGGACTCGCCATGCCATGCGGTGCGGGCGGGGGATCCAAAATGGGGTGGTGAACGCAATATTGTTTTTGAAATCGTGGTCCAAAAACACACAAGCACAACAGAAACAGGCAAAAATTTATAAACTGCCAGATTTTTCACAGTAACAGTGGGTTTTTTCTTGCAACAAAATGTCTCTCCTCTCCTCCTCTGTCCTCCATTGATTTTATTTTATTTTATTTTATTTACACCTGCGCAATGATGGACTGGCCGAGTGGCCAGCCATGTGGGAGTGGACGACCATGCAAATTTTTGGAGCCATCCCACCAATCGCATGGCCACTTGGCCATGGGACTTCTGGGATGTGCCAAAAAGCCCCCTAAAACCTGCCCTAGCCCCCTAACCCTAACCCTAATCCTTGACTCCAGTCCTTACCCATACGTCACAGACTGTCTTCTTAGTGGGTCAGAGAGGCACCCAGAGGTGCAACCCACTAGCCCACCGTAACCTTACCCGTCACTAGCCTAACCCTAGCCCTTGCACTAAGCCACCTTAACCCTAAGCCAGATCTACTTGCATTGCACTACACGCAAGTACAATTCCCTTCTTTGTGAGACATGGTGGTGCGAGAGCCTTAGGCATCACCTATGGCTCTGGGTTCACTGCCATCACTAGTCTCACTGTCTGCAACTGGTATGCATATCCATATGGCTATGCATGCATTTTGCAGCAGCAGGTGAGGAGGGGAGACCCCCATGTTGAGGGGTCTCTTGGAACCTGCTTCCCCTTCCTAGTTGGTGAGGATAGGAGGCACCCACGGGTGCATCCAGGAGCCCGCTTTCCCTTTATAGCGGGCCAGAGGAGGCACCCACCCCACAGAGGTGCCTCCAGGAGCCCGCTACCCCCCCAAAAAAACCAGTACTAATGAAAACGAAAAAAAAAAAAACGAACTGACTAATTTTTGCGAATTTTCGCAAAAAACAGAAACGACCCGAAACGTAACTGGCCCGACTAACGACAACTCGAATTTTTTTTTTCAAGTCGTGCCCATCTCTACTCCCCAGTCCCAATGTCTTACTTTCAATGGGAAAAAGCTGGCTTGAGCACCAGCGGTTTACTGTGTATAATGGAATGAATAATGCAATCCTTGTGGAATATGGACTTTTTTGAGCAGGCGATGCCACAGAAAGTAAAGATAAGCATTAAAAATGCATTTGCCACTGATAGGTTGAATTCATTTCAACTGGCATAAATAGGACAGATGAGCTATTCAAATATCTGATGACTAGCAGGTTAATGCAATATTTATCATCTTCTCATGGTCACTGCAGGAGAGGCCAATAATTTGTTTTCTCTCATCATTAGTGTTTGGTGGTGCTTGTAATAAATTATACATTGCAAGCTTACATCCTTCAACCTCTTTCCTATTTACCTATCTGGCCTGTGATCTCATTCATCAAAGCTTTGCTGATTCACGGAGTAAAACGAGACTATAAATTTGTTCATTTGGACAAATTGGGAGGTGTCTTAGGTAGGCCTGTCCAAATGCAACGTGATATTCCAGAGGACTTGTGTGTCTTAATTATCACTTGTTTAAAAAACGACAGGCTATGAAAATAAATGAAGAGCATGGCTAAAGTCACACATAGTCATACATGCAGCATGCATAGGGATGTGTGAGGATTTCATGTTCAGGTTTGAAAAAAATGTTCTGAGGGATGACACATTTTTTATTTATTTATTTATTTATTTATTTATTTGCCCCCTTTTTCCTAAAGGATCTGAGACAGTTGACGGTACTGAACGAAGCAAAATTAAACATTAAAAGAGTAAATTATTTTAACATTAAAAAAAAAAAGAATTTGCATTTTGGAAAGGGATCCCAGCACTTAACTGCTAACTTAATACAGATTGAACCCACTGCAGTTGAAAGAGATTCGGGGGCATTATATGGAGCAACATGGTACAGGCAGACATTGCCAAGCAGGATGTTCTATGATGGAGGGCATGGTACATTTTCTAACAGAACACTCTGTGTATGCAGGTTTGAGAAATCAGTATCTTAAACTCTTTATAACTGGGATCAAGAGGAACTCCCCTTTATGTACAGTTTTATTTCTGCTAGCTGGCACAGACTACAATATACTCTATAGGTCAGTGCTGGTGAACCTTTGGCACTCCAGATGCTTTGGACCACAACTGTCAGAATTCTGATCCTTTTTTTGCCAATGACAAAGGACTCTGGGAGTCATGGTCCAAAACATCTGGAGTGTTGTCAAAGGTTCGCCAACACTGCTATAGCTCCTCTCAATTTGTTAAACAAGCCATGGAAAGACAGACTTGATGGCCTGCTTCACAATCTCTTCTAGTTAATCTTAAAATGTTATACCTGTTCAACAATACTTTTATTATTTTACTCTTTTGTTTTTGGATTGTTTATATATATTTATATTAGACATAGAGATGGGCACAAATTACTGGTTTAGCAGTTCATGCCAGCTTGTTTAACAGCTGAACAGGTGTTTGGTGCTTCAAAACTCAGCCTCCTCTAGGGAGGGGTCATTTGAAGTTAGCAGCCTGGCTTCTCTGCCCAATCTCTTCTAGGTGCTGCCTCTCTGTGTGTGCCTCCTGAAGGAAGAGGGACTTTGAAGCACTGAATACCTGTTCTGCTGATAAATGAACTGGCATGAATCAATGAACTGGCAATTCATGCCCATCTCTAATTAGATGCCAAGTGCTGTCTTTTAAGAACATAAGAACATCCTTGCTGAAACAGGCCACAAGCCCATCCAGTCCAGCATTCTGTCTCACACAGTGGCTCACCATTGGCTTCAGGGTATTCCCAAGTAGATGTCTTCACCTGCTTATGATCCCCCACAAACATCATTGAGAGATATCCTGCCTATCTCTCCAACCCAGAGGTTGTCCTTAGGCAACCATAATGATAGCAATTGATACACTTGTTCTCCAGGAACCTGTCCAATCTTTTCTTAAAGATATCAAGGCTGACAGCTGTTACCACTTCTCTGGCAGGGAGTTCCACAGACCAGTGATCCTCTTGGGTGAAAAAAGTACATTCTCTTATTTGTTTGAGATCCAGCACCCAAAAAGTTTAATGGAGTGCCCCCTAGTTCTAGTGTTGTATGATAGGGATAATAGTTTTTCCTTATCTACTTTGTCCATATCATGTATGATTTTATAAACTTCGATCAGGTCACCTCTTAGGCGCCTGTCATTCAAGTGTGAAGAGGCCCAGACGTTGCAGCCTCAGATGGTAAGGAAGGTGTTCCAGTTCCCTAATCATTCTTGTTGCCCTCCTCTGCATTTTTTCCATTTCCATAATATCCTTCTGGAGGTATGGTGATCAGAATTGTACACAATACTCCAGATGGGGCCTCACCACAGATTTACAAAGACGCAAAATGACACTTGCTGACTTATTTTCTGTACCTTTCCTAATGATCCCTGGCATTGAGTTTGCTTTTTTCACTTGTGTGGCACACCGGATTGACACCTTCATTGAGTTGTCCACCAGGACATCAAGGTCCTTTTCCTGGATTGTTGCAAAAAGTTAAGACCCCATCAGATTATAAATGTAATTGGGTATTTTTTTGCCCCAATGTGCATCACTCTGCACTTACTAATGTTGAAGCTCATTTGCCACTGGTTTGCCCGCTCCCCCAGTGTCAAGAGATCCCACTGGAGTTCCTCACAATCTCTCTCAGTTTTTACTACCCTGTATAATTTAGTGTCATTGGCAAATTTGGCTACCTTGCTATTTACTTCTACTTCTAGATCATTAATGAAGAAATTGAAAAACAGGGGTCCCAGTACAGAACCTTTGTGGACACCACTCTTTACCTCCCGCCACGTAGAGAAGTGTCCATTTAGTGTTACTCTCTGTTTCCTGTCCCATAGCCAGTTGCTGATCCAGGACAAGACTGGTCCTTTTATTCCATGAGTGGCAAGTTTATTCAAGAGCCTTTGGTGTGGGATCTTGTCAAAAGCCTTCTGAAAGTCCAAGTAAACAATGTCAACTGGATCAAGTGTGGTTTACTTTCTGTTTATGATACAGCCTCATCGGCTATGGAGTGATAATGTAATTGTGAAATATAATTAAGCAAATATCACATTAAAACTTATTTTAAAAAGTGTAATATTAAAAGCACAAGTAAAACAACTGAATAAAACGCTCCCTTTAAAAAAGTCCCTTGGTCAGGACGCCATTTAAAGGAAAGTCTGTCTGAAGTAAAAGGGTTTCATCTGCTTGTGGAAAGACAGCAAAGATGGACCCAGCCTGAACTCCTGTGGGAGGGAGTTCCAAAAACCCTCTGTCACAATTGTATAGGTTTGCATACAACCTGCTTCTCAATGCTATTGGAACGATTTGTCACTGGAAATTCATTGATTCATTGATTTGCAGACCCAATGAATCATGAATCATAACAAATCACCATTTAAAAAAAAAATTCATCCTCATCTCTAGATGCGATGGACAGACATCATATTTAATCATCCTTATCATGACAGAAGATCTGGAAGGGACACTATAGATTGTTGACTCCAACCCTGCTAATGAGGCATAGTGAGGAATTTATGTATTTATTTATTTATTTATTTATTTATTTTTTATTTATTTATATACCACGAGATTTTCCCAAATGGGAACTCAAGGCGGTTAATAAACGTAAGATATCCCAATATGAAATTCAAAGAAGTAATAATCGGTTCCAGAGAATGTACATAAAAAGAATGAACAGCCAACAGCGGAACCCAAATTTAAAAGGAAAAACTAGCAAAATAATCAACATAATAATACTAATACTAAAGCAAGTTGGTGAAAAGAAAAATGGGTGGAAATAAAACTCATGATCCCTACTCAAATAATAAATCAAAATAATAAATCAATCAACCCCCCTTGATCACCAAACACAACCGTGTAAAGCCAGGTTTTTAATGACTTTTTGAAATGCTGGGAGGGACTCCGCAGTCCTAACGTCACTCGGAAGACAGTTCCACAATGTGGGACCAGCCACAAAGAAGGCGCGGGTTCCTGGTGGAGGTTTTACGCGCCTCCCGGGGGTCGCAATCCGGAGGGTATGGGTCTGTGATGTTCTGGTGAGTCGGGCCGACACTGATTTTAGGATGATATGCTCCGTCAAATATTATGTGTTTTTTCCCCCCAATTTTGGAATTGAAGTCCCAATCCCTGGCTCTGCAACCAGATGCCTTAAAACACTGAGCTATCCCACTGACTAGGCTGTCATACTTTGAAGTTACCATTCCGAGCTGTTTTTTCTTGCCCAGAAAGGTCCGGAAAGTCAGGACACGTGAGCATTTTAAACTGCTTGCATGTCCTCTCTAGTTGTATGGGATGGGTGCATTTCATCAGGGGTGTTCTGCTAGGAAGTTGTCGTTGTGGGTTCCTGTTTGCAGTATTGATTATTTTTTTTGCCTGCAGTGAGCACCGGAATGTGGTTGTGGCAAGCAATTTGTTGCCTCTTCATCCATCTCATCTTGTCACATACATGTTGTGAGTTTCTTTGGTTATCCTACTGAGAAGTTGGTATTCCAGGTCACCGTGCTCCATCCTTGAGGGTTGATGAAAGAATAGCATTCAGTGGGTTTGAGGTAGACAACACTGTTCTGATGTTTGGCCATCACATCCTGCTATTTTGGGCATTCTTATTTTTCTTAAGAAACCCCTATTCTGGCCTGTTCAGTTCAATTCTGGCTTTTATTTGACCCTCCCAATTCAACTATTCAAAGGAGAATTCTGTATCTAAGATGCTCATTCCACTGTTAAATAACCTGTATCGTAAGGAAGTTCTGCCTAATATTAGCTGGAGTTTATCTTACAAATTCATTTTAGCGAGAATTTAAAATTACCTGTTAATTAAAAAAACTCTTTCCCCCCTCCTGATTTTTCATGAAAGGCTTCAGTGTGACTGAGCTTTTTTTAACTGCCATCCATCTGCCAGATGAAAGAGATGAGATGCTGGTTCAACTTTCAGAAGCTCATCTTGTGCTCAGGTGCCTGGTGGTGTGCTAATGATATGTTCCCTCTGCCTCTGAGGAGAGAGAAAGGTGTGACATATTCTTGATAGTGTTAAAGAGATTAAGCACATTATTTTGTCATCAAATTCCTACTGAGCAGCACTTTTGAGTCAGAAAGGCACTTTTTAAAAGAACTAGTTTTGCTCATTCTCCCCCCCCTTCTTTCTTCTTTTCTCTTTTTTTGAGTGGGTGAAGTGAGAAAGATCCCGTGTGAGGTTTTAGATTCTGGCAATGATTAAAAATGTTCCAATAATGAACATGTCAGATGTTGTAAAAGTCTGGGTTTTGGATGAAGAAGACAACTTAGAACAAAGTCGATGAGACTTCAGCTGTGACATCACTTGCTGATTTACAAGACCCCCAGGGTTTTCCTGTTGCGAACTAGTGGGTTGGTGGACAAATGGGTAGAGTGTGAAAAATAAACAGACAGAACTGAGGAACGTGGCGTCTTTGAACATATGCCAAAAGAAATGCATTTGTTTCAGCATTGCAACTGAGATTGTTGCAACTGAGATCCAGAAACAAATTTTAGACATATTTAGATATGCTTAACCCACCTTTCTCCTTAAAAGAACCCAAGGAGGCTCACAACAATTAAAATATAGCATTTAATGGTATCCTAACGCACCAGGTTTCTGCTGGGTATCAGGTCTGTTTTCCAGTATGCAATGTTTTATTAAAACTACGTTATATAGTCTATCAAGGTTTTTGTGGGGGGAATGCTGTGCATATACACTCTACTATTTTTTCCAAAAAAAAAATTTTTTTTTCCAGCATCCTCTATCCATCTCTCCTCGGAAGCAAATGGGCTTTCCTGACTGTCTGCAAACCTTTCTCTTGGTCCTACCACCTTCAAGGGCAAACTTGGGGTGGTGAATACTTTGGGGATCTTAGTCTGCTTGGCCCAATTACCCCCAGCCCCGAGCAAGTTAGGTACAGAGTCAGATACACAGTTAATTTATAATAACTTCAGAAAAGTTTTTTTATTAGAGATGGGCACAAAATTAAAATTTAAATTCATTTTGTTATTGTTATTCATTTCATTATGTAACAAAATGGATAATGAACTGCCCCCTCAAAGAACAACAAAATGAAATGAAATGGAAATTTTCGTTTCATTTCATTTCATTTTTCGTTCCCTCATCTAGCGTCTTCTCCTACCTGTCCTTGCCGGGCCAGAGACTCACCACTGCTGCCAACCAGTCCCAGTGGGGAGGGCTTCCGAGGGTGCAGGGAGGCCTCCCTCCTGCAAAAAAAGAGTGCTGATCAGCCCGTGCTACAGCTGGTTGGTTCTTGAGTTTAAAAAAAAGCACTGACCCCGCTGCGCTTGAACAAATAAATAAAACATTAAAAATAAAATAAAAACCGCAGGCCAGCTGGCTGGCGCTTGAACAATAAAATAAAAAATTATAAAACAAAAAGATGCACCGACCCGGCCTGCAGGCTGGCTGGCCAGCTCTTTCTTCTTCTTCTTCTTCTTCTTCTTCTTCTTCTTCTTCTTCTTCTTCTTCTTCTTCTTCTTCTTCTTCTTCTTCTTCTTCTTCTTCTTCTTCTTCTTCTTCTTCTTCTTCTTCTTCATCATCATCAATTAAAAGCACTGACCTGGCCTGCAGGCCAGTCGGCCGATGCTTGAAAAAAATTAAAATACAGTAGCACCCCCGTATCCGCTGATTCACTACCCGCTGATTCAGTTATCTGTGGATGGTGAGCACGGGCAGAGGTGGTGGTGGAGGAGGCAGCTGCAGACCTCAGGCTGTGGAGGAGGAGGAAGCGGGCTCAGGGGCGACTCCTGGTCCTGGGGTGGTGGTGGTGGTGGAGGAGGAGGCAGGCTCAACAGGGCAGTCTGTTTGCCAACCAGGTGGATGGCAGCAGCAGTGGTGGGAGAGGCGTCATGGCCCAGGAGTCCCCGCCCACCTGCAGTCTTGGCAGTGATGACAGCGGTGGCGGAGGTGGCCACGCACCTCAGGAGGGCCCGCCTGTGAATGAGCTGGGCAGGGGTAGGGCAGCGGAGGCAGTGGTGCGACCACAGAGAGCCTGCCCACCCGCAAGGTTGGGGCTGGTGGGGGGTAGATTGGAATGATGGGGGTAGCAGCAGGCAGCCCATGTCCAGTCTGGGCAGATGCAGCCCTGCTCCGCCCAGCTGCAGTGCTGGCTACGGTGTGGGGAGGAGATAGGAGCAGTGTGGTACCCGGAGCTGAGCCTTGCCCTTGCCCTTCCAACCCATCGCTCCCTTGCTCGTTCAGCCACGTTGAGAGCCTCCACCTCAGGCTTTCTCGCCACTGCCCCTCCTCCCACCCCCGCCTGAGAGAGTGCCATGAACCTGGCCAGCCAGAGCAGCAAGGAGACTGCACGCCTGCCTGCAAACTCAGCGGAGGTGGCCGAGCAGCTCAGGAATGATGGAGGAGGAGGAGGCCGCACAGCCAGGGAGAGCCCACCTGCCCACCCACAAGGTCAGTGGTGGGAGTTGCTTGGTACCATGGCGGGGTTCCCTGGGGTGTTGGCAGGCTCTCCCACTGTTTTGACCCTGGCACCCTTGGATAAGAGCATTCACTCTTATCCGCAGATTTCATTATCCGTAGGGCAGCTGGGAACCAATCCCCGTGGAAAGGGGGTCCTACTGTAATTTTTTTTTAAAGTGCTGACCCAGACCACAGGCCAGCTGGTTGGTGCAATAACAATAACAACAAAAATATAAAAGTGCCGACCCAGCCCATGGCCAGCACTTGAACAAATAAATAAATAAATAAATTTTAAAATTTTAAAAGCACTGACTCAGCTCGCAGGTCAGCTGGTCGGTGCAAGGGAAAAAATAAAAACATTTAAAAATTTAAAAATGCACTGACCCAGCCCGCAGGACAGCTGGTTGGTGTGCGTTAAAAAAAAAGAATAATGAAAAAAAAAACAAACGAAAAATAAAACAATTTTTTTAAAAATTTCATTTCATTTTAAATGAAGCAAAAACAATAAATAAATGAAAAATGATCTCTACTTTTTTATCATTACAGGTTTCATTATTTCAGCAGTAATAAGTCAAAATGATAGCATAAGAAGTGAAAAAGAAAATAACTTATCTTACATTGTTTTAATCTAATTTATCTTGAAGAATTTACCTAAACTAAGTAAGCCACCCCCTAGAGCTAGGTGGCATGAATGCAAGAGTGAGTCTCCATTTAAGAGGATATCAGGGGAGGAAAACAGTCTCTTCTTAACTGTAAAAAAATGACTCACTAGCAAGAGAGGGGGCAGAAAAGAGCAAAGTACAGAAAGACCAACAGCAAGCCAAAACAGGGTAATTGACAGATAACCCCACTGCATACTGGAACACTATTGATCTGCATAGTCTAACAGATACAATAGAAGGTAGATGCTTCCAGGTCTCTCTTCCACAGAGTACCAGACTAACCTCCCTCTGCCCTTCCATGATCATGAAAATAACTTCCTTTATAAAGGAAGGTAGGCTTTTACAGGGCACTCTGTATTCTATCATTGTTATTACATATCTGCCTGGAGTCAGTAGATGAGCTTCATATAGGAAGAGTGATCAGGGGGAATTAATCTCCCCAAAATTACATTAGAAGTTCAGCCAAACAACTGGTGTCTTTATTTTTATGAACCCAAATCCTCAAATTACTGTTTTTGCGAATGTTTGCATCCAAATGCAATATATTTTGGCTCATTTTTGCTCATCCATTGATCATTTATTACAGGTAAAACCGGAGATCATATCTGCTGTTTTCATGCAATAAAATACACACAACAGTAGAGCTCTTCTAAAGCATTTCCCCCCTTTAAAATACCACCTATTTTCCTGCTGAGTCTCTATTGTTTTGCATTTATTGGGCAAATGATTTATGGGGAAAAGGCAGTTAAATATTACAAGTTCTGTATTTTTATGGCATACTTTCCCCCCTGCAATTCCTTCCTCTGTGTTCCTTTTATTATAAATTCTAGGCCCAGCATTCTGTAATCATTCTTTATGACAACTTAAATATATAGTGTATTATTTGCGAATTACAGAGCAATTTATTTAGGGATCAGAAAATTATTTTTCTGCTAGGTAGAGCTTTTCAGTCTATCCATTTCCCTTTTTATCTCTGCTTGCCATCTTCCTGCTGGCCTGCCTTCTTCTTCAGTTCTACAGAGTAATCTCAAATGTGAATTATGCTGTTACCCCCTAAACCTTTTGACACATAACATTCCAGTTTCACTGTAGTTAAAAGTGTTGCATTTTTTGCAACTTCACATGCTGCCTCTAGTTGATGTGATTGGAAGAGACCTCTCTGGGCTGGGGTGATGATCAGTCACTGTCAAGATATGTAAAAGTTGATAAAATATATGTTATGTATATTTAACAGATAGTGGAAAGAGAGTTGTAAAATGGAGGCAGTTAGATTCTGCAGTCTCATGATGTTAATCCACAAGTGTAAGAAATAAGTAATCACAGGCATGTTAGGTGATGAAGCACAGGTGGAAGAATTTATAACATCATGGTTGCATCAGATTGCATCAGATTGTAATTAGTGATGACTCATATCTGATGGGTGCTGAACTGTATAAAAGCACTAGCTTGCCATATGTTAGGTGGGTCTGTCTATGGTGAGAGACAGAACCCCACTCTCTGTTGCTTGTATATATTGCTTGGATGTTATGCTGTGTATATTTTTTTTTGATGTATATATGAATATATGAGTTTTTACTCTACCCATTGTCATTGTCTTCCGTTAAGCTAACTCTGCAATACTTTATATCAATACTGACATTTTATCTGCACGCTACTGCTGCACTGCTCTGTGCCAAACACATTTAAATATTATATTTTTTGCTTAAATCCTGATAGTCACCAACAGCACTAAGGCTGATACTTCACATCTATCTCATTGTTGTTCGTGGTCCCGCTTGGGACCGGTACGAAGTAATCTAACCGCATATCCATTGCGGAATGAAGGGAGTTCATCCCGACCACGTCCCCTGAACTGCGAATTTAAGCGGGATGAGCGATTGCCCTCCCTGGCCTCGGGAATCTGCTCGTCATGATTCTCATTCTGAGATGAGTGCCCATGAGGTAAGGCTTGTCACGCAATGTGCCATTCTCCATCTAGTGGCAGCAGTGCGAAGTGCCATTCGCCAGTACATTTCTTATGGAGTCAGAAACGCAGTGCAGAGAAATTGAAAGACAAATGCCTCAAACTTAGCTCCATAACACATTGAAGGCAAGGCTTCGGAGAATTGAAACATCGAAAAACAGAAGGTTGGGCAGGGGGAAAAAAGAAGAACAAAGGCATGGAATTTCACATCTCATCACAGAATGTGGACGTGCGGTAACAGTCATGCCGGTATCATCCATCATGCCTGTGCGTACACAGGAACAGGGACAGAACTGGAAGAAGACCACGTGACCACAACCGACATCAATACGTAACGAACTTCCTCCCAGGACGAGAATGGACGTGAAGTAACCATCTAACTAACCATTCATTCCTTGCCTCTGAATTCAATGACACTTCTGCCTCTCTGCTAAGAGCTCCCCCCCCCTTTGGTTGGAGTCAGTCAGATGGCAGCAGTCATTGAATCTGTTGAGGCTTGTCATTCCAAGCAGTTATGTTTTTAGCCTGCTGTTTTCTGTTCAATTGTAAGTAAATGAAACTTTTTAATTCTTTCTTCTTACAAATGTTTCAGAGTGAGTTATTGAGACTGTAAGTGCCAGTGGAGGAGGAAAGGAGCGAGAACTAAATTGGGGAACTTGGAACTATTCTGCTCTGTGAATCCCTTTAGTTCTGCACAGCTAGAGGAATTTAACCAAATATTGAAAATTCTGTAACAAAAGTTTTTAAGCAGAAGGTAGAGCTGGGGATGGGGAAGAGAACATGCCAAACACTGTGCGATTACATCTCTTGGACTACCCAATATCTTTTGGCAGCTCTGCTACGGTCCAGTGATCAACAGCAAAAATAGGAAAATGCTAGGCAAATCAGGCATGTTTAAGGTTGGCTGCAGAAATGTGGAATAACAGGACAAAAACAAAATGCAACTGAATTATGATAAATTCAAAATTTTGGTTTTCTTGAAGTCTTGAAATCAGTTTCACTGGAATCTGAATGGGCACAAAATTGAACAGGCTCACGAGTATAAATACCTAGGCATCCTTTCTTATTGCAAACATTCCTGGTCTCCTCGTCATTGTAAAGTGGTTATAAATGTAGCTACATTCACTGGCCAGGCAATATTTCATTTCTATTACAATTCTGGCAATTGTTATGTTTGGAGGCTTTACAGGTTTTTAAGTCTAAAATTATCTCACAACATTTCTATGGCACTCCAGTCTGGTTAGATGCAGTGGATAGGTCAATTGAATGGATATAGTCCTGTGCTCCCTACTTGGGGTTTGTCGAGAAATTAGAAAAATGTCTCTGTGCCCTCCACACATACATTTTGCAAAAATAGGAAGAGTTCTCTTTGAACTGCCTTTTATTTCAGTGAAATGCAAATTACATGTGGGAAGATACAAAACAGACATTTGAAGTGCTGTCCTACAGATGTCTAGTCATGTCTAAGTCTAGTTGAGGTTAAAGAGGTCTATTCTTTATTTATTAGATTTGGGCAGCAATCTAGCCCAAAGACTACTCTGGGCAGTTTACAAAATTTATTTACCTATTTCCATACCACCCATCTGCCTACAAGTCTACAAGGCCATACTGGCCAGTTCACAATGACAAACAATACAATTCCAATGGACAATACTGTCAGGACCAACAGTTCTCCCTTGGGGAGAAAGGTGGCATAAAAATAAAGTTCTTTTATAACAACAACAACAACAACAACAACAACAACAACAACAACAACAACAACAACAACAACAACAACAACAAATCAAACAGCAAAATACATGCCCACATGGAGTGGCTCTGGGTCTCCCAGAGGTTGTTGTAACAGGCAGGTCAACAAACCAAGATAAACTACGACTACTGTTTTCTCTTGATTTGCTCTATTTGTAGCACCAAGTGCTCTGGGCGGCTTCAAAAAATCCAAATAAATATGTGGGAAAACAATCAAAATAGAACATAAAGGCATAAAACCCGCAAAAATCAAAGCAGCATGAAAGACAGCAAGAAACACGGCTCATTAATTAGAAACACCGATTTTAAAATGGTGGGACTTCGGAGTACATGAGTTACTTAAAAGGTGGCAATTCTCAGAGAGTGAAGGCCCTGACAGATGAATAGCTCTTTGTTATGCACGCTCAGACTTCCATTCATTAACAATACAACAGTCAATGCTGCCTCTTCCTCTTATTCTTCCTGTTCCTCTCTGTAACAAATGGAGGCTCTCTCTGAAGAGAGGAGGTGTGTGTCTTCCTGCTTTTCAATAACACCCAACAGCGCCGGCATATAATCATCTCCTACATGATGAATGTAAAACACTTTGGGAAAGTGTGTTATTATTATTCTCAATGACGTCGTGCTCAAATTAATTTTTTCTGCATGGGTTGAAAGATGTAAGGCGCTCCGAAATTACTAATTGTAACAATTCCTGCTTGGGAGATAAGATAAGATTTGGAATACAAGTGCACCCTGCTGGAAGATTTGTCATTGGGAACTTTGCCGAAGGGGCTGCGCTATTAAAAGAGCTAGTCTACAGGCCACTAAACTAATAGATTAGGATGCCTATGATCTTAATTAAAGACTTCTGTTGCCACTGGGGGACATAATGGGCTTCATGGTAATTCATATGTTAAGGATGTAATGGAGGCCAATATTGAAATAATCACTAGGCTGCTCCGGGTTATTCTCACTAAGCCCTGTGCTCTCCCCACCACCATTTCCATGAAACTTAGGCCTCTAATGTTTTTATATTCTTGTGGATTCCTAAAGATGGGCATTGCCAATTGAAAGTTAGCTGAAGAGCTGAGCTAACTCAGCTCATTGCTCAGTGAGTTGGGTAGGACCCTCCCAAGACCAGACAGAGCCTGTGTATATGTGGGCAAGCCATGCTGGCACGGAGTGCCCTCAGGAAGAGGGAGTTGTAAAACACTTTTGAATAGTCTAGTCTAGAAAACCCTGGAAAGGGTTGACATAAGTCTGAATTAACTTGAAGGCATACAGCTATTAATTACCATATTTTTCTGTCTATAAGAAGGCCCCACGTATAAGACGATCCCCAGTTTTCCAACCCCAAATTACCTGGAAGTGATGAAGCTGTTTGGATGAGCAGCAAAACGTTTCTATGGCTGATACTTCACGTCCCTCTCGCTGCAGTTCGCGGCCCCGCTGGAGACCGGTTCGAAGGAACGAAACCTCACGTCCTTGTGGGGTCAATCCGAGTTCGAAGGAACGGAACCTCACGTCCTTGTGGGGTCAATCCGAGTTCACCCTGACCACGCCCCCTGAACTGTGCTCCAAGCGGTGTGAGAGATTCCCGTCCTGGAGCTCGGGAATCTTTTCAATCCACTTCTCGATCCATGTTGAAAATCGATTTCAACACGGAGGCAAGTTCACCTCGGCTCGAGGAAGGACGTGAAGTAACCACCTATCTCTCAAATAAGAAGTCCAGTAGTCATGACTCAACTTCCAGATAAACTCACCTGGATGACTGAGAATCTTCACAGACAAACCCAAAATTACATTTTTGCAACCGCGCTGTAATGTCCTCACTAGCTTATGTTCGTGTATAAGACAGTTCTCAATTTTTAGTCTAACAATTTTAGAAAAAAATATAGTCTTATGCATGGAAAAAAACCATATGTTGTGTATCCCCCCATGTCCCATAATGTTTATTATTCAACTGAGTTTGTTAATTTAATTTAATGCACTTGGTCATGGCATGTTTCTTTTTGTTATTGTTATTGTTTGTGAACCGTTCAGAGTGACTGTTGATCATAAGAACATAAGAACATAAGAACATAAGAAGAGCCATGCTGGATCAGGCCAAAGGCCCATCTAGTCCAGCTTCCTGTATCTCACAGCGGATGGGCACTATAAATATCAAGGAAAGAAAGAAATTCCCCCACAATGAAATTGTGTGGGAATGAAATCTTTCCAGACCTGCAATACAGGGAGGCATTTTCTACCAATATCTTTCCACTTGTTCTCAACAAAAAGTATTTACATAAATTGCATAAATGGCAGGGATAAACAAAAGCTGAACTTAGAATAAGAAGCATGAGGTGGATCTTTTTTATTTTAAATTAAAAAACAAGCAGTTTTTCTGTGGAAGATACACATGTGTGGTTTACTCCACAATGAGAAAATATGCGAGTATGATGCAGAAACATTGTATGCATATTGTAGAAATGTCAACTATTTATTTATTTATTTATTTATTTATTTATTTATTTATTTATTTATTTAATACACCACACTTCCATCACCCCCTCGCTGCCACCTTTGCCATCACCCCTTGTTAGCACGACAGCCACAGCGTGGGAGGAGGGGGTGACAGCAAAACGAGCACCTCCAATGCTCATTTTGCAAGACATTGCTCATAGAGTGGATCAAAATGTTATGAAAAAAATTATGGAAATATGTTATGAAAAATTTTGCTTGTCCTGCAAAATGCTCATACATCAAGGTACTCGCAAATGGAGGTTTTATTGTAGTTAATTATTAACCTATGTTTTTGCATCATTTCCCGGCCTCCTAATTGCACTTGGAGAAAATTATTTTGAATCCTTCTGGTCATTTGGGGAGTTTATAAACTTTTGAAAATGTTTAGATTGGGAGATGATGCTGTGCTATAGGGTTGGCTTGTTGGATGTGAGAGAATAGACTCCATCTTGTGTTTGCTTTAGTTTTAGGTCATGTAGTTTAGTTAAAATGGCCACCCACCCACCCACCCTGAGAAGTAGGGCAAAACTCCAGGGTAGGCCTACAAAGTCATAAGAACATAAGAACATATGAAGGGCCATGCTGGATCAGGCCAAAGGCCCATCTAGTCCAGCTTCCTGTATCTTACAGTGGCCCCACCAGATGCGTTTGGGAGCGCATGATACTAGATATCTGTCTCCTGATACTACTCCCCTGCATCTGGCCCTTGAAGTACCCTGGTTTTAAGCCTGGAGATGACACATCTCCATCATGGTTTGTAACCTGTGATGGCGTTTTCCACCAGGAATCTGTCCAATCCCCTTTTGAAGGCATCCAGGCCAGATGCCATCACACATCCTGTGGCAGGGAGTTCCACAGACTAACAACGCACTGGGTGAAAAAAAAAATTCTTTTGTCAGTTCTTACTCTCCCAGCCCTCAAATTGAGTGTATGTCCCCTAGTTCTGGTATTTTGGGAGAGGGAGAAGAGCTTCCCTCTATCCACTTTACTCATGCCCTGCATTATTTTGTATGTCTCAATCATATCCCCCCTCAGGCACCTTTTTCCAGACTAAACAGGCCCAAATGTTTTAGCCTTTCCTCATAAGGGAGTCCATATAGCCCCATAGTCAAAAAGTGTGAGAAAGCCAGGGTGGAGTCAGAAGATATAAATACTCCTGCCAGCCTGGGAGGGGGAGTCATCCTGCAACCTTCAGAGAGGCTAGAAGACTCTTGCTGCAGGTTGCCTACAGGGAGAGAGAGGCTTTGGGGATCAGGGAAGGCAGCAATCGGAAGGGATCCTTGAGGAATCCAGAACTACCTGTAGAAATCTGGAGGCCAGACTGCAGGTTGGTAACTGAACCTAACCCTGAAAAATTCCAAAAATGTGCACGTGCCAACCCTCCAGGAGAAACCCCAGGACTCAGCCAGAGGGTTCTCACTGCCCCTCCCAAGAAAGACACAGGGAAGTCAGTGAGTGGTAGCAGCCACTGAAATGTGACAGAAGCCCATATTACACTTCTCAGGCAGTATAATGTGTAAACTCAAGTTGTTACGTTGTATTATTTGTAGAGATGGGCACGACTCAAAAAAATGGTGTTTTGTTTGTCGTTTGGTCGTTTAGGGGTCCGTTTCGGTTCATTTTCGTTTTCGTGACTTTTTTGCAAAAAAAAAACGTTTTCGTTTCATTAGGTAACGAAATGAAAAAACGAAAACGAAAATGAAAAATTGCTGTTTCGTTAGCATTCTTTTTAGTTCAATGCATCTGCTGCAATGAAAACGAAAATCACGGCAAATTTGGTCATTTCGTTTTCGTTTTCGTTTTGTTTTTTAAAAAAATTAATTTTGTTTTCGTTGCATAATGAAACAAAAAACAAAAACGAAAATGAAAAATCGTTCGTTTCGTGCCCATCTCTAATTATTTGCATTACCACTTCGCACACCTTGAGAAGGCAAGAATCATAGAGAGGAGACAATATGGTGGAAAAAGCTGAAGGCAGCAGGAAAAGAAGATCAAATGTGAGATGGGTTTATAAAAGAAGCCATGGACTTGAGTTTAGAAGAGCTCAGTAAGGCTGTTAAGTATAGGACATGCATGTAACTACATTTGCTTTTCTTTTGCTTCCAATATAGAACAAGCAAAGCAAAAACAAAGTTCTTATCACTCGATATTATTCATTTTAGATGCATATACTAGGTAAGGAGTGAGAAGACATTGTTGGCTTACAGCTTTGATTATTTTTGGATAATGAACAGGCAATCTAGGGGTCTTGGTAGTTCAAGTCTTAAAACATCTAGGGAGTCACAATTCTCCTCACCCACCTATGAATGGACACATTTATATACCAGTCTCTACTAAAGAATCCATGAAGAAGTGTTTAACTCTTCTTCTTTTATTGCTGCCATCACATCTGTCTCAAGCTCTATCAACATTCCTCTCACAGACCATCACTGTTTATTTCAAGAGCTGGCAACTCAATAATAAGTTACGACCATCAGCTTGCTTCGGTCCCCCTCTTCTGTTCCTTTACCAGCAGTTTTATGTAGAGATACTTTTTAAAAATATGTGTCCATGCCTTCAGACCACAGAGAGACACACCCAAGAGAATGGAAACAGCTGCCCTAACAGAGCAAACCTATGTATATTTTATGTCATGGTATGTGCTGTCAAGTCAGAGCCAATTTATAGTGGTCCTAATAGAACTTTCAAAGGTAAGTGAGATCTTTAAGGTGTGGTATTAACAGTTTCACTCCCCGGATATCTCATATGACCAGAAATATGTACTTCATCATGTAATAGTTGCTGCAAGGATACTGTATGCGAAATTTTGGAAACAACCAGAAGTGCCAACAGAGAGAAACTTCCACGAAAAGATAAGAGAATGTATTGAAATCGACAGACTCTCCGGTTTTCTAAAGGGAGACTACGATGAGATTTCCCGGAAAAGATGGCAAGAAGTAACAAACTTATTAGTATTGTGATATTATTTGGTGATTTGTGAACATCTTAATACATGTAATTTTATAGTGTATTTCCTCCCCCTCCCCCACACCCTCCCTCCTCTGCTGCCCCCCCCAAACCCAATAAAATTACTTAAATGTAATGAGTTTCCCTGGCTGAGATGGGATTCGAATACAGGCTTCCAGAGTTCTCTGTTCCCCTCACTAGGTATCTCATTTGAAGTCACTCTCTCCATGCAGTAGACTCTTTAGTAGATATGTCTGGAGCTGCGGTCCTAGAGTAGCAGCAGTCTGCAAGCAACTAGGGGGCAACAGACTCACATGGGGCACAGAGATTTTAGACTGCCACAGAGATTACGCAGGCAGTGTCATCTTACCTTTTTATGCTGGTTCATTTAGGGATAATTTTGGCTTAGAACCTTGGCTCCCAGTATGTGTTGGTGAGGGCTGTGCTGTTGTAAATGGGCTCCCATTTGGGGTGTTGGTGTTGGTGTTGTGATCCAGTCAGAAAAACAGGATCAGTACAGAGTGTGTTGTGGTGGATAGAGTATTGGACTGGCATTTAAAAGACCTGGGTTCAAATCTCCACCTGGACATGAAATCTAATGGGGAGGAAAAGGAAAACCACTTTGAAAACCCTACTAGGATCACTGAAACTCAGATGGAACTTCATGGTACATAAATGCCCCATTCCATGGTTTAGCATGGGCTTTATCGAGACCTGTCTGCAAGCTTTATCTTCTCTCTCTCTCTCTCTCTCTCTCTCTCTCTCTCTCTCTCTCTCTCTCTCTCTCTCTCTCTCTCTCTCTCTCTCTCTCCCTCTCTCTCTCCCCCCGTCTCTCCTAGAAGTTTAACATCAAAACTTCTTCCTAAGGTTAGCCTCAGCCATTGCGCTGGACCTTATAGCCCACAGTAGCAACAATAAGAGTCTTAACAATGTTCTGAAAAGAAGACTCAATGGATGCATGGATGCATGGCAATTGGCAAGAGTAAGGTGTTCCGGAAAAGACTTTGTGTGAGAGAGAAAGCAGGCTTTTCAAAAGAGCAGTGTGAGAAGAGAGATAAGTGGAATGGCAAAAGAAGAGAAAATATTTTAATATACACCCACAGAGAGCAAGGAAGGCCATTTGGCCCTACATTATACCTGTGATCTTGTTTGCAGGTTAACACAATCATATTATATGTGTCAGGCTTAACAGTATCAACCAGAAATAAATTGAAACAAATTGGCCACTTTGAATGCATAGATTCACTTCAGGCATTTGTGTGGCCCTACAAATGCATGAGTTTGAATTTATGATTCTTCTGAAGTTTTCAAGTATTCAGCACATTAACTCTTTTGCATTTAGCACTTGGGTGTTTGATCCTAAGTTCTTTGCAGCCCTGCGATTGTTATGGACTGGGGAATTAATGTATGAACAATCACAGAAAAGAGAGTTGATTAGTAAATGGTTAGTTAAGTGCATGTAGAATGAACTGTCAGATGATGAGAATCTCTTTTTATGGCATGAAGGAATAAAACAGATTTGGATGAATTACCAGAGAGTAATTTACCCACTTTGGGAATAGCAAAGGGTTTCTTTAGATTTTCTCCTGAGAGTTTGGGTTTTTACAAATAGTTTGTGCCTTACAGCTTTGAATATTCCTTTTGTTGACTGTCTTTTAGTGTATTTGTTTGATCTCTTAAAGTGCATGCATACTTACTATTTTGAGCTTTAAAGATTGTCTTTTAATGATGTAAGCTGCCCAGGGTCCCCCTTTAGGAGAAAGGTGGAGTAGAAATATTTAAAATAAAAACAAATGAATATAAAAGGACACAAGAAGGGTTGTATCGCAGTCATGGTTAGAGAATATCAACTAATCCTACTCTTTCTGTTGTCACTTTATGTCATTTTTAGAGATGGGCATGACTTGAAAAAAAATTTTTCGAGTTGTCGTTAGTCAGGCCGGTTCCGTTTCGGGTCATCTCCGTTTTTTGCGAAAATTCGCAAAAATTAGTCGGTTCATTTTTTTTGTTTTTTTTCATTTTTGTTAGTACTGGTTTTTTAGGGGGGAGCGGGCTCCTGGAGGCACCTCTGTGGGGTGGGTGCCTCCTCTGCCGCTATAAGGGAAAGTGGGCTCTGGAGGCACCCCGTGGGTGCCTCCTATCCTCACCCACTAGGAAAGGGGAAGCAGGCTCCAAGAGACCCCTCAACATGGGGGTCTCCCCTCCTCACCTGTTGCTGCTGCAAAATGCTATGCAATAGCCATATGGATATTGCATAACAGAATGTGCAGACAGTGACTGTGAAGACTAGTGGATGGCACTGAACCCAGAGCCATAGTGAGATGCCTAACTAAGGCTCTCGCACCACCATGTCTCACACAGAAGGGAATTGTACTTGCTGCGTGTAGTGCAATGCAAGCAAGTAGATCTGGCTTTAAGGTGGCTTAGTGCAAGGGCTAGGGTTAGGCTAGTGACGGGTAAGGTTACGGTGGGCTAGTGGGTTGCACCTCTGGGTGCCTCTCTGACCCACTAAGAAGACAGTCTGTGACGTATGGGTACGGAGTCAAGGATTAGGGTTAGGGTTAGGGGGCTAGGGCAGGTTTTAGGGGGCTTTTTGGCACATCCCAGAAGTCTCCATGGCCAAGTGGCCATGCGATTGGTGGGATGGCTCCAAAAATTTGCATGGTCGTCCACTCCCACATGGCTGGCCACTTGGCCAGCCCATCATTGCGCAGGTGCAAATAAAATAAAATAAAATAAAATCAATGGAGGACAGAGGAGGAGAGGAGAGACATTTTGTTGCAAGAAAAAACCCACTGCTACTGTGAAAAATCTGGCAGTTTATAAATTTTCGCGTGTTTCTGTTGTGCTTGTGTGTTTTTGGACCACAATTTCAAAAACAATATTGCGTTCGCCACCCCATTTTGGATCCCCCGCCTGCACCGCATGGCATGGCGATTGGCGACTCGCGAGTCTGGCTGCCCAGGACGGGGGGGAGGCGGGACCCCCCCTCCAGAAACCACCCCTCCGGTAGGTGCCCTGCGCCCGTAGTCAAGCAGGCATTTTTCCACCTGCTTTTTTGGCCCGGGAATGGGTGGGGGGAGAGTTTAAATGTTTTTTCCTGTGCCGTCCGTGCCGTTTGCTTGCGCTTTAATTGCGGCGGGCGGCAGCCGGCGAGACTGGGCTTTTTGCTGGCTGGCTGCGAGCCTGCGGCGAGTCCCACAGAGCAGCCCACTAGGACGGGGGATGGGGGGAGGCTGGGGACCTCCAGAAACAACCCCTATGGTAGGTGCCCTGAGGCACGGCAGGCATTTTTCCGCCTGCTTTTCGGCTGGGAACCGGGTTTTTTTAAGTTTTAAAAACTTTTTTTCTGTGCCGCGTGGCATCGCGCGATGCAAGGAACGAGCACGACAAATCAGACCAAAATTGTTCGTTTGTCGGTTCGAGCTCGAAGTCTGGCGGAGTAATTCCCATTACCGTTTCCGTAGAGTAATGGAAATGAGTAACGGAAACGGAAATGGGAATACCGCTAAGTCGTGCCCATCTCTAGTCATTTTATTTAAAATTATTTTAAATAAATTAATAAAAAATACTAGTTTTGGTCAAACACAACTTCAGCAAATTATGGATAATTTGCTGAGGAAAAGCAACAACAACCCTCTTCTCTGACTCTCCTTTGGAGAAAATGAACCATGTTGTGGAAATTCAAAATTCCTCACTGAGGTGGCCTGTTGAGTTGAGGCAGCCCAACTCTGCAAGTTTCAGTTAATATCCTTTACTAGAGTTGTGCTAAAGTTGTGCTTTCTCCCCCATCCATCCACCCACCCTCTCTCTCTTTCTTTCTCTCTCTCTCTCTCCTTCTCTCTCACACACAATGAAGTTGTGCATTTAACTGTGCTTAGTGACTGGTTCCAGACAGATAGACAGCTTCAAACAGTATGCAGTTCCTCTGTGTAATTTGCTACCACAGGATGGTCGGCTGCATGGATGGCTTTAAAAAAGTGTGCAGACAAGTTCAGGAAGGGTCAAGCAATGGGTGGCTACTAGCCACAACCACGGCATGCTGTCTTCCAGATGAGAGGCAGCATGCTCTGAATAGCAATTTATAGAGAACGACAGCAGAAAGAGATGCCTACGGATATTCAGCTACTCACGGTGACAAACAATATGTTCAACCTTGATAGACCTTTGGACGGATCCAGCAGGGCTGTTCTCACGTTCTTAAGCATCTTTTCTCCAGCAGTGGCTTCACAAGGGAAATACATATATTTGCAAGCGAAAGTCTTCCATATCTCCCAGGCAAGAGATAACGTGGAGTGTTTAAGTCCAGCCTGATGGTGTCGTGCAGGAGACAGGGATCATATGGTGTTACTGCATCAGAACGGAACGTCTGAAGCAGTTCTGAAAGAGCAAACCTGCTGCGCTCATCAACCTGCCAGTGTTTCGCACCAGAAGCTGGTGAGAGCAGAAATGCAAATTACAGACCACTGAAACCAAAGCAGCAGGGGTCAGATTGTCACTGCTGAAACCATTCTTGGATCAGGCGACTTGGGCAAGGCAGAGGGCAATGTTCCAAAAACAAACAAACAAACAAACAAACAAAAATGGAGAGAAAGCTTTCTTACATCCATGTCCTCCCCTTCAAAATAATTTGTTTACCTAGCATTCCCTGTAGGTGACCTGCCAGCTGTTTAGCTGTATGTGGCAAAATCAGTTGTATGTATATTGACTATACAGTACACCCCCCTTATCTACTGATTCACTAACCACTGATTCAGTTATCCATGGTTGGTGATCAATAGGGGAGCGGCAAGAAGGGTGGAAATTAAAAATAAAACATACCACCACTGATGCCCACAGCCCTCCCCCTCGCTGGCACCACCACTGCCGCCACAACCACCACCTCCAGGGGCCAGTCAAGCACTCTCCGGAGGGGTGAGGAGGGGACTTTGAATTTTCTGTTCAGGTCCCAACCCATCCCTCAAGACCTGAGCAGGAGATTCAAAGTCCCCACTTCACCCCTCCGGAGAGTGCCTGGCCGGTGGTGTTTTTTTTAAAGCTCTTACTATCTGTTACTCGAATCAAAGGTGAAACCAATGGACTTAGAATCGCCCTAAAATTCTTCCAGCATTCCATCATGTTTTTAAAGAATGGATTAGTTACCTTTGTCATTTGAGATTTCATGTCTTCCCTAAAAATATATTCTCCTTTTGTGTAATTTCTAGGTCTCTCCAAATTAGGTTATCATTTTCTATAATTATATCTGGAATATGTCTTAACTGATTGGCTATGTAATATAGCTTAATATTAGGTAAACCTAAACAACCCTCTTTTTGTTATATATACCATAAACTCTTATCAATCCTAGCTTTTTTATTACCATTGCAAAACATATTTCTTTTTCCCTGGATCCCTTTACCTCTCTTTCATCCCATTTTACGGTAACATCCAAAATAAAAAAATCAGTATTGGGACAATTTTCATTTTACATACTGAAATCTTCCCAAACCAGGAAATCCTTAATTTTTTTATACTTTAATTTGTTCATTAATCTCTTTCTTTACTTTCTCTATATTTATTTTAAACATATTTTGTAAATCCCATGCCAATTTTAATCCCCAAATAATTAATACTATTTGTTAGTTTACCTTTAAATACTTCCTTGAAATACCTTTTATCTTCCTCTTTATAAATTCCAACATACATTTAGATTTATTACAATTTACCTTTAACCCTTTCACTCCTCAAAAGCATTTAGACACTCTGCCATTTCAATTCCTGTCTGATTCTTTCCCTCCCTATGGAGCTATTACTCTTTTCAAAAAATTGAAGCTGATAGGCTTAAACCCTGATATGCTTGGTTCTTTAAATCAAAAGTTGGCCTTCGAAAATATCCAAAGAAGACTGTTGGATATTGACTTTCTGGAACTGTAGGATGCTGCAAATAAGACCGGCTCTCCCTGGTTCTTCTACATCCCACCCAAAAATGGCCAGACAGCAACCTATCTCTCTTTACTCAGTTGTCCTCAAAACCGGAGAGCATTTTCCCTTGCCAAATGTAATGTCATGTCTTCTGCCTTGTAACGGGGCAGATTCAGGGGAATGCCTCTTAATGAAAGATGCTGCTCATGTGAGCAGGGTGCTCTGGAAACCCTAGTGCACATGGTTTTGTATTGCCCACTCCAACATGACCTCCGGTCAAAGCATCTTGCTCCCATTTTACAAGCCCTGGAGGGGAAATCAGACCTAGACAAAATTTGTTTTATGTTAACTGTAAACCGGACAACCTCTGTTGAATCAGTAGCGGACTTTCTCAGCGAAGTTGTGAGGGAACGTAGCTCTGTATTTCACTAAAATTGTCTATAATTCTCAGCATCAAAATGTTTGTTTTATTTGGTCTGTTTTATTGTTATATATGCCAATAAAGGTTCTTCTTCTTCTTCTTCTTCTTCTTCTTCTTCTTCTTCTTCTTCTACTACTACTACTACTACTACTACTACTACTACTACTACTACTACTACTACTACTACTACTACTACTGATGTCTCCTGCCTTTGCTTTCTTCTTCAAGATAAACAGCTCCCACAAACATTTAACATAGGACTTGGCTTCTAGACCCTTTACTGTCTTGGTTGTACCCTCCTCTGGCCATGTTCTAGTTTGTTGATCTCTTCTTAAATTAAAAAAAGAAGCAATGATTATTATTAAACAAAATAAGAGTCCTGTGACAGAGCCCAGGAGAAGGACAAGAAAGTGTACCCAGTCGCACCGGATTGTGTCATGATTGACAGTTGAAAAACCAATAAGAAAGCAACAGAAATAGACCTACAGGTGTGGATCTAGAAGAAGGGAAAGAGGATATGATATGTTAGAATTAGCCTGAGGTAAGAGTGTGACATGAGAATTCTTAGGACAAGATTGTTATGTGGGAATAATTATATAACAAAACACTTTTTAAAAAGTTTCTGTAACAGGCAGTTTCATAGTGAATCCAGTTAAAGCAATATGATTCTGAGAACTCCGTACTAAATTAAAAGACAGAAGACTATCATCACAAAAGGTTTGAACTGTTATGTGAAACCATTATTCTTTTAATACACTCCCAATCTGATCCATTAGTGGACTCCACATAGTTTTATTTTTAAAGGCTTAGGGGAAGCCAGGGATATTTTAAAGTTTTTAATTATTCTTGTGCCTAGCTGGGGACAGGTGGTCACAAGTTGCATACCTCTTATGTATCTTATTATTATTATAAGATGTTATGTATCTTATGTATCATGAAAGGGTCCCTACATGCCAGAGGGTTGGACTGGATGGCCCTCAAGGTGTCTTCCAACTCTATGATTCTATGATTCTACAATTGTGCATACATGCATAGAACCTTTATTGGCATTAAAAATGAAACATAGAGACAACAAACAACAATAGCCACATAGATAAAGAGAATATGCCCAGTAAGTAATACAGATGCTGGAAAGCAAAATGAGAGCTTGGTGTGACAAACATGGAATAACTAACTATGATCGTTTAGGGAGCAGATCGCTGTCAGCCAAGGGACTTTGGCCTGCCTAGGGATCAATTGTTTTCATCCTGTGAGTGCAGAGCAGAAGATTTTGGTGGAAATTGTGGCCTGTGCCACTGTAGTAACAGGTTAATATATTTGGCAATCAGCCCAGTGTTAACTTTGTTCTCTCCTAGCAGCAGATTGTGCAAAATGACCTCCTTTGACCAAGGAAACTAGCAAGAATGGGATCCAAAATTGATATACAAATGTCCCTATATGCTGTACAGTATAGGAGCATATGCGCCGGGGACTCCAAGACTGCAGAATTACAAGGGCAGAGCTGTGTTTCCATTGGTTGAGTGCCAAATCTGTGAGGGTGATCCGGCTGCAACATCTGTCACCCCATTGATTGCCAGTGTTGATTTGGCTGATCTGGCTGGTTAGGCGGGTTTCCCCTTCCTCCCTCACTGCTCCATGTTTGTCCCTCCCAAAGCTGCAAACTCAGTGGAAGAGGATGACCATCCCAGATAGAAGGAGTGCACCGTTCTTTGGTCAAGGATATACGATAGCTGTGCTCCCATGCTACAACTTCCAAACAAGCTCAAGATTTCAAGATAAAATTTTGATGGCATTAGGGACAGAGTAGTCACAACAAGTAAGGGACACAAAACAGAAGAATAGAGTTTTGTTTTGTTTCATTTTGTTTCTACTAGTGGTTCATTTTGTTTTGTTTTTAAATAAATTTTTGTAAAAAATTGTAAAAAAGATTGTAACAAAATGAAAAAAACAACAAAACAATTTGTTACTCTATTAAATGTCTACCCTGAGTCCTAGAGGCACCAAATTTTACAAGGGAGCAATTTTACAGAGTAATGAAATGTTTCATTTTCAAAGGGGGGAAAGCATTTTGTTTTGTTTTGTAAGAAAACACTGTTTCCCATTTCGTTTCATTTTGTAATATTTTGAAGTCTTATGAAACAACAGCATGTCGTTTTTCATAAGGTGCCCATCTCTAGTCACAACCATGACTTCTCTTGGAACAGACTTTTGTTAATGCAGACATGTAAATCCTATCCCTTCTTCTCCTGGTACTCAAGGATTAGCAATCACAACCTTTCTATCTTCACCTTGAGAGGTTGAGACATTTTAAGGTGTATGCACACTAGAAGAAGAAATTTTGCACACATTGCATAAATTGTGCAACACCTCCATAGATGTTGTCTTGTTGAACAGACATCTAAAAATGAGAAACATTGGATATCTGTGCGATTTCTAACAACTAGCCAGTCCTTTCCTCTTCAGTGTGTTTGTGTGTGTATGTCTATGCACATGCACACATCAGTACTCAGAGAGAAATGACACTAGTTCTGTGTAGATTCCCATGGAAAAATCTTGTGTATGCTGCAGAAATGATGGGATGGCATTGTCTCACTCTTATACTGGGAGCAAAGCAAGTCTTGGAAATTCCTTGTTGTGTAGTCTCATTGTGTGAAGACGGACTAAAGAATGCAGTGTTTTCCACAACCTCATGCCCACTGTGGCCATAGTTTCAGGGGCAGATTCTAATAAAGAATTTGCTCTATGAGGTTTAAGAAGAAGCAGAAAGTTTTTATGTTTCAGTCCAGTTTGGGAATTTGCTGGAAAGGTCTGAAGCAAACTGATCTTGATTATAGAAATAAACAGACAGACCAAGACAAAATGTTTTTTCTTCCTCAACTAGCTGGGAAGAAAGCACTGCATAGACTAACCTGCCCTTCTCCAGAATGCTTGTTTTATTCATCTTATCTAAAATCATAAGCAGAGATTGGAGCATTTATGAAAGCATAGGTTCTGCTAGGAAGCAGGTGCCCTTTAGCCTTTCCCCAAAGCAAAGATCAGAAGAAATAGGTCACTTCCCTCCAAATATGACATGTTGGCAAAAGTCAGGAGTGTGTGCACTACACTGAAACTTCCCCCAAAAAAGCATACTCTGGAGAAAGTTTCTCATAGTCCAGAAGCTCCTGTTCAAGTATCACTCCTTAATTCTTTGCCAAATGGAGAGAACACAATGGAGAGTAGACATGGGCACGACTTGGCGAAATTCTCGTTTCCGTTTCCGTTCCTCGTTTCTGTTACGCAACGGAAACAGTAACGACAATTAAGCCGTTAGAACTCGAACTCAAACCGATAAAAGAAAAATTGGGTCTGATTTGTCGTTGTCGTTCATGGCATCGCGGCGATCGTGCGATGCCAAGTGGCACAGAAAAAAAGTTAAAAAAAAACCGATTCCCGGCCAAAAAAGCAGGCGAAAATATGCCTGCCTGAGTGAGGGCACCTACCAGAGGGGTGGTTTCTGGGGGGGGCAGCCTCGCCCCTCTCCTGTCCTGGGCTGCTCTGGTGGGGGGCATCCTTGTTGTCTTGCCATACCATGCGGTGTGGGGGGTCCAAAATGGCGGCCGCAATATTTTTTTGAAATCGTGGTTCCAAAAACCCACCAAAGCACCACACAGAAACATGTGAAAATTAGGTATTTTAACTGCCTGAATTTTTACAGTAGCAGCAGTGGGTTTTTCTTGCAATAAACGTCTGTCTCCAATCCCATTGATTTTATTTTATTTTATTTTATTTTTATTTTTTTACACCTGCGCAATGATGGGCGGGCCATGGGATGGGACCATGCAAATTTTTGGAGCCATTCCACCAATCGCATGGCCACTTGGCCAGGTTTTGACTGAGACTTCTGGGATGTGCCAGTCGGGCATAAAAAGCCCACTATAACCCTAGCCCTAACCCTAACCCTAACCCTAACCCTAACCCTAACCCATACGCCAGTACACTGTCCTTCTTAGTGGGTCAGAGGCACCCAGAGGTGCAGCCCAGTAACTCACCCTAACCTTACCCATAATAACCCTAAGCCTAGCCCTTGCCCTAACCCCAACCCTAAGCCAGATCTGTACTCGCATTGCACTACACACAAGTACACTGTCCTTCTTAGTGAGTCAGAGGGTGCCCAGCCGAGGCATTCTTCTCTCACCTCGCTCACAGTCCAAAGTTCCAAAAAACTCCAAACCTGTACGCCAGTATGCTGTCCTTCTTAGTGAGCTAGAGGCACCCAAAAGAGAGGTGCCTCTGCCAGTGCCACTTGGTACGCAATGGCTACATGGTCATGTACCCTTCCTTTTCCCTTTGTAGGGGGCCAGAGGAGGCATCCACCCCAGAGAGGTGCCTCCAGGAGCCTGCTAAATGCCTTCCCTTCGTAGCGGGCCAGAGGAGGCACCCACCCCAGAGAGGTGCCTCCAGGAGCCCACTACCCTACCCCTCCTAAACCAGTACTAACAACAGATGACAATCGAAATGACAAATTTTTGAAAAATTTCGTGACAAACGGAAACGAGCCGAAACGGGCCGGCTCCGACACACGACAACTCGAAACATCATTTTTCCTGGTCGTGCCCATCTCTAATGGAGAGGCTTATCCTCCTTTACCTCTCTATTTTATTTATTTATTTATTATTTATTATTGAATTTATATCCCGCCCATCTTCCCAACGGGAACTCTGGGCGGCGAACATGGCAAAGCAAATCAGGAGATACACACAATTGGGTACAATAAAACACAATAGGGAAACATAATCAGCAGATCAGCATAAAGTAATAAGAAACAAATTAAGAGAACTGCAGCAGGGGCGCACCCTTTAATTCAAACCTCACCGCTGCTATGTCAAATTCGACCTAATTATCGATGGCGGGGAAAAAAAGGCTAAGCTAGGTCACCAAAGACCTCGCGGAATAGAATGGTCTTCACCGCTTTACGAAAGCAGGGACTCTGCAGAGCGCACTTCGCTAGGGAGGCTGTTCCATATAGATGGAGCAGCCACCGAGAAAGCCTGGTTCCGGGTACGGGACCGCCTGGCTTCTCGGAGAGATGGAACCTGAAGTGAGTGCGCCCGCAACTGCTGAACCTGTCGGGCCGATGTTGACCGCTGGGCGATCAGCTCCGCCAGGTAGTCCGGGCCCAGGCCATGGAGGGCTTTATAAACTAAAACCAAGACCTTGAATCTGATCCGGGAGGCAACGGGTAGCCAATGCAGCCGGGCCAGAACCGGGGTGATGCAGTCATAGCGACGCGCACCCGCCACCAGTCTGGCCGCTGCATTTTGCACCTGCTGCAATCACTGGAGGAGAGTCAAGGGCAACCCCATGTAGAGAGCATTACAGTAGTCCAGCCTCGAGATCACCAGCGCCTGGACCACTGTCCAGGTAGGGGCGAATCTGGGCAATCTGGCGAAGGTGAAAAAATGCAGTCCTGGCCACGGCCGCCACCTGAGCGTCCAGGGACAAGGCCGGGTCCAGGATCACGCCCAGATTCCGAACCCTCTCCGCCAGTTGGAGGGAAACACCCTCCAAACTGGGGAGGGGGCCCCCATACCCAGACGGGGAACTCCCAAAGAACATCACCTCGGTCTTTTCAGGGTTGAGTTTGAGCCTGTTGGCCCTGGTCCAAGCCATGACCGCCTCCAGACACTGGTCGAGGGACCGGACAGCTTCCACTGCAGAGGTGGAAAAACAGAGATAGAGCTGCGTGTCATCAGCGTACTGATGACAACGCAGCCCAAATCTCCTGATGACCCCAGCCAGCGGCCTTACATAGATGTTAAACAGCATGGGGGGAGAGAGAGACGAGCCCTGCGGAACCCCGCAAGGGAGTGTCCATGGGGCCGACAACTCTCCTCCATGCTGCACATACTGGAGCCGACCCTGAAGGAAGGACCGGAGCCAACTGAGAACAGTGCCCCCGATCCCTACCTCCAGGAGCCGGTCCAGTAGGATACCGTGGTCGATGGTATCGAAGGCCGCTGACAAATCCAGGAGAACCAACAGGGTAGAGCAACCCCTGTTGGCCGCCCGGATTAGGTCATCTTGCAGCGCGACCAGAGCTGTCTCGGTACCCCGGCCAGGCCTGAAACCGGACTGGCAAGGATCAAGGCACCGCTGTTCCTCCAAAAATGATTGAATCTGCACCGCGGCCACCCTCTCGATCACCTTGCCCATGAAGGGAACATTGGCGATCGGGCGATAATTTGCCAATTGGTCCGACGCCAATCCCGGTTTTTTCAAAGTGGGCTTGACCACCGTCTCCTTAAGACGCGAGGGAAAAACCCCCTCGCGAAAGGAGGCGGCGGCGATGGTAGCGGCCCACTCGGGCATGCTCCCTCCGGCAGATTTGATGAGCCAAGATGGGCAAGGGTCGAAGGGGGTGGTCGCGGGGCGGCAATGGGCAATAGCCCTGGAGGCTTCCAAAGGAGAAACAGGCCCAAACTCAACCAGTTGAGGAGAACGGGGGGTTGAGGGGGCTGGGGATGGCGAGGGAGGGCCAGTGTCACTGGATTCAAAGCCAGCATGGATGGCCTCTATTTTGGATCTAAAAAAGACTGCAAAGTTCTCACTACTGAAATCAGTAGGAGGAGGCCTAGCCAGACTAGGATTGGTGAGGTCTCGGACCACCCAGAAAAGTTCTGCCTGGCGGTTCGAGGCCTCACCAATTCTCAGGGAATAAAAAGATCTTTTGGTATTCCTGATCGCTCGTGAGTAGCGCCTAGTCTGGATCGCAACGGCAGTCTTGTTTATCGCTGTGTGGCTCTGCCTCCAGATGCTCTCCAGTCTCCTTCGTTCCTGCTTCATCGCCTTTAACTCCACCGTGAACCACAGAGAGGCTCGGGCTCTGCCCCGGAGGAGACGCTTGGGGGCGATTCGGTCGACAGCACCGGCAGCTGACTCAAACCATCGGTTAGCCAGGGCTTCAGCCGAATCATCAGCCAGACCACCAGAAAGCTCCCCGAAGGCTTCCCGGAACCAGGCCAGATCAAGAAGCCTTCGGGGGCGGGCCCAAACAAGGGGCCGGTGGTCCCCGCGAGGAGGGGCCGCCATTGCTAGGGAAAAGGACAACAGGTAGTGATCTGACCATGACACGGGTGTGGGAACGATGTCCCGCACCTCCAGATTAGGATCCCCCGACATGGAGGTAAACACCAGATCCAGGGAGTGCCCAGTCCTGTGGGTAGGGCAAGAAACATGCTGGGATAGGCTCATGGACGTCATGGTTTCCATGAATTCCAGAGCTACGCCGACGAGCTCACCACCGGCATGCACGTTAAAGTCCCCGACGACCAAAAGCCGGGGGGACTTCAACAGAGCAGCGGCGATGAACTCCGAGAGCTCTGGCAGGGATTGTGCAGGGTTGCGGGGAGCACGGTAGCCCAGCACAATGCCAAATCTATCCCGCTGACCTACCAACAGGTGGAGGCATTCAAGCCCTGGAATCAACAATGTCGAGGCCCTTGTCACGTGAAGCGATTCCCTATATACAATGGCGACTCCTCCCCCCTTCTGGCCCTCCAACCTGCCCACTCCCTGAACCAGGAACCCAGGGGGGCACAGCTGGGCGAGGGAAGCCCCCCCCTCTGAGCCCACCCAGGTCTCCGTTATACAGGCCAGGTCGGCCCTGCCGTCAATGATAGTGTCGTAAATGATGGCGGTCTTATTGTGGACCTACCTGGCGTTAAGGAGGAGGCAGGACAGGTTGGAGGCTCTGGTGGAATGGCTCCCGGGCACGTGGTGGCGTGTTACGGGGTCAGAACACAGGATAGGCGCGAGTTGCCTGACCCTAGTTCTTCTTATCCCACTAACCCCGTGACTCCTAGCGTATCGTCCACAACCCAACACGATTGGTATGTGAGTCCCTGAAGACATGGTGACCTAGCCGGGAGGAGGGGGGAGGGGAGGGAGGAAAAGGAAAAAAAACCAGCAGACACTAAAATATAATACAACTAACTCAGCAACCAGACATAAAGCAGCAAACTATACAAAAATAGTCCAATAACTAACAACATAGATGGCTGCTGCCAGCGGGAGGAGTTACACACCTGGGAGAGGAGCCCAGGTGATCCAAGGCTGAGCTAATTAGTGCCAAGGACACTGTGCATCTATTAGCTGCAAGCCTGGCAGGAGCTAAACACAATACATCTAACAGCTACAGGCCTAACAGAAAACAAATCTCCAATGCCAAAAAAAAAAAGGAACACAATCATTAAACAAAGTGGAACAAAACAGAGCAAAATAAACAGACCAGCGTAAACTAGACTAAATAAAATACAATAAGATAAAGTAAAATAAGATAAAATAAAATAAATTAAATTAGAGGGGCCAGACAGCCAGGGCACAGATGGAAAATACCGGGGGGAAAGAGGGAAGTAGGGGAGGGAGCAGGGGCAGCTGGAGAGCAAGAGGGGGGAACCCCTGGGGCTAGGCTGAGGTGGAGGCATACTTAGGATGGGATGGGGAGGGGGCAAATGGGCGAAAAAACGACAGCGTCGGTTCCCCCCCCGACCCAAACCCTATCCCCGAACAACAGATCACGATGGAAGCAAGGGGGCTGGCGCCGGAGGGGGCAAGTCCTCCGGGTACAGTTCTGGTTAAAAAGTTGCCGCGCCAAGCCCGGGTCCAGGGAAGGGGGGGAAGTGCCGAAAGCCAGGAGGAGATTGGGGTCCTGAGGGCGGGTGACGGTCGCTGCAGATGCCGGTGGCCGATCTGCCACCCGAAGCTTGCGGGAGACGTTAACGGGGGCGAGCACATGGTCCGCTCTAGCAGGACCCGCAGATCGCCGGCGGCCGAACCGCCGCCCGAGCTCCGAGGCCGGCCACCCGCCGATGCCGGTGACCAGGCCAGTCTGCAAACCGCCGGCGGCCGAACCGCCGCCCGAGCTCCAAAGCCAGTCATGGACTAAGGTCGGTGGCTGGCTCAGCCAGATCGAAAAAGCCAGCGGAGCTGGGCGAGGGGAAGAGCCGCCGGTGGGAGAAGTGAAACAGGACGACCGCACACCGCACGGAGCCCGTGGCAGCGCCCCTCCAACCCACCAACCTAGCTGCCAAAACAAAGGCAGGGCCATCCACAGCCAGACGAAGGGGGAAAAAAACCCCCAGTGGACGGCAGATAGTCACGGCTTCCATAGTCAGTGATCTCGAGAAGGAGCCAAGATGGTCGTGACGAGCCACGGATCCTCGGGTCCTCAAAGACAGCCAGGGAGCGGGCACAGCACGCCTCAAGACCCCCTCACGGCAAGAGCTGATGGTCGAGCTGATGGTCACGTAGCGGAGCCGGGGAGTAGAGGTGGATATACAGATGAGAGGTACGGAGGGGAAGGGACACTTAGCGGGACTCAATCTTCGGCAGTTTCCGTGGGCCAGATGGTAGCTTCTTGGGCTGAGATGACGGATCTTCAGCCTCCCGCTTCAGCCGCACGAGTGCCTCATGAATGCTTCAAACCGCCCCGTTAAGCCCCTTTAAAAACCCCTCTCAGAACCCCGATGGTCGGCCCAGGCTAGGCCCGAGGAAATTAAAATAAAAACATCACAAACGGCAGCGCTAAACAGAAAAAACGCTGAAACGTCAGGGTGCTGTCAGAGAGAGAGCTGCTGCCGGCCGCCATCTTTCTAGAACTTGTGTAGGTACTCTATTGAATTCAAAGCACTGTCTGCTTTTGTGCACTGGCTTCATGACTGGGGAGCTTTTGGAGATGAGATTGTTTGTACATTTCAGGAGCTGGATTTTGGGAACACAGTTGTTAGTCCAGGATCCAAGGTTTAATGCTCAATGGGCTTTAGTTCTGCAAAAATGCTCAGGCCTTGAGGCCATTCCGATGGTTGCTTTTAATTTCATAACCTTTGAGTTCACATCAAGGTCTTTGCCGGATGCTAAGATCGTGGCACACAAAGAAAGAGTGGTGGAGGCTATGTTCTTTTCTGTGTGATCTACCTGGTAAGCCATTTGTTCTTACCAGGTACCACATTCATCAGGGGAATGAGCCAAACATCCACCTGTTCTTGGTGTGTAACTGCCACACAACATGGGGAAAAGAAATAATAATAAACAATCAGGACCAATAAGTTCCATACTACCTTCTGCAAAAATTTATTCCGGGTCTCACTCTTCCCAGCTTACAAAGGATACTGTGTATTTTTTGCATATATCATGTTTATACCCACCAAGAACAGCTAAAGAATATATAAACACGGCTCAGTGCAAGTCACCCTTTGCCTGCTGAGAAGCTAAATAACAGTTCAATTTACACTCTATCAACCCATTTTATACCACAAGAACAAAGAGGTAAGCCTATTTTTAGTTTAGAATGCATTTTGCCAAGTTCCATGAATGTTCCATTTTCAATTGTTATGTTTATCAGTAATTTGCCTTTGTGGGGCACTCAGTAATAACATTTTATATTTCTGTAGCACTTCTCATATATTATCTCAGTAATCCTTACAAATAACACTGTAAAGCAAACTGGTATTATTACCCTTATGTTGTAGATATGGGTAGTGTTGGCTGGAATTGGGGAGGGGGAGGCTGAGAAAATGGTGCCACACAAATAATGATTCAATGAAAATAGCTTCTTGTGTGACATATAACAATAGCTACTATTTCATTGCATGGATTTTTAAGAATTAGAATCATAGGAGGTGCTGTCTGCATCTTTTTCCATAATCAGTCAGTCTTTCTGGGTTTGCTGTACACACACACAAACACACACACTTGCGCACACACATGAACACATGCACATGTACACACACATGCACACATATGCACGCACGTGTGCACATACACAGAGAAATAGAGAGAGAGAGACATACAGAGAGAGAGAGATGCAGATGACACAGAACTTTTCTGTGTGATAAAAAACAAAGAAGATTGTGAAGAGCTCCAGAAGGATCTCTCCAAACTGGGGGAATGCGCTGTGTTTCAATGTAGCAAAATGTAAAGTAATGCATATTGGGGCAAAGAAATCAAAACTTTATGTATCAACTCATGGGCTATGTGAGCTATAAGTGATGGATCAGGAAAGAGATCTTGGTGTGTTGGTGGACAGCTCCATGAAGATGTCTCCTCAATGGGTAGCAGTGGTGAAGAAGGCCAATTCCATGCTAGGGATTATCAAAAAGGGGACTGAAAATAAAACAGGCAACATTATAATGCCATTTTTACAAAATGATAGTAAGGCCGCAGGTGTGCCTTCTGTGCCACCTCTTTATCTGAGTGGTTGATCACCCAAAGAAGGCGAGGGAGCATACTGCGGCTAGTGAGTGGGCGATCACCTGGAGGGAGAAGGAAGTGCACTGGTACTGATAAGTAGATGATCATCTGGGGGAGGGAAATGGACTGTTGTTGGTGAGTGGGCGATCACCTGGAGGAGGTGGGGAATGAAAGCATGCTGATGAGGGTGAGTGGATGATCACCCAAGGAAAGCAGGGGAAGGAATTGGGCTGCTGCTGGTGGTGAGTGGGCAATTACCTAGTGGAGTTGGGACACAAGTGTGTGGTGATTGTGGGACACCTGTGAAGGTGTCATGCTGAACAAGGCCGAACCAATGCAGCACAGTTTGTGCCCATCTTTAATATGCAGACAAAAGCTAATGTTACTTTAAGCACTAGTCTCATTGTATGGGAAAGAAATGGCAGCAATGTAATGATAGTCAAGCCAATTATTTTGGAGAGTCTTTAAGACACAGCTATGCCAGTGCACTTTAGGCTTATAATTGCTACTACAGGTTCAGAGTGGCATTTTGTTGAGGTGCCACAAAGAGTCTCTCTAGGTGTCATTTGTACTTCATTTGACAGCAGTTATTGTATGAGGGGCCAATGATGCTGGCAAACATCTGTCCCAGACATTTTGACAAGCGAACTGCCTATACACAGGAGCTCTTTAATTGTGCTAGTCGCGTCATGGCTAGTTGAGTCATGGCTACTGGACTTCTTTTTCTTGAGAGATAGAAACGCTTCACTGCTCATCCAGACATCTTCCTCAGTCTGACTGATGAAGCTGTTTGGATGAGCAGCGAAACGTTTCTATCTCTTGAGAAAAAGAAGTCCAGTAGCCTTGACTCAGCTTCCGGAGAAACTCACCTGGATGACTGAGAATATTCACACTCATCAGCAAGTTCCCTAAATTCTCCTACCTTTGGATTATTTATTCTGTTCTAAATGATTTTTTTTTAAAATAAAACAAGGAAAAGTAATAAAATTGCACTCCTATAGTTACTTACTTAATCAGTGCTGTCATTAATTTAGAGGGCTTTCTGAGAGTGGAACAGCTTGCCTCTCAATGTTGTGGACGCCCCATCGCTGAAGGTTTTCAAGAAAAGATTGGACAGCCATCTGTCTTGGGCAGGAGGTTGGACTTGAAGACTTCCAGTGTGACTTTGTCTGGTTACATATTTCTTTGAAGAGTTGAAAGAGGTACTAGCTGATGTCCAACATGTTTCTTCCAGATAGCCACGAGTAGAACTGTTTCTGTAGGTTTCTCAAATAATACAGAAACCTGTAAAACCTGTTTTATCAGCAAAGAGAAAAAACAGTAGTGACTTAAAGTATTTCCATGTGCAGACGTCCCCCAACACCCCAGACCAGAGTGAAAACACTAAAAAAATGATGCTGGCAGAGACACAGTATAAACTAGGTACGCAGGGAGGCTGCAAAGGCAGCGGCGGGCGTTGCCCAGGGCGTAAGGCAGCTGCAGAGTGACTGTACTGAGGGGCAGGGGAGGGTACTCACCGAGAGGTACACACGCACACAGGGAGGCTGCAAGAGGAATCTCTTCTTTCTCTCCTCTAAGAGCCAGGCTGCAGCCATCAGGAACACAGAGACACACAGCTGCCTGGCTGGCCTAAAGTAATGAGTCACAGAGACAGCAATCCCACCCTAACTCCCACCACAGAATGCAAGGAGGACGGGGGCTGCCAAAGCTTTTTATGCCCTCTGTGGCTGCCACACGTACCCAGTCTGCAACCTGGGCATGCTATTGGTTGAAATTGTCCAAGAATTTACATGATCCCATCACATGGCTTGCATCCATCTTGTGCCTGGACTCCATTTTGTGTCATCCTTAAAGGAAAAAGGAAAAATACATTGCGATGGGAGAAAGACAAAAACAAACGTTTTAAGGATCGCACCCCCTGGCAGGTAATAATTTCAAATAGTTATCACTGCATTTTTACGGATGTCCAGGGCGTTTTAATACCCAAGAAATCAATATTAGGCATCTGGGAGCCATTTTGGGTCAATGTCCCCTAACTCCCCTTAAAGGAAAAAAATACAGCGATCTGAAAAAAGACATAAATGCACATTTTAAGCACCCCAACCCCCCTGGGAGGTATTATCAGGCAGAATAAATAATTATTGCTGGGTTTTTATGGATATTCAGGACTTTTTTTAACATTTAAAAACAGCTCATTTCATTGCGGGTCGCCATTAACGAGAACAAAACATAATGAACCTAATTTTCGTGGTTCTGTTCGGTTTGTTCCAATTTCATCACAATTTTTGTTATTCATTTCATTACGTAACGAAACGAATAATGAATAACAGAACAATTTTTTTTCATTTCGTGCCCATCTCTAGCGACCAGCCATGAGGGAAAGTCTGATTATAAGATCCAATGATAGTCTGGAAGCATTTGCCACAGAAGTAAGAATCCCCCCCGACACCTCCAGCTATCTCCATATATATTCTATTTTGTGTCATAATTATTTGTTTTTCCTTTGCTGAACATTCACAAAGGAAGATGTGCAGCCTTGGAAAGCCCTGGCAAATAATTCACTCCAGTTCCTTTTCTTGTGTTGTGTTTGCTTCAGCAACTGTTGTTCCGCTCATTCCACCAACGTTGACTTTGTTCAATGTGCTGTGAAAACCAGTGAAATTAAAGCAGATGTTTTGGTTTTCACTGTGTAGGCAAATGTGGCACCTAATCAACCAGCAAGAAGTTACAGAAGTGAGTTACACAGTGTTAAATGCATAATGGCCTAATAGTGAATCAGTAATTCGTAAACAATGAAGCCATAATCAACACTCAAGCATGAGCAGAATAAAAAGACCACATGTACAAAGCACCGGGCCTTCAAATTAATATGATTTTCAGCTTATGACAAATTGTCAGATTGAATAGCGACAGATGGGTTAGTACCGGATTGGTGCTGAATGATGCTTCTGTATTTTGATTTTAAGGATAACTCGGTATTGTACATATCTGGCATTTGGAGGGTCATCTCAAATGGGTCTTGCATCAAACTTCTGAGACTGCTGAAGGGCAAAGATTTTTTTTTCTAATGCAATTTATGTCCAATGTAAAAAAAAAAAAACAATGAAAACAGGAGGGGAAAAACCCAGAAGAAATGCTTGAAAATCATGTTTCCTGCTTCAGCGACTCATACTTATGTCAACCAGACATTATATGATGTTCAAGCCAATTTTAAAAAGAAATCAATTAAGTATTAACCTTTCACAAATTAGTTAGTAAAAATCTACAATATCTGAATACAGATAATTCTGAAGGCCAAATTAGATGGTCTAGGTAGGCAAATTATGTGAGCTGTCATAAGTGGGATTGACTTTCTACTTCCACTGCAAGGTATTTTTAGTTGGTTGTTATATATGCAAGAGGGGATAACTTTGTGGTCCCTAGCAGTCCATCCGCCTTATCTGCAGGCCCTCCAATGGACCCAGGTCGCAGGACAGTCTGAGAGCAAAGATGCCTCGTGGTGGTATCTGGGAGAGCTGGCTGTGGTGAACAGGGAGTTAGCCATGTCTATTTATTATTGTTTAGAAATATCTGTTGTTTGTTATGAATATTTGTATACTTAGTATAGCCAATCACAAGCTGGTGGGTGTGGCTGGTGTGTATAAAGCTATAGAACCCTGATACGTCTGTGAAGATTCTCAGTCATCCAGGTGCGTTTATCTGGGAGTTGAGTCATGGCTACTGGACTTCTTTTTTGAGAGATAGAAACGTTTCGCTGTTCATCCAAACAGCTTCATCGGTCTGAATACAGCTAGTGCAAGATACCTTCTTATAGTCAGCTTGACCTCTTGTCCCCTTGTCTGATTGGCTCATAAGATGAACAAAGCCTGAATAGGCTCGTTAGGGAGACATTAGTGTCCATGGCCTTAAGGTAAACAATGGCCTAAGGTGCTGAAACCCATCAAGAATTGGTCGTTAGCTGTCAAGAATGGGTCGTTAGCTGTGACCTGGTGGTGAAGGCTCCTTGATTTGCCTGGGTACTGTGGAAAGTACAGCCTGGTAAGTAGCAGCTAGACTATGCCGGAGCCCCCCACCTCTGTTGAGGGAGGGATTTTCAATGCTGACATGAATGGCTTCCCTTACTCCTCTCTCAAACCACCTCTCTTCTTTGTCTAATATGTGTACATCCTCATCTTTGAAAGAGTGGCCTTTTTCCTTCAAATGGAGGTGTACTGCTGATTCTGGTCCTGAGCTGTTACCTCTCCTATGTTGGGCCATTCTTCTGTTTAATGGCTGTTTAGTTTCTCCAATGTAGAGGTCTGAACACTCTTCACTGCATTGGACTGCATATACTATATTGCTCCTTTTATGGTTTGGTATCGGATCCTTTGGGTGGACAAGTCTCTGCCTTAGTGTGTTCATGGGTTTGAAATAAACAGGAATGTGGTGTTTGCCAAAAATCCTTTTAAGCTTCTCCGACACTCCCGCCATGTAGGGAATGACCAGGTTCTTCCGTCGGGTCTGGGTCTCAGACTGATCCCTTGTTCTTCTGGGATGGCCCACTGCTTTGTTGAAGGCCCACCTTGGATATCCACAGGCCTTAAGTGCTGTCTTCAGGTGCCTGTCTTCCTTCTTCTTGGCTTCTGAGTTGGTGGGGATGCTCTCTGCTCTGTGGCTTAGGGTCCTGATGACTCCTAGTTTGTGTTGTAATGGATGGTGAGAGTCAAACAGTAAGTATTGATCTGTGTGGGTGGGTTTCCTGTAAACTTCTACTCCTAGGCCACGGTCAGGTCTGATGATGACTGCACAATCCAGGAAAGCCAGCCTGTTGTCTTGGGTGTCTTCCCTAGTGAACTTAATATTAGGATCCACTGCGTTGATGTGGTCTGTAAAGGCCTGTACTTCCTGCGTCTTTATTTTAACCCAGGTATCATCTACATACCTGAACCAATGGGATGGTGTTGTCCCTGGGAAGGTGTTGAGTGCCTTCTTCTCCACTTCTTCCATGTATAGGTTTGCTACAATTGGTGACACTGGGGAACCCATGGCACAGCCATGCTTCTGTCTGTAGAAGTCCCCTCTGTACATGAAATATGTGGTGTTCAGACACAGGTCCAGGAGCAGGCCTATCTGGTCTGGGTTGAGGTGGCTTCTGGAGGTGAGGGTGCTGTCTTCTCTTAATCTTCTCTTTACCATTATTAGCGCATCAGTGGTGGGTATGCTGGTAAAGAGTGATGTAACATCAAAGGATACCATGGTTTCCTCTGTATCCAGTTTGAGCTCCCTGACTTTAGAAACAAACTCTTCTGAGTTGTGTACGTGGTGGTCCGTGTGTCCAACCAGTGGGGCTAGGATAGTTGCCAGGTATTTTGCAACTTCCCAGGGACAACACCATCCCATTGGTTCAGGTATGTAGATGATACCTGGGTTAAAATAAAGACGCAGGAAGTACAGGCCTTTACAGACCACATCAACGCAGTGGATCCTAATATTAAGTTCACTAGGGAAGACACCCAAGACAACAGGCTGGCTTTCCTGGATTGTGCAGTCATCATCAGACCTGACCGTGGCCTAGGAGTAGAAGTTTACAGGAAACCCACCCACACAGATCAATACTTACTGTTTGACTCTCACCATCCATTACAACACAAACTAGGAGTCATCAGGACCCTAAGCCACAGAGCAGAGAGCATCCCCACCTCCTCAGAAGCCAAGAAGAAGGAAGACAGGCACCTGAAGACAGCACTGTGGATATCCAAGGTGGGCCTTCAACAAAGCAGTGGGCCATCCCAGAAGAACAAGGGATCAGTCTGAGACCCAGACCCGACGGAAGAACCTGGTCATTCCCTACATGGCGGGAGTGTCGGAGAAGCTTAAAAGGATTTTTGGCAAACACCACATTCCTGTTTATTTCAAACCCATGAACACACTAAGGCAGAGACTTGTCCACCCAAAGGATCCGATACCAAACCATAAAAGGAGCAATATAGTATATGCAGTCCAATGCAGTGAAGAGTGTTCAGACCTCTACATTGGAGAAACTAAACAGCCATTAAACAGAAGAATGGCCCAACATAGGAGAGGTAACAGCTCAGGACCAGAATCAGCAGTACACCTCCATTTGAAGGAAAAAGGCCACTCTTTCAAAGATGAGGATGTACACATATTAGACAAAGAAGAGAGGTGGTTTGAGAGAGGAGTAAGGGAAGCCATTCATGTCAGCATTGAAAATCCCTCCCTCAACAGAGGTGGGGGGCTCCGGCATAGTCTAGCTGCTACTTACCAGGCTGTACTTTCCACAGTACCCAGGCAAATCAAGGAGCCTTCACCACCAGGTCACAGCTAACGACCCATTCTTGACAGCTAACGACCAATTCTTGATGGGTTTCAGCACCTTAGGCCATTGTTTACCTTAAGGCCATGGACACTAATGTCTCCCTAACGAGCCTATTCAGGCTTTGTTCATCTTATGAGCCAATCAGACAAGGGGACAAGAGGTCAAGCTGACTATAAGAAGGTATCTTGCACTAGCTGTATTCAGACCGATGAAGCTGTTTGGATGAACAGCAAAACGTTTCTATCTCTCAAAAAAGAAGTCCAGTAGCCATGACTCAACTCCCAGATAGAACCCTGATGTGAAAGGCGACAGGAGAGTCAGTGAACTGAGAGTTAAGGGTCAGTTTTCTGAGAATCAGTTGGCCAGGTTTAGAGATGGGCATGAAACAAAAACAAAAACAAAACAAAACGAAACACTCCCCCAGCTTCCAAAGTTTTGATTTCAATTAGAAAGATTTTTTTCCCTAGGGGCACCCTCTTGGGAGCTTCATAACTCCAAACCTTTAAAAATTTCAAGGAATTACCTAGAATCACTTGAAGAAGCACCCCTGCCATTTTGATCCTTTACGACCAAGGGGAGCATAGTGTTTCATTTCACTTCATTTCATTTCGTTTCGTAACAAAACTACTTTAAAAATTTGTTACAAATGAAACAAAACGTAACTACTACAGAAACAAAGCAAAACAAAGTGGTATTTTTCCATTTTGTGCCCATCTCTAGTCAGATGTGATAACCTGTAACGGGCAAGGGTCTGGTAAGTGAAAGAAAGGCATTGTTACATTAAAAGGTGATTGCAGTAGAATAGGTTATTATAACGCACTTAATGACATTGGCTAAAGCTATGATAGCTATAATGAACATCTAGATGTAGAACAATAAAAGTTACAAGTTTTATTTCTAAACCAGAAACATCAGTGTGACTCTATCAAAATAAGAGCCCTTAGGCTTAATTCATCGCTGGTGTTATGGTGGAGATACCTGGATCAAGGTACATTAATGAATTAATTCAAGGGTGGCAGCATAAGCAATCCAGGTGCATCACAGTGGCAACTGGCAACCCTGGGAGGAGGAGGGCACAAGTGCAGCTAGAGAGCAGGAGGGAGGACCTATGGCCAGTTGGGAGGAGGAGAGAATAAAGGAAGAGGAACAAGTGGAAGAGGGGAGCTGACTGGAGGCACTGGAGGAACAGCCACTGGTTTTCTGGGTGCTTGGGGAACAAGAATAGTGACTTCTAGGACCCCTGGACATGGTTGTGGACTACTTCTATCCAGGTCCAGGGTCACATGAGCCACCCATCGCACCCCACAGAGCTGGAACCATCTTGAGGGCAGCATTCCTTCACTCCTCAACTAGGGAGTCCAACTCAGGCCCTTTGTACACGACCCCTAAACTCCACAACAAATGGCTGCCAGCTCCGGAGCTTACAGTTGTTTCCCCACCAGCTCCAGAGTTTGCAGGAAACTGTGACCACACCCACCTAAGCGCGTCCCAGCACACTTTTCTTGTACCTGCTCTAGAAAAGTGAAAATCCCCAGGTCCAGATTTAATCTGGAGAGTGCGGGTCTCTCCTCGCTTCTGTTTTTTTTTTTGCCTCCCGCCCCTTTAAGAGAAGGGGCGGGAGGCAAAAAAAACAAACAGAAGAGAAGGAATCAGGATGATGGGGCTTCGGAGGTGAGCCTGCATTTTTCCTCTCTTTCTTCCTCCCTCCCCTCATGCTGACAGGATCAAGGAAGTGTGGAGGGGTGGGGACGCAGGAAGAGCAACAAACCCCCAAGATCCTTGGTCTGAATTTAAGTGGCCAGCGGATCTTAGAGGTCATGTGAAAAGGCCCTCAGAGCCAGAAACAGTAGTGGCAGCACCACTGCCAGTATTAGTGGCTTGCACAGCTGACTTGAGGGCACAAGTAGCAGCTGCAGCAGGAGGACCAGGTTCAGCACAGGTACCAACCATTGTTAGAAAAACGCTTCCTTTGGGGGATTGGCGACTTTAACTCAGTTCCAGCTGTGGCTCGCAAAGGACTTGGGACCGGTGAGCACAACCAAGGCCCAGGCAAGCAAACGGTCAGAAATTGGGGACAGGACAGGAGCAGAGAGGCTTCCTGAGCCATCTGTAGATAAAATAAAGTCTGTTGCCTCTGAGATTCAGCCTGCTGAATTGATGGTGCCCATAAGGGAGCAACCCATCCTGTCACCTGACTCCTAGGAAAGGGGGCATCAGGAATACAAACGTTTGGAGGTGGTGTGTGCTGTTGCAGTCACGTGCCAAAAAGAGAAAGGTATGTCACAGGCAGGGAGAGGGGGTGATCAGGGCAATCACACAGACAATGGGGAGACCTGACTGTTATGGGGGAAAATTAAATGGTAATGGGTAGTGATTGAGAAGGAATCATGGTGTTTATAGTCCAAAGAAAAAAAAAACCCCTGTTAATTATTGTTCAGAAAACAGAATATTATCTATAATCAATAACAGGCCCTATTCATTTACAGTGGTACCTCAATTTACTAATTTAATCCGTTCCAAATGCATGCTCTTAAATCAAACTACTCTTAAGTCAGGGTACCTATCTTAAAAATTGAAAAAAATAAAACAAAACAAAATTTTAAAAAATGAAAAAAAAATATTTGTAAGTTGAGCAGACCATATATAAAATTTGTAAAGCAGCAGTTAAAATGGCAACAGTTTTCTGCTCTTAAGTTGAATTGCTCTTAAGTTGAGCTGCTCTTAAGTCAGGGTACCACTGTATTGGGAAACCATGTGTATTTAATATGTGCAAAACTGCAAATGAATTAGCATTCTAGTCCTATCTTGTTCCATTATCACTTCCTGTGTGGGCTCATCAAGTGGATTGGTTGATTTTTCAAGGTTTTCATACAGTCACAACCTGTACGTATAAACAACCATAGAATCATAGAATAGTGAATTTGGAAGGGTCCTGTAAGTCCATCAAATCCAACCCCCTGCTGCATGTAGGAATATATGTACATCAATGGATATCTGCCAGAAATTTGGCTGTCCAAATTTCTCTGGAATTCCTCCATTGTTGGAGGACTCAGCACCTCTTCAATCACTTATATGGGTTCCATTGCTGTACTACTCTAACAGTTAGGAAGATTTTCTTGATCAATAGCATCAAATGCCACTGTCTACAGTTCTGGGGAGATTGTTATGAAATGCTTGCTAAAATCCAGTGAACCTACAAAAAAGGTTGCTAAATGTCATGAAAGTATGAGGTTCCTTCAGTCACTGGCATTGGTGAGTGAAATAAAATAGATAAAAGGAAAGGCTCCAGCCCCATTAGTCTCTGTTTCTGCCATCTATGCAGGCCCACCACAGGAGTCCAGTGGCTGATATTCCTAATGCCACTTGGAGAACCTACACATGGAGCAAAGGATTCCCATCCTCCAAGCGTATGAGAATGATGAAAGCAGAAAGAGAGGATGGATGGACTCCAGGAGCCAAACATTTTTTTTCTTTCTTTCTTTCTTTCTTTCTTTCTTTCTTTCTTTCTTTCTTTCTTTCTTTCTTTCTTTCTTTCTTTCTTTGCCTGAGCCACAAGAACCATGTAAACAAAATACAGGCCAAATCAGGATTGTGTAATTTGCAGAACGGACCTTATAACATTGTGCGTGGATATTTGTTTCCAGTCTTTGTCCACCCCTTCAAAGGTGCTGGCTGCTGGGGCTTCTCATGGGGCCATATGGTTCCTCCCCGCTGAGAATTGCTAGGCTAGAGGACACCCCTGTATCCATTACTAGTACACACCATGAGCAAAGAGCTACAAAGGGGGGTTGGCAAAATATCAGCCTGACTTCTGCTGGTTTGTTGTATTCCTTCATAATAATCCCCAGAAAACTGCTGCTAGAGGCCTTTGATGCTGGTTTATATATACTGTATAGAGATGGACATGAACCAGAAAACCCATGATTTGGGTTCGTCTGGTTTGGGCCCACCCTTGGTTCGGTTCGGGTTTGGGTTCGTATGAAAAATTTTAAAAAATTTGTACGAATCCGAACCAGTTCGGGCAGCGGTAGACCGTCCCACCACCACCTATGGAGCCCTGGCTGCAGCCGGAGCTCCGGAGGCATTGGTGGGACTATCTACTGCCACCCAGCCAGCTGCAGCCAGGGCTCTGTAGGCGGTGGTAGACAGTCCCACCACTGCCTTCAGAGCTCCGGACGTGGCCAGGCCGGGTGGTGGTAGACAGTCCCACCACCACGTATGGAGCTCTGGCCATGGCCGTAGCTCCGTAGGTGGTGGTGGGACTGTCTACTGCCACCTACGGAGCCCTGGCCGCAGCTGGGATGGACGAGGAAGACCAGCACCAGGTAGGTAGCAAAACAAATAACGAATAACAAAATGAACTAAAAGTTCATTTTGTGCCCATCACTAATACTGTATATGCGTATTCATGAACACAAGTCTATCTCTCTCTCTCTCTCTCTCTCTCTCTCTCTCTCTCTCTCTCTCTCTCTCTCTCTCTCTCTCTCTCTCTCTCTCTTGTGTGTGTGTGTGTGTGTGTGCAAACACTTTCCATTTTGCCATCCAGCCCCTTTAACTCAGCTCTATCAACTCAGCTCCTCAGTGATCCACCACTCCATGATTCACCAGAGTGACCTCATTTTTTATTTAAAAAAAATAGTGTGCTTCTGCCCTGCATCTGGGTGTTTCTTGAGCAAGCTGTAAACATATTTGAAAAAAAGTGGAAAATATTAAATGTACAGAAGTCTGCCGTGTCCTGCGGTTTATGGAAATGAGATTGTTTGGTTATATTTGCTTATTTCATTTCATTTCCTTCCAAGCCTATGGCAGTGACACAAAGTTGTTTAATTAGGTGACACTCTTGATCAGCCAAGAGGCAAAGTGCAACCCATTTATATGGAGGATAACATTTTTAAGGGCTCTCACAAATGTAATTGTTTGTTTGCAAAAGTGAAAAATAAATAAAGCCTCCTGCAAATTGCAAAGCCCAGCCGGAGATGGAGCCATTCAGAAAAGAAATCATCAGAGAGGAGAAGAAAATAACATTTTAATGAAACTCTTCATGGAAATATCCTACTCTTTGCCTATATTGCTAAAAATAGAACAACTTAAATTTACAGGCGGAAAGAGAATAAGAGTGAAGTGGAGGGAAAACTGAGGAAGGGAAGGGAAGCATGAGATTGGCAATATTAACGATTGGCAAAACGAGATCCTAAAGCTACTTAAATATTTTGGTTTGCTTGTTTGTTGGTGGCTTAATTTCATCTTTGCGCTGGTAACTTCTGTCTTCGTATGGTTTGTTTTATGGTTTTTTATTGTTTTATTCTACTGTGACTGTGAACCACCCAGGGCACTAATGTGGCACTAATGAGAGTGGTATATTGAATGAATAAATAAATAAAAATAAATAAATAAATAAATAAATAAACTTGGTAAGAGAAATGACACCATCCTCCTGCTGCATCCCCTCACTTGCTATAGTCCAAGATGCCACTGGTAATGGAGTCGGTCCCTTCTCCTGGCCATTTCGTTTCCTTAACAATCTCCTTAGACCTACATAAGGTGTGATGCCACAAAAACAAGCAAAATCCCATGTCATTAACTCTGATGCGGCAAGGACCCCTGTGATTTACAACTAGGCAAACAAGCCACTGAGAAAAGACTATACCGAGTTGATTCTGTGGTAGCAGCCAGAAGAAGAGGCTGATGGTGACCAGTTGAGGTGAAAGAAAGGAAGATGATGGTATCGATCTGGCCACAGCTCCAGCACTCTTCCACCTAAGGTGAATGCCTTTTGCTACCTCATGACTGCCATAGCACTGCATTTTGGTTTCTATTTGTGTTCCAGTTCTATAGTGTCACATTGATCTCGTCTGTTCGTCGTAATGTTTCTCCTTGTGAAGGAAATACGGCCTTCTATTTTGACATAAACCTAGAAATGAGTGTAACTTTATTTTATTTATTTATTTATTTATTATTCACACTTGTATACCGCCCCATTCCCACAGTGGGGACTCTGGGCGGTTCACAATATCAAAGTTAAAACAGCAAATTCATTTACAACCAACAATAGCAAAACAAAACTGCAGTAACCAAAAATAATTTGGCGGGAAGATAGTATTCAATAATATATAAGTGAAAGGAAAAAAAAAAAGGAACCTTAGACATCGCCATAAGCCTCTCGGAAGAGGATGGTTTTAAGATTCCTCTTAAATGCTTCCAGCGATGGAGCCAGCTGTAGATCACTAGGAAGTTTATTCCAAATGGACGGGGCCACAACCGAGAAAGCCCGCCCCCGAGTTCCCGCCTTACGGGCATCCCTCGGTGTGACCGAGGCATTTATGTAGGCATTTCACACCTGTGTCAAGGAACTCTGTGCTTGTGACCTATACCATGGAAGACTTCAGGAGCACCAAGTTCTCCTGCTATTTCCCATCATTGTGTGCAAGTCATCTGACATGTTTCTTAGTTATATCATGGTATTCTGGAACAAACAAGGGAAGAAATGTCTAGTCAGTACAGATATAAAATTATAATACAGTGCAGAACAGGAAGTTCTGTTGAAAGGACTGGAGTAGGGATGGGCATTTGATTTTGGAACCAGTAGGTTACGAAACGAACCATGTGAGCCCAGGTGGTCCTCGGAACCGGCTGATGCATGCAGATCCAATTGCTTTACCTTTCTATGTCTTGCACAGGGTTAAAGTCCAACGAGGAAGTATGCTGCAACATCATCTGTGCTTGATATGTGATGCTGGCCAATCAGGATCTGTGTAGGGACAGGCATCATCCCGCCTCCCTCTCTGATTGGCCAGCAGCACAGAGCAGGAAAGATGACATTGCAGTGTGCTTCCTCATTGCATCTCAGCTCTTTGCTGGCAGAGAGAATGGTAAAGTAATTGGATCCATGTGTATCAGCTGGCATAGAGCACCACTTGGGCTCACATGGTTCATTTTGTAATCTACTGGTTCCAAAACGAAATGCCCATCCCTTGACTGGAACATTTTGAAATTTGCACATCATACATGACCACCAGCTTGTGAATGATTAGTCTCTGATATTTTAATGAATTATTATGCCCTTTGTCTTTCTTTGAAGAATCATGTTGGACACACCCAAGTTGCACTTCATGGCTTTGACAATTCACATGCTGCATTTCCCAAGCAAATGATGTATGAATTTAAGACTTCTGCATTTGAACGGAAGCAATTCTGAATTTTGGTACATTGTGAATTATATGAAGCCTAAGGAAAGTCACAGATATGACACTGTCCTAGATTGATAATTCTGGAACAGTTTAGTATTTTCACAACATTATGAATTTTAAATTCATTACCTCCAACATTTTAAATGTCATTATCTGGTATAATTATTATTATTAATGCCTATAATTAATTCTCTGATTATTCATCCTTCACTCAACTAGAAATTTTACTTCATAATTAGGAAACCCTGTTTTGCTTATTAACCTCTAGCTGCTCTAACATTTCTTGTACTCATTAGCTGCACTAAAACAGGATTCTTCTTAATTTGAATAGATTATAGGATCTCAGTCTAGGGCTCTTTAAACACTGAAGAGGATAAGGGATCTCAGCTACAGAGCAAGTGAAATCAGACCTTTTAGGAAGTCAAGTAGCATTTTTTATTTTTAAAAATAGATTTTTGACCCAACTTCCCACTGAAAAATGCAGCATTCAAGAATACTAATCTTCACTATATCCTAAAATCAAATTAAATGAGAAAAACTTTAATATGATCAGAATAAATCAGTAAATGTCGAACCAGTTTGAAAGGTGAAGTTGAAGATAAGTAAAGACATAGGTTGAATAATTCAACACAAGTAAAGTCCCCAATGTGCCTGCGCTTGTCTTAATGTCATAATTGATTGATTTCTATGCATGGGGATTGATTGATTTCTATGCATGGGATATTGGGGAGATAAACCCCACAGCTGATCTGTGGCATGAGGGAAAGAAAGAAAGTATTTAAAGAAATATACACAGTGCCACTTCAAAAGGAAAGGAAATCAATCTGTTCAAATCAACTTGTATACACAGCCAGTGAAGGGAACAGCTCAGCTCCTGGCTAGCTTCAGGCAGATCAAGATCAGAGGTTAGCTATCTCAACAGCTGAGGCACAGGGGAAAAGGAAAAATCAATCAGCTTAAAAATAAGCCTCCTGTTCCACGATAATGGAAAATCCATGATATGTGGGTGCTGGGTTGGGTCTGGACTGGGGGGCTTTTCTGGGGACTCCTAAACTTACCTGAGGCCTAGCTCTGCCCCGAACAGGCCTCCTACAGGCTTCCTGGGCCTGTCTGAGGTCCCAGAATTGGTTTCCAGGAATCCCAACGTCACTTCTGGTTTTTCAGGCCTCTGTTAAGTTCAAAAGACCTCAAATGGTCCAAGCAGCTTGCCCCAGGGGGCTTTGTGTTTCATATAATGTACTGTGGTCCCGCAACATACCAGGATCGCAATATATGAACTGTGAAATGGTGGAGGGTGACTGTGCTTGGCTATAAGATTGTATTGTGAGGTGCTTTCGATAACACCAGGTTTTCTAATAGTTAGGACTTGAATATATTGAGTTTTTTGTTACTTCATTCGGGAGCTATACAGCCACCCATAAGCGAAGAAAAGTGTTAGTCAGTTTGGAGGAAGCTCCATTATTTCCCCACTTTAGGACTGGCTAAATGCAGTGTTGTTAACTGAAGGGAACATAGCTGTTAGTGATTTACTGCAGAGTACAGGCTTTTAACTGCAGAAAATCCCAGTTTTGGTTTTCAGTGTCTCTACAGCTAGGAAAACAGTCTTCTATAAAACCCTGGAATGCTTCTGCCGGTGAGTGTAAAAAGTGCTGAGGGGCGGACCATTGTTCTGACACATGTTTCTTTTCTTCCTAATTGTGCACCTACAAATATCAAGTGGTGGAATATTGTTTTGACTAATGAAACACATCTTCCTGCTTTACCAGTTGTGTTTGACTAAATATCTCAGCTGCAAAAGAGAATTTGGTGGGGTCACATTTTTGATTTGCACATTAAATTAACCAGCTTTTCATCAACCAGTAAGGCTCTCACTTGAAATCCTGGACAGGTGTTGCCTGTCTGTGTTATTGATACTGCACTAGGTGGACTGACAACAACCTTACTCATTTGTGGGTTATGTTGTTGTTTTTTAAATCTTTTAGAATTAGAGACCAATTTAGAATTGATGAACCATTGGTTCATCAATTCATGCCAGCTGATACTTCAAACTGAACAGGTGTTTGTTGTTTCCTAGCTACACATCCTCCACCAGGCACCCTCTCCAAGGCAGTGTCCCAGTTCCCCACCTCCTCCAGGTGCTGTCTCTGAGGAGGGAGGGTTGAGATCCGCTGAAGCTTGTTCATTTTAAGAACATTGGTGGCTTGTGCCGATCTCTACACAGAATGCTCCCTTATTGCAATTCTTCTGCCAGAATCCACACTTAAACTGTTCTCACCTGGAGAAAGGCTGAAGAGACATCTTGGACGAGGATAGGATGATCTCCAGTCTAGCCTCCTGTTTGAAGAGGACGTTGCTCTGGTTCCAGTGGAAACTTCCAGAGCAAAGAATTTCGCCTTTTGATCTCCAGGAAAGAAAAGAAAAGAAAGCCATAATATTACTTGTTCTTAGATAGCTTTAAATGATTCTGCTTCTCAACCCATCCACAACATTTATTTATTTATTTATTTATTTATTTATTTATTTATTTATTTATTTATTTATTTATTGCCCTTCTATACCACACCATTTCCTGGAGAGAAAGGTGAGAATTCCATGTGTTTCCACCACCACCCAAAATGTATTTTGGTATATTTTCTGTGCCAGTACTTAAACTGCTTCTCAACCCATCCACAGTTCCCAAGGGGACCCAACATAAAAAGAAAGGTAAGAATTCAATGTGTTTCCACCACACACCCCCCCCCCCAGATATATTTTGGTATATTTCCTGTGCTAGTAAACACATCTGACTGTTCAAAGAAGTGCAAAATCTAAACAATAAAATTGTTCTGACCCACACATTAACCCACAAAGTACAAAGAAGGTTGGTTGGTTTTTATCCTGGTTCCTTGATGTGAGACCCACTGGTCCTGGCTTTTTCAGTGTGAGCCTCTTCCCCTATCCCTGATTCCATCAATGACACCAACAGTGGTTTAACAACAGCACAATTTATTGTAACTGAGACAAGGGAAACAAACAGGCAAGTAGGTACTTCCTTTGGGACACTTCTTTTTGCCTCCAACAGGTCATTTACTGATTATAGTCAGTATAGAGATGGACATGAACCACCAGTTCTGCAATTTGTGCTATTTCGTTTACTGGGTGAACAGGTGTTCGGCACTTCCCAGACCCGCCTCCTCCAGCAGGTGGACACCCAGAGGCAGCACCCTGGGTACTCTGTCCTGCCCCTTTGGACACTGCCTCTGAGTGGAAGCCTGCTGGGGGAAACAGGGCTGGGAAATGCCAAACACATGTTCAGCCAGTAAAAATTAGTAACAATAAGCACAAACTGCTGAAACAGTGGTCTATGTCCATCCTAGTTCCGTGGTGTGTTCTCAGCTCCAGTCATCTGTAATGGGATGCTCCATGATATCTGTGATTAGAGATGGGTACGAAACGAGCAATTTTTCATTTTCGTTTTTGTTTTTTCGTTTTGTTGCGTAACGAAATGAAAAACAAATTTTGTCTCCAAAATGAAATGAAACGAACCGAAACAACAGAAATTTTGTCGTGTGTTTCGTTTTCGTTGCAGCAAATACATTGAACTGTAATGAATGCTAACAAAACAGCAATTTTTCATTTTCGTTTTTGTTTTTTTGTTTCGTTACGTAATGAAACAAAAATGATTTTTTTTGCAAAAAATTCACAAAAAATGAAAACGAACCGAAACGGACCCCCTAAACGACAAACGACAAACAAAACACCATTTTTTTGAGTCGTGCCCATCTCTATCTGTGATACTTTACCTCACAAGCCACAGCAAAGAGGGTATGGTTTATATTTATAGGGTGATAGTTTCAACTCTGGCAGGCTGTCTGTCCTTCTGCTTCTGTTTCCTCCAATGCTGCAAGGGGGGGTAGCTAGTGAACACCAGGGTGGACTTACACCATTTCTGATGCTCCTTCTCCCTCTAATAACTGAACTAGGGAGAAGATTGGGATTCTGGTGCTTTCAGCTTCCTTCTGGAGCACTTTTAATTTCACAGAGGTCTCATTTATATACATATTTCCACTTGCCTGGAGACTCAGGTTCCTCTAGGGGGTTGTCTACCTCCATGTAAATGCCTTCCTGAGATCTTCCAAAGCATCTCCATTTGTCTCTTCCTCTTCTACCTTCACCACCATCTTTTTGGGTAAAGGGTCTTCTGTTTGCATGCCATGTTCCAGCTTCTCTTTTTCTTTCTCTTCTCTCCAAAGTCTTCCTTACCTTGCCTAAACCCCAGGGGCAATCTACCCCATCCCTCTAGGGGGCATTCTTCGTTGCCTAGGATTTCTGATAATTCCTTTTCTCGTGGGACCTCTATATGGGTTTCAAACAGTTGGGCCTTGGGTTCTTTGTCTCTGTCTTGGGTCTTTGTCTTGGGTTCTTTGTCTCTCAGACCTCCCCTGGTACTCTTTCAACCCAAAACATTTTCTGAACACAGCAATTTAAGCAGGATATCAGCAAACTGATATCCTGCTTAAATTGGTGGCAGCAAGGATGACCAGTAGAGATGGGCACGAAACAAAAAAATGGTGTTTCGGTTTTTCGTTTGTCGTTGAGAGGTCTGTTTCGGTTCATTTCCATTTGTCGGGAATTTTCTGAAAATTTTTGTTACCTTTTTTCCTTTTTTCGTTTGTCGTTTCTACCTGCTTTTTGCGCAATTTCTAAAGCATTTCCATGCGCAGGCATCCCCCAATGCCCCAGACCAGAGGGAAAACACTAAAAAAAAATGGATGCTGGCAGAGACACAGTATAGACTAGGTATGCAGGGAGGCTGCAAAGGCAGCGGCGGATGTTGCCCAGGGTGCAAGGAAGCCGCAGAGTGACTGCACTGCGGGGCAGGGGAGGGTACTCACCGAGAGGTACGCAGCACGCACGCACACAGGGAGGCTGCAGGACTGAAGCTAGAGTCGCAGAGACAGCAATCCCACCCTAACTCCCACCAGAGACTGCAAGGAGGACGGGGGCTGCCAGAGCTTTTTATGCCCTCTGTGGCTGCCAGACCTGCCCGCCCAGTCTGCAACCTGGGCATGCTGTTGTTTGAACATGATCCCACATCACATGGCTTGCCTCCATTTTGTGGCTGGTGGCGACATCTATTTTAAAGGGGAAAGAAAAATCCATCACGATGGGAGAAGACAAAAACAAACGTTTTAAGGACCCCAACCCCCCTGGTAGGTATTATCAGACAATATAAATATTGCTGTGTTTTTATGGATGTCCAGGGCATTTTTTAATATTTAAAACAGCTCATTTCATTGTGCATCGCCATTAACGGAAACGAAACATAACGACCACAATTTTCGTGGTTCTGTTCATTTCATTTCATTTTCATCACAATTTTCGTTTGTCATTTCGTTACGTAACGGAAACAACAAACGGAAACGGAAATGAAAAAATGTTCGTTCCGTGCCCATCTCTAATGACCAGGAGTCTGGAAGCCGAGCACTATGAGGAAAGACGGAAAGAACTGGGGATCCTTCGTCTATAGAAAAGAAGACCAAAGGGAGTATTTTCCAAATACTCGAAAGGTGGCAGGAAGATGCAGGACCTGTTCTTGATCATCTCAGACTGCAAGACAAATGGGTTCAAGCTACATGAAGCCAGATTTAGGCTAAAGATCAGGAGAAAACATCTTAACTCTTGGATTAGTACAACAATGGAGACAGATATCTCAGGGGATGAGGAATACTCCAATGCTGGAGGCATTCAAGAGAAAATTGGACAGCCATCTATCACATCTGCTTTGATTTGCATTTCTGCCTTGAGGAGGACATTGGACTCAATGGCCCCGATCACCCATATTGACCTTGCTGTCAAATGGGTGGTATATAAATTAAATAAATAAATCACAAAGCCCTTCCACGCTAGGCTTCTTTGTTGTTCCAAGCCACCAGGAATATATTTGTTGTGTCGTTACAGTCGTGACCGATTCTTTGTGACTCCATGTCCATTGAATTTTCTTGGCAGGAATACTGGAATGGCTTAC